>CM043120.1:0-600000 GCA_023701765.1 Hylyphantes graminicola
AGAAAAATTTTTCGATTTTTTTTTCCGCCAAAATGATCTATATGCCTTGTAATGCCTTTAGAGACCCAAATCACTGGTGTTATGCTATATGAGAAAAATGAGGAATAATGGTCTAAGTTTCGTCTTCCTACGCCTATTAGTTCTCCCAAGGCTATACCCTTACCGAAAAAATGCTCAATTCGCGAAACTGAAGTTAGGCCTAACTCGCCCCATAGACTTAACATGGCCATAGGGTTAACATGGGGAGAAAAATTTTCGATTTTTTTTTCCCGCCAAAATGATCTATATGCCTTGTAATGCCTTTAGAGACCCAAATCACTGGTGTTATGCTATATGAGAAAAATGAGGAATAATGGTCTAAGTTTCGTCTTCCTACGCCTATTAGTTCTCCCAAGGCTATACCCTTACCGAAAAAATGCTCAATTCGCGAAACTGAAGTTAGGCCTAACTCGCCCCATAGACTTAACATGGCCATAGGGTTAACATGGGGAGAAAAATTTTCGATTTTTTTTTCCCGCCAAAATGATCTATATGCCTTGTAATGCCTTTAGAGACCCAAATCACTGGTGTTATGCTATATGAGAAAAATGAGGAATAATGGTCTAAGTTTCGTCTTCCTACGCCTATTAGTTCTCCCAAGGCTATACCCTTACCGAAAAAATGCTCAATTCGCGAAACTGAAGTTAGGCCTAACTCGCCCCATAGACTTAACATGGCCATAGGGTTAACATGGGGAGAAAAATTTTCGATTTTTTTTTCCCGCCAAAATGATCTATATGCCTTGTAATGCCTTTAGAGACCCAAATCACTGGTGTTATGCTATATGAGAAAAATGAGGAATAATGGTCTAAGTTTCGTCTTCCTACGCCTATTAGTTCTCCCAAGGCTATACCCTTACCGAAAAAATGCTCAATTCGCGAAACTGAAGTTAGGCCTAACTCGCCCCATAGACTTAACATGGCCATAGGGTTAACATGGGGAGAAAAATTTTCGATTTTTTTTTCCCGCCAAAATGATCTATATGCCTTGTAATGCCTTTAGAGACCCAAATCACTGGTGTTATGCTATATGAGAAAAATGAGGAATAATGGTCTAAGTTTCGTCTTCCTACGCCTATTAGTTCTCCCAAGGCTATACCCTTACCGAAAAAATGCTCAATTCGCGAAACTGAAGTTAGGCCTAACTCGCCCCATAGACTTAACATGGCCATAGGGTTAACATGGGGAGAAAAATTTTCGATTTTTTTTTCCCGCCAAAATGATCTATATGCCTTGTAATGCCTTTAGAGACCCAAATCACTGGTGTTATGCTATATGAGAAAAATGAGGAATAATGGTCTAAGTTTCGTCTTCCTACGCCTATTAGTTCTCCCAAGGCTATACCCTTACCGAAAAAATGCTCAATTCGCGAAACTGAAGTTAGGCCTAACTCGCCCCATAGACTTAACATGGCCATAGGGTTAACATGGGGAGAAAAATTTTCGATTTTTTTTTCCCGCCAAAATGATCTATATGCCTTGTAATGCCTTTAGAGACCCAAATCACTGGTGTTATGCTATATGAGAAAAATGAGGAATAATGGTCTAAGTTTCGTCTTCCTACGCCTATTAGTTCTCCCAAGGCTATACCCTTACCGAAAAAATGCTCAATTCGCGAAACTGAAGTTAGGCCTAACTCGCCCCATAGACTTAACATGGCCATAGGGTTAACATGGGGAGAAAAATTTTCGATTTTTTTTTCCCGCCAAAATGATCTATATGCCTTGTAATGCCTTTAGAGACCCAAATCACTGGTGTTATGCTATATGAGAAAAATGAGGAATAATGGTCTAAGTTTCGTCTTCCTACGCCTATTAGTTCTCCCAAGGCTATACCCTTACCGAAAAAATGCTCAATTCGCGAAACTGAAGTTAGGCCTAACTCGCCCCATAGACTTAACATGGCCATAGGGTTAACATGGGGAGAAAAATTTTCGATTTTTTTTTCCCGCCAAAATGATCTATATGCCTTGTAATGCCTTTAGAGACCCAAATCACTGGTGTTATGCTATATGAGAAAAATGAGGAATAATGGTCTAAGTTTCGTCTTCCTACGCCTATTAGTTCTCCCAAGGCTATACCCTTACCGAAAAAATGCTCAATTCGCGAAACTGAAGTTAGGCCTAACTCGCCCCATAGACTTAACATGGCCATAGGGTTAACATGGGGAGAAAAATTTTCGATTTTTTTTTCCCGCCAAAATGATCTATATGCCTTGTAATGCCTTTAGAGACCCAAATCACTGGTGTTATGCTATATGAGAAAAATGAGGAATAATGGTCTAAGTTTCGTCTTCCTACGCCTATTAGTTCTCCCAAGGCTATACCCTTACCGAAAAAATGCTCAATTCGCGAAACTGAAGTTAGGCCTAACTCGCCCCATAGACTTAACATGGCCATAGGGTTAACATGGGGAGAAAAATTTTCGATTTTTTTTTCCCGCCAAAATGATCTATATGCCTTGTAATGCCTTTAGAGACCCAAATCACTGGTGTTATGCTATATGAGAAAAATGAGGAATAATGGTCTAAGTTTCGTCTTCCTACGCCTATTAGTTCTCCCAAGGCTATACCCTTACCGAAAAAATGCTCAATTCGCGAAACTGAAGTTAGGCCTAACTCGCCCCATAGACTTAACATGGCCATAGGGTTAACATGGGGAGAAAAATTTTCGATTTTTTTTTCCCGCCAAAATGATCTATATGCCTTGTAATGCCTTTAGAGACCCAAATCACTGGTGTTATGCTATATGAGAAAAATGAGGAATAATGGTCTAAGTTTCGTCTTCCTACGCCTATTAGTTCTCCCAAGGCTATACCCTTACCGAAAAAATGCTCAATTCGCGAAACTGAAGTTAGGCCTAACTCGCCCCATAGACTTAACATGGCCATAGGGTTAACATGGGGAGAAAAATTTTCGATTTTTTTTTCCCGCCAAAATGATCTATATGCCTTGTAATGCCTTTAGAGACCCAAATCACTGGTGTTATGCTATATGAGAAAAATGAGGAATAATGGTCTAAGTTTCGTCTTCCTACGCCTATTAGTTCTCCCAAGGCTATACCCTTACCGAAAAAATGCTCAATTCGCGAACTGAGCCAATGGAGGCGTAGAAGGAAGAAACCTAGATGGACCGTAACCGGAGCCATGCCTTACACAAACTCGATTACATGCGGCGCTGCAGATATTAGGTGGGAACGCGCACGGGTTTTATGTGCCACTTTGATAACGTACCTAATCGAACACGTCAAATCAAAATGAATGAGCACCACAGCAGTGAACACTACATGCAGGTGGGATGTACCCACTGCAGCAGTAATAACGCGCGGGAGGGACGCAAAGCGGCACGACCGCGTGGCCCGGTTCACGCGTTGCTAGAGCAACAACAGGTCCCCGCTCGGGCGCGCGAGGAGCCGCTTAGCGTCCCTCGCGCGCGAAGTAATACCCCTACCTTGTGGACTTAAGCCCTCACTCCCAAAAATATTTCGAACTTACCTCGGGCGTGACCCCTCTGCACCTAGAAAAATTTCCTCAAAAAATCTCAAAGTACCCCCCAAAAAAGTGCGGGACCGGAAGGCTGGAAATTTGACTAAATCAATGAGGAGCCAGCCTCCCTTATATGTCCCGGTGAGGGCAAGGACTTCTCCCGTCCCTCACCAGAAGTTTCGGTTGCCGGCCAGCCTCAACTTTTCAAGTCTTAATTGCGGCTGACCGGGCGCCAGTATATGAAAATAATGATAACTCTCTCTGCACATAGTCATTAAGTATTGCTTCTAAAAAAAAAGTGCTTTTCTTCGCTAAGAGCCTTACCCCTGTGGCTTCCCAGTCAAGGGACAGAAGTTGGTACCCTTAGCAAAGTATTCCCTACATAAACTGAACAAGAGAGAGTATATCATTAAAATAAAAGACAACCAAAGCTAATTAATCTTTATTTTATTTATATATAAAACTTTATTGAACAATTGTTTCAATATAAAATGAACATATACTTAGGAACTTAGAGAAAGAGTGGAAGGAAGCCTTGCCAGAGGCCTTACCCCTGTTTCTTCCCCTTCGTAAAGAGGACAGAAGCTGGTACCCCTAGCAAAGGTCAGGTTAATATAGGAATAGGAAAAAGAGGAAATCTGCATAGCGTACACAACTAAATTCGCTGCATTACTGTACCACATTTAACAATCTTATAAATAATACATTTAATTTTCCACAGACCAAGCACAACCAAAACAATACAACCAAAAATATAACAGCCAACAAACCAAGAAACACATAAACCTACTAATTATCAAAATCAGTCAACACAGCTAAATCCACAGAACGTCATAACCACCAAAATCAAACAGCCAACAAACTAATTGAATCATTCAACCAAACACTCACAAAATATACCTCATACACTCACACAAAAAACACATCATACACAGCCTACAAAATCGAACCAAGACGCCGAAAATACCAAATCATACTCAGGCAAACAAAAAAAAAAAAAAAAACCCAAGGCATCAATCATTTAAACCCACAATCAACACACATAATTCACAGTCACAAAAGACAATATATAATTTGCATAAAAATACAAAGGACATTCTTCTTGAAATCTTGAGTCCTCTTTTTCTTGAATCTTCTTTAAATGCTATAATCATTTATCACAGGGAAAAACACCAGGTACACATGCTCATAATTATAGAAATTATTTTTAAATCATTAATACAACAAACGACTAAGAAAACAAATTACAACGACTCAATGAAAAAATGGACCTAAAATCACTTGCTCTTCCTTCTTAGTAAATCTTATTGAATACTTCTTCTTGTAGTCTATTACAAACAATAAATCATAGGAACTGTTTCACATTGAAAAAGTGTTTTTAATGAAGCCAAACTTAACATCCCAAATTTAAACATATGCAACGTTTTTTTAAGCACTCTCGAAAAGGCTTTCAAGGACCGTGGCAACCCTGATGGGAAAACAATCTAATACATTTTATTGAAGAATTTTAATATCCTAGGAGGTAACAAAATAAAACTGATTCGAATCTGTATTGGATCAAAACAAACGTGCAGTGAAAACTCTACAACTGACCACCTCCATTCAACGGCCACCTCGACTTACGAACAATTTTTAAAGTTAAAGTTACCTATTTAACTATATTACACTAGCTTGTTAATAAGTCAGTGTAGTATTTTTTTACACATGTACTACAGTCAGTTACTTTTTACAGTTTATTCAAAAGTATAATATTATGTATATTATTTACAAAGTAATAAATAAACGTATTTTTAATGGATAATACGTTGCAAAATTTATTTCAACTTTCTACCCAATTCACTTTTTTTACTCCAAGTGCGACCAACCTTTATTTACAACCTATTTATAGGGGACGGTAGTATGGTCGCTCTTAGAGGTTTCACTGTAGCGAAATAATTATAAAAATTTAAGCGGACCTTCAAGTTCAAGTATACAAAGTTCAACTAACTATCCCTTTCCAATCAAGCTATCACGATTGTGCAAGTGTAAGAGATGCTTCAAATCATCTGACCGCCAGTCTGAAAGGGCTATACTAACTTGAAAAGTTGACTTTACTTATAACAAGAAAAACATGTTTACTATTTCACATTTAACATACCTTTGTTCTTCCATATAGCCTAGCAGCTTTCTGGACTGAATGGGCTTCGAAACTTCGTTCACTTCATATACATGGAAGTGTAGAAGATCTTGAATGCTTCTAACACCCAAAGTTCACAAGAAAGTTGTTGTAGATTTCACTCACTTTCTCGGCTTGAAGGTTCGGGAGAGCGTCCGTTTTTGCTTCGATCATATCACCCTGAAAACAATTTGATTTGCACTCAAGAAGAGACAGAAATACTTGCATACAAGAGATCCATAATAATCGAAGGGCTTAGTGAAAGAACGTGCTGAGGGACATTTTTGAAGAAATTGGTATTTTTTTTTGTCGTTGAAAATATTATTCAACCTTTAAAGATGAAAAGTTCCTCCTCAATATAAATTTAAGAATATTTTTTCCGTTTTGCAATAACCGTTTTAAATTCTACAAACTTTAAAAGTTATATTCTCGTTTTAAAATTTTTGTCACTTAGAACGCTCTTCCACTGCCTTATATAGTTTGCATATGCTTGCATGTAAACCAAAAATTTTAGTCAAACATAGTGCTGTGAAAGTTTTTTACTTACTTACTTAAACACTTTACTAAAATTTCAATAAACAAAAAAGTTTAAATGCTATCTATTAAATTTAAATATATTGACACAACTTGTTTCATAAGAATCAATTATTGGCTTCTTTGAAATTAATGTGTATTGTCTATTAGAAGCGGAGAGATAAAATTATTAATATTTTACACTTTGAGGAAAAACTGCTGTAGAACATAATTGAAAAAGGTCAATAATTTCAGCATAATATTTAAAAGTAACAATCATTTGGAAAGACATCCTTTTGCCTAAACATGCAAATATTAAAATAATTTAAAATGACTCTATCGAAATTTAAAAGTATTTTATATATATTTTGCACAGATTTTTCCCTAACTTTTTAAAGCCTCTAATATTTAAAATAAGAGAAATAATCGTAACGTACATATCTATTTATGACTAATTTGTGGGTATTTTGCCAGTAAATTGGTAATAGGATTCGTAATCAAATAATTCCACCTTTGAGATGTCCTATTGTGCAATGGACACTATCTTAACCTGCTTACAGGGGAATGAGCTGGAGCGATTGTGGGTCTCCAAAACAAAGTGCCTAATAGTTAGTCTATGGGAAAAGATTATTTTTAATTATGAATGTAGATATTTTACAGGTCATTATAATCCCACACTTTGAAATTGCGTTTTTATATTTTGTGTAAAATTATTCATTTAATTTTTTATCCCAATATTTAAACTAATTTCAAAAAGTGTGATTGTCGGGAGCTGTAAGTCAGCCATATTTATCACAAAAAAAAACTCTTGTAAAAATATTCAATAAAGTCGGAGAACGAGGCTTTGAAAATATTTTTTTCTCTATTGGATTAACACTGAGGTACTTTGCATTGGAGACCTGAGGTTCAACGAACTCTTTCCTCTGCTTAACGGCAGAGTGTAAACGGTACTTCAGTTTGATGATGAACATCATAATAACTGATTTGAGGGCATCGTTACTGATTTCTAATGTTAAGTTTAATGTTCATTAATGTTATTGAACCACCAAAAAATAGCAACAAAAATTAATTATTTGCTTATTTTCCACATTTCTATGCAAGTTACCCTTCCCCTTTTCCTTCTAATTTGTTAAGAGCAAGATTTATAAAGATAAGTTTATTTAATGTGCAGCTTAAACAAAGTTTTATTTCTATATCTTGAATTACACTTAATGCAATTTTGTAAATTTTATTACCAAGTGGACCAACACAGATTAAGGTAGGCAGGTACCTAAAATTCTAAAACTTTAACTATTACTTTAATCTTCTCCAAATTTGGCATAGTGATTTCAAATATAATGATCAATGCCTTTTGGGATTTTTTTTTATTTAAATATAATTGATTCATTTTAAACGGTGTTTTTCAACTAAAAAAAAGGGGTTTCGCTAACACTTCTAGCATAAAAAGTTTGACATTAATTTACCTGACATTTTTTACAAAAGCTATTTCAATATATATCTGTGCCATGAACCTCTAACATCTGGTGTAAATATACAAGTTTTTTTTCAATGTCCAAGTGTAAAGTTAATCGAAAAAAATCTTTTTTTTTTGTGTGTGGTTAATTTATAAAATTTTCCTTAATAACTTCTTTTCTTGTAATTTGTATGTAACTTTATAGGGTCATTGCATGTATCAGTTCAAAACAAAGAATTTAACACATAATTAATGTTTATAGGATGAAAATTCAATGTGGTGGACTTGTTAGCGTAAACCTCTTTTTTAGTAGAAAAACACCGTTTAAATTAAATAAATTATATTTAAATAAAAAAAATGCATAAATAGTATTATTCATTATATTTGAAATCACTATGCTAAATTTGGAAAAGATTAAAGTAATAGTAAAAATTTTAGAATTTTGGGCATTCGACTACCTTAAGATATTACCTATTATTTTTCTTTTTATTTTGACACAGTATACCCTGTGCAAATTTTACGAATACAGCACGGGGTATACTTAAATTTAACATACCCTAATTTTTTTCTATCATAACCAATTTCTGCTGTTTAATTTAATGAAGAAAGTGATACAAATTACTTTTTTATTGTCCAATATGAACTTACTGTTAAAAGTAATAAAAATGAAAAGCCAAGTACAACTATGGGTGACTTGAGTCAACATCTGTATTTACTAAGCTGCTGATGAGGGTAAGGTTTATTACTACAAAGCAAAACCACCCACTGTGCGAAAATTCCAAACAGAATGTTTATTTTGGCGATGTCCAGACCCGAACAAGAGACATTCTGCATGCAAGGCCGTAACTAACTGGGCTCCCCAGGCCCACTCATCTAAACTATTATTTTGTATTTCAGTTTTAATTGTATTTAAATTTTAAAAAACGGGGGGGGGGGGGGGGTCGAAAAAATTTAATAGAAATTAGAGAAAGTAATGGGTAATAATAAAAATCGCCAACAAAATTCATTAATGCTCTAAACATTAACTTATTTTATCAAGTACACCGGTAGTTAATAGACACATTTAATTAAATGGTCATTGATAATCTGAATCAGGGTTTGGAAAATCGCGGGAGTAAAAAAAAAGTACACAAAACAGAGCTTAAACATTTTATGGTCCCTCTAACATACAGTCACTAAACTATAATTAAAAAAATCTATCATATTACTGCAATAGCTCTACCTTTTTATTCTATATATTTGATGATATATTATCCATTACTTTCACAAACTTTACCCAAATTTATTTCCCCATAATGCATTAAAATATTATCAATAACGAAATGCCAAAAATCAATCTGAAGCTTCTCTTGTAACCGGTACTCCATATAATCAAATTATTTTATCTGAATATATGTTCTTCACCTTAAATTTTCATTACTATTAAATATTCTTAATTATTTACTATTCTATTATTATTATTTTAAAAATATTTAGAATTAGACAAATTTTTATTTATTGGTAAATGCTCATTATGAATGTATTTATTGCACGGTTCTTTCGAAAGAGAAGCTGTGGGCGTTTTTTTCTTTGGAAAATTCGACAATCCTAATAAGACGGATATCGTGACGAAGAGTTTCTGCGAATCAAACATTGTCCAAACAAGCAATAAAATACCTAAAGGATATTATATATTGACCGATTTTCTTTCTCATGTGAAAAAGAGAGACTTCACTGTGCCACGAACTAGAAAATATTAAGAGGGATCGAGGTTAGGTTGATCCATATTTTATGTACATATAACTACTTGAATTTCGGGTACTCACCCAGGGCAAGGGAAAATACCCATTTATAAATACTTGACCCACTGGGTCACATCACTAAACACATATTAAAAAAATAAATATCACTGCCAAAAAGCAAAGGTATAAGATAATAAGATGTAAAAGAAAAAGAAATATTTAACAATACAACCGTATTTACTCCTAAGGGCCTCCTACTTCTAATTCACACACAACTTCCTTTTTGGGGGGACTTGAGAAGAACCTTTTGGAGAAAATATCAAAATTAATAAAAAAAATAGGAATTAAAATAAATTACTACTACTACTGATACTTATATCACTGATTATTTAGGTTTTTTTTAGTCTTGCTAAGTGGTAGGCTAAGATCTTTTGGAAAAGACAAGGATTCTGCCAAAATGAAAAGCCACAAAAGATTTTCCACGACTTAATTCATTGGCATAATTTTAAGTGCAAGTGCAATAATTTATTTTAAAAAGAAATGCATTAAATTCCTTACTGATTACACTTTCAAAAAAAAAAAAAAATAGGGGGGGGGGGGGGGGGAATAGCTCTCTAAAATCCCGTCTGCCGCCGAAATTTTCTGCGAATTATCTGTTGAAACGGACTTTTTTCTTTCATCATCGGAGATCCGAAGTTAAGCGACTTCCAATTTTTAAGTTTCTGAATGTAATATCAGTCTTAGTACTAGAACTTCATTAAGGAAAAAAATTTGGAGTCATATCTTCTGCTAAAACCAAACAAGTACGTCATTTTATACAAACCTCACACGCCAAAGAGAAAACAACTTCGATTTGGGAATGGAACGTGTTCATATTTGAAACCGATATGTTAGAAAACCAATATTCAAAAAAAATACTTGAGATCATTTTTGTGCTTTGAATGAAAATATGGTGCCCAGAAGGAAAGTATTTAAAAATTAAATACATACACATATTTTTAAATGAATCGAAAACTTACCCGTTACATTCGGCGCGGAGAAACACACGACAGTCGCAGCGAAAGACGAAAATCGAAAAGGGGGGAAAGAACTAATGACGTGTTGGGCCGTGCGGATTGGTTGAAAGGAACGAAGGCGGCAAAACTCACGCGCCAATCGGTGGGTTTGAACGTGGAGTGGAATGTTCCGATTTTCCTCCAATCTTTTGATTCACAAGCGGTTTCTGATAAAATCAAACACTAATAACTAAAAATATAAGAAGAAAACGACAAGCGAAATATGGCGGGAAACACGGGGGAAAAAAAGATGGAAGGCCGATTCTTACATAGAAATCATAGACCGTCATGCCGGAAATATAAGACAAGAAGTTCAAAACAACTAAAAATAGCCTACTTTCCTGTTACTTAAATTCTTATCCGATAACAAAAAGGTGTGTAACAGTAACTGTCACCTAGAACCGATATTAACACAAGATAGATAACACATAAAAAATCGCAAAAAACAGCTTTTAGTTGTAATTTGAAATCTTAAAAGCCAAAATAAACTATTTCCATAAATTTTCTTTAGCAAATTGAAAAAATATTTCTTTTATCTTGATTTATTTGCTGTGTAAAGAATAATAATGTAAAATTGCTTCAGTCAAATCCTAGCATCCAACTATTATGCTTTTTCTTTAAATAATAAATATATATTTAAAATTCAAATTTAATATAATTAAAAATTGACTGTTTTCAGATATTTTACATTAATAAAGAAACATCTTAAATCAATCTTACACACATAATTTGCCACAGTAATGAAATAGCAATTCAAACTGTTCTAAAAAAATTAGTTTAAAATTATAATACAAGCCTGTAACAAACTAATTTATTTTTATGATAACAAATCCAAAAGAAATAAAATACTTTTCAAATGTATTTGTTTGATATTTACTTTCATTATCCATATTTTTGCCCTACTTATAATAAGTGTTGACAAACTATTTATAACATTAATTCTAATAATATTCCTTTTAGCTTCCACACTACGTTTATAACGTAAAAAGTGGAGGTTTTATAATCGCGCAGTCCGCCCGTCCGTCCGTCTGTCACCCACTTTCACAAAACGAACCGAAAGTATCACAAACAAGTGGGATACGTCAAATTGAAGCAAAAAAATCAGTTAAGGCTACATTCCGAATTTCATTAAAAATATTTAATTACAAGTTTATTTAAAATTTAAATAACTAAAAATTTAATCTACATTGAAATAACAAGAAAATTCAATTTTTTTTTCAATATTTTCACTGTTGCCATGACATCAAGCGTACGAGAAACTTTATTTAAAATAAAATTCTTGAAAAAATATTTATTTTGTGATATAGTTCAATTTATATTGTTGTAATAGCGCAATAAAGTTATTTTTGGAAGTCCATTTTTTGATTTTGCTTATTTTGTCTACATATCTATAAAATCAACAGTTATTATAGTCATTTGAGTAAAAGTAGTTTTCATCTGAAAATCGTCTTTGAAGCAAAGTTAAAATGGCCGCCAAAAAAAATTATGAGCTCAAATTTCAACAAGTCATTCACCAACATCAAGATCTATGACGGTGAGGAACAATTGCCTTATTTTTGTAAATATGATAAGGAAAAGAAAGGAACTATGACCTTTTCTAAAAAATATTTTTAACTCGAATTAAAAATCGGGATTATTTCAAATACTAACTACAAAACAAAAAGTAGTAAAATCAGAGAGGTCAAGGTCCAGACTATGACTTTGTTTAAAAAGATAGCGTTCAATTTTGTCTTACTTAACTTTTTCGCTACAAGTGTTTTTTGTATTCGCGTAATATGTGATAGGAATATCATTATCGAATCCTTAGTCGTACGGCCGACGTGGGCCGTTTCAGTAGTGAAAGGGTTTTAAAAAGCAAACGTAATTTCTCAATTATATTTCAGCATTAAAAAATTAACTAGCTTTATAAACCCGGCGTTGCACGGATTCACCCTTAATAAAGGTGATTGTTATTTTTTTTATCTTAATTATTAATATTATAATAATATACAAATTGACACTTCCTATTCTGATATGAGGGGTTTGTCGATTTTGATTATTGATCTGGTCTTTAAATGATTTATTTTTGTTTTTTAAATGGTATTTAACAATAAATTCTAAAAAATTACTCTACTTTCCTGCTCACTCAATTTTTATAAAAAAAAGATAATATTTTAATAATAACTGTCACCTAGAACCAATTCTACACAATATATATATATATATATACTCTTCTTTAAATTTTGTTCTTTATGTTTATTTGTTTTATTTGTACTAATATATATATATATATATATATATATATATATATATATATATATGTAATAGAATAACATTATGTAATAGAATAACATCTATTACACAAGAGAGTATAATTCTTAATTAATTAATTTAGTAAGAAACAAATATTGGACGTCCAAAGGTGATTTATTGTAGAAGAAGGCATTTGTAAAGAACGGGGTCGGAGCCGAAGCTCGACCCGAAAGAAAGCACACAACCTTACATCGTGAAATCTAATTTGAAAGTGCGTAACATCTATTCGATTATTATTTCTCATTCTT
This sequence comes from Hylyphantes graminicola, assembly GCA_023701765.1. Taxonomy (NCBI): domain Eukaryota; kingdom Metazoa; phylum Arthropoda; class Arachnida; order Araneae; family Linyphiidae; genus Hylyphantes; species Hylyphantes graminicola. The sequence goes on from CM043120.1 coordinate 12,957, forward strand.
CGATGACCAATCAGAGTTCTGAAATTTGTTATGGAAAAGTGTGAAAAGGTTAAGTTTAAAATGTGATGACTAAACAGTTTCTGTGGGAACGGTTACGTTTGCTATTCGATGACGCTGTTGTTGGGATGTTAAAGTTAGTTGGGGTGTTAAAGTACTAAGTGATATTAAGGATACTTGAAAAGGTAATTAAGTTTGAAGTTTAATTGAGGATAAAAATATGAGTTTTTGAGAGGGTTAAGTCAATATATGTCATATCCCCCCCAGCAAGTCTGCTCAGACGGGGACGAGGGAAAAAAAAGTAGAAAAGAAGAAACTTGATTCACGAAACCGAGAGTGGCCATCCCTCGACCAAGGAAAACAAGTTCAAAGTTATTGTAAGAGTTAAAGAAAAATATAAAATAAAAGTTAACTTCTAATTGGTCAACCGAAGAAAATATTGTAAGACAATGAGGTAACATTAAATGTGGGAACATTTCATAATAAAACCAAAATAAAAAGGATTTAAAATTAAGCATATGTTCAACAGAAGAAAAGTAAGCATAAATAATAGCATCAAAATTTGAAACAATATAACAAACTGAACAATTATTAATTGAAATATTATAAATTGAAATAATAGAAATTGAAAAATTATTGCACTTGTATAATTTATGAGAAATAAAACTTAAACCATTAAGCTGAGTATAAAATGATCAATAGCAAATTCTGTGTGACGGTTTGCAGTAAAATTAATTCGTAATGAAGAAATAACAATGCAAGTTAATGCAGTGTTATGATGGGACAAATATAACATGCTTTACTTTTTGCAGAAAAAGAAAAAAAAATGATTTGTTTATAAATGTTGAATTGTTTGAATAAATGTCCGTTGTTTGTTTATTTGTCCGCTGCCGCTCCCGCAGTCCCGCCTCTTAAAGAGATTAATACAATAAATGAAGCATGCTATAGTTTGTTTCGATTCAGAAAACGTCAGTGAAATTTTCGACAAATTCCGTCGTATTGATAAAAGTACTCGTTTATTAAGCAAACAGGAAAGCTTTGCTGTCTGTGGCTTCTTTGAGTAAACTTTCAATCAACAACACACCAGAAAACATCAAAAACCACATAAAAAATTTAGACTAAAACATTGAAAATTCAAAACACGTCACACAAAAATTGAATTTTAAAATATTAAATTAATTCATAAAAGTGTCAAAATTAAATGCAAAAAATAAGCACGTTCATCTTCATTTTTTTAAAGATTCAGTGTGACAATTAATTAATATCAAAGGTAAATTCAGATTATAAAATGCTTCACTCGGTTAAACGTAATTATCAAAATAATATAGGAATATAAAAACTGTATTGGTAGTAAAATAATGACCTCATTAATGAATGACGCATGTTTATAACATGTGAAAATCAATGACATAAAAATATAACTTGGGTCACACATTTTCATGAATTTACGAAAATTAACAAATAATTAAAATTTCACTTAAAAATGGAAAAAGAGTAATTAATTTGTGTAAAATATTTTATAACATTGTCAGTAATGCTAAATATAAAAAATTAATTTTAATAAATACTGAAAAGGATACTGGAAGCTTGTGTACGTTCATCTTGTTTCTTTTAGAATCTTGAAAACAGTAATGTTTTTAGCATATCTAGGGAATTAGTCATGTAATTGAAGAATCACACTGACGATGAATGTCACGATAAAAATGAGAAGGCACAGTTTAGTACAGAAATGGCACGAAGTTGTAGAGAGCGAAGTAACAGTTTCCAGCAAAAAGATACTCCAGGGACAGCATACGGCAAAGGCGAGAGGCCACACCCAGGAAAGGAATTCAGCTTTCAGCAGGCATCGAAGATTGAACCAGGAACTTATGACTTTGAAGAGATGAGCGAAGCCGAGGTCATAAATGCAAGTTGCAGCCAACGCCGAAAAGGTTATTGATTGTAATTAGTCCATACAATAGCCAATAAGTATTTGAATATAAGTTATAGTGTGCTTTGGCAATTTTTCGAAATTTTTATATTTTGATTGGGATTCCGCGTATTGCAGGCAATTTATTATCCTGCCGACTTTATGTAAAATAAGCCGACAGGGAAACGAACATTAGAATAAAGTTCTTTATTACCTCAGTAAGAATTCAAAAGGGACGTCTTAATACGTCGAGAGGTGAGAGTGGAATGCGTCAAAGATGGTGAAACATCTACTTGTTCGGATAGATTGACCAATGAGAGGCGAGAGTTAGTTTTGAGAAAGTTGGTAGGAATGTTAATGCGTGGGTTGATGAATCAGAAGTTCGTGGGAAAGTGACTGTTTCTCAGGACAGGGTGTGTTTAGGATGTTAAAGTGTTAAGTGTTATTTAAGAGTATTGGAAAATAATGAAGTTATGAAAGTTAATTAAGGGTAAAAAAAATGAGTTTTTTAGGAGTTAAAATTAGGATATGTCATATATATATACACACATCTTTTAGTTTTGAATTATCGTCGCACTAAACTACACGAGGTGCATTGGCAACGAACGTCGCAACCACAGTCAAGTATCAAACCGATACCCGAGTAGGCACCCAACGCAATGGTTAAGGGCGACATCGTACGCAGCCATCAGGGACATGGCCATTTAACATGCCCTCCTCCTACACGGTTTTTGGATGGCATTTATTGCATAAATGTTATGGTTTATTGCAATTTACATGAACACGGCAGTCTAGTTATTCAAACCATATGATTTCCCCCCCACAAAATTGCATAAAGAATTGAAGAGCTTAGTGGAAGAACGTGCTAGATAACAAAAAGGTAAAAACGAGAAAATGAGCTTTAAAGTTTTTCGTTTGCGTTCAGATATGTTGAGAACGGTCTTTGCAAACGGTAAAAATTATACTTAACTTTTTGTTTATGAAAAGGGGGAAACTTTTTTTCTTTAATGTATGGAATAATATGTTAATTGACATAAAAATCTAAATTTTTCGAAAATGTCACTTTAGCACGTTCTTCCACTTAGCTCTTCAATTATTTTAAACTCTTTCGTGTGTAACAATAAATTAATATCAAGAATGACTATTATTGTTATAGTAATACATAAGTAAAAAACTACTTGATAACTTATGATTTGTGAATGTTGTTACTTTCAATGAGACCCAATATGAAATCTAAGGTGGTGGAAGTAATGCGATGAGGTTCGAAAATATGAAATATTTGTTGTGTTGTTCTACTTGTTTTGGATGGTACTGATTATGATGAAGTGGTTTTTGAAAATTAGCCCGATTTTTTTAAAAACCACTCTACAGCTCGAACTAAAAGAGCTATGTAATATATATTTTATGCACAAGTTCCTTCGGTTGAAGATCAAAATAAGATTTTCGAGGAAATTGATCGGGGCTGTTAGAGAACTTTTTAGACTAAGTTATTTATATATGTATTACCTTTAAATATATATGTATTGATTTATGGTTTATTTCATATGCATTACATAAATCCAGTTTGTAAAAACATTTTAAAACGTACATATTCTTGTTAATCTGGGAAATACACCTTATCTATCGCATTGCTTTATATTTATATGGTAAGATTAAAAAAAAAAAACACTTTTTCTAAAAATATTCATAATTTTCTGGCTTATATTAAATAAATTAACTAAAAATGTCAGATAACTTAATAATTAAAATGAAAAATGAATGCATCGAAATTCGTAACATACCGAGTAACAAAATTTTTAAACCGAAACTTAAGAAATTAATGCAAGTTTATAAGTGTTAAAAATAAATAACCTGTTATTTACTTTCTGGTAATAATAGATCCGTTTCAAATTTGATACATGCTTCAATCTACAGTTGTAAGAAAAAAAAAGGAAATTAAGAGATACAAGATTTATTGAAGAAATTTTTGTTAAACCTAATTAAATGCGAAAATTTGGCTACAAATACTCTTGCATAATGTTCAAGATTGAAAAATGTTTATGTAAAAAAAGTTACATACAGTTTTGAATATGGTTTTATTTTATCTTCGTCTTCGACTGCTCAATCACAACGATACAAATGCCCCCCTTTTTTAAAATTTCTCTTTGCTTCTTCCCCGCGCGAATTCAGTGATTTAACGTCTCACTTGTCAATGGCGCATTTCGAATTCGAAAAGATCTTCTGTTTTTTCCCCTCTTTCTTCTTCGCGGCCGGTTCTACAGTGAAAACAGAATATTGTCGGAAAAAAGTACACGTGCTAAAAAAAAATAAGAAAAAAAATATATACCAGTCTTTTTAGTTTTTCACATAAAAAGCTGCTTTCTTTCTCTCCCCTCCAAGACGGCGCCAATCCTTAAGTGGAAATGCGACTGAATGTCTCCTAACCGAAATCTTCTGTCTGTGTATTGAATATGCCTTCTAATGGGTTTTTTTTATATTCTCTGACAAATGTAGCTGCTTAAAATGTCACTTTTATTAAACATTTTAGATTTTTTTAACATTTTGTTACAAATAATCAAGAAAATTTTTTCAAAAAAAGAAAATAAACAATCTTATTAATACGTGAAAAATACGTGAAATATATTGTAATTTGAAGTTTTAAAATATTTTATAAATTGAATAAAGTTCTAAAATTATAAAAACTAATCAGTTTTCCATCAATACAAGGAAAAGTAACTCTGAAATATGAAAATTATTAAAAATAAAATATAAATGTATGGGTGCAGATTAGTTTACATTTAAAATAATAATGTAAAATATACAACACGATACTATACATGAACTTAGCAACAGAACAGGGTTGGCGTGGTTTTTACCACCCCCGGTTAATACCAGGGTTTGAAAAAAAAAAAAAACGGTATTTACCGTCCTGGGAAAAATTAGTTGTGTGCTGTGAAAACATAATTAGGGTCAAGTGGGGTAAGTGTGATAGGGTTTCTGCATTTTTCATTAAGAAAATTCGTTCTCTGCTTCAAGTAAATTCTAAATCCTAAAATTGGTAGTGAATTATTGTAAGAAACATACATATGTAGAAAAAAAATTATATGTTTGAATTTCAATTTTAAGTGTACAAAATTTGCATTTCAAAATCAATTGCTGTTTTATCACACTTACCCCACATAGGAAAACCCACATAAAAAGAAGACAGTTGCACTTAAATTCAAAAGCTCAAAACTTTCTTTAAACAAAAAATAAGGTCAATATTTCTTTTTAGTTTAATTATAAGTGGTCTAATGTTATATATTGCAAACTTCCAGATTTTTAGAATGATTTCCAAAGTTACAAGAGCTGTTTATCACACTTACCCCCAATCACACTTACCCCACTTGACCCTACTGAAACAATTAATGACTAAATGTTATTTATTTAATGGGATTAATTAAAATGATTTTAATTTTGTATTTTAATAAACATTCATCATGGACTATATTTTTAAAAATTGACAAATCTTCCTTACTTATTTAGATGTATGGTAATATGTACAATAATCATACGTACTTTGGTTTATTATTTAAATAACCCTATCTGCATTAGCATAAATACTTATTAAATATGCCTGTGGTAAATATTTATTCAAATATTGTTTGGGATAAAGAGTTATTGAGTTATGACTACTAAATTTAGAAATAAAATCTATAACATAAAAGGCGACTTCTGTTTGTTAGTATAGGACGCGTGAATTTTATAGCGTTTTTTTTTTAATTTTGATTTTTTAATGTAATATAAGTAGGGGGATTCTGTACTTTAATAACGAACGGTATCAGCAACATAAGCTTATTATTCTATAACGGATTAAATGATGATGACCAATATAAAAAAATGCAAATCATTTGCTGTTTGCTAGAGTAGCTTATTTTTAATTCTTTACTGATTATTTTTTCACTTAAATATGTATTCTTTTTTTAATTTGAGCTTCTTATCAAAGGTATTTTTGAGAGAAATTAATATTAATCATTACTATATCCAAGATGGGTAATTAAATGGAAAATTACTGTGTAATCTTCATATCTTATGAAACTCAAATGAAAGAAAAAAATAGTTAAATTGACTATTACATTATTTTTTCACCTGTACCCGTGCAACGTCGGGTATAACAGCTAGTAATAATATAAAACTATAACATTGCATCCAAATCTTAGTCTTCTAGCGTTTAACAAAAGAAAACTGACGTCTATTTTTATCAAATTTTTAATTATGGAATTTAATTTTAGTTAGGGACTTAATTTTTAAAAAGGAAATAAAGCAATTTCTAAAGCATATACATGAAAAAATGTATTTCGCAGTTTTTTTAGAAAGAAAGAGGTATTTCCCAGTTTATCCCGGTATTTACCAATTTTCCCCGATATTTACAAGTTTTCCCCCCTGGGATGGGAAATATTAGTTTTGGACGACCCTGCTTAGCAATGTTAATAGATTAACTTAAATGAAAAAAAAAGAGAGTATTAAAGATCCATTTTATTGATTGATACATATACTAAAACATAGACATTTGAATATTTTAATGGAATAACGTGCCGTTATTTGCACAGTTTTTTTTTAATTGAGATTTGTGTGCCACTGCACTGAGCATATTTTTCGGACATTTTAAACTTATTTTTTTCATAAACATTTAAATATATTATCTTTCGTTTCGTGTATGGCTTTGGTGAATGTGAAAGTAATTGAAAGTTTGCAAATTCTAAATTATTTTAAAAGTCATACACTCATACTAATTTATAAAAAAAAATATGTACTCAAGAAAAGTTTCAAAACGTCATATTTCTTTTAAATTGGTTAGGTTAGGTTTGAATTATCGTCGCACTAGAGCTACACGAGGGCTATTGGCGACGGGCGTCGTATTTTAGAACCACAGTCAGATGACGCTTTTAAATTGGTATAAATTCCAAGAACATACATATATTTAATTTTAGTTAGTATTTAAAAACTTTTTATAATAAAATGTCGTAATTTATACTATTTATAACAATAATTTTTTTTTTTTTAACTAACATATATTTTACTTATTTTTACTTTCCTTTTTTAATTAAAACACTTCATCCAACACAATCTAATAAATACTTCGTAGTTCGTCTGAAATCCATTATATACTTTGGCCATCTTTTGCGACTTTTATCCCACTGTGAGGCGGGGGGTAAAAAAAATCGTCAAAATCGCTTCGCACTTCAAATTTTGCGAACACAAAACAAAAAATCGCCAGGTGCGATAGGTCTCTTCTTTCCCGCTATTCTCATCCAAAAACAAGAGCGGTAAAGTGATCTATCTATTAATTGCCGACGATCGCTATGTCGCAAAATATTTTATTAAAGTTAAAAAAATTAAACTTTGAAAGTTTCACCTTTCGCGTTTTCATCTTTTAGCTTCAGCTGTTTATAACGTGAAAAGTCGAAGGTATTAATAGGAAAATCAAAAAAGTTGAGCAACAGGTCTGGGTCATTTGTAATGGATTGACCCGTAAATTCATTCATTCAAAAAGTATAAGTGGTCATGTTTTTTCTTTAAATTTGCATTTTCAGGGATATTTTCAGATAGGCCACCTTTCTGCGCTCGAATTTTAACGATTTTGTCCGCGGAAAAGTGACAGAAAATGCAATTCTAAAGCATCACATGACCACGTATACTTTTTGGAACTCACAAATCCATGCCAAATATATATACAGGGTGGTTACAAAATCCTAGAAAAAAAGTTCTCTGATATTCCATGATTTCCCTCATACTTTTCTGAAAAATTGCCTGATTTTACAATTACCTAGAAAACATGCAATATACACAATTATATACAGAACAAAAAATTGAATCCAGACGTCGCAAGATTTTCCGGAATATTAGACTACCTAACTTTTCTACATTTCAACGTTCATGGCACGTTCTTCTAAGCTCGTCGCTTGATTATTTTAGTTTTATTTTAAGAAAAATAATTTTATTTTGAAAAATATTTTCAGCAGAATTAAAAAACTATTAAATACCACCCTTAATTTAAAAAATTGACTACCAAATAAAAATAAATAAGCACAAATTCATAAGTAGGACATGAAAATACGCAAGGAAAATTTAATGCTTGTTGAAATAAGTTTTAACTTTTCAGATAGTGGGACGTTTGTTTAAAAGTGAATTCAGAGAAAAAAAGATTATTACGTTATTTTTTAAATATAGGGTGTACATATATACTTTTTCAAATAAATTAATGTTATTTAAATTTGAGTACATCGGGAAGTTGAGAAATTTTAAACTTCGTCAAACAGCAATTGTTACAAAAAATATATATCGAAAAAATAAATAACAAATAATTAACTTACAATGGGAACATATCTTACGATGTCAAGCTCTGCATACTGCGATTTCATTGGTTGTTTTGTTTTCTTTGACAAAGTGTTGAAACAAGCCCATAACACATATCCAAAAAAAATCTTCGAACGTCAAAATAACATTCTCCCAAATAACACAAAAATAATGGCAGGTTTTGGCACATAAGCTCTCTAGATTTATGTATGACCAGCCGCAAAATTATGGCGGGAAACACTTGAGCCTAAGAAGATCAACTTTTCATGCACGAGAGAGAAAATACACAAGACGAAAATATTCTTTCAAGAGAAAATGAAAATATAAATATATTTAAGGTAGGCGAATACCCAAAATTCCCCCAAATTCTAAAAGTTTTACTATTACTTTAATCTTTTCCAAATTTGGCATGGTGATTTCAAATATAATGAATAATGCTATTTAGGCAGTTTTTTAAATTTAAATATAATTTATTTATTTTAAACGATGTTTTTCAACTAAAAAAAGAGGTTCACGCCAACAAGCCTACCACATTGAATTTTCCTCCGATAAACATGAATTATGTGTTAAATTCTTCGTTTTGAACTGATCCGTGCAATGACCCTCTAGAGTTACAAACAAATCACAAGAATGTGTTTTACGACAAATTTTATGAATTAACTTGAAACAAACACAATGTGGCTAATCTAACGGCAGTGCCGGAAATCTGCGCAAGCGGATGTCTCGACTTGAGAGCGAAACGTTTTTGTGAACAGCCAAGTAAAATATCGCCAAGTTGTTAGTTAAGGTTGTAGTGAAGGTTTAGATTGTTATTGAATATCAAGCGTTTACCCTCGCCGAACGCGTGCGGTTATGGATTATAATAGAAGTATTGGATTATAACACCGTCCAATTCTAAGCCTATTTTATTCTGGGATCAATTGATGTAAGACTTTACATAATCAGATCCGCTTATAAACCTTCGTCAAGCAAGAGAGATACAACACACACACTTAAATGGATCCATCTAATTTTTAGAGACAGAGGCCAACTAGAGGATCCCCAGAATTGACTTGTCACATGTATTGATTTGGTATGGTAACTTGGAGGACTTAGTGACCACGACGGATTTAACGTACACCAGTCATTTAGCATGGCTTTAGAAATTATGGTTATCAGTTAAAAAAGCAACTTCCAGATCCATAATACATTTTAAATTATACAGGGTGGTTATAAAATAACGATCGCTATTCAGAGAGGTCTGTAGCTGTAATGAATATTCCAAATACAAAAAACTTTGAGATACTTACTAATCAAGAAGGGGGGGGGGGGAGAATGGTATCATAAAAAAAACAACTTGTCTCTTGACCAGGGTTCTAAATTACGAGGCGTAATTGGATGTGTTGGCCGTAATTAGCCATAATTGGCTGTACCTCGTAATTTAGAACCTTTGTCAAGAGACGAGTTTCTTATTTATGATTTCAATCCTTTTCGAAAAAAAAAAAACCCTCATCCCTTGACCAGAGTTCTAAATTACGAGGCGTAATTGCTGGCCGTAATTGGCCATAATTGACGATGCCTCGTAATTTAGAACCCTGGTCAAGAGACGTGTTTGTTTTTTATGATTACTTTTTAATGATTATTTTTTAGGATTCTATCTTTTTTTTATTCCATTCTTCCGCAACGAGGATCGATTTCAACTCAATCAACATGTTAATTTTTATTCCCAAAACCTTATCAACTCTGGGCGATAATAAGCCAACGTGACAAACTATCTTTCCCTCTCAGTATCCGTCTGCGCACGCGCAGTGGTTTTCCGTAAGAGAGCTGGATTTCCGGCAGATGCTGAGCATGCGCAGATGGTGCCGTAAGTGCAATGGATTTAAGGAACTCGTACTCGCAGCTACCAATCAACAAATTTTTTTTTCGATAAACTTACACTTTGACATTTTTTTAAACAAAAACTACTATATTTACACCAGATGTTAGAGGTTCATGGCACAGATGTATATTAAAATAGCATCTGTAAAAAATTTCAGGTAAATTAGTGTAAAACTTTTTATGCTAGAAGTGTTAGCGTAAACCCCCTTTTTTAGTAGAAAAACACCGTTTAAAATAAATCAATTATATTTAAATGAAAAAAATTGCCAAAAAAGCATTGTAAATTATATTTGAAATCACTATGCCAAATTTGGAAAAGATTAAAGTAATAGTAAAAATTTTAAAATTTTAGGTATTCGCCTACCTTAAGCAACTTTTCGTACTAGCATTCAGCGCCATCTATTGGCGACTTAGTTCAGCAAAATATAGTTAATGAATGTATACAACACTGCTTAAAAGGAGTTACAAAATATCAAATTGTTCAAAACAAAAATAGACTTTACGCGCCATCTATTGGTGACTAAGTGTACAAAACAATAATTTTTCCAGTTTGGATCGAGTTGGAATATAACTTAGCTCGAATACTGCAGTGGGCGGGCAAACTGCAGTGACCACTCTTGGGCTATTTTCGATATGAAATAATCCACTCATTTGATTTGAAAGTATTTTTTGCCCCCTTGATAACCCAAATCGCCCACTTGAAGACCGCGGATTTAGGTTATCATTTAAATATGCGTAATTTGTTATTTATGTTATCTACTAATGGTGCTTTTAACTTTAATGAATAAAATATCATTATTAATAAGACCAATTTATGCAAGGCGTCACAGTATTTTTAAACTATTCACGTTGTAATCACTTAATATTTTATTTAAATTGCCTTTCAAAACAAATATTTCAAATTAGATTGCAATCCTATTCTTAAAAGCACAAATTGCTACTCCGCTGACTTTTAAAACTGCATAATGCAATGAAACAATGTAAATTTTTGCTTCTCAAAAAAACTTATTTCAATTAAGCTTTAGATAAAATACTTGATTATTGCACTTTATATTTTTAATGAATGTTGTTTAAATTAATTTTATAAAGAGCAAAGGGTGAAACCAAATTATTTAGGCTTTCAAGAAATTTAGAAGCAATCAATGCCAGGTGGAAGACCTTTCTATCAAAGAGACCACTCTTCATTCCTAATTTTAAAGCCTACTCTTGGCCTGAGGCTTCTAGCGAAGCAATATACATAAACTTATAATTATAACATTTGAAGAGCTAAATGGAAGAAGGTGCTAAGTGACATTTAAAACAAATATTGAAATTACATGTAAATTATGAGCAGATTGTTCCAACTCCTAAAGATAACAGGTTTCCCTTACTCATAAACAAAGTTAAGTATTTTTTCGCTTTTGTAAGTGTCAATGTATTTATGTACAAATAAAAAGCTTTAAAGCACTCATTTTCACCTAAGCACTTAGCATGTTCTTCCACTAAGAAAGGGATTCATTTTGTGAAATTAGATTCCACATTTACATACACAAACTCACAGCTATATCATTTGTTGAATACTATTAAACGAAACTACTTTTAACGAATACTAGGTTGTATAAATATATTTTAATAATATATACAAGATTTTGAAAAGAAAATTGATTTCTTAAGGGGGGGGGGAGCACTTATCACCAAATTATGTGCCTTAAATTAATTATAGTTTTGAGGGCAATAATTGTGCCCACAAAACTATAATTAATTTTTGAGGTTTTGTTATTAATAATTTTAATATGAATGATGAACCGTGCAAAGTTCATTCTGTACAATCAACTTAAACAAAATACACCAACTTCGATTTTTAAAGTTTGTTAACTAGCACTTTTTTTCGCATAAGGTATAGGGCAAGGGTTCCCAACCGGTGGTACGCGTACCACCAGTGGACACAGTGGTAAGCGAGAAAATTTCAGGTGGTATGCGTCACTGAGGTGAGCAACATGATGCTATTAATAGCTTCTGTATGCATGAGCAGTGAGCATGCAAACATATTAATCATTATTTTAAAGAAAATCTTTAACTTAAGGATTGGATGTAAAACCTAGTACCTTTGATATTACGGCAAATTATATCTTTTTATGCCATGTGTTACAAATTATTTGTGTGAGATTGGATTTTCTGAAATTTTGTAAACAAAACATGAATATTGAAGCAGAATAAGTGTTGAAGAGGACTTAAGAGTGAAGATAAGTTCATATTTTAATCACAGGCAAACATTAAGTGATGCTACGGAATGAGATAATGTACACGCTACACAACCTGCAAGAGCTAGATGCATTTACAAAGCAATAACATGACTGTTGTATTGACATTTTGAAAGTGAACATTCTTTTGGAGCTTGTCCGACTCTTGTTCAAATGATCTGAGCATGAGTAACAACAACAAAGAAGGATTAAAACACTTTGTCCCCTGATTCGCCCTCCTTCAACATCCGGCAGTACTTTTTTTTTTGCGTGTGCTGATTCTTTTAGAGGTAAAGGTTAAAGAAAAATTGCAAACAAAGCACCCACTGTTAGAAAATTGTGATAGTATCAAATCATAATTTAATATAAAATGCTTGTTTTTTTTAAAAATATATCTTAAACCCACTCTAAATTTAGATTGCTATTGAATATAGATTGTTTTGAAAACCAAGTTATACATATTCATAAAAGTTGGAAACTAAAATTCACAGAAAAAGTCAAAATATTTAAAACATAATATGGGTTAAAAAAATACCTTGATTGGAACTTTAAAACTTCTAAATTTTTTTGTATTTATTAGTTCAATTAGTTAGATTTTTGGGAGGAGTGGCGTGACCTTAAAGATGAGGAAATCGGCACCATTGTTTCGGGGCAGTGCACAAATATATATATAAATAATATGATTCACATAACGTAAATGATACATGAAAGTAAGTGGAAGTGCACATTGATATAAGCCCAGCTGCTCTGTACTGCAGCCATGGAACTACACTAAAAATGGCAGTTTTAATTTAAATTGTGTCATTTTTCAGTATGAGCCACTATTTTCAGCGGAAAACAACTATAACTTATAAACTCATCATATTAATAGGATAACCTGGAATTTACATGAACATTTTAGGCTGGACACAAATGAGGTACGCAACCAACCTCTTAACACTTTAAAGACGGGCGTTGACTGACCCGTAGACTAAGACCACTCTAAGTTTGAAACTATCATTGGATAATTTCTACATTGAATTTGACTTAGAAACTAGCGCGCCTGTTGTGTCTAAGGGAACTAATGTAATGGTTTCTGGCTGTCTATTTGAAGCCACCTTTAGGAGCTTTAACCGAGCCAATTACACCTCGTAATTTAGAACCCTTATCAAGTGACGGTAGGGATCTATTTTTGACGACAACTTATTTTCGACTTTATTTTTTAATATGTACAGCTACTCATTGACTTTTATATCGCTCGTAGGCCCATCCTCAAGATATTTGACCTTGTGCTTCTTTTTTCTAAATTAATAAACCCACAGACTGACTACGCTTTGTCATTTTAGACTTGGTTCCTCAAAGGTCCACAAGTGATTCGATTGATTAATTCGTCAAATATTCATCCAAATGTAACAAAAACTTAGATTTAGGGGTTTTCGAAGGTTTTTCACATTTCTAAGTAATTAAAATTGGGTGTTGCTATTGAAAATTTTAAAGTTCGTAACATTTTTAATATTAAGACGGCCTCTTATGCAAATTTTGTGTCATGCAATTAACTCAAAATGTTATTTGTTCGCATAGTCAAAAAGGTCCGATGTAAAAGGATGACTAATGGTTGAAATAATCACTAGTGGGTAACTTTTTTTCCCACAGCTGTAAATTCCGAAGAAACAGTAGCCCTACAATCAGAAAGTACAATTATCCAATCAACAAATCAATCTTTATTAGCGTTTTAGTTCCTTCTGACAGGTTAGATTAGCTAGGTATTAGATTAAGTTGCTGGTCTAGGAGATTCTTAGTCTATGGGTCAGTCGACGCCCGTCTTTAAAGTGTTAAGGCCAGATGCATTTGCAAACATGATTAATGATTCACTTCAAACTTTTATGCACTGAATTGAGATTTAAGTTTAAATGTTGTTGCCCATTTCAAAGCTATCCGTGCAATTAAAATAATATAATTTCCTTCGGTGAAAAATGGTCAGAAATGACCAAAGGGATAAAAAAATTTAAAAGTTACGTGTGATATTTTTAATAGCTTTTGTATTTCCTTTTAGGGGATAAAGTAAATATTTTTTTATACAAACTACATTTGCTATTTGTTTACATATTCATTCATTTACATATATTTTTAAAATTGTTACATTAATTAAAAATGTGAGGTTTCAACCTCCCGAGAGACTTAACAACCCCACTCATATCAGGACATTACAAAGGAATGAAAATTCCTCCGGACGAGACAAGGACTTAATTCTAACTGCTCAGAGACCCAACTCACACCAAAACCTACCTTTGAATGCCCAAGTATTACTGAAGAGTTCACGAATCAGTTCTTGGAAATACATGGGAACAACTCGGTCTACAATATTTATTTGTGAAGTTTTTTAAAATAAAAAAAGTTCTGTTTTGTAATAAATATATTTTAAAAGTTAAAAGTAAATATTCAAACAATTTACCTCTATTTGAAATAATATTGCATTGTTTATCTACAACTACCCAATGTGTTTAAAAGTTAGTTTGATGATTAAAAAAATGTTTTATGCAAAGAACAGCACCAAAAGCAGTTGTTATAGTTGTTAAATAATAAATTTCAAAGCTTTGAATAGTTTCCTGGAAATAACAGGTAAAATGGCTAGATGATAGAGTGACTTCTTTAACTGACAAGATTCATTTTCTGCCTTGAAATAAGGATTTTGTAATTTGATACTGATGTTGGCAAGTTATTAGAATGTGTCTTTTACATAAAGCTGATACAAACCAAACTGAAAAAAATATTGAATTACATATCCAAATAAAAATATTGACTTAAATATTTTTCACTTTGAAATGCAACAAGCTGGAAATCACAACAAAAATAGACAGGATAGGACTAAGTATAAACAATTTATAAATGCAAAGAAAATAGGGAGAAAATTCAAGTTCGACTAAATGAATAATCATCCAGGACAAACAATTAAAAAGGACTGTTCAAAACATGAAGTGTGCACAGCAGGCTCCATTAATAGTTGATAAAAAGTCAAGGAAATCCATTTGTGAAAGAGGAATAAAAATTATTTCAAATATAAAATGAATGAGTTGGTGTGAAATTAAAAAATAAAGAATTACTGCTAACGCCAAGATTTAAAAAAAAATCATAATACTTTAGACAATTAATCCCCCCCCCATATTTGTTTAAAGGAAATAATTCCACTCATCTTCAACGAGCAAAAAAAAAAAACTATAAAATAAAACTAACCTTCAACCACTAAAAAAAAAAAAAACACCTAAGACCACCACACTTCCCCCAAAAGGCACACCAGCTAAATTCAACCAGTTTATTAAAATGATTAATTAAAATATTTTATTGACCATTAATAATTAGTTCGTTCAAAATTATTTTTTAACTAAAATGCAAACAATGGTGCATGGCTCTCTTCTCCAAGTGTAACCTTAATGTGTTAATCTCAAACAAAAATAGTATTTTACTGCAAAAAAATATTAAATACATTATATTTAAAATATTGATTATTAAAAGTTTATCTTACTATAATAAAATATCTTACAATAATATCTTTTATAATAATAAAAGAGAACTGTGAAAACTACAAGTTTCTTTCATTTAATTTTTTCACTTTTTTTTCTTTTTATTGTACAAAGGAGTATTTAACCCTCTAATGCATACTGTTACCGTTTGGTAACAAGTAACATAATCCACTTTATTCTATTAAATTAGAGCTACTCCAAGACAAATCTGTGTTTTTTCATCTATTACATTTCTTTTTAAAGTTTTAGTTACTAATAATCCTCATAGATGACAGTATTCAAAGAATAATAATATTAGTACTAAATACTAATAAATTGTTTTGAAAAATTAATCATAGTTAAAAAGGGTTATTTTGAAATATTTTTTAAATTCTAATGCAGTTAATTTTTTTTTTAGTATTTTCCCCATAATGTGTGAGTATTAAAGATACACACACATATACATACATATATACATATATACATATATACATACATACATATATATATATATATATATATATATATATATATATACATATATATATTTTTTGGGATGAAAATAAAAATTCAGGTATTAGAGGGTTAATAAATTTCCTTGAATGTGGTAACAATATTAAATTTCTAACACGAATAATGTCTTAAATATATAGCAGGGACTATAAACACAACCTTTTAGCATGTTTCTAAACAGTTAAATTAAATTTTAGAGCTTACTAAAAAAATTAATAGGTCAAACAAACATGTTTTAATTTTATAATAGGACATAATCAAAAAAAAAAAAAAACACCTAACAGTGTGGCATATAGAAGAGTCATAAGAACATAAAAGTGATGTCAAATGTTTCAGAATGATTCAGTCTAGGTCACAAACTATATTTCAACAGTTTTGACACTTCAACCTTTGAACAAAAATAGATAGATAATTAATCATTCTCGACATTTTTTCCATATAGATTTATGTTCTTTAGTAGTTAAATTTGATGACTTGAATAACATCAACTAAACAAACAGTGATCCTCAACTTATACTCGTTGCCAGCGAAAGGTCATAAAAAAATGAGTAAACAAGCAGAGGAAAAGAGAGGATTTCAGAATATATGGAAAATGTGCTGTGACCAAAGCTGGATTTATGAACATGGAATAGATGAACATAATTTCTTACACATGAGAAATTCAATGCATTCCTTTTACTTATTAGGGAGGCGTAAAAGGGAGAGATTTTAACAAAGATTAAAATACAAATGGTAATAAAGGTGTTGAATTGAATAAATGACCTAAACATGAAACAAGAAAATACTAATTTTAATATAAGTAACGGGATTCTGAACTAGGTTGTTTTTTGAATTCCATTGCACTACAGATGCATTTAGAGTTTTATGTCTTCCATTTTTTGCCAAATACTTTGCCAAACTCGCCAAGTTATTACAATAAACGAACCAAATGAGCAATTTTTTTTATTAGCTGATTGTGCGCAGATTTTCGCACGAGAGCTGAATGGTTGTGTTGTTAGCCATATCTTTTCCGCGCCAAAATTGCAAAAAAGCGCCACATGAGCTTAAAAAAAATTCAGGAAAATACGATGACTTTATCGGTGAATTTTATAGAGTTTTTAAAATTTCGATTTTTTAATGTAGTATAAGTAGCGGGATTCTGTACTTAATAACGAACGGCATCAGCAACATAAGCTTATTATTCTATAACGGATTAAGTGATAAAGGAATTGAACTGACCTATATAAAAAAATGCAAATCGTTTGCTGTTGGCTGGGATAGCTTATTTTTAATTCTTACTGATTATTTTTTACTTAAATATGTATTCTTTTTAATTTGAGCTTCTTATCAAAGGTATTTTTGAAATTAATATTAATCATTACTATATGCAAGATGGGTAATTAAATGGAAAATTACTGTGTAATCTTCAGATCTTATGTAACTCAAATGAAAGAAAAAAGCTAAATTGACTATTAAATTATATATATACATATATAAATAAAAGAAGAGCATGTTAGTTCGACTATTTATAACTCAAGAACTGCTGAACTGATGTAGCTGAAAATTGGTGGGGAGGTAGCTTAGAACCAGGAATAGGCTATAGAACACTTTCTATTTCGAAATTCGTACCCAATCGGGTGCAAGAGTGCAAAACGTGAGCCATAGGAATAGCATTGTAAGATTTTTATTTATGCTTTTATTTCAATTTAAAATAAATTTCAGCGCGTTCAGCGTGAGCAAAAATTAACTAATGAAAAAAAAGAGCATGTTGGTTTAATTTGCTGGATTGATATTTGAATATCAGTGTTTTATGCTATTTACTGATTTTAAATCTTTTTCTATGGTGGATCAGATTTCCTCAACTAGATTTTAATCAAGTTTTCAGATTAAATTTAATTGATGCAAATTTAATTGACTAATGCAAATGGTAAGAAATGAAGATATGAAGCAATATTTTCATCTTAAATAAAGAATTTATGCTTCATAAAACTTTTCCAACCATACAAGAGGATGAATGTTTTGTTTTTTCATGTTAAGATGGCTTAATGACCGATTGAATTTTGGCATTGGCGGCCTTTGGCGAAGTTGAAAATTTAGCGTAGGGTAACTCTTCCCATCCAGTTTTATGGGTTAGGTAGCTCGAATTATCGTCACACTAGAGGTACATACGAGAGCTATTGGAGACGGGAGTTGTAATTTAGAACCACAGTCAAGTTACAGGATGTTACATGAGTAGGTACCTAATGCAACTTTTAAGGGCAACGTCATAGGCAGCATCGGGAATTTTTTGGCTATTTAAAGTGCTCTCTCTCAAAACGGGATATTATTTGTCAGACATTTTTTTCGCTGTAAGAGCCGCTTATAGGTCAGCAGTTATTTTGGTTGATGCCCGGACCTGAACCTGGGACCTACCGCAAGCAAGTAGAAAGTCTTAACGGAAGCATTTGGTGGTAGGAAAATTGATAAACAATGTGATTTACGAGACGATACTCAAATTCGATGGTACTCGATTCTTATTTTTTAAAAAAAAATTACATTTATTATCCAAATAGAAAATTGACCTTGATAAAATCAAAAGTTTGCTCATTTATTGCCTCTAAGGCGGAACAAAGTTCGCCGGGTCAGCCAGTTAATAAATATATATATGGAGAAAATAGGAAAAAGTTTACAAACAATTTGAAACGAAATAAAAATTCTACGAACAAGGGACAAACAAGGATCCTACAAAAGGACAGTTATATGAGTTATGACTAAATGGATACTCATCAATGAAAAGGACAAAATTGGCTGTTCAAGAACACTCACAATTAACACAGTACACAAAGTGTACACTCATTAAGCAGCCTTCGTTGACAGTTAATAAAAAGTCAGGGAAAGTAATTTATGGAACAGGACAACATTTATTTCAAACTAGCAAATAAATACCAGTTCTTCACTCAAATTAAAAAAAGTTTTAATTGATCTAAATATGTATATGCAATTTAATCTATTATAGGATAACACATTTATGCTATTATTGCCGCTCGTTATAAAGTATATAATACTGTTACTTATATTACCTTAAAAATAAAAACATACACTATAAAATCTATACTAACAGTTATCGTAATTTCTCTCTTAAACATATAAAAAGATTCAGATTTTTTTTGTAAGACTTTGGGAGAAAAGAGATATAGCTAACAACACACTTATTATACAGCTCTAGCACGATGACCTTCGAACAATCAACCAATATTATAAATTTTTAAAAAATTACTCATTTTGTGTGTTTAGGTAAGAATTTGACGAGTTTCACAAAGCATTTGGCGAAATAATTAAACCTTTAAACCCTAATATGAAAAGCTCTAGTACGTTAATAAGGCTGAACCATCCATCATAGTTATAATTCACGGAAATAATTTAAATGTGCATAATTGAAAACTAGCTTTAGAAGCCCGGCGTTGCACGGGTGAACCCTTAATAACCCAAATTAGTACTTTTTTTATGTACATTTTTATTGGTTAAATTGGCCGGATGATTTGGCTTCTTTTAAAAAATATCAGGTTGAATGACAACAAACCTCGGCACGAGCCGAGACAACCAATGAATGACCGAAGTATGGAGAACGTGACGTATAAGAAACTTTCCCATTGCTAATTTCGTCAAACGTTGCCATTATACCAATAAGTGCGGGTCCCAAGATTTGGCTTAAAATATCTGGCCACGATTCTTTAGTTTAACCTTTTTATTTATACAAATTGATCCCCTCTCCACTGGTCCCATCTTTCAGGATCTAATCCCATTCGGATGTGAGGGGTTGATTTCATCCAGGCCCTTCCAGGAGTTTGAGCGTTTTCCCATAGGCCCCTGTCCAAATTGTCAGAAAAGCTATATGATATAATAGCCTGTTCTATTTCAAGATT
This sequence comes from Hylyphantes graminicola, assembly GCA_023701765.1. Lineage (NCBI taxonomy): Eukaryota > Metazoa > Arthropoda > Arachnida > Araneae > Linyphiidae > Hylyphantes > Hylyphantes graminicola. The sequence goes on from CM043120.1 coordinate 33,127, forward strand.
AGCGCAAAACGAAACTGCCCACACACACACACAAATGTGGTAAATATTCCTCTACATATTTCAGGCTGGGGACCAGCGTGTAAAATAAGCGGTATCGCATTTTAGCTTTGTATTGCAAAGAGTTACGATACAAAGCTAAAATGTTTTAGAGCTACAGCAAAAAGTCGCGGAACGCCGTAGTTTTGCGACTTTAAGATCCCCCATAGTTCCACGACTTTTGGATCCCCGAGCATTTAGTTGCGATACAAAACTAAATCGTTTTAGAACTACAGCAATTTGAAAGTCGCAGATCGCTGTAGTTTCGCTCTTCCGTATCCCCATAACTTCAATTTTTTGGATCACCGTAGTTCCGCTACTTTCGGAACCCCGGCGTTTCGCGATTTTGGTAATATTTACCTGTAGCCAAATTTTTTACTTAAAGTCATGCTGCAGTCACATTCAGAAAGTTTTTGCAAACGATTCAAAATCAGATCGTACAAGTTCAGTTGTCTAAGTCAGTGGTTCCGCACTTGGGAGCGATTGCCCCCAAGTGGGCGATTTGTGTTGTCAAGGGGGCAATAAATAGTTTGGGGGGCGATGAGTATTCAAAGGGGGAAAATTAAAATATACTGTACTATAGTACAGTAAAACCATACCAATTTTTTTTATCACCATGACAATTTCAAACTGACATTCTTACAAGATTTGAGGATTTGACCAAGTTAAAAATTCCTGTTTCTATTGTTGATCCATTTCCTTTTGATTCTGTGGGTTGTGGATAACCTTGATAACTCTTTGTAGATCTGAAGTATGACTGTGAGCCGAAACACATTTCAAGTAGAGATGTTATTGAGTTAGCCTGCATGAAACTTATTTACACCGATTCTAAACTATAGTAAAAAGCTGAACTACCTTTCATCTCGTTTCGTCAATATATTTAGTTTTTAGGGTAAGTTCTGTTATCCAGCTCATTACTCAACAAAGAAATCAATTGGACATTTGCCTCAAAGACTTGCCCATGAACTTGAAAAAAGATAGAATAAAAAAGTATTTTTTTCTTTAATTTTTATTGTCAACTCTCTTAAATTTTCCAGATTTGAGTTTAAAGATCTTAGTTAATTATTTTACTTTCATTCTTTGAAAAAATCTAAATAAAAATATTAAAAAAAACATTTCTTTCGATTTCATTTAAGAGTAACCAGATAAAGCTGCTTTGGTTGTTTTTATATATGGTAGTAAGTGTTTGAAATTATAAAATTGCTTTATTAGATACACTTTAACTCAAATTATAATTGGACAAATTATAAAAATTAAAGGGGGGCTATATGTGTTGTAGTCAACTTAAAGAAGGGGGCGATGTTACAGAAAAGGTTGGGAACGACTGGTCTAAGTCATGGAGGTTTTTTAATATAATGCAATATGTTATGTAATAATTACAATGTAATGTGTGTTAATATTATTCGCAAGAAAGAAATGGGAAATAAGGAAATGGGATTTCTCAAAAATTAACATTTCCCCCAAAACAAATAAAGAGACTGCGACTGGAAGAGTCCTTAAATTTTTTCATAAGTGCTATGCATTAATGAAAAATTGCTACACAAATTCTTTGGTGTAGCAGATCTGCTATGCACACACAAAAAAATATTTTGTACGCTGCTGGGGACCCAGTTGGTAAAGACTTTCGTCTTGCATGCGGTAGGTTCCAGGTTCAGGTCCGAGCAACACAAAAATAACTGCCGACCAATAAACAGCTCATGCAGCCTAAAAATGTCCAACAAATAAAACCCAGTGTAGAGGATGCGCACTTTAAATATCCTCAAAATTGCCAACGCTGCGTACGATGTCGCCTTTAGAAGTTACAATGGGTACCTACACACATTTCAGCTCGTAACTTGTATGTGGTTCAAAATAACGACTCCTGTTTAAACTAGCCTCGTGTGTAGCTTTAACGCAATGATAATTCAAACTAACCCTAACCCATACAACTGGATGGGAATAGCTACCTTACGTTCAATTTTTAACTTTGCCGAAAGCTGTCAATGCCAAAATTCAATCGGCCATTACACCATCTTAAGGTAGGCGAATACCCAAAATTCTAAAATTTTTACTATTACTTTAATCTTTTCCAAATTTGGCATAGTGATTTCAAATAAAATGAGCAATGCTTTTTAGGCAATTTTTTTTATTTAAATATAATTGATTTATTTTAAACGGTGTTTTTCACCTAAAAAAAAGGGGGTTGCGCCAACACTTCTAGTATAAAAAGTTTTACATTAATTTACCTGAATTTTTTACAGATGCTATTTCAATATATATCTGTGCCATGAACATCAAACATTCAGTGTAAATTTATAAGTTTCTTTTTAAATGTCCAAGTATAATTAATCGAAAAAAAAATCCTTTTTTTGTGGTTAATTTATAACATTTTTCTTAATAACTTCTTTTCTTGTAATTTGTATGCAACTCTAGAGGGTCATTGCATGCATCAGTTCAAAACGAAGAATTTAACACATAATTAATGTTTATAGGATGAAAATTCAATGTGGTAGACTTGTTAGCGTAAACCTCCTTTTTTAGTAGAAAAACACCGTTTAAAATAAATAAATTATATTTAAATTTTAAAAAATGCCTAAATAGTATTATTCATCTTATTTGAAATCAGTATGCCAAATTTGGAAAAGATTAAAGCAATAGTAAAAATTTTAGAATTTTGGGTATTCGCCTACCTTAACATTAGAAAACAAAACAGACATTCATCCTCTTGTATGGTTGGAAAAGTTTTATAAAGTAAAAATTTCTTATTTATGCTGAATATATCTATATCTTCATTTCTTACCATTTGAAAACATCACTTAAATAAAATTCGGAAACATAATTAAAATCTAGTTGAGAAATTCTGATCCACCATAAAAAAAATCAAAAGATTTAAAATCAACAAATAAAATACTGATATTCAAATAACAACCCAGAAAAACCCACATGCTCTTTTTTCTTTTTTTAATTTTCGTTCCCACGGAATGCGGTGAAATTTCTTCAATTGAAATGAAAAGTATAAATTCTAATTTTACAATGTTATTCCTACGGGGAAATCAGTTCATGCTTTGCACTCCTACACCGGTTTAGGTCCGAATAAAAAGTATCCTATAAGCCTATTCCTGGTTCGAAGCTACCTCTCAACCAATTTTCAGCCAAATAAGTTCAGTCGTTCTCGAGTTATATATAGCCTAAATAACACAACTTTCTCTTTATATATAGACAACAGAACCATTCATGAAAAAAATCATTACCTAAACCCACAAGTCAGTAAAATCCTAGAATGGAGACTAAACCAAATTACGTCACTTGAAACGTCAATTATTTTTCAAATAAAGAATTTAGTTTCAGAAGGTATTGGCAACAGAATAAAATAAACATTCCTAATTTTAATTATTTTCCCAAAAGTTTTATTTCATTTCTGCTGCCAAATGGCATCACAAAAAAAAAAAAAATAATAATAATTTAAACTAAAGTGGTGTATTTTTTTCAGAACATTCGAATTTTCTCTAAAAATAAAAAATTGGGGGCTATGAAAGTTCTAAATCTGTCACTTAAGTATGAACTTCACATTTGTGCCAAATTACAAGCCAAACAGATATCTAGTTTATGAGGAACACACACACAAACAAACCAACAGACAAAACTTCATTCTTATTATTATAGATATAAAATCGATAGGTTAGAATGGAAGCAAAAATGGAGAAGGGAAGTGTAATTGCCAGATTCAAAAATGCATAATATTTTGGACAATTAATTATATTTATGTAAGGTAAATAATTCCCCTCCTCTTCAACACTTGTTTTTCACTTTTTATGTTTTAATATGTAAAAAGAATCTTCAATAAATTTACTTTGAATGTGATAACTAACCACATTGAATTTCTAAGGTTTATGTATCAAGTATATAGTCGGTGCTTTGAGAATAAACTTATAATGTGTCCCTAGAGAGGGTAATAGTTAAAATAAATGACAGAACTTACTATAAATAAATAATTTTTCGGACAAACAAACATGTTCTCTCTTTATATTGAACATAATAGAACAATATTCAAATCATATACATCGTCACCAGGGCCGTGGGGTGCAGAGGGGCGGCCGCATCAGGAGGCGGTAAATGAGGAGTAGGGGGCGCCAAAATTCGAGATTCTAACCTCCGGTTTTTTTTTTTAAATACGGCTTAAAAAAATTAACTTACTAAATCTGTGTAAAATACTTCTAAATCTTCAAATATAGGAAGAAAAAGAGCGGCAATAGTGAGAAGGAAAATAGATCTGTCCAAGGGGAAAGGCAGGGTTGAGCAGGAATTGGGGTATTAATCCCCATGAGATCTTTCTGCCGGTTTCTTATCTTCAAATGCGAGAGAGCGGTCTACATAAAAAAAAACTGCTAGGAGACTGCATGGTTCTTTTTTTTGTATGAAGAGGGGACTGGGTTTCACTCACTCAGCCCAACTGTTAGCATTTCCAAACTGCATTTCCATTTCCAGTTAGCGACCCGTCTGTGTCAACAAGTCCCCCCACCCCTATCAATTTATTTGGGAATGTGGGAGGGCGAAGGAATTTATAGCCTAAGAAGAAAGTATAGCACCGCACCGCACTTGTACACAACACCAATACTGGAAGTGTTTCCGGTCTGCAGTCTTTCAGTTTTGGAGACCTACATGCAGTTGGTTTTTAAGGAGAAGAGGGTGAGTTTATTTACATTAAGATCTATAACAAAACTTACAAGAGTTCAATATGTACTTTGATTTCTTCTGTAAAAGTAATATGACAGTTTACTTTTAAAATAATAATAATCAAGTTTAAACTTGGTCCCTGAGCAACAATTTTGACTTGTGTAAAATGCGTATTCTCAAATCAGTTGCAAAAGATCTAAAGCATTTCAATTTTTTTAAAATTTCATAGGTTGATTCCACGAAAATGCGCAATGGACATCCATTTTTAAAATTTCAACTTTTTAATTTTAAACAAATTCTACTTGGCAAAATTTCTTGACACTTTATTTTCTCTTTTTATGCCTCAAAATAAACAGTTTGTAAAAAATTCGAATATTAAATTTAAAATTTGAGCTAAATATAGAACATCAAAACTTTGTCATGTCTGTCACATTTGTCATGTCAGTCACGCTAACAAATATTTATAATATTTTACTATTTATAAATTTCTTATTTTTTCTTTCTGGTTGGCACATCAGAATCTTATATTGATTCAAAAAAAAATTGACTTGAAATGCATACCAGTTAAGAGCAAATGGTAATAATATAAGGTCACTCAAAATCTGTGTCACAATTTTGTCGTGTCAGTCACGCATGTGTTAATCCAAATAATTTTAAGTATTTTCTCTTGAATGAAAATTTCAGCGCTTTTAAAAAACAAGACCTTTATTTGCATCACCCCATGGTAATTTTTAAACAGTCAATTAACATTTAGTACTTTTTAAGAGCCAAGAAAGTTGTCTTATGTCATGTCTGTCACGAATGGAATTAGCCCATAATGTGATTTAAAATTTTCACAGACCCCTGAACCACGCAACATCATTGCCCAAAATGATACGCATATCTTAATATCTAGTTTAATAAGTTCATTTATTGATTTAAAAAAATTAAGCCGAGAGGAAAAAAGAATAATACGAATTCTATTCAAAAATATTATTGACCAAAAATTCGGATGAAATACCTCACTGCGCTGGCAGTGAAATATTACAAATATCAAATATTTTCATTAAAATATCAATTTTAACTTTTTATTTATAAAATATACATATTTTCTGTCACTATACAAACCCAACCCTACATAATATTCATTTTAAATGGGGATTATCTGGAAACTTGAATTTTTAAGTCCTCGTATATTTTTTGATTTTATGTACCTATTGCAATTATAAAATTAATAAAATTTAATTAAATATAAGTTAAATAACTTAAAAAAAACTAAACGAAATATGTGTTTTTACCCAACAGCAGTGAATAATGTAAAAATGATTAAAAATAGCTTTCATATGGGTGAGGAATAGAAAATTTTTCAGTTTTTGAGTTAAAATATAATTAGTATGAAAACTTTTTTAAAAAATCAAGAGCAGCATTTTAATGATTTGCATCACATAAAAAAAACATGCCACACGGCTCTGAGCGTCACATATAGAAAAGTTATGAGAACCATAGAGAGATATCAGAATGATTCAGTGTAAGTTACAAACTATACTTTTACGCTTACTTTTTTTTTAAACTTACAAATACACTTTGAATAAAATAAATGGAAAATTTTTTAATGTTTTCCATATAGATATGTTTTTTATTAAAAAAAAATTCAAAACTGAATTGCAGCCATTAAATCTAAACAAAACAAGAAGTTCTAAAAGAACTAAAATAGCCTACTTTCCTGTTACTGAAATACTTACTAAAATTTTTATCTTGAAAAAACTAGGTTCGTTACAGTAAGTGACATCAACAACCGTTTCTACATTAAATTTATATACATTAGAATAAATTTCACTAAACACAGCATCCAGCTATAATTTCAACTTCTTAAGGCCAATTATTTTCATTAATTTTCTATCGCCAATAAAATAAATATTCCTTATCGTCCACATGATTATTTGAGGTTATAAATTTAATTATTCGTAGAACAAAAACAATAAAACTACTCCAAAATGCACTTAAAATAGGAAATGAAAATTAACAAGCAGGTTTGTAACAGAATCTGTCACTTAATCCGCTTCCACACAACAGTTGTGTTTAACAGGTAAAAAGGCGCCAAACACAACATTAATTCTACATTAAACATTTACCCACTAAATTCGGCTAGTTCAGGGTTCCCACTCTTATTTCAAAAAAAAAAAAAAAAAAAAAAAATCAAGGAGTTTTTAAGGACTTTTCAAGGACTCCCAAAAAATTTTCAAGGACCCTTAATCATAATGCGACAATTATTTAACCAATAAAAATCGTCTGAATTGCCGATTTTTTTCTTACAAAATTGATTATCTTATAAGAGTACAAAAAATGTGATTCAGCCGCCACCCTCTACTATTATTTTACACATTTTTTATTTATGATTTGAGGTCTGCAGTTTAGTGGGCGTAAGTCATTGAGCAGCCACTATCATCTTCCAAACGTCAAAGTAATAAAATACCTAAAGATTTTGATTTACCAATAGGTGTCCTGAACTAAAAAGAAGGACCTCAATGTACACTTACACTGTGCACTTGAATACAAGAAGTCAAGGTTGGTTGATCCTGTCTTGAACTAAAATAAAAACGAACACCGAGATTTTGTAGCAAGTAACCGAAAATTTCGAGGAGTCGAGGTTTGGTTGACATGACTGATCCGTCCCTTACTAATCACGCAATAATGAGCAACACTCAATTTTGCCGCAAATAAGCAAAAATTATAAGGCGTTGAAATTTAGTTGAACCATTTGTCTTAAACTAAAACTATTTTATAAAATGAACTAAAACTTTTTTTTAAAAAATCCTAAAAAATTTTGGGTTTGTTTTTTACTCAAAAACATTGACTTACATCAGTATTTCAATGTTTTCGAAACCGATTAACTACTACTTTTTTTAATGCAGGAACCGATCGGTAAACATTGACGCCTTTATATTTTTGCTTATGTGTTTTGCTTAGTTAGTGTCTTCTTTTTTATAAAAGACTAGCTGTTATACCCGACGTTGCACGGGTAGAGGTGAAAAAACAATTTAATAGTCAATTTAACTATTTTTTCCTTCATTTGAGTTACATAAGATATGAAGATTACCCAGTAATTCCATTTAATTACCCATCTTGGATATAGTAATAATTAATATCAATTTTAAAAATACCTTTGATAAGAAGCTCGAATTAAAGATAATACATATTTAAGTAAAAAAAAATAATCAGTATGAATTAAAAAAAAGCTACTCCAGCAAACAGCAAACAATTTGCATTTTTTTATAAGTTTATTTGCTTTTTAATAAGCTTATGTTGCTGATACCTTTTGTTATTAAAGTACAAAATCCCGCTACTTATATTACATTAAAAATTCAAAATTTAAAAAATGCTATAAGAAAAAACAGATAATGCCGTAGTAATTTCCCGAATAAAAACAATTTAGCTCATTTGGCGTATTTGAAAAATTTGGCAAGGAAAATATATAGCTACCATTACACCCATTCAGCTCTAGCGCAAAGACCATCGCACAACCAACCAGCTATTTAAAATGCTCTTTTGCACGTTCTTTGTAATAACTTGGCGAGTTTGGCAAAGTAATTGGCGAAAGAAGGAAGACATGAAACCCTAATATGCATCTGTAGTGCAACGGTCTTCAAAAATCAACATAATTCAGTAAAAGCTTAACTATGCTTTTAAAAAATTCATAATTAAAATCATATATACACAATAAAATAATAGAATGGAGACTGGTAGGATTACGTAACTTGAAACATATCCAACTATTTTTTCAAATTATTAATTTTGTTTCTGAAGGCAATGAACAAATATTAAATAAGTTAAACATTTTCAATTTCAATTGTTTTCTAAAAAGTTTTATTTAAATTTTTCTGCCTGATGGCATCACGAAAGAGAAAAAATTATCGGATTTGAGCGAAAGTGGTGTATTTTTTCCCTTAAAACGTTCGAAAACAATAGAAGGAATGGTCCGATGGGAAAAATTCTTAGCCTATGTTTGTTCTGAAGATGAGATGAATTTTTGTGCCAAATTTCGTGACAATCTGTTGCGTGGTTCTTAAGTTTTTGCGTCCTATACAGACAAACAACCAAATAGAAGTCGCCTTTTATGTATATAGATTAGATGTCCAAGGTTTCCCCCCCTCCAAGTTAACATCGGCAGCTGGTGCCAAGTTCGATGGCTAATTTTTTTCAACTAAACTAAATGCTACATATAGGATGAGATGAAGCAGCCTTAGGGCGAGCGCAATATCTCAACCAAACTCAATCAATCATATCGACAAAAAAATCGCGTCTGCAATTGCAACATAAAAAAGTGTCGGAAATATCGCCAACGCCAGATGTTTTGCCAACCATATTGGAAAACAAAGGATTTGCCGAAAATATAACCGGTTAGTAAGCATCGTTTTAGAGAATGCCAAAGCGCTATGCATGTCATTTAGTGAAGACTCAGCACTGTTTTAAGAAATGACTTCTTGAAATTTAAATGGTGGGAACTTTAAGGACTTTTGAACTATTGTTTGTCAAAATTAAGGAGTAAGAAGGGGTACTTGAAATCGAAAATCAAAGACTTTTTATTGATTTTTGGTAAAAATCAAGGAGCATAAAAGGGTCCTTGAAATTGAAAATCAAAATCAAGGACTTTCAAGGACCCGTGGGAACCATGTAGTTTCATTTATTTTATTTCGAAAATTAAATAATTATACTTAAATCGTTAGCAAAAATTTATATTTCAAAAAATAAATACAGAGATCATTCTAGGCGTTTTTCACGGGGCGCTGCGCCCTGCCCGCCATTTTTTAATATAAATCCCGCCCAATATGCCCTTTTTTACAACAGAAATCCTGCCCTCCTTGCCGATTTTCTTTTTAAAAATTCCGCTTATCCAACTTTTTCAAAAATTTATTTAACCCACGTTACGTTATATTATACTTTTAAACCCGTTCTTCTAAACTTAATCATTAATAAATACCAAAGACAATCGATTTTAGAACCAGATAGACGATCGAGAATTTTGAGCAAAAATCATGCCTTGAACGAGGGGGTTAGCTTTAACTAACGGCTTAACACTTAAGACCTAAAATTTTCCACAACATAATACAACTAGAATTTTTTTCCCTTATTCTCGGTCTATATCGATGAAAACTAAACTTAAATTTTGATAAATAACAAGTTTAAATAATGGATTTTAATAATGAGAGTAAAAATTTTAAGTAAAATTTAAGACGAATTAAAACTATATTACACTAAGATGTCTTCAAATATCAACCAATGGCTAGTGCGATCCCCCATTGAAAGAGGATCATCTTCTCCGGAGCAAAAAATTTGCAGTCCATGCTTAATGATTTGATTATTTTGCTGCCAAGTAATTTTTTAGAAATCCACCGATGATGTCACATTGCCTCCTCAATGATTGACAGTTCGCTGGCTTTGCGTTTGCGTAATCGGAAAGAGTGTCTCAATACTTTTGTAGCTCCGGTTCAGGCCAAATCGGACCAACCAGAATATTTCTTCTGATCTACGGCTATTAAATTCGTGACAGACATGGCATAAGACAACTTTCTTGGCTCTTAAAAAGTACTACATGTTAATTGACTGTTAAAAAATTACCATAGGGTGATGCAAATAATGGTCTTGATTAAAAAAAAACTCTGAAGTTTTCATTCAAGAGAAAATACTTAAAATTAATTGGGTTAAAACATGCCATGACTGACATGACAAAATTGAGACACAGATTTTGAGTGACCTTATATTGTTACCATTTGCTCTTAACTGGTATGCATTTCAAGTCTAGAATTTTTTTGGAATAAATATAAGATTCTGATGTGCCAACCGGAAAAAGAAAAATTAAGAAATTTATAAATAGTAAAACATTATAAATATTTATTAGCCTGACTGACATGACAAATGTGACAGACATGAAAAAGTTTTGATGTTCTATATTTAACTCAAATTTTAAATTTAATGTTCAATTTTTTTACGAACTGTTTATTTTGAGGTATAAAAAAAAGAAAATAAAGTGTCGAGAATTTTTGTCGAGTAGATTTTGTTTAAAATAAAAAAGTTGAAATTTAAAAAAATGATGTCCATGGCGCATTTCCGTGGAATCAACCTCTATCGTTTTTGAGTCGTGACCTTGTGATCGCAAGAGCAGGTTGAATGTTAAGGGGAATTTTTTTTTGTTTACTTTTGAAACTGTAGGGCTTTTTTTATTTTGTCTTATACTGGGATTTCAGATGGAGTGTTGGCTTATACAAGCTTTATATATTTAAATTTTTCTTAGTAATTACAGTTATTGAATTTTTCTGGAAAAAATTCTTAAATAGTACTGTAGAACTCCAATTATCCAAACCAATTGGAATTGGGACCTAACCATGTTCGTATAATTGAAAATTTGGATATTTGGAGTTAATTGGAGAAAATGTATATTTTAATCAATTACTCAATGTATTGTTGGGCTGTTAGATAATTTTAAGTTTTAATTTCGGTTTAACAAAATCCAAATTGTAAGTTGTCGTTTGGGTTATAGCTTTTAATTCAGTTTGAGTTGTAGCTTTTTGTAATAGTTTTTTTTCTTTCAACTTATGTTAGAATCTTGGAAAAAGTGTACTAAACTTTACATGCGATTTATAACTTAATACTCAGCCTTTTTTTCTGTTCGTATCTGTTAGATGTCATGCCTAGTAATTAATAGACATGACATGGAATAAGGAGGAACAGTACGGGTAGGCCAAGTTTAATTTCTAAGACACTGATTATAAAATCAGCACCTCTTCGAATATTGAGTTCTACTACACTTGAAAAAAGTGTATGAACCATGCTTCTAATTTTAAATGCCAGAGCTGAATGCAAACAAAACCCACGTTTGTTTGATAAGTAGCATTAATGATTTTCACAACTTCACTCGAGCAGATCGGTTTGCAGTTCTGGCTCGGTGTTAGGCATAGGTGCATCATCTTGTTCCTTCACTTACTAGAAAAGATGTTTCATAAAATGTTGGAGTAGTAAACTAATAAATATTTAATTTGGTATGCGAGTGTATTTTCTAAAAATCCGAAAAATTTATTTTTTATCGCACTTTAGATGCCCTGAACATTTTGCAAGTGCCCTTAGACTATGTGCCCTAAACTTTTGCAAATGCAATTTTTATGTTTCAAGCACCCTGCCCTTTTTTGAATTCTAAAATGAACTCTGATAAATATGTAATAGTTCTCGCTTTTAAATAGAATGAAAACATTGCATACCAACATACAAAGAATCTCGAAGTGAAATATATTTGACGTCATTTCAAACTGATCAATGTCGCAAAAATAAATTTATTTTAATTTGTTGTCAAAAAGAATTAAAGTTTCTCAAGCGATTGTTGCGAAAGCAATGGTGATTTAATTCTAATAAAAATGGCTCCCCATGCTTTTTTAATGTGCCTTAAATTTTGAAGTTTTTTAAATAATTAAAGTACTTAGAATTCGAATTCTTTTCTGAAATTTTCAATGTAGTCTCATTTTGATATGCTGAATATTTTGGCGTATCTCACTTGTCTGTAGCATTTGTAGTAGTCAACAGCGATTTAAATGACTCGAAATTAAATTTCAATGCTAATTCAATGGGAAATTCGTCGACAAATAGTAGATTTATGTCCGCCCGATCGTACAGACAGACGGACAAAAAGTATGAAAGTTGGGTGTTGAGGTAATACCTTTCTAATAAAGAAAGAATTTTTAAGATCGGATTGATAGAACCGATTTTGGAAGGGGGGTACAGACAGAAAGACGGACATCGACAGCATGTCAATACCTACTTTTTCATTTTTTTTAATTCTTCGAATTAAAAAAAGGAAAAGTAGGCTAAAAATAATATAACTCTTTGCCAAGGAAAGATCAAACAAAATGAGAAAAAATAATTTCAGTATGCATGGGAAATAGTTAGTGCTCTGATCAAAGCTGGATTGAGTTAGGGTCGCCTGGAAAGAATGTGATGCCCCCCTTTTACCCACCCAATGGAAAAGGGAGATCCATTTTTATTTTTAAATTACTCATTGAACTGTAAATTAAATCTCTTCCAAGAGAACAGATAAAATTAAGAAACTTTTTTTTGTTTGGAAAGTTGCCATTACTATGTTTAGCAATTTTAAAGTTTTCAAAGATGATCTTAATGTAAAATTTTATTAAAAATAGATTAAATACAAGATAGCATGCCACTTTGTATTGCAAAAAAATGAAGCAAAACAGAATAAAATGTAAGAAAAATAAAATAAAACAATGCCACTTAAAATACCACAATTTAAGCAAATAAAAAAAAAGAATGCAAACCATTATTATCTTTTTCAATAAGGACTAAGGAGTTTGTTAAATTTAATTGAAAAGTGGAAATTTAGAAGTATCAAACAAAATAAAGAGATATAAAATGTGAAAGAAATAAAGAAATATGCCTCCCTCTGTTTTGGTTTATTTACATTGAAAATTGAGCAAATAACCAATATTCCAATTAACAATAAATATTTTTTTACAAGAAGTATGATTATTCTCAAAATTAAAAAAAAAAAAAAATGTTAGGAACATAAATTTATATCTCACTTTGCTCTGAAAAAGCGACTGCTAGCAAAAAACGAGAACCTTTAAAGTTTTATGAAAAATTCAAGTTATTCTTAAACAGAATTGTTCCAAATGCACATAGCAAAAATAATTGACATCGATATGTGTTTCATGAGTACTGAAAAGTAGATTCTTTTAGGAGAGAAAAATAAAAATAGGTCCTCTTTTACTATAAATTAATTTGTATTTTTTTTAGGTAAATTGCAGACAACTCAATTTTTCAGGAGCAAAATCTTTAAAATTCCAGCCTGTAAGAGTAACGGGTCTGGAATTTTAAGAACATTTACTGCTTAGTTTATCCTAATTATTAAGAAAATCTATACCTCTGATGAACACACATTTACTTAAATGCAGTTTCATAATAAAAAATGTAGAACAACAATAACAATATATGTTTTACAATAATAAAATCATACAAAAAGCTTGTTCAAACTATTTTCTGAAGTTTCTGTCATGAGATTCGTCTATAACTATGGAACAATCTCATTAAGTAATGTATATTTTTATAATTTAATACATTTAATATTTGTGATCATAATAATTTATTTACATTAAAAAATAAAATGTCATGAAACGAATTACTTTTATAAAGTCCAGACTTGTAAGATAGCAGAAACAACAAGCACATTTGTAGCATTCACAATGCAAATGAACATCAAAAAGTATTGTTTTTCACTGCATTTTAAAAACACTATGAAATTTAAACATTTTCAAATTTTAATCGTCAAACACTTTTATAAACAGCCTGGTGAAATGAAGCCCATTGATGCCCCATTTCATAACTGTTCTTCTTTCAAAACAAACAGAAGAATGAGAGGACTGACCTGGATGGGCGGCTGCTCCCCGCTCCAACTCCAGGTATCTGGCAACAAAAGACACGTCCCTGCACTTCCACCACACAATGCACGCACCTGCAACAGGGGGAATCATCTCATTTGCAAAAAGTACGATTAGATTGGCAACAGTATTTGTGAAAATAGTTTAGCTATCTTACAGGGTGGGAAGAAATCATTACATAAATCAAGATTTTTTTAAAACAAATTTACTTATTATTTATTATTTTTATTATTTTATTATTTTTCATATTTACTGAAATGCAATATTTTAACACTTACTCACAAAATAAAATGTAAGGCAAATAATATTACTTATTAAAATATAATACATTATCATAAAAAATATAAAAACATGAGGAACTTCTTTGATTAAAATTAAACTATTAACTTCATCAAATATTTACATCACTTGTGTAGAATTGTTTTATTATTATTCTTTATCTGTTCATTATTATCATTTTTATTACGTTATTCATATTTTTTAAAAAAATAATTTCTTTAAGATTAAATACAAAAGTTTGAGATTTACAAGAAAAGTTAGCTATAAATTAATTATAGTTTTATACATTTAAAGATACTCTTTATTTATTGTAAATAAATTGTGTGCACCAAAAATAATACCCAAATTAATTTTTAATTAAGAAAGCTAGATAAAAGACAAATAAATACACATTAGGTCACTTTTAAAAAAAGTCAATAAAAATTGGTTAGGCACTGTAAAATGATACAATATGAGAGCTGAAAGGGAAAATTCAATAAAGAGAGCTTACTATAAAAATGCATAATTTAGGTTTTTATAGCATTTAATTGTAAAAGATACAAACAAAAATATTAATTTTTAACTGTATACTTTAACAAGATAATAAAAAAAATATTTAAATAAAAATTTCAATACCTTTGTCAGTAATTTGTACTGTCAGTACTAACTAAAAAAAAAAAAAAAATAGATACAGATACAGAAAATATTTCAATAAATCATTCATATTTAAATTTGCACTACATGATTAGTTCTGTTTTGCTGAATGCTTCAATAACTAAAAATACTATTCACATTCTGTCATCTCAACTGGAGTTCTAAACTAAATAGATAACAAAATTGCCAGCACTCCAGCTCCAAAACCACAGGCCTAAGGGTGTTTACCCCTTTGTGAGCATCACAATTAACATTTTCAAATAGTTATTTTGTGTCTAGAACACATGCAGAACAAAACTGAACAATTATTTTCTTTTATAAAACCTAATTGTAAAATTTCAGACAAAACTACTTTGTTTCTTGCTACTTTATTCTCGTTTGAACATTTGGCTTGCAGATTGAGTGGAATCGGGTGTTTGACCAGTTTCAAAAGGAGTTCCTACTACCCTTAGGAAGAGGGATAAACATGAGATGAATGTCTCAGACTTTCCTATGGGTCGGCAAAAGAGTTGAATGGAAAGTATAGGGTCTCTTGTCCTATTGCACTGCACTGTGTGACCAATCGGCAAAAAACTAATTTTTCAGAAAAATCATCAAGTTAATTTTCTCCAATGCATTTCATAGTAGAAAAATAAGGATTTGCTTACTGTATCCAAACTTGAACTATTCTTGGATCAAATTCGGAAATGGTTAGATACATTGACTTTGAATAGTTTTTTTTTAATTATAAAAGCCATAGTTGTCCAACAGGTCACTTTTCAGTGCACAGTCCAATATCACCGTTTAAAACTTGGGTTTCTGGGAAGCCAGGTGCATGGGAGTTGTGGATGCACATTCATCAAACAGGAAATGAAGAAATTTCTAGTTATTCTCTAAAAAAGGCCCATAAAAATTGTGCCCGGCTAAGCACTGCGAAATGATAAAATATTTGAGCTGAGTGGGGGAAATAGAGATGCCTTCATATAAAAATGCATAATTTAGGCTTTATTTCAGTTAATGCAAAAAGTATAAACTTTTCAGAAAAAAAGAGATATAAGAATGAGACCGAGGTGAATCCTCACAGCAAAATTTTATCCCAGATTCCTTTACATCCACAGCGAGCTCAGATTCATGGTATCAAAACGGAAGAAAGCAGGGTTGGGTTTTTCCCGTCCAAAACTAATATTTAACATCCCAGCAGGAAAAACTGGTAAATACCAGGACAAACTGGGAAATACCTTTCTACAGACAATGTTTTAATAATAATTTTTTTATGATTATACAAATGGAAATAATAATGAGCTAGAGTACATGATTATTATGTTACGACAGATGTAAAATAATTAAGGGAAGTTTGCCTATTCTTAAAAATATCAAGTCCATGATAAATACAGGCCTAGCAGCGACTTTTATCAAAAATATAATAGGAAATATAGGAATTTTTAAAGAAAATATAGGAATTTTATAGGAATTTGTAAAGAAAATATAGGGATTTATAGGAATAATTTGTAGTCTATATATTAATATTCGTGAAGTAAATATTTGGATAAAATGAATGGCAATAAGCCAATTATTTTAACCATGATCAAAAATAATACATAAAAATATACAAGATTTTTTAGCTTTGTTTTACCAATATTCAATAGGGATCGGACCTAATTTTGGATATAACTAAAGCGATCCGAAAGGGTTTCAGCCCTACCAGAAGACCTGAAATATCCTTAATTTCCAATAAATTTTGCTAGGTTTTAATCGGCAACTAAAGTGATAATAAGGCTTTAAAAAAACTATAGCTATCTTTTATACAAGAAAAATCCAGTAATCCATAAACAATTACAGAACCGCTTATCTGGTCACCCATAATCCAGATACTTTTGAATTTCGACAATGGTCCAAAAAATTTCCGATACTTCGTTTTTTTTTTTTTTTAAACTTAATCCTGTCTACAATCAGAAACCCCAAAATAGACCTAAGTAGAAATAGAAATAATACGAGAAAAAAGTTTCAAACGTTAAAAAAAAATCTTAACAATCAAGCTGTTCTTGTGATCACAAGGTCACATACTCTTGATAAAAAAAAATTGCTGGTTGGTCCGATTGGCTTGAACCGGAGCTACAGTAAGGAGACACACGTCTTCCGATCATGCAGAGGGAAAAACTGTCAATCATTATGAGGCATTGCGACCCCATCGGTAGATTTCGTGAAAATCACTAGTCAGAAAAATGAGTAAATCAGGAAACATTATTGGATTGCACTATCCAGTTAGCGATTTTTGAAAACATCTTATTATAATCTAATTATAATTCATCTTCAAATTTAATTAATTTGTTTATCTTTTTATTAGAATTTATCATTTAAGCTAGTTTTTTTTAATTGAAATTTAAACTTAGTTTTCAGTGATAATAGACTAAATATGGATAGGAAACAGTATTTTCAGGACTGTCAATGTTATGAAACATTTGAGGTCTCTGTGTAAGAGTTGGATCCTCTTTATTTGGCTTTATTTTTTTCCGAAATTTCTCTACTGCACTATATTTCTCTGACTAGATATTTATAAGCAAGGGTGCTTGTAACGCGATTTGCAGACACGTAGTTCCCCTTAACTCATTCTGATTTTCAGAATTCTAGAAATATTGGGTAGTTAATCTGGAAAGGCCCAAGATGTCCGGAAACTCCACAATCCTTATATCTGAAAACTCTGGCGATCCTAATATCTGACAATCCAAATAGCAAAAAATTCCGAAAGGTCACATAATCGGAAAACCTCTGAAAATAATACAAAAGAGAAATCAGAAAATCACACGAGTGCAGAATATGTCTGATCCGGCGATCCCATGGAAATTTTATCCATTAAGGAAAATTTTGAGATTAATTTTCAATTGATTTAGATTTTAACAAAAAATTTACAAAATTCCTTAACCAGCCGTTCGTTTAATATAGTCCATAAATACTGCACATACTCATGCTCGAATAACTCGATTTTCGGTCGAGAAATTTAGCACAAAAATAGCGCCTTACAAAAAGAGTGTTGGCTTTTACACGAGGTGCCTGTAAATAATTATTACAATACATAATTATTTTAATTGGCCCCATTAAATAAGATTTGGTAATCAATTGTTTCAATAATTGAGTTTTTCCCAGGTGGGAAAAACATAATTTTTCCCAGGACGGTAAATACCGGTTTTTACCATGGTAGTTACAGGAGGTGGTAAAAACCATGCCAACCCTGGAGCAAGAGCTGTCTAGAAGGAGTGCCACAAAAAATGGCTCAGCGTACTCCCCTGAGCGGAGTCCGCAAAAGGGAGAGAAGAAAAAAGAGCACCCACCTTCCTTCTTGAGGGGGAAGAAGCTCAAAAGAGGCGTCACGCAGCTCCACATCACACGCCACCCTGCAAAGATTGGAGTACTTTTTAACAATTCTGTTCAAGGCACGGAATATCTATTGGATTTATGTAGGCATAGATTTTTGATTATTTGTCATAAATGCCCCATATATATGCGCCATTGTACCAGTGGCGGCCCGTGGTAAAAATTGTTGGTGCAGCCAACGCAGCAGATTAAGCAATGCATTTCCCGTCGTCATGGCAACTACGCCAGCGTCTTGCAGCCCAACTGATATTGATAATTCTCTAACCGGGCTGCAGTTCAGTAGGATGGGATTATAGGCCACAGCAAATCATTTGATATCCAAGTGTTACCTTATATCACTCCCACTATCAAGCTTGATTTTTTCCGTTGTTTAGCGTTAAAACGTTGCCTTAAAAAATGTGCTCTTCTGGCAAAATATAATAACGAATAAAAAATTGATGATAGGATTTGGGATTTAGCTTTAAACTGAAAATTTAGGTACAGCCAGGCTGTACTTGCTGTATGCCACGAGCCGCCACTGCATTGTACACTGGGTGTTTAATATAATTACAAAAGAGCTAGGCATGGGTTGAAAGAAATATATATATCCTAACATAGCAGACGGTTTTAAAAACTTTTTGAAAATGAATTCATTCATATTTGTGCTCAGTTTCCAAATTCTAGCTGTTATTATCAAATGAGGCAAGAAAATAAGAAATAAAATATTCTGTATATTATAATAAAAAAAATATTCACTAAATTTCGCAAAACCTTCATATCATGAAACAGTGCAATCTAGTAAGAATAAAATTTTAGAATATACATACAATAGTATTAACAATATAAATTTATTGTCCTTAAGTGCAGCAAAATTTCACATTTAAAAACTGAAATTTCATAACAGTTTTCATTTATGATATCAGGAGGTAAAATAATTTATGTCTGACACCATGAGCACACGTTCATATTATAATTTGTAAAGCTATTCAACTACACTGCTGTGGGCGGGTAAACTGCAGTCATCGCAACAATAAGTCGTACCATTTTTGCTCTGAACTAATGAGCTCTCTCCAGTATATTTTCTTATCGGTTGGAGTAATGGAGTATTTAAAACAATAGTCCAAGCCATTCTGGAAGGGACAGCAGTTCACCTGCCCACCGCAGTACAGTCACACAAAAGAGGGAAACCTGCAGGACTCTTATTTTGATGTGGGGCATGCTGACAAAATGAGCTCTGCCAATCAAAATGGATAAAGAAAGAAAGACCTATACACAACAGGCAGGTCCCAGGAGGGTCCAACGCATGTCACGCTCTGGCGGCTCGCTCTCCCTCCCCCGTCACGGATCGCCCTGGGGGGGGGGGAAGGGGGTCCACCGGAAGGGGCCGCGCTCTGAAACACAATATTCACTTTAATGGCCATCATGAAAGGACTAGGTATTTGCCTGGCAACACCCCTCCGGCAGGCAAGCAACCTTAGAATCCACAAGTTCCATAAAGCCACGAAAGAACAGCAAAATCATGCACACTTAAGAGTATATTGCTTTTAATCCTAGAAAATATTAACTATGAGACTATTCCACTTGGTCAAGTGGAATATTAACATAGAAGATATTATATTTTAGCATATTTCTGCAATATATATTTTTAAAATAACTTACACACGAGCGCACTTGATATTTATATCCACTAAAGAACAGTTAAACAATCACCTATCACAATAAGCAATGACATGAACAAAAGAAAAATCCATTAATAATTGCTTAAGAAATGTAAATGACCAATTATGATTTCACCAAAAACACTATCAACATACGATTGTATAACCATGTTCCCACTTGCATCCTAAAAGGAGAGTTATTGATGCTCTGAGGCACATTCACTTTTAGAAAATATTATTTTAATTCATATTTCTGTTATATATATTCAAAAAATACTTCGCAACATCCTAAGTTTTTAAATATAATATAATTATGAAATGTCACAGTTCTTAATGTTTAAAGAGTCGGTTGAAAAACTGATCATTCATTGTCACCAAGAGAGTTATTTATTCTAATTATGTACACAATATATCAAAATATTCAGCAACAATTAAAAGAAAAACACATTTAAAAAGCCCTTGCATCCATATTATATGGAATATATTATAACAATTGAATCCATATTATATTATAACAATTAAAACATAAAAAGTGAAAGGTTATTACCATCAGTCAATTACTTACATAATATTTTGTTTGGCGCCTACTTTCCTGTTAAACACAAATGTTGCCGGGAAGCAGGCTAAGTGACAGATTCTGTTACTTGTTTAAATATAAAATTTGCAAAAAAATATTTGTGTTTACTGTCTACAATGTAAAGTGTTTTAAAATAAATGAATAATAAAAATAATGGTGATGCATTATAAATTAAAGATACTTTTATAAAATGGTAAATTTATGTGAAGTTGAGAACAGTTGGGGACAGCGAAAAGGTACATTTCATAAACAAACAACTTTTTTTTATGTATTTTAGTTTACTTTTATTAAGCTAATATGGTAGTTATTTTTAATACAAGAAAAAAATTAATAAAAGTACCTGTTGAAAAAAAAAATTGCACCACTGATCTTAATTGATATGCCATGAATTCCATTTAGTATAAACAGATCAGAATTATTGTACGGATTGTGAATTGAAATGATACAGAATTATTGTATAAATATATTTTTGTGACAACTGTCTGACTTCGATTGATGTTTCGAATTATTTGACTTCGGACGCAAACCTTTCTGACCGTTATTTGCTGGTTTTTCGGCCGACTTTTGGCGGGATTTTGGAAAGTTCGCTCCCGTTCAGTAAATTTCAACCAGTATAAACAATTGACAAAAGTTTCACGACACAAAATCAATCATGAAGAGAAAAAATAATCATCAAACAACACTTAAAATACAAACAGACAACACTCCTGTCTAAGTTAAGTTTGAACAAAAAGGAGCAAAATATGAAAAGGAGAACAATGAAAAACTGTGGAACATATAAGCGGAATTAGAACTTCCTTTGTAAATATTACAGCCTTACTTTGTAATAATTACTGCCAAACAAAGCTATCAGCAATCTAACACTTTTTCTCGGATAATTTCACGTAAAAAACTTACCTCTTTTAAAAAATTAGATTAAGATAAGTAAAATACATTTTTAGATTTCGATTTTTCGGTATTTATTTAATTTTCAGAAGTTGGTTGGTTGCTAGACATATATTTTCAGCCTTGTGTGCTTGGTAGCAAAGACCCGCTTATAAACCATCATCAAGTAGGACAACACAAGACACTAACATACACAAATGACAGATGCTGCCATCTGCCTCCACCTCCACATTTAGCAATTTAGGGAAATTTTCTCCAGGGAATCTGTACCCGTGGGAAACTGCGCAATGACCGCCCACAGGACTTTCGGACCCAAAAGATTTAACGAGCACGTACTCCGCATATACTCGACAAACACAAACATCCATTCCCCAATAGGATTCGAGCCCATACAAAGCAGCTCCAAAAGCTAACTTCTTAACCACTGCGCCTCCGGATCAGCTTTTAAGAAGTTTTTGCATAGATATAATAAAGGATGTACTACTGAATGTTGCAAAAACGAGGCCGTTGCCAACAACTCGAGGGCAACTATTTGGCTTCTTTTCTAATTTGGCGCTTTTACTTAGCTTAAAGGAAATAAAAGTTTTTTTAACGGAAAAAGGAACGTTTGAAATTTGATCCTTTCCAAGAAATTTTGTCTGATCGAATGAAACTTTTAAAAAAGTAAATATTTATTCGAACAGTGCATAATTTATATTTAATCGAAAATAAAATTAGAACTCTTGATTCGATTTTTATTAGCAAACGATAATAAATGTGGAAACGAAAATTAATATATTCGACGATTGATTTATACGCTTGCTCATCAGCCATCATCATCAGTATTGGTTGCAGAAAGAGAAATGTGTTAACACTAGATCACTTCTTCCATTTTTATTTAGTTCGAAAATTAAATTTTAAAAAATTTGACTTTGGCGGTCAGGTTTGTAAAAACTGCCAAATTACGTCTTTTTCTTTACTGCGCATGCTCAAAGTTGTCCTCGAGCTGTTGGCTACGGCCGCACAACAGTAAAAGTATTTGAGTGGCAACACCCCCAAAGCGGACACAAACAACCATAGAATGAGCTTGTTTCAACACTTTGCAAAGAAAACAAAACAACCAATGAACTCGAATGTTACAAATTGTACATGCATTTTCATGCGCGCGCATATCTTGTTAGTTTTTCTTGTCATAGTGTGGACATAGCATAAGAAATATTCCCATGTTTACAACATTCGGTCTTTTCTTTCTTAAAACTGCGCGTGGGCTCATTTCGACTCCTGCCCAAGTGATAGAACTGTGAGTGCGCAAAATATGCTAAGTTGTATCTTATTTTTTCATAGATATAGAAAGTAGCAGATCTGCCTCTAGTCGAAAAAGGTGAAGCCACTTTTGGACCATTATCCCATAAGGCAGTTCGCAAGCCCTAGCACTTGGTATGCCATACGCCACCAGATGGCATTATAAGATAATTCGACTTATAAAAAATATATATTTAATATTAACTAATGAAAACTTTATACGAGTTTTGCTAGCATAAGTTTATAGCTGGATACGTATTGATAATTTCTGGCAGACCTGAGGTACATATTCATAAAAGAAGCATATTAAAAATGCAGTTTTTATTGCATAGGCAGAGTCCTAACAATTGCACCACCGGGGCGGCTAAATCTATGGTGCATAGCTTTAGAAATTAGCAGATATGCCCATCGATTAAGCAATCCCATACAACGCAATACAAACCGTGCGATTGGGATGAATCCACGTTTCGTCGTTTTTGCAATGCACCATGGGATACTGGTTCACAAAAAATGCTTTTGCCGAAGAGTTACATGCAAAAAAACTGCATTTTTAATCTGCTTCTGTGATGAATATATACCTAAAAAAATCTGCCAGAAATTATCAATACATATTCAGCTATAAACTTATGCTAGCGAATTTGGTAAAAAGTTTTAATTAGTTAGTATTAATTATATATATTTTATTAGTCGAATTATCTCATAGTGCCATCTGGTGGCGAAGGCATGCCTTGTGCTAGAGCTTGCGAATTGCCTTATGGGATACTGGTTCACAAATGGCGCTTTATTTTGCCTCTAGGGGTTGATCTGCTATTTTCTAAATTTATGCTATGGTGAAATCCATAGAGTTAAATCATTAAAGAAGCACTTTATTAACAGATGCCCTCTGACGGTGCATCGTTTTTTAGATGGGACAAACAAAACATGGACGGGTCTCTAGACATTCCAATCATAATAATATAAAATGATGCAACAAGTTATTTAGACTGTATTTAAACAATAATAATTGATCGATGGTCCTTTTAATTAAAAATACTGATATTTAGTAAAAAAAATATGGCGAAAATGTCAAAAGAACTGAATAAAAAAAGTATGAATTGTAAAATTTCAATCTATTTTTTGTTTCTATCGGCACGTTGCGCCATCTGTAGGAGGAGGATGCAACAATTATATTTTGCAAGCAAATATATGTACATAATTTTTTTCAGAATCTAAAATTCAAAAAAAAAAAAAAAAAAAAAACATGGATGAACTGCACTAGACTTGAAAATACCATTCTATTTTTTTTTAATATTGCAAATTTTTATAAGATGTAATTTTGAACGCGTCAAAAATGTAAAATCGAAATTTGCCCCACACTTAGATATCAGGATGCTTTTTTCATTATTCGTTACCTGTTTTAACACAGCAAATATACACCTGTAAAACCTAGTTATACGAGTTCCTCGCGTGCTTCTAATTTTCCTATCAATAAATGCTTAAAAACTTGGCATATTTAGCGTTGAATTCAGTTGGGTAAGTGCAGCCAATCTAATAGATCATTAACAGAAGGAAAAAAAAAACGATTATTACTTTGGTATATTTGGCAAATCTCCCAAGACTGCTCTTTGCATTCCGCCACGAGATGGCGCGTCAAGTGTTCAGACGTCATCGATTCGCTACGTCAGAAGTCTGCCTGTTGCGCTGTGGTGTGCACGACAAATTTTGCCGCAGTCCTAGAGGATTTATTTTCTTTTCGCGTTCCTCCGGTCAACCCAGCAGTGTTTGGAGTCGTTTGCTCGCTGTTCCTGGCTCGTCGTTTTCTCATCAAGTGCGTGCGAATCTCAGTGAAAAGTTGTGTGTTGCGAAGTTGCCCCAGAAAGGGAATATGGCGCAGGGGCGGCGTGCCCGTTGCTATGGATACGACCCGTGAGCGAGAAGATGGCCGCAGCCTGTTGGTGCCAACTCACAAGTGGTGTTTACTTTTCATGTCCAGCACTCGGATTCACTCCTGGCCGTCGGGTGAGTAGCCCCTATTCTGAAAAGAGATTTCGATTAGGAATGTGCCACACATCCGCAATCATGCTTGCCTTCGAAGGAATGTCGAGACTCGCTTAAAACAATTAAAGTAGCTTATTAAAACCAGTGAAAGAAGCAATCCCTATGATAATTTGAGCCATGTTCTGCTGTTATGGGGTGGAAGCGCGGTTTTTTGTTTCATATTTGTGCTCGAGACGCTCGATTTGTGAACCAGATGGTGACGTTTTGTTTACCCTCGAATTTGAAAATTACTACATACGAATTCTACTAGTGAAAAAAGGCCCAGTAACTTGTTTCGATCTTGAACCAGTGTCCAAATAAATGGCCCGCAAGTCGGTGCAATTACTATTAAATTGCGTGTCGAGATGTGTGGTCAATGTTTACATATCGCAAGAGTGACAGTGCGTGACGTCACAAAGGGAGTGGGTCAAAACTCCCCCCCCTTCCCCCTCCACAATTTCGATCAACTTTTGAAATTGTTTTGAACCAATAAATATTTCTTTAATTTTTATGATTTCTCCCTCCTAAATACTCAGATTGTTAAAATATATGTGATGTACATTAAAAACTACCCTAAAAGATATTTAAGATCCCCAATGCATCTTAAGAGGTTTCATTCATAAACAGTGAGCCTCAAAAATTGAGTGTACACATCGTGAACTTTCAGACGTTTTCGAATTACAAATTAAATATTGGTTTAAAAAATGGCAGATTTTTTGTTATTTTAACTACTTTTGTCCAGGCCAAATCATTTTTTAATAATGCAATTATGTAAACTTATTTACGAAAAAATTAGGAGTAGACCATTAATTGATTTACTTAAGTTTGTTGTGCTCAAAAAATATAAAATCTGTGTTGAGAGAAAAAGCCATGCTACGAATTTAATATTCAACTTTATTTCCTGTGTTAATGTCCTTTCTGGTATATCTCTAGCAAAAAGAAAAAAATTAAGAAATTCATAAATATTATAAAATATGTATTGACATGTTTTTATTCTCAAATATCACTTAACTTTTTAAAAACAACTTGGAGATGACATTGATGGGAGAGGGATGCAAGACAGGGATTCCAGAGCAAATTTGCTCACCGCTCCAGCAAACTTGCCCAGTGTCCTGCCGTTTATGCTTCTGGCTCGAGTAGCCTCTTTGACTACGATAACTAAATTTAATACAACCACCAAATTTGTTGTCATTTTTACCAAAATAAAAAGAAAGCTGTAGTTCGCAACAAAAGAAGGAATAAGGAACAATTAAGATTCATCATATTAATAAGTAAATGTTGTAATTTCATATGAAAGTTTGTTAGTATGTAAATACCAAATTAAAAATGACAAAATTGCTGTAACTAAGTATTTAGAGTAATTTATCATAAAGGAAAGCAGATGGAATTAATAAAATATTTATGTAAACTTCAAGTTAAATAAATATCGCATGAAAAAGTGACTTATCGCACAAATATGACTTTGCGAGTTGTGAATGCTATAATATTCATAATTTAAATATCTAGGGATTAAAGCAAAAAAATAAATGAATTGGTAGAATAGTTGGAATGCAATAAGCGAATCATTATTTTTCTATGATGCAATAGATAAAATAAACTTCAGACTTTTTTTCTGTAAAACTAGTATTTTTGCAGTAGGTATCTTTTCTGTGTACTACAATGCAATATTAAATCAAAGAATTAAAACTTGTTATTGATAAATTTTGTCACTAAACCCCAAATGAATCATTAACCCCCTAATTATGAATTTTTATTTTTATCACAAAAAAATATATATGTATTTTTAATACTCATACATTATGGGAAAAATACCGAAAAAAATGTAACCGCATTAGAATTTAAATTTCAATTTAAAAACAAGAAGTTCTATAAGAACTAAAATAGCCTACTTTCCTGTTACTTTAATACTTATTAAAATTCTTATCTTGAAAATCTAGGTTCGTTACAGTAAGGGACATTAACAACCTTTTCTACATTAAATTTATATACATTACAATAAAATTCACTAAACACAGCATCCAGCAATAATTTCAACTTCTTAAAGCCAATTATTTTCATTAATTTTCTATCGCCAATAAAATAAATCAAGATTAATCGTAATTATTTATCATCCGCATGATGATTTGCAGTTATAAATAAATATTTAATTATTCGTAGAACAAACACCATAAAACTACTCTAAAATACACCTAAAATAGGAAATGCAAATTAACAAATAGGTTTGTAACAGAATCTGTCACTTAACCCGCTTCAACACAACAGTAATGTTTAACAGGTAAAAAGGTACCAAACACAGCAATAATTCGATATTAAACACTTATGCGCTAAATTCGGCTAGTTTCATTTATTTTATTTCGAAAATTAAATAATTATTACTTAAATCGTTTGCAAAAATTTATAATTGAAGGAATAAATATGTAAAAGTTCTCGCTTTTAAATAGAATGAAAACATTGCATACCAACAAACAGAATCTCAAAGTGAAATATATTTGACGTCATTTCAAACTAATCGATTTCGCAAAAATAAATTTATTTTAATTTATTGTCTAAAAGAATTAAAGTTTCTCAAGCGATTGTTGCTATGGCAATGGTGATTTAATTCTAATAAAAATGGCTTCCTATGCTTTTTCAATGAGCATTAAACTTAGCAGTTTTTTAAATAATTGAAGTACTTAGAATTCGAATTCTTTTCTGAAATTTTCAATGTATTCTCATTGCGATGCGCCGAATTTTTTGACGTATCTCACTTGTCCGTAGCATTTGTAGTTAAATTCAGCGATTTAAATGACTCGAAATCGAATTTCAATGCTAGTTCAATGGGAAATTCGTCGACAAATAGTAGATTTATGTCCGTCCGATCGTACAGACAGACGGACAAAAAGTATGAAAGTTGGGTCTCTGAGGTCATAGCTTTAGAACAAAAAAAGAATTTTTAAGATCGGATGGATAGAACCGATTTTGGAAGGGGGGTACGGACAGACGGTCAGACAGACGGACGGACGGACATCGACCGCATGTCAATACCTACTTTTTTATTTTTTTTTAATTCTTCGAATTAAAAAAAAAGAAAAGTAGGCTAAAAATCCATACGACAAAAACCAACTACAAAATTCTAATTTTAGCTTCCACATCAGTTAATAATCTCACTCTTTCATTTTTAATACACTTTTACTACTGTCATCTATGAGGATTATTAGTAACTAAAATTTGAAAATGGAATGTAATAGATGAGAAAACACAAATTTGTTGAGAGGGTGCTCTAATTTAATAGAACAAAGATGGATTATGTTACTTGTTGCCGAACGGAGACAGCAACAGTATGCATTAGAGAGTTAAAAACTGGCTAAAGGTTATTTTTTCCTTACAAAAATTTTTGGACAAACGTTTTTTAAATATTTACCGAACTTAATTTGCTTATAAATACACTTACTCTGATTACCAATAACAACAAAAAATTTGGCATTGACAGTGATATAAAAAAAATGGCAGTCTCAATAAAATAAATATTATTAAAGGATATTTTTAGAAATTTTAATGTTATTTTCAATCTTCAAAAATATAAATATTATTTTAGATCGTCTCCTGTCGTAATCCTTATGGCAAAAACAATCGAACAGCTTAGTGAGAAAATGTGCTATGTGACATTTTTGAAAAAAAAATTGAGTTTTTTTTTTCTGTTATTCAACATGGTATTCACTCCTTTAATAGATAACAAAATTCCTCCTTTTCTTTCATAAACTCTAAGGAAGTATATATATTTTTCTTTTGTAAGTGTGTTTTTAACATGTCCAAGTGCAAGTAAATTAGTGTTATCTCTTTTTCATGTTTTTGTCACTTTGCACTTGCTTCCATTAAGCTCTTCAATTTTTTAATCAAAATACAGCAAAGCAAAGCAAGACATTATTTTAAATAACCAGTAGGTAGACACATAACTGCTAATTTGAAATTTCTGGTATTTTTTTAACTAACAGGTTTTGAGGTTTAAGGGAACACTTGAAGAGGAATTCTCTTTAAAAACATAATGGTACTTGTAAAAAAATCTCAGATTGTTTAACATATATTTTTGTTGCTGGTTAATGTGAAAAATCAAAAGCACATTCCCTCATATTATTCCTTTATCATAAACGTCTCTTCCTAAATTTCAACCAATGGCTTGTTAATGTGGCATTGCTCAGGGCCCTGTGGTGCTATGATGCAGAGAGGCGGCAATTGAGTAGGGGGCGGCAAAATTCGAGATTCTAACCTCCATTTTTTAAATACTGCTTCAAAAAAAATTAACTTGGTATTTACTAAACCTGTGTAAAATTAATACTTCTAAATCTTCAAATATAGAAATAAAGCACGGCAATTTTAATGAATTTCCAAAATAGTGAGACTAAGGAAAATAGATCTAATACATGACCAGGGAGAAAGGCGGGAATCGGGGTATTAATCCCCATGCACTCTTTCTGTCGGTTTCTTATCTTGAACAGAGAGAGGGCGGTCTACAAAAAAGCCACTGCTAGGAGACTGCATGTTTTTATGTTTGGGTTGTGGGATTCACTCTTAGCCCAATCGTTTACATTTCCAAACTCGTGATGATATGCTATACCAAAACCGAGCTTAAGTTTGCAGCAGAGAAATGTACTGAGCGGAAGAATCTTGGTAAACAACCCGTCTGGAGCCGCAAAATCGCGTACTTTGATTGGCTGCTCCTTTCAAACCCGATACTCGTGCGCCCTGTTACGTCAAAATCGAAGGAAAAAAATAATTAAAATAACACTCTAACTGAAGCTAAACTAATAAAAATAATAAATTTATGTCTTGAAATAACAAATAAATTTGTTTATTGAATGTGAAATACCTTTTTGTATTCGATTCTCGCACTCAAAAATGAGAACTATTTACCCTTTTTCTCGTAGAACATTTGTATACTGCAAACTTAAGGTCGGTTTAGGTATAGTTAGAGATCCATCTGTGTCAACAAGACCCCCCCCCCCCCATCCCTTTTTTTTGGGAATGTGGGAGGGTGAAGAAATGTATTGCCTTAGATGAAAGTATAGCACCGCCTTTGTACACAACTTGCAACACACCAC
Source organism: Hylyphantes graminicola (assembly GCA_023701765.1). Classification (NCBI taxonomy): domain Eukaryota; kingdom Metazoa; phylum Arthropoda; class Arachnida; order Araneae; family Linyphiidae; genus Hylyphantes; species Hylyphantes graminicola. The sequence goes on from CM043120.1 coordinate 62,960, forward strand.
CAAAATACTGGAAGCGTCTCTGGTCTGCAGTCTTTCAATTATTTTACTATTTGGAGAACTACATAGCAGTTGGTTTTTAAGGGGAAGATTGTGAGTTTATTTACATTAAGATATAACAAAACTTACAAGAGTTCGATACGTACTTTGATTTCTTCTGTAAAAGTAAGTGTTATGACATTTTACTTTTTAAAAATAATAATAATTGAGTTTAAACTTGGTCCCTGAGCAGCAATTTCGACTTGTGTTACAAATATATTCTCAAAGCAGTTGCAAGGGATGCGATTTAAAATTTTTACAGGCAAACTCATTATTCATTTTTAATTGGGGATTCTCTGTAAACTTTAATTTTTAAGTCCTTTAATATTTTTTGCTTTTATGTACCAATTGCAATTGTAAAATTAATAACATTTGATGTAATATAATTTAAATAACTTAAATTAAAAAAAATAAATAACGAAATATGCGTTTTTACACAATAGTTGTGAATAATGTAAAAACTATTAAAAATAGCCTTCATATGGCTGATGGATAGAAAATTTTCAGTTTTTGAGTTAAAATATAATTAGTATATGTAAACTTTTTAAAAAAATCAAAAGCAGCATTTTAATGATTTGCATCATATGAAAAAACATACCATACGGCCCTGGCATTGCTAATAATAAGTAAATAGCTAGTAAATAATTATTAATTAGCATTATCAGGAAAGATTAAATATTAAATTAAAGGCCTTATAATAGTTTAAGGTCATTTTAGTGCAGTATTCCCAAAAGTGCTATATATATGATAAGTACACGGGAAGAAACGCTTTATTTCGTAGAAGGGTTTCCTTAATAGCCTCTTTTGGGATGACTAAAATTTCAATTCGTTGCCCCCCTGCTTTCTGCTGTTTCCGGCTCAGTAGAATAACTAATCAGTCATTCCGCTTCAAGTCAACTTTTTTTTCCCCCACCATCTCAGATTTTGCTGAAATTGGGAACAACAATAGTGTTTATATAGTTATTGATGATATGAAAAGTCAGAAATATTGAACCGTTTTTAAAAATATGGCACTTAAAAGTTAGACCAGACAAAAAACCTCATCCGACCAATTTTCAAATTGACCTAGTCTTTCCTAAATAAGCTAGAGAACTGGGATAAATGTTATCTGACCGAGATTTGTATGAACTTTTTTAATGATTTGTAACACACTTAGGATATAGACGATTTTATTTAAATTTTAAAATTTCTAAAAATGTACATAATTAAAATTTAAAAAAAAAGTATACATTATTTAAAATTTTAAGTACATTATACAAAATTCTCAAATTAATTCTGTACATAATTAGGACTCTTTTTTTTTTTATCAGCTGGCAAAATATCATGATGGGATAAGGATGGGTTCATTGATAAAAAAATTCAAAACTAATGCTTGTTTTTCATAAATAATTGTTTTTATTAATTAACTTAATCAACTAATTTTAAAAATTACCTAGATGGTTTCCTAATTCATTTAGAAACCAGTGTTAAGTGCTAGTTTAGTTTACAGCAATTTATATAAAATATAACCCTTGGATTTAGGGATGCAACGGATATCCGGCCAACATACTGCATCCGGCTATTAGGCCGGATAGTTGGCAGTAGCCGGATAATACAATTATCTGGCAGTACTATCCGGTCTGTTAAAATTGACTGAAATTTTGTATTGTTGTAATTGTTAAACTGACTATTTTTCCTTAGTTAATACATTCTTTTTAAATTTTTATACATTTTATTGGATTGATACTTCACATTATGTTAATCTATATACATAAATGGCGACTTCTGTTTTTCTGTTTGTTTGTATAGGACGCAAAAACTTAATAACCACGCAACAGATCGTCACGAAATTTGGCACAAAAATTCATCTCATCTCCAGAACAAACATAGGCTAAGAATTTTTCGAATCAGAACATTCCTTCTATCGTTTTCGAACGTTTTAAGGGGGGAAAATACACTCTTGTATAATCTCAATCTTGTATAATCTAAGTTAGATTACACAAGATTTTATTTAAATTAAAATAGATTTTTTTTAAAAATTGCTTACTTAAAATTTTGAAATTATTTTCATGAATAGTTAGTTTCTTTTTAACAATATATCAATGGGCACAATATCATTTTGGTATAATTTAAAACTGAAGATTGTTTTTCATTAACCCTTTAACCTCACAAGCTAGGAGAATTTCTCATCCCCGAAATAAGAGTTTTTCTAGGCAGGAAAAAAGCGAAATGGAATCTTCCTGTATCAAAAATACCCAAGTGATTATTTTGGCCGTTATTCATCCTATGGAATCGGACCTTTTTGACTTTGTGAATAAATAACATTCTAAGTTAATTGCATTAAACAAAATTTTCATAAGGGGAGATCTTCATATTAAAAATGTTAACAACTTTGAAATTTCCAATAGTAACACTCATATTTGATTATTTTGAAACGTTAAGCATCCTCGAAAACCCCTAAATCTTAGTTTTTGTTACATTTGGATGAATATTTAACGGGTTATTCCATCGAATCACTTGATGTCCTATGGGGGACCATCTCAAGGTTGTTGGTTTAATGATGTTTATCTTCCTTTCCAAAGCCGTATTTGTTTATCAAGTTCATATATAATCTTATACACAGTCCCCTGAAGCGCAATTAAAAAGTATTTTGTGATTTACTCAGCAAATTATGAATAAAAGAAATTAAAAATTGGGATTTCGCATAAACTTCCTGTCTTAAATAAATTTCTGTAAAAATATTAAGGGGGTTCTATTCATAATTTTTTTAAAAATTAAAATAATAATTATTTTAAAATATAATTTTTTTTCAACTACCCCAATAGTGTACGCATTTTGTCGCATTTTGTTTGGGTTATTATAATTACTATTCAGTAAAAAATTTGTTTCAATATCTTAATTATTTTTAGATGGGGATAGTTTTTTGTGTGCAACTCATTTAACATTACGGCCCTTAAACTTTGCATGTCTCTAACTCCTCTAATAATGCTTGAAAACTAACAAAACTTGGTATTGCGTGTTGAAATATATCATAAATTTGAAATATGGACTCAAAAAGGGGTGTTGCTATTGAAAATTTTGAAGTTGGTAACATATTTAATAACAATACGGCCCCTTATGCAAATTTTGTGTCGTGCATTAACTTAGAATAGTGTCCCACTTTTTGATTTTGAAAATCTGGTCAAATTAACTTTAACCGGTTATCTTTTCACCAATGGTTTCACAAATTTTCTTATGGTATGTATTGTTTTGATAAATCACAATTGAAAATTTAAATCTTCGAGTTAGCTTCGATACCTGTTTTCTAATATATGAGGAGACTCTATCCCACCACTTGAAATGTGTTGTAACCCCCCCCCCCCCATACCGCTCCCTGAAAACATGTAATTTATGATATATATTCTACATGTTTATATGCCACATACTAGGTGGGTTCAGCCAGCTAGTGTGGGGTTGACAATGTTAGTATGAATGAGTAAACGTTTGTATAAAACGCTCTTGTCGCAGATGGTTCTGTAGGATGGTCTTACAAGCAAGAGGTTCTTTAATTATTAGAACCAGGTGTGCTTCACCTCTTTAGCAACTTCTTAAATCCAACCTGGCCTTTTTTTAAAAAAATACCTATATATTTTTATTAAAGCAGTGGATTATATAACTTGAAGTCATGCCAAATCATTATAGTAAAACTGATACTATTTTTGCTCTATTCCGATATTCTTTTTGTAGCCAAGTAATTAGTTTGATGTGTCATTTATTTGTAAATATTAAAACAAATAGCATTTTGTTCGTGGAGTAAGTGGCGCTCCTTTCTTCTTCCCCAGGTGGTGCGTGAGATGCTGGTGCTCGTGCTCCTGCTGGTGGGGGTGGGCGCGGGGGAGTACCCCACCTTCTCTGACCCGGAGGCTGAGTCGCGCTTCTCGCACCTGGCGGTGCACGACTACACGGAGCGGGTGTACGTGGGGGGCGTCAACCGCATCTACCAGCTGGGACGGGACCTGCGGCTGGAGGACGTGGCCCGCATGGGGCCGCGCGACGACTCGCCCCGCTGCCCCGTCACGCAGGTGAGCCCGGGCAGCTCTTGTCACTTACTTCTGGGAACCCTTTTTGTTAAGTGTCATCGTCAATACATTAGGAAATCCATAAAATGTGCTTACACAGCTGTTTGACTTTAAAAAAAAACAAGGGTTCAATAAGCTGGAAACCATCGACTGTGTGGTTTTCAACTTATTGGACAGACTTTCAATTTTTTTTTCCCGCTTGTAACTTCTCATCCGAACTCACTTCCAATTCAATACAATAACAGTATCGGGGACTATCAAGAAAGTAGTCCCTGGACTTACAAAAATGCTCATTGAATGCTCTTTTCAAAGTATAGGTTTTTTATAAATATAATCACCACAAATATACTTATCTAAACTATCTTACAAGTGAAGTGCCACAGATCCTTTTCTATTTTCTGTTTACATTTTATAGACGGACAAAAATTAAGCATCTAACAGAGGTAAAATGAATGAAAGCAAATATATTGAACACAGCAGAAAAAGAAATATTAAAAATTATCGTCTGTGAAACGCATTAAAATCCGCACAGTGGTTTTGGCAAACCCACGACTTGGAAATAGATGAGTCACCATTTTGGTTTGCCAGCCTACTATTACTTGATTTTCAAGTCTATGGACAATTTAACAAAATTGTAGCGATAAAATGCCATATGTAGCAGCCTTTCTCCTCTTGGCGATTTTGATGTTGAGAACGTTTTTGGAAACTTCTTTAACATTGAATGAGCAGTCCATTCTATTTAAAGTCTCTGAATCTGCCGCTGTAATACTTTTACTATGATCTCTATGCTTTACGATAAGTAGTGTAAGATATCAAACATTTATTCATTCTGAGTAAAATGGACACACAAATGTCCTTGATGGTGATCTTGATATAAGGCATAAAGATTTAAGAGAATTAAATGTTAACAGATGAATTCAATTTCAACAATAACTGGTAATTCTGATATAAATATTTTGGAAAATAGTTTTATTTTCCCTACAGTGAGTTATGTTTCGCAAGTGTTACACACACCAATTCAAATTGTTACAAATATTTTTTAAATTTTCAATAGATAATTTTATGACAAAATATTTTAACAAATTACAAAAATTAGAATTATTCAGCTTGGTAAACCAGCTACATTTATCACAGATAAAAATATTCAATACAGCTGGACAGCTGGAGTAACTTTGATAAGATTTTTTTTTACATTGGATTAGTTACATTATAACATTGTAAAGCGAAGACTTTCCCCTTTAAGGGGGTTCAGTATGTTGTATATTGGTAATGTTAAATTGGCCAATTTCAATGTACCTTTTCACAATAACTACTGATCAGATCATCTTAAAAATTTCTGCGTGTATTATACCAACCTTATATATTAATCTGAGGTTAAAAGTTTTTTTTAAATAACTGTTAGATTTTTTTTAATAAAATAAGTTTTAGAGTACCCAAAAATCATGAAATTTCTCACTTTTTTGCCCCATAAAATTTTTTTCACTTAATTTTATTAAAATTCATAACCTCAAATTAATCTATACTATGTATTACATCATTTTAAAAAAAGTTTACGAGAAAACATAGCATAGTTTTTGAGAAAAGGTACATCGAAGTTCAAAAAAATCAAGTTCTGAGAAAAACGCGTTTAAAGTTTTTATTGTTAACCCATTTCCTTATGAAGCCATGACATTAAAATTTCTTTTAATGTCAAAGATAGTTTTCCAATTGTCTTGATACTTTGTGACATTATTAATAAAGGTTGTAATAGTATTTTAAGCCAATAATTTTTGTTTTGATTTTTTCACCGATTTGAGGGTATTGAACCCCCTTAAAAATAAACTTTCGATTTCAAAAAGACTCGCTCCTCAATTTGTTCATTCATATGAAAATATAATTCCTGCAAAATTTTAGCCAAATATATACATTAATAGCACATGCCCTATGGGGCACATTTTGAAAAAGACATTTTTTTTAATATTTCCGTTATAAATCAATGTCTATGCCAATTACAAAAACATAATCAATACAAATGTTAGACAATATAAAATTGATTACTTAATCATTTACACTTTGTATCTCTGAGTAATTAGTTTGGAGTTGCACAGAAAAGAACAATCAAGACTGTATGAGATTGTAAATCAGGGCCCCACAATGCATACTGTCCATCGTAAAAGTGCACATTAGTGATTATTTAGGTAACTTTTCCCTGTTCTGTCTAAAATTTAATGAACAAGGGACAACATGTTTAAGGAAAGCCATACAACTATGATAGTATTTTGCAAGTTAAAATAGTGCTTGAATAGTGCATGAAAACCAAGTATTTGTTTTTTTAAAAAGAACAATTTAAAAATGATGACATTCAAGATTAGTTCATTGCTTGTACAGAGAAGATCAAAACTAGGAAACATTATTAAGGCAGAATTAATGCTCTAGACTGGTAATTTTTAATAGTAGCCAGTGGCTACTAGAATGAAAAAAAATGGTAGCCACATTTGGATTTTTAGTAGCCAGTTTCAAATTTATTATACAGTCGAACCCCGCTATAGTGAACCCGGGATATAGTGAACCCTCGCTTATAATGAACCTTTTTAGTGGTCCCTTCCGAACTCCTATTTAACTAATGTTATTTTATATGGATATAGTGAACTACTTAGAAAATTTGAGTTCGGTTATAGTGAACTTAAATTTCCTTTCCTTATTTTTTTTGGTTCAGTTCTCCATATTTTTAGATACACTATAAATGGCAGTGGCAGCGAGGAAGCAATCTTTAACAATGTGTTACATTTCAACCTGACCTTCCCCTCTTATTGTACTCAAACCGGACCTGTTTAAAAGTAAACATACCTTTTCTTCCCCCACCCCCTCTGGATTCCAGGAACCACTCTTTCTTTTCGAACCATTATTCATATTCCACATCCCACCCATCCACACTTTCGTGGAAGGCTTGTCTCCATAATACGACAATACCCTTTCCTGGACGATTTGTCACGGCTTGTACGACAATACGCACTGGTGTTGCAACTTCTTCTCCTAAAGAGTTGAATGAAGCCATTCTTCTTCCCAGCTACACGTTCTTTCTTTTCAACTACCCCTTGAAAACTGGGGATAAGTGGAACTGTCCAATTGTCCAATTCCCATGCACTTGTCGGTTACTCGTATTTCCTTATGAACTCTAATCGTAAACAATCCAAAGTTACCATTTTCTTTCACAGAATGTAGGCATATAGAGGTCGCATATTAAATTCATTATTACTTAATTATATGTATTTACATTCCTTTTGTACCAATAATTATTTTGAGAAAATTTCAAAAAATTAATATTTTTTTGGAAATGTATTGAATAATTAAATTATTTATTCAATTAATTCAAGGTATGCAAAATCTTTATTATTCTTATAAAAGCGTATAAAAATATAGCGATATATTAATATATCGTAAAAAACTTTATTCCAGAAAAATTGGATATAGTGAATCGTCGGATATAGTGAACCAATTGTTGGTTCCGTAGAGGGTTCACTATAGCGGGGTTCGGCTGTATACAACAACAAAAAACCACGATTTTTCACAAAGCACAATTTTATTAAAGACATTTTTGATGTGAAAAGATTGACAGTAAAAAAAGGATAATACCAAATATGTAAGCATTATGTGATTGGCCATTATTAAAAGGAGAAAATTAATTTATGTACTTATATACTATATTAGTTTCGTAGAATTCGATTCGCCACGATTGTTCATGAAATTTTCTCATCATAATTGTTTAAAGGAATAGTTAAGATCTTAATCAGCTGTAAATCAATCACTTGTAAATTGCCGAAATCGTAAAGCAAGATTTACAAATCAAATTTGCATTTATGATTTTCGTCGCCCAGCTCCATTTACTTCACACGGAGGCCAACTTAGTGATGTCACACAAAACGCCGGCCAACTTAGTGATGTCACACAAAACGCCGGCCAATGATGACGGAAAAATTTCACAGATAAGCAACAACTGTCATCAAGTCTTTCCTGCTGACAGAATCGAATCTGAGCGTTTTTTTATTATTATTTTAGAAATGCAGCTTCAGTATTAATTATTTGTTGAAAAAAAATTAAAAATTATGATCGCCTCTTTTGGCGACTGGGGTTCGATTTTTAGGTGGCCACTTTTGATGTAATAGTCTCCAGTTGGCGACTGGCGACCGCTAATCTAGAGCTTTAAGCCGAATGCCCGTGCAACCAAAATTTCTAACTAATAATACACCATGGGAGTGCACGTTAAATGTGCTCCAAAGTCCTGACGCTGCACAAGATATCGCCCTTAAGGGTTGCGTTGGGGGCCTGCTCGGGTGTCGGATCGTCATCTGACTGTGGTTCTTGATTACGTCGCCAATGGCCCTGATGTAGCCCTAGTGCGCCCATTATTCAAACTAAACTAAATGCAGAATTTTCGACTGGCTGCAATAAAAATAAATTCCTTCTAATTGCAAAACTTAAGTTTCCTAAAAATAATCTTTTTATCTTATCTAGCTTTCATTTTGAAATTAACTACTAATTTCTTACATTATATTCTTTAAAAATACAATTTTTTTTAGTTCATTATATTTTAATATATATATATTAAGATTTTTTAATATATTAAGATTTATAAACCATTCTCCCCATCTCACCCAATTGTTCCAACAACAGGGCCCTGGTTGTATGGGCATCATTTAATTTCTGAATTGTCCTTTGCTTATTTTCTGCTCAAATAGTTTTGTAAATAGTCTTGATTTCCTTTGCCCTTCACTCCCCCACGTGACGGCCCTGACAAAAAATGTCCACAAATGTGTATTTTAATTGCTTTCTTCCGCAATTACTTGCATTTATCCCTTCTTCGTTAAATTTTAAACAGAACAGTGAAAAGTTACGTAAATAATCACTTATTTTGTCCTGTACCTTTTGGTACTATGCACAGCCTATGGTAGCCTTGTGGGACTTTGATTTACAATCTTTGGGGAAAATGTTAATTTGTAGGAAATATTATATTTTATAACATGTATTGATTATTTTTTTGTGTTTGGCATGGACATTGATTTATAATCGAAATATTAAAAAAAAAATTGTGTTTTTCAAAACGTGCCCCATGGGGCTGAAGGGGTGAGCCTTTTTGAAATTGAAAGTTTATTTTTAAAGTAGGCAAGTCTGCGCTTTACAATGTAATAATATAACTAATCCAATGTTAAAAAAGCACACCAAAATTATGCATTTCCTAAAATTTTAAGCCTGTGTTAATATTAATGGATTTAGCTAAAATTTTGTTAGAATTTTTTCGTAGGAATGAACAAATTGAGCAGGTGAACCTTTTTGGAAACGAAATTTCATTTTTAAGGACAACCTTAATATATATATATATATATAAAAATATACTTGTCTTTTCCTTTTGGGGTTATTTAGCCGTTGTTTATCACATGTTGATTTAAATTATGTTTGTACAGAAACTTGTACATGTTTGCCAATTTAGGTAATACTAGCAAATAAATACCAGTTCTTCGCACGGATTAAAAAAATCAAATCGATCCTAGTATTTGTACTATTTAATCCATTATAGGGCAATAAGATTATGTTTGTTGTTCCCGCTCGAGTATAGAATCCTGTTACTTATATTACCTTAAAATTCAAAGTTATAAATATGCTATAAAATTCACGGATAAATGCCATCATAATTTTCCACACACAATCCTTTTAGCTCATTTGGCTCATTTTTGCTTATTTGGCAAGGAAAAGGTACAGCTACAGACACACCCAATCAGCTCGCATGCAATGCCCTTTGCACAATCAGCCAGTTTAGAAAGTTTTTTTTAACATATTTTTTTTTTTTTTGCTCATTTGGCTCTTTTTTTTTTAATAACTTGGCGAGTTTGGCAAAAAAGGAAAACATAAAACCCTAAGTAATATGCAGCTCTAGTGTGATGACCTTAAAAAACTGTCACAGTTCAGTAATAGCTTAACTATGCATTTATGTCTTGAATACTCATACATGCAGTTAATAGAACCATCAATGAAGAAATTATCAAATAAACAAATAATAAAATGCTAGATTTTAGACCGACCGGTATCTTGAAACGTGTCAATTATTTTTTCAAATTGTGAACTTAGTTTCTGAAGGTAATGACAGCAGAATAAAATAAAAAAAAATCGATTTTGATTTTTTTCGTAAAAGTTTATTTAAATTTTTTTCAGCAGATGGCAACTGGAAAGAGAAAAAATTATTGAATTTGAGCGAAAGTGGTGTACTTTTTTCAGAAAATTCGAATTTTTTTAAAGAATAAAACAAATATGAAAAATTAAGCCTCAGGTGCACACGTTGGTATTGAAGGGAACCTATGTTAAAAATTTCAAACTTCTGAGGACAGTGTAAGTAGGTCTTTCACGATCCAAAGACATATTCAGACAAACACTCTTTTATTATTATAAATTACAGCTTCAGAGAAAAAAATGAGGAATATCAGGTCGCCAAATCCCCGATCCCTATAACGTCAACAATTAAATAGGAGCTGAGGCTCAAAACACGTTACAATTGCTCTTGATATCTTACAGATCAAATCTTTTACAATAGTGTACACTATTTAGGAGGTTTTAAATTTTTTTAAAAACTGAACTAGCATTTGTTGAAAGGAAATGTGATAACATTCGGGAAAACTGTTTGCTTTCCCCCCATCCGTGTTTCTGTGAAATAATACCTCGACGCCATTGACGTGTTGCAGGTGTGTCCGAACGAGCCGAAGCGCCCCACCGACTACTACTCGAAGGCGCTGGTGGTGGACTACTCGCAGTCCAAGCTGATCGCGTGCGGCTCCCTCTTCCAGGGCATGTGCACGGTGCACGACCTGAACGCGGTCTCCTCCTTCGAGACGCCGGCCGCCGAGTCGGTGGTGGCCAACAACGCCACCGCCTCCACCGTGGCGTTCATCGCGCCCGGCCCCAAGAACCTGCCCCGCACCCACGTCCTGTACGTGGGCGTGTCCTACACGGGCAACGGCCCCTACCGCTCCGACGTGCCCGCCGTCTCCAGCCGCTCCCTCGACCCCGCCAACATGTTCGTCATCGCCCACTCCGGAGTCACCACCGGTGAGTACTCCCCCCCCCAAACACGTTCATTTCTTCAGGGTCGCAAATGGTTTTTGTCATTTCATTTCAATGGGATGTTAGAGCTGTCAAGGAGACATGCCCATTTAGATTTTCAAAATATGCAATTCACTAAAACCTTTTTATTTGGAATACTTAAAAAATAAAGTATCAGTACCTGTGGCCTGTCTATTTATCCTATTTACCAATATCTATGACAATGTTTTTCTCTGCTATTTTCCCTCCTTTTGGATGGAAAGCTAGGACTTATTCTGTCCTGCTTGAAAGTAGGTCATGTGTATGCTTTTTTGTCTTCTATTCGTTTTCAATGAGTGTAAAAATAACAGTAAGGCAGGCTATTCTTGTTCAATCAGTTCTTGTTTGAAAGTTTAAATGCTCATATCTCCTATTAGCATGACAGTTCAGTCAAAAATTTGGCAATTGTGGTTTATTTAAATTACAAGACAGCAGTTTGACACGAAATGCAAAGCCTCTGTAACTTTGTTGCCTTTTGAAATTGAAATGCAAGAATGTTTTCTAAAAATTCCTTTCATTATGCTTGCCAAAAGATTAGAAATTCTTTTATTACTAAGCCCTCTTCCCCCACCCCTTTTATAATGGATTATCACGAACAGTTCTAAGTCTTGCACTGTTCGCTTTGATCCTCCAGGAATGTGAGTGGACCTTCCTTTGTGTTTCAGGGACCAAGATCACGCTGAACAGCATGTCGCGCGAGATCTACCCGATCTCGTACGTGCACGGCTTCACCTCGAAGGGCTTCTCCTACTTCGTGACGGTGCAGAAGCTCAGCACCGACCCGCCCCGCCCCTTCGTCTCCAAGCTGGTGCGCGTCTGCCAGAGGGACGTCCAGTACTACTCCTACACAGAGGTGCGTTGTTGGGCCGCCCGGTCTCGGGTGGTGTCCCATTTGATCCGAGAGAGTGTTGCCGTCGTGGATCGACTTGTAATATCAAACAAGTTGCTCAAGGGGGGGTCGGATAGTTGTTTGGGTCGAAATTGTCGATTTTCTTTTTCTCCCCCCCCCCCCCTTTTTTTTAAAATTCTACTTGTCTTTACTTTTGATTTATGACCAAAATTATCGATTTCTGTTTAGTGGTTTATTTTTATAAGCATTTTTGAGAAACGCTTAATATCGTTTCTTACCTAAACCTTACTTTTCTTTTGTGTTCCCCGAAATATAAGGTTTTGGAACTGTTAAGAACCTTTTATCAGAAACTTTAACTGATATCAACATAATTTGTTTTGTAATTTCATTCCCATCAATATCTCCGATATAAGCTGAAGAATTTTAAATATCTCCGCTCCAAAAAAAATTATGTCACTTGAAATCTTTTGTTTTTCAAAACACATTTGAAAAAAAGTAAATGAATTTTTTTTTAATGTTTTGAAATATCCTAGTTTAAATCAAAGAACTATATGTAGGGAACAAAATATTAAAAAAGGTTAAAGTGATGTATCATATAGTTCCCGAGAAACATGTTCCTGAAGTTAGGTAAATTAACAAGTTCAATATAAAACCATCCAAATTCCCTTTTAGCATTAATCAGGTAGCGTGGAGCTTAACAATATGTAGCCAAGACTGAGTGGTGCTTTTAATGAGCTTAAATATTCTTTTAGAACGAGTAGTTTTGTAACAGAATCTGTCACTTTGCCCCAGGGTTCAAAATTCATCATCGCTAGTTGTAAAATACTATCGGGTCTTTCATTGTGACAACACAAAAAATTTAGTTGCAGTAACTAAAGATCTCGCCAAAAAATACTTTACTCGTCCTAAATTTGTAAAACTTTAACTGTGATCATGAACTTTTAAAAAATCCTAGAATTACAACTCTGGCAAACTGTAAATTATGAAACTCCAGCAAACTCTATAAAAATACACAAATAGCAGTTAGCGTTAAATCGGAAAGATTCGGCGATTTTAAAATTTAGATTTGGACAGAAATGTATCCATGCAGCAGAATGTTAAATGGGGGACGTGTGTGTGTTGCAGGTGCCCCTTGTGTGCCGGGCGGCCGACGGCACCGACTACAACCTGGCGCAGGCGGCGTACGTGGGGCGCCCTGGCTCCGAGCTGGCCAAGTCTCTGGGGATCTCTGCCCAGGACTCGGTGCTGTTCGGGGTGTTCGCCAAGAGCAAGGACGAGGCGGACGTCTACAACAAGCCGGGGGACGCGTCCGCCCTCTGTGTCTACGCCCTGTCCGCCGTGCACCGCAAGTTCACCCAGAACATCCAGCACTGCTTCAACGGCAACGGGGAGCGGGGGCTCGACTTCATCAACCCCTCCCAGCAGTGCTACCCCACGGTGAGTGCTCCTTCTTCTTTCCCAACTTCGTTTTCATGCCGCTGGATTGTCGGCCCCCTATGTTCAAGTCCTTGTGGACTCGCCATCATAGTGGCCAAATGGTCACAAGTCACGTGACTGCAACCCAACCACAATGAGGGGGATCAATTTTAGGTTTGCCAATGTGCAGTCCACACATTCTGTTTAATGTCTTTGCTAAATACCTTTCTATGGGCCTATATCTTTATAGGGTAGAACTATGCTGAAGGTCGCTATTCCCGAAAATGTAGAAGAATATTCTTGCAAAGCAGAAAGGTGACCCAGAACTGGGAGTATTTCTATGTTTTCCAAACAGTAACTTTTAGCTCTTTGCTTTACTTTTTTAATCAGGACATTCGTTTTATCTCTACAAGATGCCCAATTTTTAGTAGAGTTATACGTGTAGAGAAATTTTAAAAATGAATTAGTAACACTTCATTTGTAAGATTATGCTTAACTTGACATATATCTGTAGTATTTTTTTTACAACTTTTACTTTACTCTTTATACTTTTTGAGACAATTATCTAATAATTGAAGGATTATTTTCGTGTTTAAGTATATTTTTTACCAAGAACTGTTCATATTTTAGGCCATATACGATACCAACAATGTTGATTTTTTTCCTATTCAAAAAGCAGATGTGTAAGCTGCCAAAAGTACCAACTTTTTTTGCGGCGAAATAAGGATTCATTGTTTCTTTTCCCAAAATCCTTTTTATACTGTTCGACGGTCTTGTGTGTTTATGTCAATCTGGATTTGTTACCAAGTCACATGACATATGGCGGAGCTTTTGGGTTTGCCAATGCATTCTCCATTGTAGTAATGTTAGTTTCCATTCCGTTTAAATACTGCACCTTTCATCTGAATGAAGGGTGTAGTATTTAAACGTGTTATATGTTAACTAGGAGCATTGCAAAATGTTCCTAAACTTTCCCAACACCTCAGAGTTTAAGAGGGACTGTCAGTCCTATACACGTAATGCTTTATTTTTCAAATCACAGTTTCTTGAAAAGTATTTTTCAAACGTATGATCTGTTTGCACCAGATACGCAAATAGGGATGAAAGACAATTTAAAAAAGATTTGAAGGAACAATATCAATCAGTTTTTTAATTATTAATTTCTTTTAAAAGCTTCATTTTGAGAATCGTGGCGACATCTGTAGGACAACTTGGCTTAATTGATTAAAAAGATTTATTATTAATTTAAATAATTCACTCATGCATTATCTTTGTATGTTAATACAGAATTTAAATGATGCTTTTACATTTCAAGTACTTTTTATGACAAAAACGTTCATAACAAACAAGAATCTATGATTTTAAAATTTGATGACACACAAAAATAAATGTCGCCAAATCGTAGAAGGAAAAAAACGCCAATATCTAAATCGTTCAAACTGTAAACCTAAACCACATGGAAAAGTGGGCGGAGCTCATTATAAATCCAGTCAAAGAATTTCGTGCGACTTTTAAACTTGACTACTTTAGTTGTAGTAAAGGTTGGATACTTTTAGATTAGATTTGGTTTAAATTATCGTCGCACTAGAGCTACACGAGGGCTATCTTGGATACTTTTAGCTATTTTGATATGTACAGCTGTGGAAAAAGTTCCCACTAGTGATTATTTCGAACGTTAGTCATCCTATAGAACCTTTTTGACTTTGTGTTTATATAACATCATGAGTTAATTGCAGGACAAAAAAATTGCATAAGGAGCCGTCTTCATATTAAAAATGCTATTAACTTTAAAATTTCCAATGGCAGCACCCAATTTTATAATTTAGAAATATTAAGAATCCTCATAAACCCTAAATCTTAGTTTTTGTTACATTTGGCTGAATATTTGACGAGTTATTCAATCGAATCACTTGGTGACCTTTGGTTTACCATTTCTAAAATGACGGCCGTAGTCTGTGGGTTTATTGAAGGGAGAAATATAAACGTTTATTTAAAAATGTTTAGGGAGGGGTCCTGGGATGTATAGTCAATGAGGATGAAGCCCTGACGTTATTTTTAGAATATTTTATAATTTTTTTTTAAAATTCGAAACATTTTTTTAATAGAAAAGAAGGTATTGACATGGTATAGTCTTCCCAAAGTGTCCCGTCTGTCTGTCCTTACTTCGGTGACGAAATCTGTTCTATCCATCAGATCTTAAGAATCATTTTTGTCATCGAAAGATAGGACAGCAGGGACCTAAGTTCATACTTTTTGTTCTTCTGTTTGTACGTCCATACGGACATCTGTCATCTTGTCATGTCGACGAACGACCCATTAAAGTAGCATTGGAATTTAATTTTAAGTCATTTAAATTACTGTTGCCACATCAGCAATATCACGAAAAACCTTATTTGAAATGTTAAAGATTATTAATTTTTTCTTTGTAAATCGATTTGGAATGGCGTTATAAAATATATACCACAATGTGATTTTTTTTAATGTTTATTATATTTGTTTATTAAGAAAGTGGTTCACAGTGTTACTTTTTTTTGCTTAAAGAGCTAATTGGTATTAATTTACAATTAAATTCCTTTAATTATCAGTGCAATTTGGAGTTATTTCATGTTTATCATTGCCAAATGTTCTAGATATATCAGGTTTTTTCAAATATTATAGTTATTGATAGTTATTTAATTACAAGAATCTCGTGTAATTTAAGGTGAGATTTTCAAAGCATTGCCAAAGATCACGGAAAGGGTGCTACAGGATGTGACTCGTTCAATTTTACATAATTATTCTTCAAACTGCAAATAAATTAGCAAACTATAAAGATTATTTATTTAATTTGCGGAAGAAAAAATGTAATTATAGTGGCCAAATTTTAGAGTTGAAGATTCAAATTGTAACTGAATGCTGGGTTAGTCTATATTTGTTCTGAAGTTATAAATCTTGTGCGGAAGTGGTTATAGGTGGCAGTTAATGTTATTATAATACCCTTGCGTTTCGACGAGAATTTCATTCTAGTACTTAAGTAACTGCACATGTAGGCTTTTTAATTCTTTAAGAACTTCTCGAGCAACATTCAAGAACATGTGTCGTTTGGTGGCAGAGTACTGAAAGTTTAATGTGCCAATCACGCAGTCCGACGCTATTTTAGAGGCCTTGAAAAGTTGCAAAAAACACGTCAAGATTTCCCGGCTCCAAAGGTGTGCAATGTAGAAAGCTTCTTTCAGAACGAATGTACAGATTAGTGGCGGGAGTAAGGCTTGTAATAAAGAGACCAGTGTCTAATTTACAAGAGCAACCGAATGAACAAATTGACAAACTGCCACTAGCAATACAAAAGGTTCCTGCACACTTTTTTGAGGACCATAAACCCGCGTTTGTTTGTATCTTGCTGACCTTATTATTGCCTTTAAAACTGCTAATACGACAGATTCATTATACATTGGGGTTTCTACTTTTGCATTAGTATGCCATTAGTTTTAACAAACATAAAGATTGCTACGCCAACAATTAAAAGTACGGAACTTGATTTAAGTTGTCATAGTCTTAAAAATGTGCAAAGAAGGTACTACAAAGCATAGTTTGATCTTTCATGCAATTTTTAACTACTCAATATAAAAGTATAATTTTTTATATGCAATTCTATAAGATTTAACTTATTATATAACAAATTTTAAAATTTATGAAACTTCAGCCAAAACTAAAATAAATGATAACAAACATAAGACTATTGGAACACATTGGGATTAGGCTTGCGCGCGAAATTTTGAGGTCAAAATTGAAGAAATGACAACGAAAATGATTTTATATTGTACAAATATGTACAAACAAAGACTTATACCTGATTTCTGAACTCAATTTTAATAAGTAATTTTTTTCAGAGCTTTTTTCTTAAATTTTTATTAATTTTTTTTAGAAAAAAGCTCTTAACATAAATTCTAATAAAAATTGAGCTCAGAATTTTGGTACAAGTCTTTGTTTTTACATATTTGTACAACATGAAGTCATTTTCTTGCTCATTTCTTCAATTTTGACCTCAAAATTTGGCACGCAAGCCTAATCCTAATGTGTTCAAATAGTTTTATGTTTGTTATCATGTATTTTAGTTTTGGCTGAAGTTTCATAAATTTTATAATTTGTTATATAATAAATAAATTTTATAAAATTACATATAAAAAATATACTTATATGTTGAGTAGTTAAAAAATTACATTAAAGATCACCTTCTTTGCACATTTTTAAGACTTCTATGACCCCTTAAGAACAATACTGTTTATGTGCCGAGGCTAAACTAGTATTCCGAAGTTTACAGGGATGACTTTAGAGCAGTTCATAGCGGTATCAAATCTCGGTAATTATAAATAGAAATATAATGTATTAGTACGAGCAAACTAGAAAAGAAATCGTTTCCTGAAAGATCGTAATATTTACAAAATAAATATAATTTATTATACAAATAAAAAAATTAAATGAAAGAGAAATCCAAACAACACAATTTTTTTCCCTCCAGAACATCGTCCGGGCTCGCAAAAGAGTACCGGAACCAGTTTTCGTTAGTCTAAACATGATTACAATCGAATAATCTTTATCTTGATTGAGAAATCTTGCCGTGCTCCACTCTCCAGAAAGAGAAACGTATCCCCTTTTTTAAATCGCCAGACGTATCATTTGGCGAAAATTTGTAACGCCACCTGGCGAGTCAGAATCAAAATAAAGTTGGCTGATAAATCCTCTTAAGTATAAACTAAAATTTACAGTGGGGAAAATGAAAGTGAAAAAATCCTAAGTAATCATTGGAGACGGATTTTAAAACAATCTAAAATTAACTGATTAAATTAAAATCGTATTACTAAATCCTTACTAACATCTCGCCGTACATCACTGCACAGAACTCGAGCTAACTAGCCTCAGTAGAAGCACAATGTAATAGAAGCATACTACATTTATACAGTAATCCACGGGCGCGGTTACAGTGCCAAGTATGCATGAATACAGATAGCAAAATCATAGTAAATTAGCATAAAACTCACTTTTTGAACAACAAATTTTAAAATGAATAATATGGTTAAAAAAATAACCTAGAAAATACTACTGCGTAAAAAACTTAACTTCCATGAAAACTTCTACAAGAGCTACTAATAATTCCGTTTCACAAACCAAACCAAATACAGCCTAATAATGCTCTCTCTTCACTGGATGCCTATAATGTGAAGTGAATGCAAACATTGTTTATGGAGGTGAAGTGTATTTTCTAACAAAAACGTAAATGGAAAAATTTTAAAATTTCAAAGGATCATGTTTTAGAACTTCAAAGCCTCATCTTTAGTGCATAAAAACAGATGAAAAAACAAAAATGTTTTAAATTTCAACTGTTTAACTGAAAAAAACTAAACAAAAATATCTACAACCAAACCCAAACTGTGGTCCAAACAATAGAAATATACAGGGCTATGCCGTTACTTGTTTAAATGTAACTCGTTACGAATACAATTACTTTTCATAAAATGTTACTAATTACCTGTAAAAATACCAATTTAAAAAAGTAACAAATTACATTACTTTTAAGATTACTTTTTACGATAATATTTCATATTAAAAAATGTTTCAAAATAAAGTATAAAAGACTAAACGATTTTTTAAAATCAACTTTATTATACAGTTATCAGAAATTCCACTTAATGTGATAGCACAAAGGCTGTATCTCAAAATTGTAATAGCTTACTCTGCTACGATTGGGATGGAGACACAAACTATAAGAGCATAAAGGTTTCAACAGCCACACTAGCTGATAAGGGCGTATTGTATTTTATGAACAACTTTTAACTGTAGTTAGGGTGCAGAATACAGTCACATTATGGTCGTTACTAGCAAGGTTGGTCCAAAATATACAGTGGTGGCCAAAAGTGTGGACACATTTTAAAATTTTCATATTTTTCAACTTTGTGTGATTACAGAATATATTAATTGTATATCAAATTAAACAATTGTATATCAAACTAAAAGTAATTTAATCTTTATGAGGACCACTGTGTGCAGATCTCTGAAGCCGTCTTTGAGACCTTTGGTCCCATATAATCTATATCCATGGACACACCATCATCATCATCAAAGTAATTTCATGTGGAATTAAAAATACAGTATTACAATATTATATATGTTTTACGAATAAGTTATGCAACTAATAGTATGATCTGTCTTAGTTTTGCAAGTCATTAAACCACCAACTTGTATTGCAATTTCATCATAAGAGAATCCATTGATTGTGCTTGCTTGTTCAACTAAAATGAGCATAACTTTATTTGTAATAAAGATACTTTAATTCTGTTTTTATAGTGAAATTCTACATTAAATTACCTTTAATTTAATATTTAAATGTTTGTATTTAAGCGAAATTTAATAGATGCAAGAACACAATTAACAGTTGAAACACATGAAACTTTCAAAATGTGTCCACACTTTTGGCCACCACTGTATCTATAATTTCTTACCAGTTTCCAATAGCTATCAAGATTCTTCTAATCTTCCACTTGCTTCGAATACTCAACGTATTCTGGTAAATAATTCCACTCGTTGACGACTCTATTATAAAAATAATGTTCTCTTGCCTCCCTTCTAAAGCATGATTTATTCAACTTCCGACCATGTCCTCTGGTCCGGCTATTTAAGGTAAAACCTAATCCTTCTACGTCTCCCTGTTTTATGAACTTGAATAACTGAATTAAATCGCCCTTTGTTCTCTTATTTTCCAGGGAATACATGTTTAAAGATCTTAATCTATTAACATAATCAATACCTGATAAACCCTTAATCATTTTTGTTGCCCTATGCAGAACCTTTTCAATCAACTCTATGTCTTTTCTGAGGAAGGGGGACCAAAACTGAATAGCATATTCCAGATGTGGCCTTACCAAACCCCTATACAATGGCAAAATAATGTCCTTAGATTTAGAAGTGATACTTTTTCTAATAAAAACCCAACATTCTGTTGGCTTTCTTACTTGCTTCAACACATTGTATACTCATTTAAAAATCATTGCTCACAAAAACTCCTAAATCTTTAACAAACTCACTATCTTGGATACTCTCTCCCTGTAAAAAATTAGCATTGTTCTTACCCAAATGCAAGGTTTGGCATTTATTAACACTGAAGGACATACCCCACCTTGTAGCCCATTCAGTAATTTTCGTAAGATCACATTGTAATTTCTCAATTTGCTCCCCAGAATTTACTGTACTTGTCACTTTTAAGTCCTCTGCAAAAATACACACCTTGCTATTCAACCCCCAGCTGATATCATTAATAACTATAATGAATAAAATTGGCCCTAGTACAGAGCCCTGAGGCACTCCACTTACAACTTCATTCCAATCAGAGTACTTACCATTAATGTGAACCCTTTGTTTTCTATTAGTCAACCAATTTTTAATCCACCGGATCACGGGTGTCCCTAACCCGAATCTTTTCATCTTAAATAGCAAAGCTTCATGAGGAACTTTATTAAAAGCCTTTTGGAAATCAATGTACATAATATCAACCATATTGCCTTTATAAATCTCTTCTGTAACAGTGTCATAAATTTTAAAAGATTAGTCGTACAAGACCTACCTTTTCTGAAGCCATATTGATTAACTGAAAGCAAATTATTAGTTACCAAAAAATTAATACGCGTTTCAAAAACAGTGTTTCAAAAACTTTACCTAAAACGGATGCAAGACTAACTGGTCTGTAACTACCTGGATCAGATTTAGGCCCCTTCTTGTATAATGGAGTAATTTTTGCCAATTTCCAGTCAGCCGGCACCTGTATAGAAATAAATGATGACCTAAAAATAGTCAGAACTGCATCCCCCAACTCTTCTGCACACTCAACTAAAATTTTAGGATAAATATCATCAGGCCCAGGTGCTTTATTGGGTTTCAAGGTTTTTAAAAGACGAATAACCTCTTCTTTAGAAAAATCACAATCTGATCAATACAATTCTTGTCCCTCTGTAACCTCAACTAAAACATGCACATTTTTTAAAATCTTTATTAAAAACACTAATAAAAAAAGTCATTCAAAAGATAAAAGATTTGCCATTTCCATGTCGTCACTGCAATCAATAGGGAACGTTTTATTTTTGTGGGAACAATATTTCTCCTCCAATCAAGATGTAGTGAAAGGTTTTTTACTACGTTTTTTTAAAGATTTTTTTTTTTGTTTTGGACATTCATTGGAGTGTTAATGATAAAATTAATAATAGTAACGTGTTACTGTAACAAAAATTACTTTCCCGAAAATTACGTAACGAATTACCTGTAAAATTACTGGGTCCTCACACACAAATGTAACGAATTACTTATAAGATTGCAGTAAAAAGTACTTAATACAATTAACGAGTTACTTGCCCAGGCCTGGAAATAAAAGTAGTGCTGGTCATGTCATTTGCTAAGTTATCTTAATGGTTTAGTAGCCAAAGCTTTCAATGTCGACTTTGTCCAATTGAATTGACCATCATCTAGCCAATGAACAAACCCTTTATCTTTGCTGTATTTTGTAGAATCTGAATTTTGCTATTACGACCTTCGTTCTTTCCTGAGCTTTGATTATAGTGGCTAAAGGATAGTGTGGAAAGCGCACTAAAGAACCTGGTTCCAAAAGTGGATTCGGAGGGATGCTGATCAGCAAAATCGTTGGCCTATGTAATGACTCTAAGAGTAGATAAGGGAGCCGAAAGAAGAGAACTAACTAGTATTTTGTACAAATATACGAGTGGCAACACGCCTAGAGTGACGTTCTCCAAGCTTCTTTCTGGTTTGTACCAAACGGTAATTGTTATCGCTAAGATAAAAATCGTAATTCAATACGATGCCCGTCGCCAATAGCCCTCGTGTAGCTCTAGTGCGACGATAATTCAAACCAAACCAAAAAATCGTAATTCCATAGAGCACACTCAACGCCATTCAGTTTTTACAGTAGAACTCCAACATTTGTTACAAGCTTTTGCCAAAGCAGCCAAATATAGTCTGCAGTGCTACTGTAGAAAAAGCCTTTATCCACTTTCTTAAATTTCTTTAATTAAATTTACTTAAATTTCTGATTGAATTATACCCCAATTATCAATGCTTTTTTTTTTTCACAAATATAATTTTTTTTTTAAAGTTTTCTTTTCTAAAATTTTTTTATTTTCATAAAAAAGCTCATGTTTTTTTAGTATGAGTTTGGGTCTTATGTATTTCTTACAGATGCAATTTATTTCTTGCAAATCTATATTTTTTGGGAACTAATTAAACAAATTGGTGCTAAAACGCATTTGCTGTTTTATTGTGAAGCCCATTTACTTATGTTAATATATTCTTTAAAAATAAAATATTTTTTTTAGTTTTTTATCAAAATATTAAGAAACAAATGCCCCATCCTTCCCCATTATATTTGCAACATGGATTTATTTACACCATAAAATTTCTTAAAACACAAAGTTTTGTGAAAAAATGCAACTAGGTGCGTAAAGTAAAACTATACCTGAGTTTTAAGAATTTAATTTTACGCATTAGCCTTTTGGATACATATTTATAATCTAGTGTAAAGAATATTTTGAAATTTGCATACAAGATTTTATATTGGTAATTAATAATTAACTAAAATTTAAAAGTGTAATTTGACACATGCTCGTTGTACTTTTTTTATTATCAGTGCAAAAAAAAAAAAACCTTTTCCCTCGCTAGTATGCTTAAAAATAACTTTTGCGCATTGTTTCAATCAATACCTTTGTATAAAGATTTTCTGCGTTTTTAAATTAATAAAAGTTCCCTCAGGATCTTTGCTTTTCCGCAAGTCGTATACATCATGTAAGAAATAATTAATCTTCTCGTGTGCGTACCACTTTGATATATATACCTGATCTATTGCTTTACCAGTCGCTTTTTTTTACGCTATTTGTCAGATTGTTAATAGCATTCTATTGCCGAAGGAAGTGATTCTACAAACAGTGCTAATGAAGAAACATGCGATCTCTGTTTCCCAACTTCATTCGAAATGAAACTAGACTCGCTGGTTTTTATTTTTAAGAGGATGCATCTGGAAAAACCATGTGTTCATTTTTGCAATACAGTCGAACTCTTTTCTAACGAGCCCTGGCTTCTGACCGGGAGCTCAGATCTACCGAAGAAAACAAAAATATTTGGCTAGTCGGATGTTAACTCAACGGAAGAGAAATCGCTTGTTACGAGCAAGCCTCGGACTTTAATTTTTTTCTATCTTGTTTTTTTTTTTCACTGAGCAGCCTGTTTAGAAGGTAACTTCTCCTTTCATACTGTGAATGTAGTTAGCACTGGTCAAAAATCCACAAAAGTGGTTCATTGTGCAGGAGCTGGGCGAGAAGAAGTTTTTAAAGCAGAAAGTTTTGAACCGTTGACGAGAAGGTGAGGTGAAAATGTTACGGAAGCGGAACTAAAATGTAGATATCTGCAAACAAGTAGGGTGCTAAGAACTAGACAGAACAGGGAAGTTTGTTATGAACGGCATCAAGACAAGCTGTATTTTATTTTAACATTGTGTTCGGTTTACAATTTATAAATTTTCCTAAATATTAATCAAATAATAAAATATTAAATGAATGAGTAATTTAGTTTTTTTTAAGTAACGTGCCCACAACACTTTGTTGCATAAAACTTTAAAATCACCATAATTTTATACAGTCGGGTTGCGTTTTAAACAGTCAATAATAGGTGGCATTATTAAGATGAAAGTTAAATATTCCGATTTTGGAAGCTGCATTACAAAAAGTATTATCCGCTTGTGCGATTCACTGCACCTGGTTAATTAAAACTTCGTTAAAAAAAACTGAATTGCAGCTATTTCCAACAACAAAAATATATATTGAATTGAAATTGGGAAACGCATATTTTAAACCCTTTCTCCCCCAATGATTCCATTTGGAATAATCAGCTGGGGACTTTTTTTTCTCTCAGTAAGTTGATCTCGCTCTTATTTATCGTTAAATTAAAGACTCGTGTATTTTAAAGAATTTAATAATGATTGTTTTAATTAAATTAAAATATGAAAATTTGGTGAAATAAAATTCACTCCCAAAAAATTTTATGATATAAATTGACCCTAAATTCTTCACCTTTGAATTTTTGTTTAAAAGTTAATTTTAACTTTTTAAACAAATAATTGCTGCTATAATTTAGTCAAAAGTTATAGTTCCAATCCCCCCCCCCCCTTGAATTTTAATTAAAATATTTAGATCTTTTCCCCTGTTTGTTACCACTTCATTCTGGATACACACTAAATCTCTTTCACAAAATGTAAATTCTTAGAAAAAATTAGAATTTGGAACTGAAATTTGTTAAGTTTTCCCCTGATTAAAATTTCTCCTAATTGTTTTGAGCAGTAAGATCCTCAAAAAGAAAGGCAAAATATATTAATTTTGTATCACTTTTTCTTGTCGCTCCTGGAAATCTTTAAGTGATCCCTAACGTCTTCATTATAGTTATTTTCGAATTAAAAATACCGTTTTATGAAACTATGACTATCCATCAATGATATATTTACTAAACTTCTCCAATTAAATGTCACTTTTGCGATTTTTGTCACTCCGCACTGTCCTTCGGCCAGTTGCATCGGCGTGTACGTCGATCGAGAGTTTCCACTCTGCTGTTAATAAAGCAATCTGAAGCGAGCAGCGGCGACGCGGAGGGTGAACGTCGCAAATATCCGCAGGATCGATATTTTTGCCTTTCAAAATAGAGGCGGAAAAACACTTTGAAGTAAAAAAAAGAATCTGCGAAGATGAAAAGTGCATTTCAGAGTAGTCATCATCATTACATTTGAAAGGTAGTTAGATCGAGGGGGGGCTTATTTTTTCGAACCCATTTGGAAACCCCGAAAGGAAGAACGGCTGTCTCTCAAGAAGGATTAAGAGAACATTGATCCACGCGCAGTTGCTGTTAGGCAAAGTAGTTTGGTGTTTTCAAAGTCTACTTCAGGGGTGAAACTTTTCCGGGGGTACCCCGGAATTCCGGATTTTTTTAATATTCTTCCCCCGGAACTCCGGGTTTTATTTTTGACCAAAAATTTTGTTAACTGTTTTCAAAAAAATTAAGTTCGTACTTTTTACATCACATTTGCATCAAATCGCATTAGCTCTGCACTTTTCACGGAGATCGGACAAGAGTACGTGACTTTGTGACGTCATACAGTTTGTCGACAGAATCGGGATGCTAAAGAAAAGTCTGGAGAAGTCAAGGAAATTCGTTATGTCTTTTAAAAATCAGGGAAAAATTCCTTAGGTGACATTTCGCACCAAACAATCGTTAATCGCCAATATCTCGCTATTACTACTCGAATCCAAAGATGACAAAGCTCAGGTGCGACGATAATTCAAACCTACCTACCAAAGACGACAATCACCATAGCAACCGGTGAAGAAAGGGAAAAAAAAAAGTTATTTCGTTTTCACTGCCTGTAGCTCCGGTTCAGGCCAAGTCAGACGACCAGGATATTTTTTTCTGATCAATTGTAATCTGCTTCCTTGAGTTTGTAGCTCCGGTTCAGGCTTAGTCTGACGACCAGGATATTTTTTCGGATTAAGTGTCGTACTCGCAGCGTCCTTGAGTGGTGATCACAAAAACAGCTTGAATGTTAAAATACTTTTTGTTTTACATTTGGGCCTTTTTTTCTTCTTCGGCATTTACTGGGGTTTCTGATTTTAGATAATTTTTAGGTTTTTTTTAATGGAGTGTCGGCGTATACACGCTTTATATATTTAGATTTTTATGTTGGGTAGTACATTTCTAGTGGGATTTTTTCTGGAAAAGTACTTGAATTTTTTTTTCTTAACAAAAAAGACCAAAAGTTGAGGATTTCAATCCCAAAAAGGCAGTCAAGGTTTTTTTTCTTTCAAAACCTGATGCCTAAATTTCTAGCCTGATAAAACTGCCTAACAGCTAAAACTTAAAAGTAATACACCAAGTGACTGACCGCAAAACAAACAAGTTCATAGATAAATATGATGAATATGACCCCGTAGCATAATAAATAAAAGAAAATGTACTTATTTTAAAGTGTATATAAATCTATTAAAAATGCATTTAGCAGTTTAGTATTATATAATTATTAAAATTTATATTGTCGTGATAGCTTTTTTGGTTTTTCAAACCAAGCATTTGGTTTGGATTTCAGCATTTTTGTTCAACAAGCACTAACATACCTGTATATCTTAAAATTTTCTATACTTAAGGCAAGACATAATTTATGTAAGTCTATAACATATGGTAAAATTTAAGGGAAATTTTCAAACGGATTGGGGGAAATGTTTGGAGTAAAAAAATCTTCTACACCCCTGTGTAACTGTATGCAGTTATTTGATGATTTAAAAACCCCATATGTTTTTCAACAAAATCAAATGTATTAATTTTTCACACTTTTACCTCGACTTAGTTATCTCTCTCTCCCCCCCCCCCCCCCCCCCCCCCCCCCAAGACTCGTTTTTAGTTTTTTCAGTTTTCAGGATTTTTTAGTGGAGGGCAGTTTCACCCCTGCTACTTTCCTACTGCTTATATACCTGCTGTAATTCTTATAGGAACGCAAGAGGTGTGTATCAGTAACCGCGCCACCTAGAACCGCTTTTTCATTAGAGAAACACACAGAACAAATTACACATCAGAATTTAAAAAAATCGCCAAACACAACAATCATTCGAGTTATAATTTAAGCTTTACGAAGCCAGAATCAACTTTCATTAATTTTCATTTATAAATTAAATTAACGTAATGTATCGTCTGCTTAATTTATTTGTAGTTAAAAGAATAATTGAATATTTATTAATAACCGTATGGAAACTACTGAACTGCACTAACAATAAGAAATGTATATTAAAACTAACCAGATTTTTGTGCACAAAATGTAATGCCTTGCCGCTTCCTTAGTAAACAAATTATGAACGAAGATTCCCATTGTGCTACTCTTTAAGACGTCATTCCTTAACAGATTTACGACAAAAACAAATTTTGCTCAAAATATTTTAAATTACTGTTTATCAAGCCATTGATGTGGCAACAGCGATTTAAGTGCCCTAAAATTAAATTTTAATAGGTTATTCGGCTTGCAGACGGTAGACAGAGGTCCGTCCGGACTTGTAGCCAGACGGACACAAAATATGAAAGATGGATCTCTATGAGGTCATACCTTTTCTAAAAAAAATCCGACGGATAGAACCGATTTTGGAGGGGCTCACCTTCCTCTACTTTTTACTTAATTCTTTCGAATTAAAAAAATATATAAAATCATGTTGGTTTATAACAGAATCTCACTCAGCCCGCTTCCACACAACATTTGTGATTTTTTTCAGAAAAAAAGTCCCCAAACACAGCATTCTATATTAAACATTTACCCGCTAAATTTGGCTAGGTTAATTTTCTTTCGAAAGTTCAATAATTGTTTCTTATCG
The DNA here is from genome assembly GCA_023701765.1 of Hylyphantes graminicola. Taxonomy (NCBI): domain Eukaryota; kingdom Metazoa; phylum Arthropoda; class Arachnida; order Araneae; family Linyphiidae; genus Hylyphantes; species Hylyphantes graminicola. Next base: position 90,823 of record CM043120.1, read on the forward strand.
TTTTCAAAAACTTATTTATGTCTAAAGAATAAATATGTAATATTTCTCGCTTTTAATCGCACCAAAACCTTCATATCAACATACAACGAATCCCTTTTGTAAAATATATTTGACTTCGTTGCAAACTGATTTATTTTGCAAAAAAAAATTTTTTTTTTTTTTTTTTAAGAAATAAAAGTTTTTCGAGTGATTCAATTCTTATAAAAATCGCTTCTATGCAGAGACATTAAATAGAATGGACTGCACATTGGCAAACCTGAAAGCAATCGCCTCATGGTTGGGTAGCAGTCACGTGACTGTGACTTGATCATGGCGAGTTTATCATTTGCAGAGTTTCACTACGGCTTGAATATATGAGGCCGACAATCTAGTTTTTTTCTTGCTGAGTCTTTATTTATTTCAAACTAGCTGGTGTACCCGGCGTGGCACGGGTTGAAAAAAAAAAAACAGTAATGTAAGCTCAAAAGGTGTAAAATTACATATATTTATTATTATATTTAAAAAGGTCACAGATATTACATGGACACATTTGTTATGAAAATATGTACTTTAAAATATGTTACAAGTGGAGAGTACAAAGATTTTCATAACAAAAAAAAATACTGTTTTGTTTCACCATTGGCCCGGATTACCGGGTAATATGGAATCCCCCCAAAAAACTTCGTAAAAGTAAACAAACGCCAATCTAAAAAAAAAAACTATTTTATCAAAAAGCAAGTTCCTTATGAAAGTTGTGGCTAAAAAAGCCGTGATATAAAATGAATGCCAATCTCTTGTGTAAAACTTCCTGGTCATAATAAGTAGTATAATTTAGGTTTTGCTGCCATAAAAATATTGCACTGTTTGAGGTTGGTGCCCCATCTTAACCACCCTCTATACCTTTATATAACAAATGTATGATCTCAATACATTTAAAGTTTTTTTAAAGTATCTTTCGTTATTCTGATTTAGTAATTCAAGTTCATTTGCGTGATTTAAATTTTTAGGGGGATTAAGTTGTGCACCAATCTCAAGCAGTGCAATATTTTTATGGCAGCAAAACTTAAATTATACTGTACTTATTATGACCAGGAAGTTTTACACAAGAGATTGGCATTCATTTTATATCACGGCTTTTTTAGCCACAACTTTCATAAGGAACTTGCTTTTTGATAAAATAGTTTTTTTTTAGATTGGCGTTTGTTTACTTTTACGAAGTTTTTTGGGGGGATATCAGTAGTTTTTTTTTTAAATAACAAAAGATACAGACACAATACGACTGCAATATTGACGACATGATTTCAATATTTATAGAGAGTTATATAACTTCTGAGAACCAAAGAAATATTATTTCTTACTCTTCATAGAAAAAGCAAAGTGTTTAAAAAGTTTGAGCTAATATGAACTGAATCTGACAACCAAATATGACAGTTTACATTTATAGATCAAGATCAACCATTCCATTATCGCTGTTGATATATATTTTTTAAATAAAAGCCAAAACTTTTTAATGAAGCGTTCCGTTTATTAATTAGAATTCCAAAGTTTTTTCAGTCTGCTGATTCATATATTTGATAAATCATTTATTTTAGAAACTGTAATATCGGCGTGTTCGTTGTGTTTTTGAACTCTGACGCTCTTTGATGAAAATATAGCAGACCTCGGTTGGCGCAGTCTCGGGAGGTAATACGGCCGCTAAGATGGCTAGTTAATCGCGCAACCGTACCGCCAAAGATAATATCGATTTTAATTAATTAAAAATAGAAAAAAAAATGTTTTTGAAACTTCAAACCTACGAAAGGGCCTGAATTGGGGCTTTCTCAATCGTTTAGTAGAAACAGCTTAAGGGAAGAAATCTCCCCTGTCACATCTGTAACTGAAAAATAGGAACAGTTTTAATAACCGAATCTTCATTATCGTAACGTTCCCGTTTGTTATTTTCAGGAACAGTTTCTAGATGACGTTTTATTCCAGATGTATTGTTTTCGACACATTTCGAGATTACATCGCAGCTGTTATTTTTAGTGTACCACATCCGTCTTTTATGCCTAGTTTTTTTTCACTTTTGTCGGCATATTTAATTTCAATTTACTTTTATTAAACTAAAAAAATATCCGGCCTATTCAAGAAAAAACAATAACCAAATACAATTCTTAGATTACGGTTATGTATTATAATACAAACATTTAGTAACAGCTCATGTTAAAAAATGTAACTTTAATAATTTAATATTACTTTTACATAATAAAATATTCTTCAATAAATTTTAGAAACAAATATCATTTCTTTTCATAAAAAAATAAGCAAAGATAACTTTGAAATAATTTATTATTCCTCAATAATTTTTAGGGATAAAATATATTTCTTACTTTTTATGAAGAAAAAACCAACAAAACTATTTTTTAATGGTATTGGTAACTGAATATGGCAACCAAATTGGCAAATATGACTGTTTGTTTACATTTCTGGATTGATTCATCCACTCGAGTCATTCATTAGTTTTTTTAAATAAAAACGCCAAAAAGTTGAAATGAAGAGTTTCCGTCTATTAATTAGATTTTTTTTGAATCTGTCTATTCAGATATTAGATTAATCAATTATTTTAGAAGCTGTAATAATAACTTAATAGTTAACAGCGCTGCTATGCGGCTCTTCGATGAAAAATAAAGTAAACCTTGGCTCGTTTTCGGAAATACCTGGCCGCTAGGATGGCTTGTTTATCGCACATTCATTCCGCCAAACGTAATATAGATTTTAATTAATTAAAAATAGAACGAGTTCTTTTTGAAACTTCAAACCTATGAAAGGGGCTTAATTGGAGCATTCTAAATCTTTTAGTAAAAACCGCTTCCAGATTAATGGTTTAGTATTGGCTGTAGGTCACTTCAAAAATTAGGTCAAAATTTGACTGAAACTGCTCGAAAGATTTCATTTCCGAAAATTTCCATATTTTTTTTCTCCGCTGTTTTTTACTCTAGAATAACCAAACTTTTTTTATTGAAAGTAATCTACGAAACCTCTTTACTGCATTTTTTTTATTGTTCTACGAAGTTTTGTTTGCCTGGTAGAAAATAAAATCAATTTCGTTGTTAACATAGCGAAATGTTTTCTGTATATATACATAACTGCCGTTTAGCCCTTGGCGTCATTTTGAGATTGGCGGGCGGAACGACCGTTCCGTCTGATAGTTGTAGGCAATAATTGAAAATTTACGCTTAAATAGTTTTGTTTTTAAGTCTATTTACAAGAATCACAAACATAATCTTTCTCCGCTCCAGTACAGGATCCCATAAAAACAGCTAATGCGGTCAATCCAAATTGCTCTAAAAATGTGATTTTCGTAAGAGTAACATTTCTTCGTCTTCGTAAAATTTTCTGTTACAAAAGATACATTCAGCAACTTTGTTTACCGGTTCTTTAGTTAATAGCATGAAGGCAATTTCAGATGGCTGAAGTATTCCTTATTCCTCGACTCTTCCATAATACCCTCTCATTGAAGTACTTCCAATTCGAATTTTTTTCTGGGATTTACAATGTCTTCCCATTTCGATGCACTGCATTTTTTTTAACACATCACACTTGCCTGTAGCCCACGTAGTTTGGTCTACGAGAGTGGGCGACAGACAGACGGGACTGAGCGATTATAATAAATACCCTTCCCTTTTTACGTTCCGTGTGGAAGCTATAAAGTAAGTTATGTAAAGCTGTAAAGTAATCTATATTAAAAATTTCGAATTTTTTAGAGCAGTTTAAGTAGGTCTTTTGCGATCCACAGATATACACAGACACTCTTTCTTTTATTATTATAGATATTTAAAGAGGAGTAGTATTTTTCACTATCCTAAACTTTAAAAAAACCCTAACAGAGATATGACTTTTAAAGTATGAAGTTTGAGTGCCTTTTGTTTTTTGACCTTCTTCCCCTTTCTGTGTGTTGCAGCAACTGCAGATCAACGACGAGTTCTGCGGGATGGACGTGAACACGCCGCTCGGCGGGTCGATGCCGGTGGAGGCGGCGCCCGTGCTCCGCTTCTCCGGGGTGCTGCTGTCGGCCGTGGCCGCCACCTCCACCCACGACTACACCGTCACCTTCCTGGGCACCGCCGCCGGACACCTCAAGAAGGTGAGCCCGCCCCCCCCCCCCACTCTTCATGTGCTTGCGCGTCGTCGTCGTCGAGGTTGACGAGGATCCGTTTCGGGGGGGACATTCGGCACGACTGGAAAATGAGCACCTTTCAAGGGCCACGTTGGATCTTAAGGGGTTGGGGGGGTCAGACGGGACTGCCTTATCACGGTCTGTTGGAGAGAAAGAGTGGAAAATCTCCCTGTATTATGTGTTGCTATTTTCATCGGAATTGCCTTTTATTATACATATTTTCAAAACGTCATTGTGTGTGTTTGCTATATTTTCCCATGTGTTTTTTTTCCCTCTACGCTTTCTCTAATTTGTCACTGTATTTCGGCAATACTTGGGCCGGAACCTGTAGATATTTCGCATGCAACGCCTTATATCGATTCAAATTTATTTTAGAAAGCTTACGAAAAATATTGGGAATCCCCAAATTAAATTAAATAGACCCCACTCCAACAACAGCTTTGTAAATTGGTACACATTTGTTTATCCGAAAGAGATTGCACGAAATGCGAAAAAGAAAACGAAGGTTATATTTCAATGCAAAATAAGCTTAATATGTAACGTAAACAAGACATAGGAGCGTAAGGGTTTTGTTTTTTGTGATTAATTTTAAAAAATTCAAATGAACCCGTTCATTAAATATTTCAGTGACTTATGAAAAAAAAACAGTGATAAGAAAGTCTATTTTTCCAATGATTTTAAATCCGACCACTTTTTTTTTCATCAGTTTAATATTTCTCGAAGATCTCATCTCGAAGTTATGATTGAAGATCATGGTTAGTGTATAACAGCTGCAAGAAGTCCAAAGTGTCATTTATCCTGAATTTTGCCGATACACAGTGCTGACTGTTGAGTGATTTCTAAATCGCGTCTTGAGGGGTAGGCAGCTCCTTCCGCGAGCCGCAACAGGCGGGAAGTCGCGCTTCCTCCTCGCCCGGAAGAGACCGCGTTGCCACTTCCTCGTCTCAATTAGAAGCACGGCAACCCCCCCCCCCCCCACTGGACAGAAGAAAAAAAGCCAGTGGAAAGGGGGGGGGGCAATCGATAAATCAATCGGGACCGATACCGATTCACCCGCACATACGCCGACCGCATCACATATCGCTGAGCAGGGGCTGATGCAAGGAACCAGATGCTTTTTCAACGGCTCCGTTGTTTGGCGGATGAGAGCTGGTGCACACTGGTAATGATATTGATATTAGGTTGTAAAAAAGTTAAGCAATGCCTGTTGAGGAGAGAAAAAAAACACAAAATCCCTTGAAACTTTACCGAAACCTGATTTCGAGCCTATACAGAAACCAGCCAGTGAATGCATGCAGACATGGTCTTGCATTCATTGAATGGAACGGTACTTTCTTGTGTCGGATCTCATTTCGTCTAGCGTCCACAAGGACTAGCATTTCGTTGACTGTCGATAATTTCAACTTTTTACAAAAGCTTTTTGTTGATAAGTGTACCAACCGCCCCGCCAGTTACAAAGTCAAGGCATGGATGGTGTTTTGCATTGTCGACATGCTGACAAAGGGCTGCTTTTGTCCTGGCCTTGATGATCGGGGGGAAGTGCAGGCTTGAACACGTTTCTCCATAGCTGCTCAAGTCGGCTCTCGCGAATTCAAAATCGCCAGAGTTTGCTGGCTGTATCATTGTCGAAGTTCCCCGATTGTAAACGATCTTGCAACTATGGGATTTCTCAATCATTTAAGAAATTGCAAGTCATGTAATTGTTTGTTATAGATTAGATGTCGGGTTTGTTTGGGAGTTCCCTTTCTAAGAGCAATATGCGCGTTGATGTGTTTCCATTTCTGTCCGTCCTTTAAAGAGAAGACTTTTCTTGTGAAGACCACTCAGTCGGGACTGCCGGGGATCGATAACTCGACGCGGGTTCAATGAATAGCCCGGCTCCCGTTGTTGCTCCTTTCGGCTGCTGTTCCCGCCGCTCACATCAACGAGGCTCGCTTCGAGTGACGCGCTACTTCGACTCAACTTTTATAATATTTTTCGTTTCGATCAGTTGAGTTCAAATGGTAGCCATTGAAGAGATATCCAACTTAATCCTAATTTCAAAGAGATTTCCACCTGCATTTGGTTTTAAAGAACCAGAATGTGCCCTGCAAAGGGGGCGTCTTCTGACAGTTTTTCTTCTCCAATGCGCCAATGAGGATAAAACAAAATGTGGTGTAATGCTGCACTATTTTCAATTACCATTCGATAATAAATACATTTAAAGGTAATTTCAATAACTTCAAACCTAAAAAGTTCTATGGTCCTTGTGAATGCGCTATTTTCTCGAAAACCTTATGGTGCACGACAGGAACTTGTGTACCAAATTCGATTTAGCTCTTTTAGTTCGATTGTCGAGTGGTTTCGGACAGGCGGAACAATGTAAAAAAAACATTTTTTTTTTACAGAAATCAGCATCTTCCAAACTGTGTATAAAAAAACTGTCTAAATTTCGGATCCCATTCCAATACTTTCACAACCTTAATTTTCATGTTAGGTAATTGAAAGTAAAAAAGTGTTTGTGAATTACTATAAATAGTCAGGAAAAATTTAACACGCATTATTTGTATTTATAATTTTAAAAAATAACCTAAACTGTTAAAGATTTTTTTTAAATTTAGGACTATTTGAAATTGTTAAAGATCGCTAGATAGCGAAGGCCGTTTTCCAAAAAGCTAAAAATATTTTTGTTTTTTCTACATTAGATTATGTCTTGACACTAAAATTCTTTTAAATATAAGGCGTAAAATAAAATGTCATTGTAAATGATCATTTCGACAAAAATTTAAAAAAAAATCCTAGCTTAATAAGCACCAAAATTAACTTGCATTTATTTCTTCATAAGCAAGTTATCTCTTTTTGTAGGAGGGTAACTTTCGTCAATTTATCATTGTCAACTGCTAGACATGAATCTCTATTCTCCTGCCCTGAAAAATAAGCTGCCGGTATTTTGTCTATTTCTTTCAAAAATCGGCAATGGAGAGCCTGGAATTTCGAAATGACTGTTCTGCACTCTCCATGTGTTTACTATACTTTGTCCTAAATCAGTTGTCACCGCCATTTCAAAGGTTAGCTACGAATGTAGCACACATCACGAAATAACCCGAGCGTATATCAAGTCCTGCTTTTTTCTTGCCAGTAGTTTGAGGTTTTTTTTTTTTTTTTTTTTTTGGTGGATCCGTCCCCCCTCTGTGCGTAAGGGATGCCCCCTCAAGCACCTGTTGTGCGAGGATCGATGTCCAGTTGGCGCCCCCTGGAATCGCGCCAAGGGTTGTTCTCTTTTGGACACTTTTTTAGACCGGGAACGTCAAATTTGTAGTTCAATTTTGTTATACCAGCGGGTGACCGAGCTCTGCTCGGAGAAAACAGGTATCGAAGCTAACTCGAAGATTTAAATTTTCAATTGTGATTTATCAAAACAATACATACCATAAGAAAATTTGTGAAGCCATTGGTGAAAAGATAACCGGTTAAAGTTAATGTGACCAGATTTTCAAAATCAAAAAGTGGGACACTCCATCACCCCCCCCCCCCCCGGTTTATTTTTTAAGTATTTTTTTTTATGTACATAATTAATGCTCTAGACTGCACTCTAAAAAAAAATCTGTAAGGTTACTAACAATTCTCTAGGAAACTCAGCTTCCATAAGTTTTTTTAGTAATGTTACATAAGAAATATGTGTATATATTACTAATTAAAGCTTAGTATCCAATACAATCATTTAAATTGCAAGCATACTATAAAAACTTCAGTAAACGTTACAAGATATATTCTAGTAATCAATACATCCACTTATGTAGTATCTTTACTAGGAAAACCTTAGTAACTAGCAGTTTCAAAAATGTTAAACAAGAGGGCGCCACTAATTTTCTTTTAATCAAGTATTATTTCGACTTTTCCGGAGCAGGTCGCAGGATTAGAACTCGCAACCTCAAGATTAGCTCGCTCATCTTTCAACGAGAAGTAGCACGTTTGTCCACGCGGTCATCGGGACATGCAGATCCTTTGCGTGTAAATAATGATGTTAAAATCTTGATCGATAAAGCTTTCGGATATGAAGTTTTAGAAATAATTTATCGCAATTTTTGTATGTATGTACTAAAATATAAAAAAACACGTTTTTCGGTTTCTCATCGTTGCGATATTGATTCGTTATAATTTTTCGATGAAAAGTACATTGATGAATTTTCACCTTTGACCGATATCGAATCAGACTTTTATCTCTTAGTCTCGTACACTTTCAATTTACGGACGCGATCACCGGTTAGTTTTTGCTAAATCCGATGGCCGATCGAACACATTTCGAGAAACAAAACAATGCAATAAGGGAAACTACGCATCTCTCAAAAGGATAGCCAGGTGGCGCTGTAAGCGTTACAACAATTTACTTAGTATTGCTTAGTATTACTACAGTAGTTTCTTTAGGTTACAGATGATTTTCTAGTAAATGGTGAAAACCTGTAAAGTTGCTAAGTAATCGTTAGTAAATTCAAGCCAAATTTTTTACAGTGTGGGAATTTTTAATAGTAGCCCGTGGCTACCAGAGTGAAAAAAAAATGGTAGCCACATTTGAATTTTTAGTAGCCAGTTTTAAACTAAGTATATATGACAAAAATAAAGTGCTATTTAACACAAAACAAAATTTTATTACGGATATTTTTTATATGAAAAGATTGACAGTAAAAAAATGATCATACCAAATAAGTAAGTATTATGTGATTGGCCATAATTGAAAGATGAAAATTATTTTATGTACCTGCAGTTCAACGACAGGGTGCGTAGCTAAAGTTTATTGTAAAAATTAGTCTTTCTTCCCGACAGAAACGAATTGGAGCGTTTTATTATTATTACTTTAGAAATGCAGCTTCAGCATTAATATTTGTTGAACAAAAAGGAAAAAATTATGATCGCCAATTTTGGCGTTCGATTGTTAGGTAGCCACTTTCGATGTAATAGTCGTCAGTTGGCGACTGGCGACCGCTAATCTAGAGCTTTACACATAATAGTCCCTTCACACAATTACACACTTGGTATAAGAAATATAAGGAAGGTGCGTTCAACAGCAGAAGTGGTTCCAGGCAAACAAAAACCATACTCCACAAATTTGTTGATGACTTTAACTTCATTTAACAATTTCTAAAGACGTCATACCGTTTTACAACGATTATTCATAAAAAAAAAGTATATTTTATTTACAATTTCCCCGTTTTTCGGGACATTGCGGGACTTTTACAAAAAAGCGGGACGTTTTGGCGGGACAATCGGCCCGCGGGACAGTAACACAAAAAGCGGGACTGTCCCGCCAAAAGCAGACGTCTGCGGACACATTAGTTAAAGTGCACTGTAAACAAAGTTAGAGTTTGGAAAGGTAACTATTCTATACAAAGGTAAAGTTTTAAAAGTCATAGGAAATGAAATCATGAAATGTAATTGATAATTGGCGTTTCGCTGAAAAGCAACGAAAATGTCGAAATGTGGTAAACATTCCATTTCATACTTCATTCAACTCGATAGGTATAGCAACCATATGTTAAATTTTCAAGACCGCCAAAAATCGCCAATGAACAGAATAGAACTAAAATCGTCTGCTGATTGGAACTAAAAAAATATTCATGTTACCATTTCTGTAAAACTCAATAAAGTTTAAAGCAAGGTTGAATTTATTTAAATTTGAAAAATTAAAATCTTAACTAAACATTTATAGCTTAAGCAGAGGCTTATAGCTTTAGCAGATGGCATCACGAAAGTAGCCATTATGGCGAACTAATGAAGTTTGAAAATATCCTATCTGTAACTCCGAACTGCTTGACCGTAGCGCTTCAAAACCTGTGCCAATCGATTCGTCGTGGCCAAAAACCCCAGACCCCTAAGCTTACCGGAGTTTATTAATTCTGGGGCGATTTTCGATTTGGGTCCAATTCCTCGTATTATAGTATAAGATTGATGCAACTATTTCGACCCGAAACTAGAAAAATTGATGCCATGACAATGCTCACAGGTAGTTGATTCTGTGCAACTTAAACAGCAGAGATATTGTCTGTGCTTTACTTTGTAAAGTGCATCTTTTCCTAAAGATAACTTTTAGAAAAATTTGGCAGGTTTTTGGAAGTTAATTCGTTGAAATATTTTTTTTTGCAAATTTTCAATGTTGTACTACGATCTAATTCTTGACGCTTTTTCCCCGGAGATGTTTTCTTTTTTCCCTCCCCCAACCAACTGTTGCCCCCCCCCCCCCCCCCATCGCCCTGCTGGTTGTCATGGGGACAGCGTCGTAAAGGCGGCACGTGAGTATCGAGACCCTCCCTCCCCCCATTTCTGGACTTCGGAAAAGTGTAGAATTTGACTTTTTTTGGGGGGGGGGGGGTAAAATCACCGGTAACTTCAAATGCATATTAATAATAACGGCGGGCGCTTTTGTTGTATACTATTCTATTTCGTTCGTGAAAATAGATAACAAATAACTTTCTTCAGTCGAATTGAAAGCCCCGACAGAGACGAGATGAGACATAAACCTCCCCGTGCTTGTCTCTGCGTAGTGATCAGAAATTTCTGGGTTCTATGAAATCACATCAACGGACTTGCCAATAAAGTGCTTTAAAAAAAAGACGGATTTGACCGTCGACCTAACGCAAGAACTATAAGTTTTTACAAAACAATGTTGAAATTCATTCACCACCCAGCCAGGGAAGTTGACGAGAAACCTTCGACCGTGAACATGAATGGTGGGTTCCCTCTCGTCCCTGCCGATACTTGTCTTCCATACAAAATATTAAAATTAACTTTTTTTAAGGGGGGGGGGGTATGCAACAACGTGACGTAATTTTAGGGGGAGGGAGGGGTAAAAAAAAAACAAAATTTTGAGTGACGTAATTTATGTACGTCCCCTTGAAGATAAGTGTAATGCAAATTTCAAACACTCGCAAAATCTTTATAGCACGATGGAATGACGTGTACAAGCCGAAACTTTGCTAATTTATGCATTAAACTTACAGAAATACAATTGTCCTTATAATTTTGTCCAATTTCGCTGTATGTTAAATTTTATAACGCATTTTAAAATTATGAATTAAATGTATATTTGTAACGAATCTTATTTAAAATGCTTAATTTACTATTAGTCCAGGCAACGAAGGCTGAAAAAAGGGTCTAGAGGGAAAGTTTTGGAACACAATATTTGACTTCCTAACTTTGTTTAGACTAGTTAGGAGGTAAACATATCAAAAGTCCCCGCCCCTAGCCCCTGTGCTAAAGGGGGGAGGGGGGATTAAATGTCCCATTTTCTGGTTTTTTGCTTATATCTCGAAAACTATGTGCTCTAGCGATATAATTGTAATACACAAAATGAAAGCTGATTAAATTTGCTACAAGCTGCACCCCTCAAGTGTTTTAATATCTTGTATAGTTTTCGAGATATCCGCTGTTGCAAGTCAGTAATTTTGGAGAAAACACTTTTCCCCCCACATTTCCCCTCTTTTTTTGGCCGGATAACTCTTTAATAATGCACCGAAACACTAAATGTGGGCCCTAGAGTGGTAGAGAATTTAATTCTTTTCAATAATATATCTTATTTTACTATTTTATCTGCTTTCCTTCAAATTTTAAAGCAGTTTCAGTGTTGTGTGAAGAGGTGACAGTCTGCCCCATAAGGCTAATGCATTAGTTTTGAAATCGCAACTTTTGCAAAAGAATTACTTAGCCATGTTATCCACTTTTCACAAGGTATTAGAATCATCATAATATCAATTTAACACAAAATTGAAAAGAAAATAACATCCGGTTATTTAATTATTAAATAATTAAGTTTTAAAATAGCGGCGCCATCTGCTGGACATTTTTGGCATTTTAAAATTTCAAAAAATTATAATTAAATAACTAGATAATATTTTCGTTTCAAATTTGTCTCATTTCGATGTTATGTTGATTCCCTTACCTGGGCAAAAGGGGCTAACATGGCAAAGCAATACATCCGCGGAAGTTGTTATTCCAAAACTAATGCATTAGCTATATGGGACTGACAATTCCTCTTATGTACACTTATTTTATACTTAACGTCTAAATAACACAGCTACTCATTTTGTAGGCACGTTGTTACTTTAATATTTTACCTATTTCATTTCATTCGTCAAACCCCAGTGGGAAAACAGTCAGATGCTCCTAGTGTTCTTCATCTGCGGAGTCAACTTGATGGACCCCATTGACGCAGTTCCATTTGGCATGCTTTGGGACCTTTGATACTTGCTATTTTTGCTTACACTTGAGCTGGCACAGTCTTTCATGCATCGGCAGAACATTATTTTCAGAATATCGTCAGGTGCTGCTGCTAACTTACTGTGCACTCTGAGACCAGCAGAAGCGCTATCGACTCAAGAAGTCTGTTGATATCCATTTCACCAAGATAAACGTCAAAATAATGATTTTCTGTCGAGCAAATTAAATAAAAATAGGCTCATCAACATATTTAAGGTGTAGTTTGAGGACAATTGGATTTTGGACCCTTCGAGCAGAAAGTGATGTGGTCGTTCTGATTGTGGATACGGCTGTGATAATGTCGAAAACAACACAAATATTCATTTTGTAGGCACGCTGTTATACTTTAATATTTTGTGTCGACCTCATACTCCTCTTGATGACTACAGCTAATGCGCATAAGGACATTACTTTCATAAAACATGGACGTGGGAAGACAAAGGATTTTTTTTTATTATCGTCAGAAGAGCTTCAACAACTGGGTTTAGGACGTGCTATTTTTGCAAATACAATAGCTGGATGCGACACAACATCTTTCGCATTTCGAAAAAGCAAGATCGCATTTGCGATGTTGTGTATGAAGTCGCCAGAGGTCCAGAAAGCAGCAGCGGTCTTTTCATACCCTTCCTTAACCACCTATCAGGTACAAAAGGCAGGCAAAACCTGCATCTTGAGTTGGTATGGGGCTCCAACAAAAGGGGCCTTCCTCAATGCTACAGGTATAATTCATTCTTGAAATCAGTGGAAACCATCAAGCCTGATATCTCTTGTCTTCTTAACACCGAGAGAGCATTTAAACAGTATTCCCTCCTAATATTACACCAAGTTGAGATGTAGCTGGGAAACGACCTGCTTCCTCAGGTGTATGAGTGGAAGATTGAGAATAACTGTTTGGTCCCAGTGAACTGTGAGTTAGCAACAGCAACTGACGATATTCTGAAAATAATTTTCTGCAGATGCATGAAAATCTGTGCCAAAGTGTAGCTGCAAAAAATCAAAGTCTCAAATGTTCCTCAGCATGCCAAAATTGCCAGAGGACTAACCACAATAGGGTCTCTAAAGTTGATCTCAAGTTGACTCCGAAGATAAATAACAGGAGGAGCATCTGACCGTATTCCCACTAGGGTTCGACGAATGAAATGAAATTGGCAAAATATTAAAGTAACAACGTGCCTACAAAATGAATATCTGTGTTATTTAGACGTTAAGTATAGAATAAGTGTACATAAGAGGGATTGTCAGTCCCATAAAGCTAATGCATTAGTTTTGGAATAACAACTTCCGCAGATGTATTGCTTTGCCATGTTAGCCTTTTTTGCCCAGGTACGGGAATTAACTTAACATCGAAATGAAACAAATTTGAAACGAAAATATTATCTAGTTATTTAATTATAAATTTTTGAAATTTTAAAATGCCAAAAATATCCAGCAGATGGCGCCACTATTTTGAAACTTAATTATTTAATAATTAAATAACCGGATGTTATTTTCTTTTCAATTTTGTGTTAAATAGATGTTATGATGATTCTAATACCTTGTGAAAAGTGGATAACATGGCAAAGTAATTCTTTTGCAAAAGTTGCGATTTCAAAACTAACGCATTAGCTTTATGGGACTGACTGTCCCCTCTTCACTCAACACTGAAACTGCTTTAAATTTTGAAGGAAAACAGATAAAATAGTAAAATAAGATATATTATTTAAAAGAATTAAATTCTCTACCACTCTAGGGCCAATATTTAGTGGTTCGGTGCATTATTAAAGAGTTATCCGGCCAAAAAGGAGGGAAAATGTGGGGGAAAAGTGTTTTCTCCAAAATTACTGACTTTCAAGAGCGGATATCTTGAAAACTATACAAGATATTAAAACACTTAGGGGGTGCAGCTTGTAGCAAATTTAATCATCTTTCATTTTGTGTATTACAATTATATCGCCAGAACGCATAGTTTTCGAGATATAAGCAAAAAAACAGAAAATATGACATTTTACCCCCCCCCCCCTTCCCCCCTTTAGCACAGGGGCTAGGGGCGGGGACTTTTGATATGTTTACCGCCTAATTAGTCTAAACAAAGTTATGAAGTCAAAAATTGTGTTCCAAAACTTTCCCTCTAGAACTCTTCGTTGCCTGGACTATATTGGCTAACGGACATAAAATTTGTATAATTCAACCGTGATTTGTCGAAAAGATCTAGCTGTTTTTCCATTGTCGTTATAATTATGACCACCACTGTATGTACTGTTCAATATACGGAAAGGATGTGTGTAAATAATGTGATGCACGCCACGCTTTAATTTGCTATCTGCATCGCCAAAATAGCTGCCGACCTATAAACGGCCAGTGCAGCCAAAAATGTCCGACGAATAATACCCCGTGTAAGGGAGTGCACGTAAATTATCCTTCAAAGTCCTAACGCTGCGTACGATGTCGCCCTTAACGGTTGCGTTGGGTGCCTATTCAGGTGTGGCTCGTCATCTGACTGTGGTTCTAAAATACGACGCCCGTCGCCAATAGCCCTCGTGTAGCTCTAGTGCGACGATAATTCAAACCAAACCAAACCAAAATTTGCTATCTCCTTGGTTACCGTCTCCTTGGTAACTCCATCCTCGCTTCTTCGGAGAATTCGAAAAATTGTATAATTTTTTCATTGAATTTTTTTTAATTTTTCCCGAATAAATTAGTTATTTATATTCGAGGTGCATTTATACACCAGTCAACATCAAAGTAAAACATGCCGCACTCTTTACTTTTTAATTGAAAAAAAAATATATGCTCGGAATTTTTTTTTACAATTAGCAATGTTTGAACAATCTGAATGGCAATGGCTTTGATGACAGGTCTCAGTTGTTTATTTCAGTTGCCAATCGGCTGAGGATGGCGAAGAGTTCTTGGGTTCCTGAAACCTTATTTTAAAATATCGTATCCACTACGACCCTATCCTTTTGCCTTTTCTTGTCTCGCTGGATGCAACTCGTCGGTCCGACGGCGCGGTTCGCCTACAAGTGTGTGTTCTCTCCCGGCATCGACCATCAGGTGGAAGACTTGTTGCGATCCTCCCGCGTCCCCATGGCAACGCGCTCAATACGAGCCGCCTGCCAACCCCCCTTTTTTGTAATAAATGCGTCAGTTTTGTCTCTGCACTGAAACGTTTTGCAAAAAAAAAAAAAAAAAAATAGTTACTGTGAGTGGCTCAACCAAGTTTCCATTGGACCCACTTTATTTTTAAAAAAAATTTTAACCACAAAATAACCGCAGCGAAGAAGAGTCTTGGTGCGTTTCTTTTGACTAAAAGAACAAACCTATTTTAAGGGAGATCGGCACCTTGTATACTGCTAATGTTAAATTGACCTTTTTCTTGGAAACTAACACACAAAAAAACGCAAAAAAATATAATCATTATATGCACTTTGAACAATGCACTGAAATGAGATTTTATCAATATATTAAGTAGGTTTCTTTAAAATATTATTTACGGTAATGCGTTATTTTTTAAAGACATTTTTTTACATCACAAAATTACCCATATTTTTTTTCTCCTTCAAATTTTGAGAGCTCATTTCAGTAAGCAAAACACCCTGAAACAATTTCCTGTAAAAATTTCAGCTCTATAAATGAAATAGTTTAAGAAAAGGGTACATAAACAGGAAAAAAAAACACATTCTGAGAAAAATGCGATTTAAAGTTGAAAATTTACATTATGAAAATACTGCTAATCTATTTCCAAATTAAATTTCAACTAGGTTAAAGTTGTCTGAATGACATACAAAGAGCATCGTTGGAAAGCTCTTGAAACGTATTTTACACAAAAACTAAAATAAAAAAATCGGTTTTAATCGTAACCTTAAAATTAACCTTAACCTTAAAATGATTGTCAAGCAATTTTCATAAATGAAATACCAGTACAAAACTCATTTATTTTGAAATACATTGCTAGACTATTATCAAGAAAAGTCGTTATCTTATTTACCAGTTTAAAAAATAGCATGTAGTTAATTTTAAAAAGTATTATTTTAAAACCTTGTACTTGTTGCAATGACATTTTGGCTAAGACTTCAAATTCACAAAAAAATTTCTCTCCCTCTAACTACCATGTACTATGGGAGCCCGTATTAAAATAGGCGAGGAAACCACTTGGAAATGAAGAAATTTCCTTTTATGTATAAATGAGCCACACGATACAAATTATAAAAACTTATTTTTGCACTTGCCTGCGATGGTGTTCTCAAATCTATTTGTACAGTGGATGGCCACAATGGATGAGATGCACAAAAAAGCAGTATCCTTATACCAAAGAGTTTTTATCGTCTTTTTTGGAATTTAAATAAGGAAAAAATACTAGCTAAAGTAGCTGCAACTGCTACAAATTTTTATACTTGTGATTACCGCTTGTACAATAAATTCAAGAAAAAAATTGCAATAAAATCCTTTTTAAAAAAATGAGTAGTGGTAGTCATTTACCACGGCGCAGAAAATTGCTACGAATTTTCATAACTCATTAAAAAAAATTAATTTGACTTTAAAATTTGTATACTTCATGTGTCAAATGACCAAAACGTTTTGTTCACCAAATGTCTCTATGACACCGCCGTTTCATACGTCTAGCGGCCGCTGAACGTACGCTGGAAGCGCTTTGACCTCTAGCGATTCGACCTTTGGTTGGCGAGAATTTGGCGAGTGAGATTGTAGCGCGGCGATTTTATTCATTGTTTAAAATCAACTAGATTATGGATGACGAAATTTTGATTGCTGCTTGTGTTTTACATTTAGAGAGCTTAGATAATTATCTAGAGGTAATTAGAAAAAAATATAAAAAACGTCGTCGAAGATGGTGGATGATGGTGATTTAACTGTTTATACCATCTTTAAGGGACATGACTGTTTGAAAAACAAAAAAAAACAAAAAAAAAAAAAAAACAGGACATGACTGTTATTTAACGGGGCATGACTGGTATCTTTGCTGCCGGTCCCTGCCCATTACTAATATTTTACGGGGAATTTTTTTTGTTTAAAAGTGTATAGGAAAGTGCATTTTTTTCTGGATTGTTTTTTTGATGACTATCTTTTTCCGTACTTATATTTAAAACTTTTAATGCCGGAGTATTACTGATTAAAATCAGGTCAAATAAAAAAGTGTTTTCAGTATTGTCTGCCAAAAATTTAGAAATTATATGTATTAAAATAACTGATTAAGCTATTAACTCCAACCAGGTTTCAGTATTTTAATACAAAATCTTGTTTAAAAATTAATTGTATTGATTACGGGTAAGATATAAATAAGAGTTTCAATACTTTTATTAACATAGAAAGCATTTTATCATCAACATATTTTACAGTGTCAAATTTTGAATTTCATTCATTTATGTGATTGAATTTTATTTTATCAAAATATTGAATGCGTCCAGCTTTTTATAAAAAAAATTAAGAAAAACTCAATACAATTCAATTCGATGTTTTACATACTTTTTCGAAGGATCACTTAAAAAGAGATAACACGCCAATATGTTTGCTATTTTCCTTATGGCAACCTTTCCTTTGATCTTGGCCAAAAAACCGACAAAAGTTGGGTTGGTGGCCTTGAGATCCAACTTCAGTGAGCTTTCGAATAAATACGTATAAAGCGGTTGCCTTGAGATTCTCAAGGTAACCGCTAGAGCAAATTGCTAGACGTATGTAACGCCGGTATGAAAATGAGCTACACTTTGAGAATGCGCGGTTTTCTCGAAAACCTTATGCCGTTCGACAGGTACCAGAACTCGTGTTCCAAATTTGAGGTCCGTAGCTTTTTTTTTTTGTTAAAAATAATTAACTAAAAATTTTTTAATAAACTCACGTGCTTGTACTTAATTTGAATTGAAATGCAGAAACTTTTAT
The DNA here is from genome assembly GCA_023701765.1 of Hylyphantes graminicola. Classification (NCBI taxonomy): domain Eukaryota; kingdom Metazoa; phylum Arthropoda; class Arachnida; order Araneae; family Linyphiidae; genus Hylyphantes; species Hylyphantes graminicola. The sequence continues at coordinate 109,052 of CM043120.1, forward strand.
AGATGGGGAATAAATTCCTCGTTTCAGTTCGCATATTTTGTCACCTTTCCCCATGTCTCTTACGTTTTGTTTCAGACCGGTGATAGATTTCTATCACAGTCAAATTTCAATCTATAATGTTACACATTGTAGATTATTTGCATAAAATTCTCGTATTCCTTTTCATTACATTATTATATAAAATCGTGTTTTTTGATGTACTTAGAGATTTGTGGTTATTGTTAGGAATTCTGTGTAAGTTTTTAAGTTCAATTACTTATTATTATTATTTTTTTTTGAAATTTTGTTTCCCTATTTTTAGGGGGGAGCTGGGCTAAACCGTACACCTATCTTTTTTTTTTGTTTAGATTTTGGCTAGACGATTGGCTAGGCTTTTATAGACGATTTCGACAAATACTATAGTCTTGACTCTTGCGTCAGATCGCGCACGTTTACAGTATAGATATCGTTTAGCTATGAGTATCAGTGTATCGGTAAAAAAAAACACATTTTTCGTCCAGCACTAAATAAAAGGTGAACAGTAAAAGTATTGTATGTTAATAACAGTGAGATCATAATAAGCAACTTCTCTTTAGGTCTCTTTTGCTTGTTAACGATGATTAGTGATAGAATTTCAGGTTATTTTAATATATATTGAAGCGAGGCACAGATTGGGACTGAATCGTACAGAAGTGTACTGTTTAGCCCCGCATGGTTTGCTGTGGCAATATACGTATATTGCCACAGCAAACCATGCGGGGCCAATCGATTGGTACGCCCATCAAAATGTTAGTTTTATATTTTTCTTTAAAAAAATTCAAAATCCCAAAATAAAACGCGACTTTTAGGTTTGTTATGAAATCTTAGATTTTTTTTTATTTAGGTTAACCTGATATTTTTTTGGATTGTAATTTTGTTCTAAAATTTTACAATTGGTGGTAATACTATACAGTTTCTTAGTTCGACCTTTAGTAGCAATAAAAAGATTTTGTACAGTTATCTACTTCATCACTTTTAAAGGGATGAACTGTTCAGAATAGCCCCGACCCCCGGGGCTATTTCGTACTACGTAACTTTTTTTAATCACTAATTTTTATATATAAAAAGTGGAATAGTTTCAAAATGTTTATGTATATGGTCAGTAGCCGAATAATCAAATTATATGTTGCTTTTTTTTTCATAACCTGTACTTTGTAATGTGCTATGTATGGACGAATCTCCCTTATGTGTAGCCCCGCTCTCCCGTAATTATCAAAATGAATTTGCAAAAAAAGAACCCCAATATAATTGATTATTTTCCATTCACTTTCCGTTTTTGGGATTAATTCTTCCTTCTAATTTTTATCTCCAAAAATGTTAGTTTTCAAAAAAAAAAAGCTTAATTTCACTCAGTTCATCTGAGTTGGTAACGATCCGACCGAGAGGAGAAGCTTTGATTTGAAAGCTATGAAACGAGCAGGAGGACATTTGCAAATGCAGCTCCAGGGGGACGTTATTTCAAACAAAACCAACTTGATGCTACTTAGTTCGACCTCCTTCGATCGCATTTTTTTTTAAAATATGTTTCAGAGTGTGTGTATGGGTGTTAAATCATTGAGAGAAGAGGGCTTCCTGATATTCGGGCAGGCAGTTTAAAAAGGTCTCTCGGTTCGAAAGCAAACTATTATTTTTGTTCAATGTCTGTTGCTACTTTAGTTGTTGAATTGTTAATGCAATGAGGTGCGCGGCGAAGAACACTCTCCAGATGTCCTTGAAGGGATGATATTCGGCGTCACCATGGCAACGCCCCCCTCCCACATCCCGGATAAAATACGTCTTTTAGGGTTGCCCAGGAAAAGAGGGGGAGTGGGGGGGGGAGGCCATCCGCCGAATTCGCTCGGTATCGACAGACGTTCCGGCACTCGGTCATGGGCGGGTTCAAAGTTTAAACAGAATATTTGTTTCAAGTTTGAGCGTCATTCGATTGTTTAAGGGGTGCTGCCCCCCTTCCAGCCCCATCCTCTTGGCGCCAGAAGAAGGGCGCCACCTGTGCCAAGTTGGCGCCCCGCGCTATTACCTTCTCGTTGCCATGGGGACGGGAGGGGTTTCCCGGGGACGCGTGCGACCAACAGGCGAGAGGCGCTTCGCTCCGGCGAAGGGCATGTCTCTGTGTGCCCCCCCCCCCCCCCTAAAATACCCACACATTCGAAGTTGACTACCATATTCAGAAGGCCCGTTGGGCCCTCTGGGCTAAAGCCAATTATAGGGGCCCCTGTAAAGCACAGAAAAATACATGATTTTTTTTATTTATTAGAGCGAAAATAAAAACTTGCAAGTACCTGACTACAAGTGCCAAATTTCTGACAGCCCGAATAATTTAATTGTGAAGTTTTTCATTCCTTTCAAAATCAGGACATATTTTCAATATAAAGCCTCTAAAATAGTTCGTAAAAAAAATAATTTAGCCAACTCGCGGGCAGAGTGGGCGCATGCCCCGTTTTCCCTACCCTGTTGGAAATGGGGCTCTGCGTAATCCACACAATCCTGTCGATTTTCCATAAAACTAATAAGTTCCCTGTTTCTTTTATTACAGTCAAAAGTTCTCCTAATTCCACACATACATATTTTTCTTCTATACAACTTCCACACTGTTTCTTTTGCTTCTTATTGCTACTATGTTGCGGTCCATGGGCCCGGACAACGGGATAGGGACCAGGCATAAATGGTGTTTTTGGAAATCTTATATATGGCTTATTGTGATTACGCTATACACGCTTGCCTTATAGGCCTGAAATCAGTAGCTGCCGATGAAAGACTGGTTTTATGTAATTATTTTAAAAGCATTTTTCGTTTTGCTCTAAAATTGCCAACTTTAAAGGTAAAGACGTTTACAGACTAAAGACGTTTACAGACTAAAGAATCTACGTACAAATTTATTTTGAATCAATTATCACTCAAGAAAAAAACCTGGCAACGTTTCTCAAGAAGGTGGCAACTGTCCAAAGAAAACAGAAGCCGATTTTTGGGGACGGAATTTCCCTATCTGCGTGTAGCGTTTTGAAAAAGGGCTAAGAAAAAAAATATTTTTTTTTTAATTCAAAGAAAAAATTATTGTCATTATTCCCCCCCAATTTTCATGTGCGGTAAACTTAGTTTTAAAACACTTATTTGCCTTTTCTATTTAAGACATCCAAAATAATTTTTGCCCTTAAAAAATTTGAATGTGATGTTTCCACTAAACTCCTCTTTTATCAGTAGGAAATGATTCGCCAGTTTAACATTGTGTGGTTAGAGTATTCTTTACAATTTAGAAAAATAAACCAGTCGTTATTTACACACACAGAACATAGTTGTTGATGCATGGGAAGGATTTTAATTATTATTTTTTTTATAATATTGATTTCGATAACTTTTAAATGAACAGTTTGAAAGAATTGTTTTAGTCACTGTTATTTCTTGAGTTTGATGTAATGAATGAAAAGTTATTCTACGTTAAGTATTTTAAAAGAGTTATTTTCTTGAAACAAATGTTGCAGACTTTTTGTGGGCTCTTTTGGACTTTCCACGTGGTCCAATAGACCAAGTATTTTATTTTACAAGATTAGAAGTTCGACCCGATTTTCAATTTTCTATGCTCAATAATAGATATTTCAATGGCTTGGCTATAATTAAACTCTCGTTGATTATTTAATTGTTTTTAAAAAGATACATTATTGAGTCAATTAAAAATCGCATTTCATCTTCGTTTTTCTTTTAGAACCTTTCATAAACCAAAATAAAGTACACAAATTATCAAACCTTCTCGGAAGTGTAATTATATTTTTGGGGTTGCAAGCACTTTGTGATACTAAAATCACATGCTGTGGTGAGTCATACCTTTTTAGACCTTACCATCTCCTTCAATTCCTTTGCTGGCGGCACATTTAAACAATATCAGACACACAAGTGTTTTTGAATCCATGAACGACTCATTTTTGAATACCATGCATACCTTTCCTACTTACGATAATTTTTTCTCCTCCTAACTCGATTTGCCCTACATAATTACTATTCAGTCTCCATTCGTCTTACAGTATGTGTATTTTGATGATACTTGTTTTCATCTTTTCAATCTTTTCTTAGCATTGTAAAATCATTGTAACGGAAATAGCAGGAAAAAATATTGATACCGTATAAATAAAAAGTAACTTAAATGAAAAGTAGTTACGTCAAAGGAACTACACTTATTATTTAGTTAAGTAGAAAAATCATTCCCAAATTCTTAAAAACCTTTTTGAATCTCGCAAGTAAAACTAGTAAAAAAATACAAATTACAAATGTAATGTTATGTATAAAAATTTTCGTTATTTTAACTAATAATAATGATTTGCGGACCATTTCTTTAGTGTTAATTGAGAAACAATGAGTTGAATGTGCACGTAAAAGTTATTATTATTAACGCTGAAGGGAACTAGAACAACTCAAAAAAATGATGCTGGCTCATGAATTGCAAAAGTATCAGTGCAACCTTAAAAAAAACAATTTCGGTCCTGTTTTTTTTTTTTATTCTCGATCCTCAGTGTTAATCCAATTTGAAAAAGACTATTTTCTCTGCCTCATTTCTCCGGCTGTATTGAATATTTTTACAAAATTTCTTGGGATTTTTTTTTGTTTAAATAATAGATGTAGATAATTTACATGTCTCTCTCTTCCCACTTTTGAAATTGCTTTGTAAAATTATGTATTGGAAATTTAAAAAAAATAATATTCGAACCCATTTCAAGAGTGGGACTGTCAGGACGACGTCCGCCACATGTATCGCGTAAGAAAATCCGTTTGTAAAAATATTCGATGCAGCCTTGGAAAGTGCTCCCAACGTATCTTGCTGACGCGGTGCGTGTTTCTTCCAGGCCGTGGTGGAGACGGTGACGAAGGCGTCCGAGTACAGCGACCTGGTGATCGACGAGGGCTCCCCCGTCCACGCCGACATGGTCTTCGACAAGGCCAAGCTCAACCTCTACGTCATGACCGACAAGAAGGTGAGTGCGACTCTGTACAGGATGCGTGAATGAACGACGTGCTGGAGGTGGCATGTGGTGCTTCGGAAAGGAGTTTGGAAGGAGCTCGGCATTCAAGAAGTAGCAGGATACTTCCCCGGCTTGGGTCTCGGAACCACCTGTTGGGGAACCTGTCACGGCCCACTCTTGTTATTGGATAAATAATCATGTACCACTGGTTAAAGAATGGTTTAAAATACATGCGAGGTGGTGGTGGCATGGCGAAGGTTTTCCCATCATTCGAAACGTCCCGCACAGGGGACAGTCCTCCCCCCTCCACGTCAGAGTGGCCTCCGTTCTTGGCGTCTTGCCAATTTTCCGGCCGCCGATGATAAATCTGGCCGACTCCAGTGGGCGATTTTCCGGAGATCACTCCCCGAGAAACGGCGCTCTCCCAAGGAGCTACGTGTAACGCAACCAGAAATTAGTTACACCGATCAGGGTATTTCGAGATAAAATGATTCTGAAATTCAATTTAAATAAAAATCTATTTGAAACCTTAAACGAAAACTAAACTTATTTTTTTAAAAATACATTTCTTTCATTGCACCATTAGTTTTCAGTTTTGGAAGAAAAAAAATCATTGATTGACATTATTGGGACTCATTTCAAAAGTGCGATGTAAACAACCAAGAACTGTAGTGTAAGCTTAAATGTAAAACAAGTTGGTTTGTGTAAACATAATCTGTCACTTGTAATCTTGACCCGCTTCCACGCAACAGTTGTGTTCAACAGGACCAAAGGCGCCCAACACACAGTATTCATTCTATCTTAAACGTTTATACGATAAATTTTGGCTAATTTAACTTATTTTATTTCGAAAATTCAATAATTATTTAATGTCGTTGGCTAAATTTATATATTTCAAAGAATAAATATGCAATATTCCTCGCTTTTAATGTAGAAGCAAAACATTTCATATCAACTTACAATCAAAATCACTTTTGAGTCATTCCACGTCAAATCGACCAGCTCAAAATCTTCATGATGTCACAGAATTCAATCTTGATTTTATTCCAAGTACTAGAGACAAATTTATTAGACACATATTTTTTATTTTTTCAAAATTTTAAGAATTAAGGGGGTTCAGTATGTTGTATATCGGTAATGTTAAATTGGCCAATTGCAATGTACCTTTTCACAATAACTACTGATCAGATCATCTTAAAATTTTCTCTGTGTTATACCATCCTTGTATATTAATCTGAGGTTAAAAGTTTTTTGTAAATTTCTGTTAGATTTTTTAAAATAAAATAAGTTTTAAAGTACCCAAAAAATCATGAAATTTTTCACTTTTTAGCCCCATAATTTTTTTTTTCACTTTAGTTTTATTAAAATTTATAACCTCAGATTAATATCTATACTATGTATTACACCATATAAAAAAAATTTCACGAGAAAACGTACAAAAGTTTTTGAGACACGGTACATCGAAGTTCAAAAAATCAAGACAAATTTATTAGACACGTATTTTTTATTTTTTCAAAATTTTAAGAATTAAGAAAGTTATGATTTTTTGAAACCGAAAAGTTAAGCCTAACTTTTTCTCATTTAGCATTGCGGTCTATGGGAAATTTAGTATTTTCGAACGAGTATAACTAAAAAGTGTAACCTGGGAACAACTAACAAATTTTTGTAAGGAATACTATTACTAATGGTAACATTTTGGTAAAGTGCGCTGTTGTTCCCAAAACGCCTTCTACCAAAATTATTATTTTTAAAGTCAGAGGAGAATAGCATTAGTTTCAATGGAGAAATGGGTACAATAGGTTTGTGTTTATGAAAGAATATGTGCAAGCGACTAGATTTTTTAAATGAAGTGTTAATATTAAAATTTCTCATATGATAGCAAACATTTTTTTAAATACTTCGTGTTATTGAAAAAATGTAAGTATTTTCCTCCTTTCAAATTTTAACTTATATTTATAATATTTTTTTTATTTAATATAAATATTAATTGACATTTCAAAGGTACAAGAGACTTACATTTTTCAATAATACATACTGTTTAAAAATATTTGCTATGGTATTTCTACGCGGTATGGTATTTTAACGCTTGCACATATTCTTTCATAAACACACACCTATTGTACCCATTTCTCCATTGGAACTAATGTTATTCTCCTCTGACTTTTAAAAAAATAATTTTGGTAGAAGAAGTTTTGGGAACAACAGCGCACTTTACCAAAATGTTACCATTAGTTATAGTATTCTATACAAAAATTTGTTAGTTGTTCCCAGGTTACCCTTTTTAGTTATACTCGTTCGAAAATACTAAATTACCCATAGACCGCAATGCTAAATGAGAAAAAGTTAGGCTTAACTTTTCGGTTTCAAAAAATCATAATTCGCAAGCGATTGTTGTGAATGGCAATGTTGATTTAATTCTATAAAAATGGAATCTTATGCATTTAATTAAATTATTTCTTTCTTCTTTCTTTCTTCCTCTTTTTTTTATTATTTATTTCTTATGCTTTTAACGAGCATTATATTTTACAGTTTTTCAATAATTGAGGTACTTATAATTCCATTTTTTTCTGAGATTTTTCAATATCTTCTAATTTCTTTGCGCTGAATTTTTTGACGTATCACACTTGTTTGTAGCACTTTTAGTTTGGGCTGTGAAAGTGGGTGACGGACAAAGGGACTAAACGATTATAATGCAGTGAACTTTCTACGTGTAGAAGCAAGGACCCAATCTGATAGTCAGTCTTAATTCACAAATCTTTGTTTGCCATTTTAGGTATTTCCTTATTGAAATAAAGTTTTTTTTTTTCTAATCCATCAGCTGTTAACTCGGGTATTCAACAAGTTGGTTTGTTACAGAATCTGTCACTTACACCGGTCCCACACACCATTGAGGCTCAACAGGAAACACTCTAACAGCACCTCAGAAAGAAATTCGCCAAGCAAGGCCTTTAGCCTAGTTCTAACTCATTTTTATAAGCAAAATTAATAATTTTCTTTAATCTTTTGCAGATTTGATAATTAATCTTTATCGTTTGCTAATATTTTTGAAGTTCGACGAATAATGATATATATTTTACAATACATATCTTTTTTTTCATCCACAAGTTAACATTTCGAACAATAAATTAGTAAAATTGGTGCTTCAAAAATAAAAGCGAAACTTAGCATAATTTTATGTAAATGTAGATTTTTTATGCATCTTTCTTCATACATGTATAATAAACCATCAAAACAACATTATTGTACTATTACAACAATCCAAATTGAACTATATCACAAAAATATTTTTTCCAAGTGTTTTATTTTCGCTTCCACACCACGTTTATAACGTAAACAGTGGAAGGTTTTATAATCATTCAGTCCGTCTGTCTGCTACCCACTTTCACAGAACGAACCGCAAGTCTCACAAACCAAACAAGTATTATACGTCAATTTGAAGCTAAAAATTTGTTTGTTACATTCTAAATTTCATTTAAAAATTTTAATTAGAAGTTAATTAAAAAATTAAATCAACACGAAATAACATTGAAATTCCATTTTTATTCACTACTAGCAAATTTATACCCGTACTTCGCACGGATTAAATAAATATCGAATCGATCCAATTATGTGTACCATATAACCTGTTATAAAATCATAAACTTAAGTTATTCTCTTCCCACTCGTTATCAAGTAAAAAATCTCAATTCATTGCCCTAATATTCTAAAATCAAAAATACGCTGTAAAATGCACTCATAAATGTCATCACAATTTCCTCATAAATACATAAAACCTTTTAACTCTTTTGGCTCGTTTTGGGAAATAATTTGGCGAGAAAATAGATATAGCTACAAACACATCCATTATACAGCTCTAACACAACTACTTTATCACAACTAGAGTGGCTCCATAATTAGTAAGTACTATAAGAGTGGAGACACCGGGAAGTGACTGGCAACCGGCTTTCCACGCTCTTCCCCGGCTCGTGCCAACCTAGAATCGTTATCGCTTTTAACGGCGCCAAAGCTAAACCGAAACTGAAGTTATATTTGCTCGGGGTTCCTGATGGGGGAAATTTGTATCAGATTCTTTTGGACAGTATTCGATTTCAACTTAAAGAAAAAGCTTAGCGCTTTGTTCTTTTTTTTTAGAAAATTTTGTTGAGTATAACACTGATTTTTTTCAAACAAAACAGTTTGAAAAACTTAAGATTTTTATAACCAATTTGTATTTATACATTTTCTTTTAATTTAAAACTCCACTTTTCATCCAAATACGATTTTTGGAGATATCAGATTTTAACAATATAAAAACGGCAACATAACAAATTACGATACTTTTAAAGGTTTATTTTAATATATTTAAAAACTGTATTGAGAAGAATAATCCCTATAAAGTAAATAATTCTTTCAATTTTAATAAGTTTTTGCATGGAATTTATGAAGTAGAAAAATAGGTACTCCAAGCTAAATAATTTATTTTTTTAGGACTTCCTTATATATTTGTGAATTTTATTATGTAGTCAAGTGCACTTTAAATTACTTTTTAGAACAATATACCATATCCAAATTTATGATTTTAGATTTAATGAGGGATATAATTTGCAAAGGCTATGAAGCACTTAATAATGAACTCACCTTTAAAAAAATCGCCTTACATGTTTCTTTTTATGTTGTATCTTACAGCGAAAAAAGACGCATGGATATAATTATTAATCCCATAATGCATGTTCTTTTTTATCCCGAAAAAATATATTTGTATCTTCAATACTCATAATTATGGGAAAATACAGAAAAATTAACTGCTTTGGAATTTAATTTTTTTAAATTGTTGCCATATGGCAACACTATGAATTGAGCACTGAATTGATGCCTAAAGTTTGGGGTATTAATATCTATTTTTTATATATTACCTTTTTCAATTAATCTAATGATTCTTTTTATATTGCTAACAAATTATACTTAAAAATAAAGTTAATTGATTATTTTATTATTATGTAATAAGTTGATTACACTAAAAACATCCTAACTCAACTATCACTTTTAAAAGAACTACATGGATGCGGAATGAAAGCTGCGAGACTACTAAAATATGATATTAAAAGACAAGGGAAAAACGTTACGGACACTGCCAATGCATATTCTACTGGAAATAAATTATATTCGAAAATAGCTGTATTCTTCTTGAAGCATAACGAGGTTAAACTAAATGAATTGGGGTTGAAAGGCACGAACTTTACAAGAGCTACATGATTTTATAGCACAATCAAGAAGGTCCATCACTACTACTTGTATTTATTTAAGTAATTAGAATAACAGATAATCCTAATAAATTATGTAATGTAAACACTTAACATGACAAAATAGGTTTTAGGTACAACCTTAACTTTTCTTTAAACCTTTACTTACAATAAAATGTATTAAATAAGTTTTGAAATACAAAAATAGTACATTCCCGAATAACACTCCATACCGAACAGACTTTCATTTGTTTACCTTTTAGAAAAGCGCCAACATGGTGAAGCCAACTAGCGCCAAAACGTGGCCAAATATCGTCTGCACGCAAATTCCGAAAATTGCCTATATCACTTAAAATAACAACTATTTTTTGCTTTTAGGAATTCATAATCATTCATTGAATATAATACTATAATAAACAGTACTTAAAATTACGATAATTAGGATTATTTTTAACGAAAACTTGATAAAATAGGCATTGCAAGTTGGAACATTTTTTAAAAAACTTAAATTACATACCTTAAAACTTGTTAAATACAAAAAATACTTGGTGCAAAATGTAGCTCGGACTATTCCCTATTCCAATTATGCAATATAAAAGTTAAACATACCTAAAGTTTTGCAGATTAAGCAGATTATCGTAGAACACTCACAATTCCTATGGACGCGCAATGGAGAAAAAGTACAGTGGTCGAAAATTTGGACTCCTTGGACTCCGGAAGTGAAGTCAGCCAATGAGATTGCAGATGCTTGCCTTCACGTGATCGGCAGGGGAGCAAGGTGTCTCCACTCTTATAGTACTTACTATTTATGGAGCCACTCTAATCACAACCAACCAGCTTATGAATTATTTTTAAAAACATTTTGCCCATTTGGCGAGTTTTAATAAATAATTTGGCGAGATTGGCAACATATTTGGTGAAACAATAAAGACATAATATCGTTATATGCAGCTCTAGTGTGATGACCTTTATTAACCATCATAGTTCAGTAATAGCTTAACAAACATTTTGCTCATTTGGCGAGTTTTAATTAATGAATTGGCGAGATTGGCAACGTATTTGGCGAAAAAATAGACATAAAACCCTAATATGCAGCTCGTGCGATGTCATTTATTAACCATCATTGTTCAGTAATAGCTTAACAAACCATTTGCCTATTTGGCGAGTTTTAATTATAATTTGACGGGATTGGCAATGTATTTGGCGAGAAAATAAAGACCTAATGTGCAGCTCTAGAACTTATAGGTTAATCATCAACTAAAACCATAATAAATCCAAGAATGAAGACTTGTCGGAAATACGTCACTTGAAACATATCAATTATTTTCAAATAATGAATTTAGTTTCTGAAAGTTATGGCAACACAATAAAATAAACATTTTCAATTTTATTTATTTTCATTGAAAGTTTTATTTAATTGTTTCAGCAGGGATGGCATCAGGAAGGTAAAAAAATGATCGGATTTGAGCCAAAGTGGTGTAGTTTTTCCAGAAAATTTAAATTTTCTCTAAAAATAGAACATTTTGAGCTTCGAAAGTTCTTATTTTGTAACTCAAGTATGAACTACGCATTTGTGCCAAGTTACGAGTCAAACAAATGTCTAGTTTGTGAGTTTCGGAGAGACATACACACACACACACATACATACAAAACTTCATTTTTATTATTATAGATTGTCACTGTTGCCATTACATCAAACGTACGAGAAACTTTATTTAAAATAAAAATAAAACTTTTGAAAAAAATATTTATTTTTATGACGAAATTCAATTTGGATTGTTGCACAATAAAATTATTTTGATGGTTCATTATGTATCTATGAATAAAGATGCACAAAAAATTCTAAATTTGCATAAAAATACGCAAGTTTCGCTTTTTATTTTTAAAGCAATAATTTTACTATTTTTTTAGCTTCCACACTACGTTTATTAAGTAAAAAGTGGAAGGTTCGTGCAGTCCGTCCGTCTGTCCGTCGCCCACTTTCACAGAACGAACCAAGAGTCTCACAAACAAGTGGGGTACTTCATTTTGAAGCAAAAAATCAGTTTAGGCTACATTCCAAATTTCATTTAAAAAATTTAATTAGAAATTTACTTGAAATTTAAATAACTAAAATTTAATCTACATTGAAATAACATGCAAATTCCATTTTCATTAAATATTTTCACTGTTGCCATTACATCAAACGTTCGAGAAACTTTATTTAAAATAAAATTCTTGAAAAAATATTTATTTTTGAGTAATAATTCAATTTGGATTGTTGTAATAGCACAATAAAGTTATTTTGAAGGCTCATTATATATGTGTGAAGAAAGATGCGTAAAAATTCTACATTTGCATAAAAAATATGCAAAGTTTCGCTTTTATTTTTAAAGCAACAATTTTACTACATAATTTATTTTTCGAAATGTAAACATGTGGCTGCAAAAAGGTATTGATTAAAAAAATACATCATTGTTCTTCGAACTTAAAAAAAAAATTAGCAAACGATAAAGATTAATTATCAAATCTTCAAAAGAAGATTAAAGACAATTATTAATTTTGGCTTTTAAAGTTTGAATTAGAACTATCTAAAGGCCCTGTTTGGCGAATTTCTTTCTGAGGTGCTGTTAGAGTGTTTCCTGTTGAGCGTAAATATTGTGTGGAAGCGGTGTTGACAGATTCTGTAACAAACCAACTTTTTTTTCCCGAAATGTAAATTTGTGGCTGCAAAAAGATATTTATTAAAAAAAATACATCATTATATTCTTCGAACTTAAATAAAAAATAGCAATCGATAAAAATTATCAAATTGACAAAAGAAGATTTAAAGAAAATTTTGGCTTATAAAAGTTTAAATTACAATTAGTTAGAGGCCTTGTTTGGCGAAATTCTTTCTGAGGTGTTCTTAGTTTGTTTCCTGTTGAGCGTAAATGTTGTGTGGAAGCGTTGTAAGTGACAGATTGTGTAACAAACCAACTTGTTTACATTATAAACATAGTGCGGAAGCTAACAAATGTAGAGAAAAACATGTACGTGTTCCTACAGAAAGTGGAGTTTTCGATAGAAATGGCAAGTTGGAATTTCCTTCCTTTCGCGTAATGGAGCGTGACCCGTGTGACGCTCTGTTGGCCGCCTACTTCTTCAATTCGAAGCAACTCTCTAAAGCACCAACCTGTTTCCCCATCTAAATAACGTTAAAACTACCTATTTTTAAAATATCAACCAAAACTACTATTTTTTTTTCCTTCATTGAATCTGTGAAACCTTTTGAATAAATTTATCCAAGCAGTCTTGGACTTCTTAATTAGTTTCAGAAACTTAATTTTTTTTTATTATTTAATGCTGCGAAATAAAATTAAAAATAACGTAATTTTCATTTAGATTTGGAAGTATGTGTGTGGGCTGGTGGTAATTTTGTTTTATTCACAGAAAATACGTTGATATTTCTGCAAAATAGCAAATTTGTAAAACTTTTACAACGAATAGATTATAATATGAAGAGGAAGTTCAAGTTTCTTAAATGAAGATTTTCTAAACTACGATTTTGTGAATGACCGAGATTCACGCTCAGATATGTCGAGGGGGTACGTTTTAAAGAAATAATTCATTTCGTTCAATGGTTGAAAGACAACTGGAACTCAACGTCGTCACTCTTCCATTGGAAAAGGGCGAGAAGGAGCCCCTCTCTCAAAAAAAAAGAGGCCGCGTCGGCAACAAGTGTGTGTGCGCTCATCCAATATGTAGGCGGGCGGCGGCGGATCGATGCGAAAATCGATGTGCTGCTGCTGCGAGGGGGGAACCTCGCACACACCGGCCCCACTTTTTCCAACGAGGACTTCACAAGTAGTCGGGGATTCGGGTGCTTTCATCTGTATTCACATTGTCGGGAGCGAGGAGTTGCTTTATATTTGAGAAGATGGGTTTTTTCTTTATGTTGTGAAAAAAATGCTAATTATATCGGGAGATTTTTCTGCAACAAGTTGCAACGAACTGGGTGGATGGTCAACGGGGCACATAAATGTCCAGAGTTCTTTGTTCCTTATGATATGTCGTGTATTTCTGTGATTGATTTTACGTTTAACCGACTTGTAAACTGATTTGTTCTACCAAAAAAATTTATCAAACTATATGTTATCTACAAAAAGTATATGATTAAATACTCTTATTTGAAACGACTATTTTGAAGGGAAGGTGTTTTTTTTTTAAAGAAAATTCGAGTTAAAAGCTACTATTTCAGGGTGAACATCTATTTCTCCCCCCACCATCGGCAACTCATTTTTTCTTATTCTTCAAGTAAATAAAAACATGAATTGTGACAAAAACATTCGTTCGGTATTTTCAAAATCGGATATAAAAAATTTTATCAACGCGATTGCCGAAGCAAGTGATCTCTCTTACCCCTTAACATAATATAATGGAATTATTAGACTTATATATATATTTATATATATATATATATATATTATTATATATATATATATATATATATATATATATATATATATATATATATATATATATATATATATATATATATATTTATATATATATATTTCTAAACATCGCAAATAAAAATAATGATCGGCTTTTACACCCAAAATTTTACACAACATTAGCGCAACTGAATTTTTCTTCTATTCTCGGTCTGGATCAATGAAAACTACAATCAAATTTCACTAAGCAACAAGTTTAAATATTAAAATTTTGTAATGAAGATTAAAATTTAAATAAGATTTTTATTAAAATGTGCAGATGAATCGAGATTAGGAAATACTAATCTGTCTTCAAATGTCGGCCAACGGCCAAGGCAACCCCAAAATCATCTTGTCCAGACCAAAATATGCAGTTTAATAAATGCTTGTTGATCTACTGATTTTGCTGCCTAGTAATTTTCACGAAATACACAAATGATGTCGCATTACCTCGTAATGATTGACAGCATTTTTTTGGCTCTGTGAGATCGGAAGAGTGTCTCGTTTATATAGCTCCAGTTCAGGCCAAATTGGACCAACCAAAATATTTCCTTCTGATCAAGTGTCCAGGAGTCATGAGCTTGTGATAACAAGACTAGCTTAGATGTTATGTTTTTTTTTTTATCTTTGAAACTTTTTTTTAAAAGCATTTTTAACTTTGGTCTATTTTTGGTTGGTTTCACAGGTTTTAAAAAATAGAAGGTCGGCTCATACACGATTTATGTATTCAGATGTTATGCTAGTATTAGTAACTTTTAGTTAAAAAAAAAATTCTGAATTTTTTAATAATACTTGGATAGGGCTTTAATTTTTTTTTTCTAAAAGAGTATGAATTCTGCTGCATAGCACTATCAGTAAAATCGGGATTTGTGCTTGAATTCCACTGTATTTTATTGCATAAATAGTGTTCTGAAAATGTCCTGAATTTTTGTTAAATTCTTGAGGTCTTGAAATTTTGTGTTGTCCTACTACGACCCCTGTATAATCCAAGTATCCAAGTCAAAATTAATTCAAAACAAAAAAAAAATGCAAAAAAAATAATAAATAAAATAAATGCGGGACAGTTCTTCACTTCAGAGTTCTATGCTACAGAGACAGTTCTAGTATCATATTGTAGAAAATAAAGTGTACTTTAAAAGCGTTCTTAGGAAGATTTTTCACAAACTAGTCCTTTTGGTCATATTGTAGCAAAAAAAAAAATCAGCAAGGCCATATCCCATATTTCATTAAAACGTTTACATTAGAAGTATATTTATAATTTAACCCTATGATGCATACTGTTGCCATATGGCAACAAAAAAAACATAATCCACTTTATTCTATTTTAGTAGAGCTCTCTCTCGATAAATCTGGTTTTTTTTTCATCTTTTACATTCCATTTTAACTGTTATGAAATTATGTCTTTGGCAGCATTCAAAGTATAATAATATTAGTACTAAATGCAATTTTTTTTTAAATAATTATAGTTCAAGAGAGTTATTTTAAAATATATTTAGTTGTTTTCTAGTCATTCTTATCAAAATTGGAATTTTTTAGTTGGTTTTTGCCACATGGCAAAAATTATAAAAATTGAAATTGTTTAAATTCTAATGCAGTTAATTTTTTTTTAAATATTTTTATCATAATATAAGTTATTTATTAAAGGTACAAATATAATTTTTGGGATGAAAAAAAAATCATGCATTACATGGTTAAATAACTAAAAAAAAATATCTACATCTAAATAACAAAAGAACTCCATTGTTATTTAATGTTTCCAGGTTTCGAACTTTGTATAAAATTAAGTAGTTTCACTTTTATTTTTCAGGCATGGGAATTTTTCGCTTTTTCAGATTTCTGGTTATTGTCAGATTTTTTTTTTTTTACGTTTTCTGGTTTTAATTCCTAAACATTTTTGTTTGTTTAACAAATGGAAACTGAATCGGAATCATGCATGCATGTTTCTATGATGACTAGAAAAAAGAAGTTGATGTCATATCGGTATGTTGAGAACTTAATGACTTTATGTTAACTCCAAATCTGAATTTAAAGAAATGAGTTGCTAAAAAGCTACCTTTAAATTTTGGGTGGAATGCTTTTCTGTATGGATTACTAAGGGGGAAATTCTGTAAAAAATCTTCTGTGATTCATTTTTGTTCTTAGTTTTTAGCTGAAGTCAATCCTGAGGCACTTGCCATCGTTTAACTTGAAGAACAACCAACTACTCAATGCCGTCTTGACAAATTCACATTTTCACCTTTTTTTTTACATTGTTTATGATTGCACATTTGCCCTGTGGAAAGAGTAGCGGAAAGTTAAACAGTGTTTTATGAATGTATGTGTTTTATAAAATGAACTCTTTTGTTGTGCTGACCCTAGTGTGTTTGCAGGTGACCATGGTGAAGGTGCAGGAGTGCCAGGTGTTCCGCACGTGTATGGACTGCCTGGGGGCCAACGACCCTTACTGCGGGTGGTGCTCGCTGGAAAACAAGTGAGATTTGTGT
This sequence comes from Hylyphantes graminicola, assembly GCA_023701765.1. Lineage (NCBI taxonomy): Eukaryota > Metazoa > Arthropoda > Arachnida > Araneae > Linyphiidae > Hylyphantes > Hylyphantes graminicola. The sequence goes on from CM043120.1 coordinate 126,172, forward strand.
TGCACATTGATTGCCACCCTACGGGTATCTTGTCGAGATTCAGATCAAATTCATAGTGCCATTTTGCCAACCGTTCTTTTGAAAACTCAGACATGACGGTCCTACTGGTTAAACAAAACTGAACGCTATTCATCACCCCTTTGCATCATATTCAATGGACACCTAGTAATCTCGGATGTGACTGGGGAAGTTCCATACATAGTTTATAAAGCAATTATTGTGTCTTTCACTTATTGGCGGCAAATATAATCCAGCTATAATTTTGTAGGAATTGCAAACTTACTGAAATGAGATTTTATCAATGTATAAAATGGATTTTTTTTAAATATTATAATCACACATTTTTTTCTCCTTCAAATTTTGAAAAATGATCCTTCCAATAAGCAAAACCACCTGAAATGGTTATTTTGAGAAAACACCATTCTGAGACAAATGAGATTTAAAGTTGAAAACTTACATTATGAAAATACTGCTAATCTATATCCAAATTAAATTTCAACTAGGTTAAACTTGTCTGAATGACGTACAAAGGGCATCCTTGGAAAGCTCTTGAAACATATTTGAAACAAATACTAAAATAAAAAAAAATCAATTGTTTTTAAAATTGCATGGTACTGAACTGCCTTATGCAATTCAAGAGCAAAAACTTAGACGTTGAAATTGTTTATCTAAAAAAAACCTGATTTGCTATCATTTTAAAGCTAATTTGCAGAGACATAAAATAGAATGGACTGCTTATTGGCAAACCTAAAAGGGACAATCTCATGGTCGTGATTCGGCTCAGTTTTGGCCCCTGTCATGTGATTGCAACCATTTGGCGAGTTTCCACAGCGACTTGAACATATGGGGCCTACAATCTAGTGATATAAAAAAGAAGTTGGGAAAGGAATAAAGATGAATCACTATTTCAACGATTAAAGTTGCTATTTTTGACAACTTATCACAGCTGTTTGGACAAATAATTCATATGAAGATTGTATAGTTATTGTCATAGATCTGCTTGATCAATGCATGTTTTATATGCTTTAAGTTGTTTTTTATGTAATGTTTTTTGATTTCTTACCTTTATAGGAATCAATAATTTCTTGTCTTCTTTCATCTATTTAAGATTACTTGAAAAAATGAATTACATGGAATTTTTATTAAAAATTCTTAAAATTAAAGTAATAAGTAGCTTTTAGTAGAGTGTTGTTGTAATACGAGTTGGTTTTTGTCATGGTGGATATTTTAATCAGTCTCTCTAACTTTTGTTTGAATGGTCCTATTTTTTAAAAACTTCTTTGTTTGAAATATGTGTACCCTTTAGACTTGTATTAGGATTGTTGGATTAGTAAAATTCTTTTTAACCTTTTTTAAATTCGAAAGAATTTTAACTGTCTAATGCATACTGTTGCCGTTTGGCAACAAGTAACATAACCCACTTCATTCCAAAAAATTAGAGCTCCCTCTCGACAAATTTGTGTTTTTTTCATCTATTGCATTCCATTTTGAAGTTTTAGTTACTAATAACCTCATAGATGACAGTAGTAAAATTATTCAAAATTAAGGAGTGAAGTTATATTAACCCTCTAATGCATGAATTTTTTGTTTCGTCCCGAAAAAATATATTTGTATCCCTTATGCTCACGCATTACGGGGAAAATACGGAAAAAAAATTAAATGCATCAGAATATAAATAATTTCATTTTTTAAAATTGTTACCAAACGGCAACACCATGCAATAAGCGCTGAATAGATGCTTAAAGTTTAGGGTACTAATATTTATTTTTATTCAAATTATTACCTTTTTTACTTAAGCTAATGAGCTTTTTATATTTCTAATAAATTATACTTAAAAATAAAGCTTATTGATAATTTCATTATTATATAAGAAGTTGCAGAGGCACACCGACACATAGTTTTAGGCATAAAATCTTTAATGAAAACGTGTATGACAAACAAAAAAGAGTAAATATTTAGTACAATTAGATTTTGTTAAACAAGAAAAATTAGTTATAAAAATAATTATGAATATTAGTTACTTTTGAAACAAAATTAATGTACAAATAGTAGACAATAGCAGGATTAGTACAAATAGTAGGTATTTATGAATAAAATATACAAAAAATCATTTTTAAACCTAATTTTTTTAAATGGCAGAATGATACGACATAAAACAGTTATTTTTACTCTTAAAACAAAGTGGTACCAAACATTTTAAACATTGAACTCTTGTGATGCTATTATTAACTAAAACTCCAAAATAGAATGTAATAGATGAAAAAACACAAATTTGTCGAGAGGGAGGTCTATTTTAATAAAGTGGATTATGTAACTTGTTACCAAACGGTAACAGTATGCATTAGAGAGTTAACTGTTGTGTGTGTGTCTTTGGTAGCATTCAAAGTATAATAATATTAGTGCTAAATATATAAAAAAAATTCAAAAAATAATTATAGTTCAAGAGAGTTATTTTAAAATATGTAGTTAATAGTTTTATAGTCATTCTTATCAATGTAGTTGGTTTTTGCCAAATGGCAAAAATTTTAAAAATTGAAATTATTTAAATTCTATTGCAGTTAATTTTTTTTCAGGGTGAAAAAAGTCATGCATTACAGGGTTAAACATAAAAAGAAAATTTTGTTCAATTGACCGAATGTAATCAAATATTTATGATTAAAGTCAGCAGAAAAAAAATCAGAACTATGGCGAAAATATCGTCTGCTTAAACATTAAAAAAAAACGCTAAGTGGTTGCTAGAAACCCACATGACTTGGGAGCATATGCGAGTCACCCATTAGGTTTGGCCTGCCTACTCGTATCTGATTTTCAGGTCGGGACAATTGGCATGGTTCCAACAAAACAGTAGCAAAAAGTTGTCATATGTAGCAGCCTTTCTCCTCTTGGCGATTTTCATGTTAAAGATGTTTTTGGAAGCTGCTTTACTCTTGAATAAGCAGTCCATTCTATTTATGTCGCTAGTAATTTGCACGGTTTTAAAAATGTAACAAAAAACTTCCTTTGTATCCATTGAAACTGGTGTTTGTTCATTTGAATGTAGTCGTCAATGCATTGTAAATTTGACAATTTTGTCCAACTTTGAAAGCATGCGGGTGAAATACCAAGTCCCTGGAAATAAAATGGTGTGTATTTTTTAGTATGTCCAACTTGATCACCCAAGTATTGGAAACATGAGCTAGAAAATGTTTGTATTGATTTGACAAGAAATTGTACCTGGGATTTTTTTGAAAATGAGTTTCTAAATAGTCTCCTGTTTTGCCCCCTGCACAGGTGCAGCCTGCGTGGGGCGTGCGCGGAGGCCGCCCAGGACCCGCTGTACTGGCTGTCGTACAAGAGCGGCCGCTGCACCACCATCACCGAGGTGCACCCGCCCCAGATACAGCGCACCACCGCGCGCATCGTGAGTAGCCGCGCCTGCTTGCTCTCTTCAGTGGCGGGGAGGGATTTCCCAGCTGAAATAGTTTTTTTTTGTGTGCATGCTTCTAATGAAACAAATGCTCTTTATGATCAATTGTGTGATAAATGGATGTGGCTCTGTGAATGTGTAGTATCTAACAAAATCTGTTTTATATGGATAGAAAATAATGACTGCAGGTTTCAAGCAAATTATGAAGCTTCTGAAAAATCTAACTTTATGGTGGGGGGGATCACCAAAGCTGTATGACAAAATTTATGGACACTCCCTTTCTGGGAATGGGGCAAAACACAGCAAAAGGCAAATTTCAACCACTCTACATCCCATATACATTGTAGTCCCCCCCCCCCCTTTAACTTAAAAGAAATATTCGATCAAATTAGAAGTTTTGGTTGCTCTGATAATTAATCCAATCTTGTTTATAATTCAGCTATAAAGCTAGTTTTAAAGAACAGGCCAAACTAGTAATAGTCGGGTGTTTCTGAATCAGACTTCAGATATTCTACTGTACTTGAAACTTTTCCATGTATATTTTTTTCTAAAATGCTTTTATGATTCATTTAACTAAAACCTTGGACTATAAGTCAACTGTTCTATATGCATGATAATCAGAGTAAGAAATATTCGGAAGTAGAAATGTCGTTTGCATGTCAATAGTAAAAAAATATTTTCAGCCCCTTAATTTCGTGACAATGAAAGAAACCTATTTCACTTAAACCAAATATTTCTTTTGGTTCTAACATCGGACTACATGCAACAGGTACTCCTGAAATAAAATCACTATCAAACAAATTTAATGAATTCCTGCTTTTAGTATTGTTTGGTTTGGGAATTATTTTCGAAATGACTGTTATTCCATGTGTAGTGATGTGCGAGTGTTGCACGCCATTTCAATGCGGTGTCGTTTCAGTTGAGCCTGGTGATCGACAACCTGCCCGCGCTGGAGGGGTCGTTCTACTGCGCGTTCTCTGCGCTGGGCAAGGCGCTGGTGACCAACGCGACGCGCTCCGCCAACGGGGTCAACTGCCCCACCCCCCACACAGACTCCCTGCCCACCATCCCCCCCGGAGAGCGTGAGTATCGTGTGCTGGTCGGAAGGGGCTGGTAGTAGCTCCTGTGGACTTAAGTAGGGACAGATAATGTACCCCACTAGGGATGCACTGAATGCCAAATCTGGTCAAATAACGAATATTTGGCCAAAGTCTTAGCCGAATATTCAGCCTACATTTTTTTTTCAAACCAAATTTAATTTTTTGTCAGATCTAAGTAAGTTTTATTTATTATTCAACAATTTTAATTCAACATAAACATATAAGTAGACAATCACACAATAATTTTAACTTAATATAGCTATTTTTTTAGTTAAAGCAACACGCAATAAAGTAGTACTCTTTTTTTTTTATTAAAACAAGCCTTTTAGAAAGTGATTGAAACTTGGTAAAATTGCAACACAAAAACAGAAGTAGGTGGATACGATGTGGAATGAAAATTAGGAGGGAAAAACATGGCTTATAATTTTGATATACATTCACAAAATAGTGTTTTTATCTTTAAGTGAAAAAATTACAATTGTGATGTATATACCAATTTGTTGTTTTTTTTAAAGCCCACTCACTGTTACTGTTCCTTTAAAGAGACATGATATTTAATACAACTTGAGTAAAGTTTGATTTACCATCATAAATAACAAATCCTTAAGAATTTGAGTCTATCAAAAAAGAAAACAAGTCCTGTTTGGAAATTTTTCAATGTTTTATAAGATGATAACACGAAGAAATTTGAAAAACATTTGATTTCACTATTCGGCCGAATAGTAAACTATTCGGCCAAACCGAATGTTTGGCTAATGTAGCCGAATACCGAATAGTAACCGAATATTCGGTGCATCCCTAGTACCCACAGTAGAATCTTTAAACTGATTCTAGAAGAACATGTGCAGTCAATCTCGCCAAGATTTTGGGCCCATTTCTAGATTACATTGTATTTGTTATTATGTTTATCAACTATTCTAAATATTTTATGCCCTAAATTCTTAAAAATTTAAATTTTAGCTTAAAAAATCTACAACCATTGGGGACGTACATAAATTACGTCGCGCAAAATTAAATTTTGACTTTTTTGACCCCTCCCTCCCCCTATGTCACGCTGCGTCACGTTTGATTGAACCCTTCCCCCTAAAATTACGTCACGTTGCTGCACCCCCCCCCCCCTTAAGGAAAAGTTACTTTTGATAATTCCCTTTGTTTCTGGAATTAGAAAAAAAAATGCATATTTTTATGCTAAAAAAAGTGAACTTGAAAAGAAAAAAAAAGTAAAATTCATCAAAAATCTATTATTTAAAAGTAAATTTTATTTTCCCTGGAAAATTGAAAATTTTCGAGGCGTTACGTCACGCTAGTGATTACCCCTACCCCCCTCCATGTCACGATCCGTCACGTTGGCGCATACCCCTCCCTCCCCCCTCTGAGCGTGACGTAATTTATGTACGTCCCCATTAGAATAAAATAGAAGTGCCACATTTAATCCAAAGAAGACTTTTATGACAACTTTTTATTGTTGTTTCAGATCATTTTACTGCCAAGCTGTCTGTACGCATGAAAATTGGTCCAGATTTTGTAGCAACTAACTTTACCTTCTATGACTGTAGCACATACACATCGTAAGTCTTATGATTTGAACTGACGATGTTGTAGTTCATGTCAAGGCTGCCGTGGACAGGTAAACTCCAGTAATCGCAACAATGAGTTGTACCATTTTTGATCTGAAATAAAAGAAAACAGTATGTTTTCTTAATTGTTAGAGTGCTTGCTAGTCATGGTCCAAGTCATTATCGAAGTTACTGCGGTTTACTTGCCCACAGCAGAAAGTATCCCACTATGTTTGGCTAGAATTGTTTTTAAAATCAGTCTTTAAATATTTTTTTCTTAATTTGCTTATGCACCATCACAATCAATTCTTCAAAGATCGCTTGCAGTATAAATGTTATGCCACACAGCGTTAAAGCATTACTTTTCTACAGTAGGTTTCCATAAACGAAGAAAGATTTTTTCGCTTTATTAACATTAAAAAAAATGAAAACCCTTTATGGTACAATAATTTGTTTTAAAATAATTTATTACACTTGCAAATCAAATTAAGCCAATATATGGAAATTGTCCGCACAAACATTATAAATAATTTACTATGTTTGTGTTGTCAACTTTTGAGTTTCCTTATTTTGATTTTTTTTTATTTGAAATGCGATTAATGGAGTCATAAATTCTTTTTTGACTTAGTCTTTGAAAGCCCTAAAAATCATGAATTTTAGACTTCAATTTGGCCGAAACCCAACAATAGCATTTTTTCCATTTCTAAGTGTTTTTTTGTGTTTCCATTGTGGCTGCACTGTCTACATCTATTAGTTTTTCCTGACTGTTTAGTAATTGTGTGGAATCCTGATTTTTGATGTTGCTGTTGCTTGACTGTGGTTCTAAATGGCGATGCCCTCATGCAACTCTAGCTTGACGCTAATATACCCTAACTTTACCGATTTTTTTTTTACTGTTTCTTAAATTTTTTTCAAACTTTTGTTTATGTTGTCTTCATTTGGAAACCTGAATTTCATATGAATTTATTTTATCTATAAAATTGTCTTAAAAGAGCAACAAGTCTATTTTTTTTATTATACTACATATTATTTAGAAGCCTCAGAATTAAAAAAAATCGACAGAGTTTCACGAAAATTTAAGTGATTGCACACTTAACTTTAAAAAATTTGAAAATGCCTAAAGATTGGATATTTCCAAACAAGGGAAGTCCATATTTGAAGTGTTCTACTGTGAATAACGCCCCTGATTAGTGGTTTAGGAAGTATTCCTAAAAGTAATAAACATTAAACTTGAAGCTTTCATATGTTTACTTTTTCATTTTGTCTACCATGTTTTCTTTTTGACTGATTTCCGCCCCTGATAGGTGGTTTAGGAAGTATTCCTAAAAGTAATAAACATTAAACTTGAAAAAGTAAGCATATAAAAAGCTTCATTTTGTCTACCATGTTTTCTTTTTTTCTTCAGAACTTTGGTATTGCAAACATTTGTTCAAAAGGGTTTGATATTTTAAACACCTTCACAATGTTGAGTTGTTCAAGTATTTCTTGAAGTATGCAGCCAGCCAAGTAATACTCTAAAGAACCCTACTACCTGTCTGTGTCACTTAACTATGTAAGCATGACCTTGTGTTGATCCGATGAATACTCATGCCGAAGGTTGGCAGATGGGTCTAGTATCCTCTACATAGTGTGTACTGGTATTCTTTGGTGGTGGCCGCCTTCATGAGAGCTTTTTGTGGGTTGGCATTTATTCTAGCCCAACCCCCCCTGTTGAGAGGATATGTCTGTAAACTGTTGCTCGCGCTCCTTCTGATGATGTGTCCCCATTCTTGCAGGTGCACGGCGTGCGTGTCGAGCGACTTCCCCTGCGACTGGTGCGTGACCGGACACCGCTGCACGCACGACACGGGCGAGAACTGCAGGAACGACGTCCTCGTCACCGGGGTCTCCGTACGTCTCTTTGTCATTCACTGCGCTGGGTCCGTTCACTGGGCGAGCCTTGAAAAAACTTTCTTCTTCCTCTGTCCCTTGTTTTTCTAGGAAACGGGAGGGAGCATTGCTTTTCCAAACGTGTTTGAGGCTCCGTTGTGAGGCTAACAATCCCAACAGTTCAAACCCAATTAGGGAGGGGGGCAAGACAGTGACGCTCGCGCCGTTTCAAGGAAAACCACTTGCGGGGGTGGGGGAAGGAAATGCTTTCAAGGCTCGCATTCTAGGTAGACCTACTACAACAGGCAGAGAAATGTGTATAAGCTGTTTTCCAACATCACACGCAACTTTACTTTAAAATAAGTTTTGTTTATATTAAGTTTTTTAAGAGGATTTTTAAAAGATACTTGCAAAAATCAATATAAAATATTCAAATAAATGTCTAGAAAGGAGGAGGGGCAGTAAATACGAAAACAACTCTTTTCATAGAAATGGCCTGTAGAGGGGGCTGTATACAGCATGAATGAGGTTTTTTTTTTTGTGAGTGTAAAATGAGTTTACAGTTTGGTCGAGCAGAGGCCTTGACACAATTTACTTTCAGTTGCTTAACCTCCAGAGGGCTATGTGTCTTGTTCAATAATTCATTAGCTATTAATATAAGTGATGTGAACAACATGTAATTTCCTTTAATAAATAGGTTTCAAATATTTGCTCTAAGAAACAAACAGCCAAAACAGTTCAACTGCTGATTTATTTATCCCCTAAAACCAGCTTTTTTTGGCATTATATAGAGTTGACTCAAAGATCAATCCCCTGTTGTAATAAACCATTTTTAATTGTAATAAACGTTTTGTTTCATTAATTGTTAAATAATTCTAAAGATAACAGGCGTTTAGTTGAAGAGAATCAAATTAACTAAAAAAAAATATTACAGGAGTTTTTATTGTGAAATACGAAGGTTGTGCTATTAATGAGTTTTTTGTGCTTGAGCTGTTTGCCTTTGATTTCAGAGCATCGGGCCGAGCATCCGCTCTGGCCCTGGTTTCTGTCCGCGCATCAATAAGACGGCCAATGGGAGCACAGAGATCCTAGTCGCATCTGGCATCAGCAAGAGGATCTCCGTCAAGGTAGACAACATACAGGTAAGCATGCACCAGGGTTTGAAAAATCTGTTATTATTCTGAATTTAAGGTTCAACAATGAAACGTAACAGAATCTTCTGTTCCTCGATTTAGATTTGCTTATAAAAATTTCCTCTCCCTCACCACTTCTTAAATGTAAAAAATTGTAAGCTACATGAACTCTTTCAATGTGTGTGTTTTGCAAGTATGAAGTGACCTCTCCATGACTTAAAACAAGTAGACCCGTTATCCAAATCCCGATTATGTGAAAATCGGTTCAATAAAAATAATTTCTGAGCCTTTTGGTTAAAATATGAAATGCGTACGCATAAATACACACAAAAATTAATACGTACATACAAAGTTGGATTTATTTATAAAAAAATGCAGTAAATTTTTGATTTTTGCTATAATTTTGGTCCCACACCTTTCGCATAAGTGGGGGACTCTACTGTGTAAAACTTATTTCATGAATGTAGGGTCTGCTCTTTAAGTGAGGCCCCTGTTGGAGCAAAACGGACGGTACACCAACATTGGTTAAGTGTTCATTAACCCTTTAATGCATGAATTTTTATTTTCATCACAAAAAAATATATATGTATGTATCTTTAATACTCACACATTATGGGAAAAATACTTTAAAAAAATTTAACTGTATGAGAATTTAAATAAGTTCAATTTTTAAAAATTTTTCCATGTGACAAAAACCAACTGCAAAATTCCAATTTTGATAATAATGACTAGAAAACTACTAAAATTATTTCAAAATAACCCTTTTTAACTATGATTAATTTTTCAAAACAATTTATTAGTATGTAGTACTAATATTATTATTCTTTGAATGCTGCCAAAAATGTAGTTTCACAAAAGTTAATAACCTCACTCTTTAATTTTGAATACACTTTTACTACTGTCATCTATGAGGATTATTAGTAACTAAAACTATTGACCTATAAGTCAATTATAGTTAAAATGCTCAGTTAGAACTGTAATATTAAAGTACCAAAAAATAAACAAGTCAAATGATTAGACGTTGAGATAAGTTTAAAATGGAACAAATTTTTATTGAATCGAAAACTGTAAATAAATATTGTATATATATGTAAAGAAATTTGTATAAGTATATCAAACAAAATGTATAAATATTGCATGATTTAACAAGTTCTTAAATTACTTAAAGAATATTTACTTAAATAGGCTGGATCAGGTTTTTATCGAAATTAAATAAAATGAAATATATTGAACTACGATGTCAAAAAATACCCGAACAGCTTTACAAAAGTAATGTAATAGAAATGTAATAGATGAAAAAAACACAGGTTTAACTAGGAGGAGCTCTAATTTAATAGAATAAAGTGGATTATGTTGCTTGTTACCAAACGGTAACAGTGTTCACATTTTCAAATGTGTGCGATTGTTCCCTTCACCGTGTGTCTCTTCCTCCCCGCAGCAGCACATTGCGCGGATGCGTTTCCTGTGCCAGTTCAACATCGAGGGGCGCGTCAAGCAGGTCAACGCCCAGCTCATCGGGGAGGTCATGTACTGCGAGGAGATGGTGGTGAGTGCCCCCCCTTGTGCCAGCAGTGTCTCTTGTCAGTTAAGTTTCCACAAGGCATTCGCCTTGCTTGCGTTTATGTCCTTAGCATTGCCGAAATAAATGCCAGCCTATAAATGGCGTGTGTAGCCCAGAGATTCCGATGAATAATAACCTGAGTGGGGGAGTGCATGTGAAATAAGCTCCTATGTCCCTACGCTGTGTATGATGTTGCTCCTAAAAGTTGCATCCTATGCCTACTCAGGTGGCGACTGGTCACTGGACAAAACTTGTACACAATGAATTCTCTTTTTCGGTGAAATAAAAATTGCAGTATCAGTTGGCAGGATGGGGTAGTATTGTACTTGAAAATGTAGGATTTTTATGTGGGAGGTGAATAATGCATGCCCACCCACCTCGCATAATCTCCACCTCAACTTTCCCAGCAACTATACCCCAGCTGCATTTTAAAACAGACTATTGTTAAATATTCAACAGGTTAATTGAGCGGAGTTACTTAAATATCACAACACAAGCATTTTTTAAAAAAAATTTATTGGCAAAAAACTAGAAATGAACTCGGTTCATATTTCATTGTGTGGTGTGTTGCTTTCACTTTTAACCCTTTCAGTCCCAGTGATGCCATTTGGCATCATCACTTTCAATATTTTTTTCCAATATTTTTTTAAGTGTTTATGTCCCGTTATGACATCCAAACACTCATCATTCGATTCTTCCCACTTTGTTCTATTCGACAATATTTTACATTAATCTCAATAGAAGTCAGAACGACTTTTTTTATTTAGAAAATAGCTAACAAGCATTTCATCTGATTTTTGAAAAGTTCACTTCAGTTCCACTTATTTAAAACACAATTTAAACTATTTCGGGAAAAATAATTATGAAATTTTTTTAATAATATGGTCAGATACCTTAAAATATATAACTTGAAGTGTTTTTAGGTGATATATATATATTTTTATTTTGTTGTTTTCCACATTAAAGAAATTTTGGCATTATTTCAAAAACCATATAAAAAATTAAAATGAATTTTTTTTTTCTTAAGGAACTTTTATTTTTGACCTAAAATAAGCTTATTTTGTGAATATCAGATGTTTCTGTCGTGTAGTAAATTTTTGGGACTGAAAGGGTTAAGCAAAAAACCACCCCACTATGCATCCCTTACAGTAAAGCATGACATGTTCTCTGTTGACAGTTCTCGTACAGCACGCAGGCCCCGAACATCAGCGCCGCGTTTGCCGTCATCTGGGACGTCAACAAGCCCTTCGACAACCCGGAGAACATCCACGGTGGGTGGCGCCTCCTTTTTTACGCGTGTCGGACGTTTGGCGTTCCTTCCTTGTGTTTGACCTCGTTCTGTGTGTTTCCAGTGCTGATCTTCCGGTGCTCCGGGATGGCGTCCAGCTGCGGCATGTGCCTGGAGCTGCCGGAGAAGTACCGGTGCGGCTGGTGCCAGGACAGCGACCACTCCTGCCAGGTGTACGACCACTGCAACCGCCTGCCCACGCTCTGGCTCGACAGGAAGCAGACCTGCCCCAACCCGCAGATACTCTCGGTGAGGGACACTCCGGTGTCGTTGGCATTCCTGCTCAGAATGATGACTCTTCTCATTCTTTAATAATAGAAAGATAAACTTTTGAAACTTTGAGAACTTTTGAAAAAATTTAAGTTTTATTTTTAAAAAAAGTATATACTTTTCAGCATCAACAATATCCAAAATATTTTACATTCTAGTTCAGAACAAAACATTTTGTATAATCCCGCTTCTTGAAATGGATTCAAATATTTTGTGTTAAATTATTTATTAATTTTAAATAAAGATGATAAACCATTTCAAAAAGTGTTTTTAGAGTACTGTAAATCATCTACATTTATCATATAAAAAAATTTTTCTAAAGATATTTAATATAGCCAGATATACGTGGCTTAAAATATATAATTTGTTCCCCATTGGATTAACATCAAGCCAATTTGGTTTCAAGACCTGCAGTCATTCAGGCTCCACCCACCAACTATAAGGAGAACTTGTTTTGTTAGGAACTTCTGTTTGATAATTTACCAAATAATGGAATTCAAGGCTGTATTGTTGCAGTTTTTTCTTCTAAAACATTTTCATGCTTAAAGTCTAATTTCAAAAGCACAAAATGCATTAAAAAATAAATGATATTTCTGATGAAAAATCAAAAATTTATATTTTTCGCATGTGGAATTGGGTATATCCCACCGTCGGGATTTGTCATTCTGCAGACAGTAGTAATCTGTTAAAACTGCAAATCTAATGTTTTAGCAAAGTGTAATGGGACTTGGGACACTTATATTGGGTGCCACTGCATGTTTTTGGCCTCCCTTGCTCATTGTTGATATTCAATATAGTTATAATACCATGTAAATCTGCCCATGATGTGCCTGTTCCTCTTGTGCATTTAACAAAATATATTTTTGTATTAACCTATGGTTTATCAATTCATGTGTCCCAAGTTGTTCATGAGTTAAAATAGCACACTTTCCTGTTACTTTTATGCTCGCAGAAATTCATATAGAAACAAAATTATGTTTTCAAAGTAACTACTACCTAAAACCGTTTCCACACAAGATTTATACACCTTTAGAACTTTTAAAAGCCAAAGCTTTTCCAAAGGTTCGAAAAATGTCATCTCCACCATGTCAATTCCTAATTTCTACTTTTAAAAAAATTGGTTTTCAAAACAAGAGACTTATCTGATGCTGTAGTCCAGGGCTCATTGTTTTAATTAGCCTACTTGCTTTAGCAGAAATTCAGAAACTTTTTCCTATAAAAAATAGAAAAGTAATTACTTGTATAATAACTGTACTCGCAGGATAATAATGAAATCAACTGTCTGATTATTTAGAGTAATTGTCGTTATCTTGCAAGACCCTGAAAAGGACATTTTTGGAAATGGAACAAACTATTTTTAAAGCTAAATTAAAAGATCTGAAATTTTGTGATGGTATTGGTATAACTCTAGTAATTCAAATCCGGTAGTTCTGATATTTTTCATACTTATTTATGATGTTGGCCTAGTAAATAATCGAACTTTGTTGCAGAGTGCAAGTTCGTCAAAAAAATTGAATAAATGGCAAAAAATCAAGGTTTTTCAAATTTTGACTCTAACCCTAAAGGATTAGTTTTTAAAAATCTTTCAAAATACACTAATACACTTTCACTACACATTTAAAACATACTAATTTTTTTACAATTTACTAAAACTGTCTTTGTAAACCCAGTAGTTTCCAATCCTTTCAATGTTTCTCATTTTGTTTCAAGTTTTGCTCATTGGAACTAATGAATTTTGATTGGGATTATACTATCAAAGTCCTGTACTTTTATGCTGGGGAAAAAGAAAATGAGACACACAGCAATGAGCGCAACAATAGTTATTAATAAGTTTATTTGTTAGGGAATTGAGTAATATTTAAACTAAAAAAATTAATTTCGCCCACTTGGAAGATCCCTGTTCAGGTTCTTCTGTACCTGGATCAACGTAGATAGCATATGCCCATCAGGGGATGGTGAGAGGGATAACTTAATTTTTTAAATAAGTGTGAATATTATTCAATTTCCTAAAGAAACAACTTATTTTCTTTTGTTGTACTTATCTTTTTGTCTCGTTTCCTTTTTTTCCAGCATAAAAGTACAGGACTTCGATAGTATGATCCCAATCTAAATTCATTAGTTTGAATGAGCGAAATTGAAAATAAATGACAAACTTTGAAATGATTAATCTTGAAAACTACTGGGTCTACAGAGACAGTTTCAGTATCATATTGTAGAAAATTTAGTGCACTTTAAAAATGTTCTTTGAAAAATTTTCCAGAAGCTAGTCGTACCTATTTCCAAGGTCACAAACTTGGATTATTTAGCAGGCCAGCATCATAAACAAGTCTGCAAGAAATCAGAACTACAGGATTTGACGCATACTGTGATGTATAAAGTTACTGGGCTATTTATTACCTTTATAACGTAAAAAGTGGATGCTTTTATAAAGGCCAGGTCTATGTCGCCTACTTTCATAGCCCAAACTTAAAATAAATGCTACAAACAAGTGAAGCATGTTAAAAAAAATTAGAGCATTGGAAACCTCTAAAAAAAATTCTGTTAAATTTAATCCTCATTTGAAAAACATACTAAGTTACTTTTTAATGGAATCAAATCATCATTGCCGCAACAATTGCACAAAAAACGTGATTTATATTAACTATGGAACCAATTGGAATGAAGTGATTCGCATATTCATTCTTTTTAATACAAATACATTAAGTGAAGGATACGTTATGATGGTAAGGAGAGAAGTAGCTTGCCCTCCACTTCACATATCTAAGTTGGGTGTGTTGCGTTTCAGTTCTCCCCGAAGAGCGGGCCCTGGGAGGGGGGCACCAACATCACGGTGCGCGGCATCAACCTGGGGCGCGTCTTCTCGGACATCGCGTCCTCCGTGCGCGTCGTCCACGAGGACGGGAAGACCATCGCGGAGTGCACGCCCCACGAGGAGCTCTACGTCAAGACCACACAGTGAGTACCCTATCGTTCAAGAGGACAGTCCTTTCCATTGAACATGGGTGCAGATTTTTTCTGTTTTGATATTTTTTTTTTAAATTCAATGGAATCGGGCGGATAAAGAGGGGGACTCAAAAGTTCAGAGTCGAAATGTATCGAATGACCAGGCCTTTTACAATAGTTTTTTTGCATTTATAAATTTCAAAAATTATTGTTTTGTTCCAAAAAAATATTTAGGTTGTTTAAATAGGCTTTCTTTCTTGGAGAAGGAAGTTCAGTAATAATGGTTACATTGAAAAATAACAAAATACCCAATTATATTGACCTTGTTTGATCAAAACCTGAAACTTATCCGTAATCTGGACTTGGGACATGATGAGTGTCACTGTACAATATCACCCACAAAGCGCTTGATGCTCCTATTTATATTTTATATTCTTCCATTAGTATTTTTGCTTACTCAAATTATTGATTTATATTAATTGTAGGTATTCATATATTTAATCACTTAAAATACCAAAAGTTTAAAAAAATTAATAAATGAAAGTGCTTTGAATAGTTTGTCTGTTTTTCAAAAAAATTAACCTTATTTTGAATTTTTGTTGATTGAATGTGTAAAAATCTCTCCAAAAATTCCTGTGATGTCCCTCCACTCATTTTTTTAGTAGTAAAAATGTCATTTCCAGAAAATGAGTTCTTTTTAATTGTGTTGAAAAATGTATATCGGTGTAGTTCACCCATGCCCTTGCGTGTTTCAGGATCGTGTGCCACGTGGAGAAGCCCCCGAACCTGACGACGGGCCTGGTCGCGGGGCCCATGGTGGGCTTCATGGAGGTGCGCGTCCAGAACGACTACCGCGCCCGCTCCAGGGAACACTACTCCTTCGTGGTAAGCATCTCCCTCTCGGAAACCTCCCGCACAGAGCTGTCTAGATGGAGGAAGGGACTTTTGGGTCATGGGGCCCTTTCCTTTCTTCTCCGGTGGGTAGGAAGAGGTTTCACCTTCATTCAAAAGAGTATTTTTTAAAAAAAAGTCAAATTAGTTTTTTTTTTCAATGACTAAGGTTATAGCTCTGGACTGCCGTGCTATAGATCCGAGTTCTATTCCTGGGTAAGACTTGGCTGTAAATGGGTGAAAACCTGTTAGTCTGTGTGTCATAATAACTAACATAGATCAAAATCATCTTTATGTCACATTTGATTTTCTTTCAAAATAATAATCTAGGTAATATAATCATTATAAAATAGATTGTTTGGGTCACTTTGCACTATAAATCAAAAAGTATTTAAAAACATTCTTTTTTATTATCCACCAACCGGCGGCATAACATCAAAGTCAACAAATAGAAGAAAACAGGGTAAGAGACATCAAAACGTTAAGCAGTATATATATATCCCCAAAAAGTTCATCCAAAATTTATTCTAAACAACTATAAAAAAAATTCCACTGAGCGGTACTTGGTTTTGGTTGCTGACGACCGACACGACCAGAACTACACTTGTTCACATCCCAACATATATAATACACCAAAGCTCATCTGAAATATATACTCAGTTTATCTTTTGTTTTTCTTTCTTCGTTTTTTAGTTTATAATTTTTTTAATATGTATATTATCTTAATGCAAAAAATATCTATTGAAATGGGACTACAATTTATTACAATTTAAAATACAACCAAAGTCTGATATTTTGTTGGTGTTACAATGAATGAGTTTTAAAATTAGCAATCTTATTTTCAAAGATGTTCTTATGCAAGGAATAATAGAATATCTGTTTTTATGGACTCTTTTACGTTAGTTAACCACATATTATTTATATCGTTATTTTTAAGAAAATCAAACATGGAATTGTATTGAATTTAGTCAGTTTTTTTAATTGAGTTATCACAAAAACAAGTATGGTATTGAAAAATTATAGTAAACAAATATTTAATTTGAATAGCTAGAAATAAGAGGGAAAAACTTCTTTAGATATAATGGGGATGAGCGGAATAAATAGGTTGGACATTTGTGTGGCAGAAAGTCGTGGTCAGATTGGTAACGTTTTGAAGTGATCTTCCGAGGGGCGTCGCTTTCAAAATGAACCAGGATGTTGCAAACGAAGTGTCTTCCACTGATTGGCTCTCTCTTTCTTGTAGAACCCGCGCATCACGTCCATCAAGCCGGGCAAGGGGCCAAAGAGCGGGGGCACCGTGCTCGAGGTGTGGGGGCTGCACATGGACGCCGGGTCCAAGGCGGAGGCGTTCGTGGGCGCACTCCCCTGCAACGTCACCAGGTGAGGATCGTTGGATTGTATTTAAAATAATTGTTACTATTACATTAAGAATTCACCTATCTAATGAAACTATATAAAATCTCTGTATTTTTTAAAATAATTTATGCTTTAATTCAAACTTTTCACTTACCGCAATATGGTGAGTTTTGAAACGGACGTGATAAAATATACATATAGACACCACACTCGAATTGCTTTCAATCATAAATTTTCCACACTAAAATTTTTTCAAAGATAGCAGCTCTCCTGATTTCTTAGTTTGAACTACGTTTAACGACAACGCTTCTTATTGGTTGGTTCTTTGCAGTGGGATCCAAGATGGAATTGGAGATGGAATTAATTGGTTTAGTTTTTTAAACGAATGTAAATGGAGTAGTTTAGGTTGTTTTCGAAATTTACATATGAAATATTAACGTTCATTTCGTGTTTTTTTTTCATTCGATGAAAAAGAAAATGCTGCAGCGACAACAGGAAATAGCAAATGTTTTTTTTTTCCTTTTTTTTATACATAAGGCAATGCTTCTTATGCAAATTAATTTCGCATTAAGTCTGAAATACTTAAAAAAGTTTTCATTGCATTAAGTTAAAATGAATTTGTCATAAAGAATACACATGCCTAATTTAATTAATATTAATTACTCTGCTTTTAAAAGCAATTCATGTTTTCGATCATTATTATAAACTGAATCATTAACTACCAGCTCCATTTGTTTATCCACGCTGGCTTTCCTATCTATCAAAAGAAATGAAAGGCAATCAATGTCTTGCATATCAATAATTCGCTCTGAATAGTGACTAAAAGCATCAATAACTTAAGATCCAATAATATGTCTATAACGTGTAACGTGGCGACATAAACCGATGCAGCGAAAGAGATCAATTAAACCGTACAGCAAATACGATCAGCTAAAAACAAGCTTTAATTCGCCCGTTTCATACTACAATAAGAAAAATTCGTCTGTGTTGTGTGATTACGTGTCTTAGAAATTATGATTAAGAGCTGTGATCGTAATAATTGTAGACTCTGGCAATGTTTAAAAAAATGCGATATGATTAAAAATTTCTGTTTAATCAAATATTCAATAATATGTGACCTGCAATTGTTGTTGGTTACGAACAAGTGGCCATGTCATCTAAAATTCTGCATATGTCAAGCAACAATCAAAACTTTTATGTCATAATAGTTCGTAGTTAAGAATTGAGGGCACTGCGCTCATCAAAGAGTTAGCTTCTTTTTCTACGGTAACAGAGTGGACAATTTAAACTTTAACATCGCTCTTTGCCATGAAGTTTATTTAATTTAAAATTTGTTTTTAGCTTATCATTATCAGATTCTTAATTGCTTTGCACTATTACTTTATTCTTAAATAGGTTCCAGTTTAATAAAAAAAAAACGGTAACATCGTAGTCAATTTTCTAATAAAAACATTTTTTTTTAATTTTGATTAATGTTTACTAAAAAATGTGATCATTAATAATAATGCTTAATGTTAAACATTTGTCCATGGTAATTTAATATAAATATCTTTTGTTTAAATGTAACTAAAAAAAGAAGTAAATGTGCTTCAAAATGTATAATAAAAAAATATCTTGTGCCAGGGCTTGAAATACGGCCCGTCCTACCGTCCTCGGCATTCAAAAATTCCTCTTTGTCACCGAATTTCTCTAATCTGATGTCGGAAAGGACGGCCATTTCCCCGCCAATGTTCGTGATGCAGTTTTAATTTCTGTTATCAAGAGTCTAGCGCCTCACTCCTAAAAAAGCCTTCCAGTCTAGAAATCCTATCCATTCCTTTGTCAGACCCAATGCACATGCTCACATCATTGTTAAACAAAAAAAAAGTTGCCATGTGTATTTGGACTTTGAACAAAGGAATTAACCATGACACACGAGTGTTCAACAAGAAGCGTACGCTACTCATGGATCATTGTGCCATTCGTATGAATGTCTGTATTGAATAAGAGAATGTTGACTTTTGTCCCCTGCAGCCGTGACGCGAACCGTGCGGTGTGCGTGACGTCCGCGTCCAAGGAGACCCTCCCGCAGACGGTGCGCCTCAAGCTGGACAACGGGCTGCGCGTGTTCGAGGACTACAAGTTCCTGTACGTGGACGACCCGCACGTCACGCACGTGGAGTCCGGGGCGCCCGGAGGGCAGAGGGGCGGCACCCCCCGGGGCATCCCCAGGTAAGGGGCACCACAGAGGGGGGCATGGCATTTATGACAAAAGATAACTCAATCGTGTATGGTCTTGGGGATGATAGGGAATTCCTGTTTTCTTTATAGGATGGCCTTGATATGCTTGAAGAGCAAATATTCTACACAATTTACTATGTTCTTTTTTCAAAAATATGAATGCCACAAAGGAAGAAAAAAGACAAACATCAAAAACACACGTTTTTTTTTTTTTTACATTCTGAAAGTGTTCTTAGCTAACTATTGGAGTAAATTAGTTTTCGATTCTAGAACATAGATCCAGCCAACTGGTTAATTGTTGCTGAATGGTAAAAAGAGTATTAATATAAATTAAGAAATAAATGGCATTTTTTGTATTTGGATAAGTGTTGTTAAAGTGGTAGGTTTTTGGGGAAGGGGGGTAGCAGAAAAGTTTTTGTGTCTAGTCCAGTTGGGGTATCCCTTTTAAAACCACAATGGCAGGGAGTGCAGAGCTCTTATTGTTCTCATTTTTAAAGCCCTTCCTTTTTTTCCTGTTTTTCCTTTTTTAAAAAGTATGCAAAAAATGGGAATTAACTCTGGTGCTTTTGTAACGCAGGGTTTTAAATTTTTTGATCGGGATTGCTCTCCTTGGCAGCTAGTGGGGATTGGACAATAATAGCTGAAGAAGTGGTCTCAAAATTAATTTTTGAGATTTGTTTTACTTAAGATTTTTTTTATGGAAAAATCGGTTCTTCGTTTTGAAAAACACAGGCCTCGCAATGCTCCTATATTTCCTATAATTCCTATAAATTTGAAAAAGTTCTTATATTTCTATAATTCCTATATTTTAGATCCTTAACCCTTTCAGTCCCAAAAATTTACTACGCTACAGAAACATCTGATATTCACAAAATAAGCTTATTTTAGGTCAAATATAGGAATTCCATAAGAAAAAAAATCATTAAAATTTTTTATATGGTTTTTGAAACAATGCCAAAAATTTTTAACTGTGGAAAACAACAAAATAAAAAAATATATATTACCTAGAAACACTTCGAGTTATATATTTTAAGGTATCTGACCATATTATTAAAAAAAAATTAGTAATTATTTTAATCGAAATAGTTTAAATTGTGTTTTAAATATGTGGAACTGAAGTGAACTTATCAAAAATCAGGTGAAACGCTTGTTGGCTATTTTCTAAATAAAAAAAATAGTAGTTAACTACTTTCTATTGAGATTAATGTAAAATATTGTCTAATAGAACAAAGTGTGAAGAATCGAATGATGTGTGTTTGGATGTCATAATGGGACTTAAACATTTTGAAAAAAATATTGAAAGTGATGATGCCAAATGGCATCATTGGGACTGAAAGGGTTAACTTCGCTTTTTTCCCCCTTTCATCAGTAGTTCTTTACATTCAAACTTACTACGAGGAATTCAAACTTACTGCAGGGGACGTAGTGGGACAATGCAAAATTTCAGGACAAACATTTAAGAAAAAATCAGGACAATTTCAGGACATTATTTAGGCAATAAAATACATTAGAATTTCAAGCAACGATTTTACTGACACTTCTATACAGGGTTCATACACTTGATGGGGGAAAAATCAAGAATTACTCGTACTATTTTTAAAAAATCAGTAAAATTAAAAAACTGCAAATTACTAACAGCATATACCTGAATACCGAAATTGTGTTTAAGTTGACACTCAATTTTTTTAAAACTAAAACCCGTCAAAAATTAGAAATCAATCCCAGTGTTTGCCAAAATAATTAAAATGCTTAAAAAAAGTTTCTAAGACAAACCAAAATATTTAATAACATTAAAGCTATGTCTTGTTATAACAAGTTCATGAAGCACAGATAATTGATCAGAAAAAAATTGAGTGTCAACTTATACACAATTTCAGTATTCAGGTATATGCTGTTAGTAATTTGCAGTTTTTTAATTTTACTGATTTTTTTAAAATAGTACTTGAGTAATTCTTGATTTTTCCCCCCATCAAGTGTATGAACCCTGTATAGAAGTGTCAGTAAAATCGTTGCTTGAAATTTTAATGTATTATATTGCCTAAATGTCCTGAAATTGTCCTGATTTTTTCTTAAATGTTTGTCCTGAAATTTTGCATTGTCCCACTACGTCCCCTGCTTCTATAGTAAGGAAGAGCGGTGAAAGTCTGTGAACCTTATTGCAGTTGTAAACATAGGATTTTAGTATTATGCTAGCTCTGAAATTGAGACTTCCTGGCAAACAGGATGCTTAAAAACTATTTTTACTTTCTATTATTTAAAACATCCAGTAAGTGTCCAGGGAAAAGTGATTATTTGGTTGCTTAATAGTAGATATCACTTAGTCTCAGTATTACAAAACATCCCTAGAATTTCCCCTCGTCACCTGACTGTGGTTCTAAAATACGACACCCGTCGCCAATATCCCTCGTGTAGCTCTAGTGCGACGATATTTCAAACCTAGCCTAGAATTTCCCCAAAATTTTGAATCCTCAGAAATGTGCTTCTAATATTTAGAGTTGCCAAAGTTTCCTGATTTCAGAAACCATTAAATTTAATTTTTCTATCTCGGAACAGGTGCCAAATTTCAATTACAGATTCTGTTGAGCAGACAATGGGTAATTTTTAAAAAAAAAAAGCTTCGTCTACGCACTCTGTAAAAGTAACTTGAGCTAAAGTAACAACAACAATGTTTAAAAATGTGTGTACCTGGTGGGAAAGCCACCTAAACCTCGTTAAAATAACCCTCTTTCATGTGACTTTAGTGGACTATTATTTTTGATCCTTAAGTGTAACTCATCATAAATTGCCAATTTTGTGTTTGACAAATTTCTAACTTATTGGTCAAAACAAAGGTACCACTAATTTTTAAAAAAATGATAAAGTTTAGGAAAATATATTTGAATTGAAAGTTACCCCATTTAACGGCACTTGCAGAAATATATATATATTACTTGGTGATTTTGTTGAACTGTGTGTCAGTGAGCTTGAAGCCACTCTGATTCTTTTCTGCATTTTACATACAGTGTTGTTTTCACTTAAACAACCCTCTATTCTTTCTTCTAGTGGCGGTATTCTGATTAGCGTCAAAGGAACGAATCTCAATTCCGTTCAGTACCCTTCCATGTATGTGATTGTCGACAATGAAGAATTCAGCAGTGTAAGTAGACAAAAATTTATTTATTTTCCCTGCTTTGTCTTATCATTAGATTAAGTTAGGTTAGCAAAAATAACTATGAAAAAACAAAATTTAATGACAATATTTTTATTTTTAAGTTAGTCGTATACCTTTGAAGGACGAATTTCTATAAAATGAATAACCCCTGATTATATTTGACTATTTTAGAATGTCAATCAGCACTCAAATATATTATCCAGGCCATATTTAATGTGTTATTTGCAATTTAATATATATTTAAGTATTTAAACAAGCAAATGTTAAGAAACTTGTCAGGTACATGTTAACTAAATCGGTGATAACTTTTTTTAGATTTACAATAAAAAATAAAATTGATGAAGTTGATGAATTTCTTTCATTTCATATGTTTTTTTATAATCCAAAAAAATTTAAATTCGAACAAATTTTGTGTTTTTTAGGTGTACAGCTACTTTAATGCTAGTAGTATGCTTTATTATGTGAAAAAATAAATTTTTGTACATAAATCAGTTTTTGGCGGCAGAAACCAATTTTGGGTGTAATTTTTCTTTGCTCTATAACAGGTGTTAGGCCAATGAATTAACATGGGAATGAATGGGACAATGTATTAAATATGAATAAATATGTGCCTTATACCAAATTGGAATAAACCTTTCCAAATGCGTTTATCCAGGTTATCAAATAATTTGCTCTGGTTTACAGTATCGTGCTGCAGAAGTTACTTTCGCAGGTTCTGCCTCCATCTTGGCTATCCATAAAGATTTCGTGCTGGGCTAATCCCAGCACTGAACCACTCTCTCTCTCCAGTAGCTGTGTCGTGTCTGACGTCGCGCGTCTTTGTGTGTTTCAGAACTGCAGCGTGGAGTCGGGCGTGGAGATGCGGTGCAAGTCCCCGCGCGTCCCTGCGGGCCGGCTGGACTTTGAGGGCGGGGGGGCCGTGGGCCTGGAGTACGGCTTCCGCATGGACCACGTGGCGGGGGTGCGCAACCTCTCCTCCCGCCTGCCCCCCTTCCTCATGCACCCGGACCCCATCTACTACCCCTTCCCGGAGCAGGGGGGGCTCAAGTACTACAAGAGCGACTACCTCACCATCAACGTGAGTGCACGCCACGGGAACGAAGCCGTCTCAGGGCTGCCACTTTGGGCTCTTCTGTTGCCTTTTTAGGGGGTCTCCAAAGCAAACTGCATCGGTGTTAATCCAGAAAACGATATTTTGTCTGTCACATTTCTTCGGCAGTATTGAATATTTTTACAAACTGATTTTTTTACATGATAAATGTAACTCGCTTACAGGTCCCGACAATCCCACTTTTTGAAATTGGTACGGATACTTTTTTAATTTTCAATTAATAATTTTACAAAAAGGATTCAAAGCAATTTTAAATGGTGGGATTATAGAGACCTTAAGTTATCTACATTTATTATTTTTTTTAGTGTTTGTAAAAAAATTCGATTCAGCCAGAGAAAATAGTTTTTTCCCATTGGATTAACACTGAGGGTTTTAGTTTGGAAACCTGCAGTAATTGCCATTCTCCCTTAACTTCTTACTCGAATATAGTTAAACATATTCCTCCATTTTTCTGCAAAATATGCATCTGTAGGAAATGACGAGACCCGTTTATCATGAGTCTGAGCAGCTGTCGTGTAACATTAACACAACAAAGCCTGTGAATCGGTTTCAAAGCAAATTGAGTTTCAGACATCACACAAATGAAAATAAACAAGCAAGAGAACGCGTAAAATTCAATCAATCTCATGAAATACAAAGAGTGAGCGTAAGAGTATCACAGGCTGGCATGGTTTCCTCAATATGAAAATTGTGGTGGAGGGCAAACAAAACAGGTCAAACAAGGTACTATTAAAGTGATCAGGTTTATTTAACTCAAAGATCATAAATAATACAAGTTAGACAAGCAAAATATAGCAAAGGCAAAGATCAGCAAATTATAGATAACACCCGTATAAATACAGTTATTTCAATGACGTCAGCTTGACGTTGAATCGAGAAATATGAATATTGTTAAATCTTCTTCTCACAATGTCTCCCCATTCACAATATTCACAAAAACTTTCTTAGTAAATGAAAACAGTTTATCTTTCAATAAAGGTTTTGTAAGCATATCCGCTACATTCAGCTTTGTAGAAACATATTTCAGATTAATAGCATTATCATCTACGAGTTGTTTTACATAGTGAAATCTGACGTCAATATGCTTAGTCCTATTATTAATAGCATTACATTCAGAAAAACAAATGGCTGCTTGATTATCACACAATACTAAAGGAATTACTTTAGAAACTAAAAATTTACATTCATTCAGTACATTACACAACCAAAAGGCTTCTGTGGCAGCTGCATCTAAGGCGACATATTCCGATTCCATGGCACTCTTTGCAATACATTTTTGAGTACAAGATCTCCATCCTAGAAAAACATTACCAATCGACCAAATAAATCCTGAAATGGATCGCCTGGAATCAGCAGCCGTTGCCCAAGATGCATCTGTAAACATTACAAAATCAGAATTAGTTGCATTCGATAAATTAATACAATAACGTCTCGTTAGACCAACATACTTGAGTATTCTTAATAATAAATTCCAATGACTAACATTTGGTCTAGAAGAAAACTGAGCTACATATATAACTGAAAATAAAATATCGGCTCTTGTTCTGTTAGCCAAAAATAACAAACTACCAAGTAATTCTTTAAACGGGTAGTTTTCAGCATCTTTACCAGTGAGTAAAGTTTTATTCAACCCTATTTCCATTGGAGTGTAAACCGGTACGCTTAAATCAACTGGAAAATTGTTAAGTAACTTTTCAATATAAGAATGCTGGTGCATAAAAATTCTACCGTTTATATTTTCAAACTCTACGCCCAAAATTTTGGTAATTGGTCCTAAATTAACTATGTCATATAAATTAGACAGGGATAGATAAATATCATTTAAATATTGACTTTCTTTACAAAATACGCATAAATCGTCTACATACAAGAGTATAACACATTTATCACTAATAAATAAACAAGGACAATAACTCGACTGAGTAAAGCCTAAGCTCAACAAAGATTTAGTCATATGATTATGCCAGTTTTTACCTGATTGCTTAAGTCCATATAAAGATTTCTTTAATCTTAACACTTTATTACTTACAGCACAATCCTTATACCCTTTTGGAATTTCCATAAAAATTGTTTCATCTAAAGCGCTATACAAGTAAGCACTTTTACATCATAATGTTGGTGCTTCCAACCTAAAACAATTACAAGCAAAACAAAAAATAATTTTATCAATGAAAAATCAACAACAGGTGAATAAACGTTTGATTCATAATCTATACCAACTCTTTGTTTGTGACCATGAGCTACAAGTCTCGCTCTAAACCGTTTAACACTACCATCCACATTATTTTTGACAGAATAAACCCACCTAGATGTTATTATTTTGTGGTTTTTAGGTCTGTCCACAATGTCCCATACATCCCTACTTTCTATAGTTTTTATTTCCTCTCTCATGGCACTTTCCCACTCGTCTCGCTGTTTAGATTCCACTACCTCTTTATGAGATTGGGGAATTATTAAATTAAATGCCATAATTTCTGGAGTGCTTATTTTTCCAGATTCATCCGATTCACAACAACTAGATTCAGATACACTATCAGTAGGTAATTCACAAGTTGGTTTAAAGTTAAAAAGATCCTCACTAATTACAATGTCTTTTGCAGTTGCGTACTTACGAACATCATTAATTGACCTACAGCGAGTATTATCGGGAGCATAATAGTACACATCAATACGATCGCTCTTTTTACGCTTAACTTCTTTTCTAGTCCAGCCATCCAAATTACTAGACCCGTTTAGGGGTTTAACTTCACACGGAATTTCCCGTTCAGCATTTTTAAGTTTAGGAACTTCTAATTTGACACCGTCAAATTCGTCTAAATCCGATTCTTCTGAAGTAATGTCCCCTGTACAGTCATTAAAAGATTTCTTTACAAATAAACTTTTTGATTTAAGAACTTCTATTCCAATAACAGACTCGTCAATCTTAACATGCTTTAACTCGATAACTTTATTTTTATCAGGATCAAAAACGCGATATCCTTTTGTGTGAGCCGCGTATCCGACTAAGATACCTTTCTTCGAGTTTGGCTGCAACTTATTCCTATTAACTTTTGGAACATGAAAAAAGCACAAACTTCCAAAAACACGAAAATGCGATATATTCGGTTTCTTACCGTAAAACTTCTCATAAGGTGTAGTTTTAAGATCGACTGAATGTCGTACTCTATTTTTAACGTGAACATAGCACTGCAATGCTTCAGCCCAAAATGCAGGGTCGAGTTTTGAAGAAACTAAGAGTGTACGAACTGAGTCCATAGCGTCAAAATTAATCTTCTCAGCAGTACCCATCATTTCTGGTGAATAAGCATTGGAAAGTTGATGTTTAATACCTTTACTATCACAAAACAATTTCATTTCCCGATTACAAAAATCTAAGGCATTATCTGTTCGAATCGCCAAAAGTTTATGATTAAGTTGTCGTTCTACATACGTTACGTAGTTTATTATTGCACCAACCGACTCATTTTTATTATCCAATGGAAAAACCGACAAATACCTCGAGTAATCGTCCACGATACCCAAAAAATATTTTGCCCCACCTTTACTATTTACGGGAGCAGGACCCCATAAATCGGCGTGCAATAACTGGAAAGGCTTTTTCGTAACAACTTCTTTAATTCTCTTAAAAGGTCCCCTTTTTAGTTTCCCTTCGATACAATCATAACAGTTTACATTTTCTTTGGCAATTTTAGGTACACCCGATACAAGTTCAGTATTTACAGTCGAATAAACTGTTCCAGCACCAATGTGTGCACAACGTTTATGCCACAAAGTCAATGAGTTATCTTTTGAACCCACAATATTTGAATTTAACTCAAAGTTTGACTTGCAGCCTTTTACGGGATAAAGACTGTTTTCATTAGGCACTTTCAGAAAAAGCTGTCCCGTTGGATCATAAATAGACAGAAATCCACCTTTACCTTCATAACTAAACCCTTTCTGTTCAATTACACCTAAACTTAATAAATTTCTATTTAATCCAGGTACATAATATACATCCGATACGGATATGTGCACTTGGCCGTTTAACCCTTTTAAATTTAAAACTACTTTGCCTATGCCTCTAGCTTCAATATTCCCTTTACCTTGCTTAACCGTTTTCGTCGTGCATTTAAATTCCGTAAATAAATCACGATCATGACAAAAATGGTGCGATGCACCGGAGTCGAAAATAAAGTCAATGTCTTTCGGACTTTCCAAACTACAGGCTTCTGCATACCACCCACCATCATTAGCATATTTGGAAGATTCACCAAATGAACGCGGTTTCACAGATTCTTTAAATTTACAAAAACGATATCCATGACCCAATTTACCACATTTAAAACATTTCATTTTTGAAAACCTTAAACTTTGATTATTGTTCACTCTTTTATCTTTAAATTGCAAATTTTTATTAGTAACATTAACATAAGAGGAACAATCAAAATTACTATTTTGTGTATTTTGCAATCGACCTTCTTCAGCTAGCAACGCTTGGGAAACATTTACTGAAGTAAATTGGTCATCAGGTAACTGATACAATTGTTGCACTATGAGCATAAACCGCTCAGGTAAATTGGAAATCATTTTATAAGCTAAATGACTGTCATCAATACTACAGTTCAAGTTCTTTAACTGCCGTTTCAGGTCTTGAAGTCGGGCAATATATATTGAAACAGTCTCACCTTTCTTCATCTCAGCTCCAAAAAATTCAGCAAGTAACCTCCCGATCAAAGCTTTACACGAGGGCTCCAAGTTCTGTTGAAGAATCAACCAGGCTTTGGCAGGATCTTTCTCATCCACAATCAGCGGCTTGATCTCGGGCTCCAATGCACGGTAGATGACGGATATGGCTTTATCCTGACGTCGGGCGAAGTCGTTTTTCTCCTTGTTCGATGCAGTGTCTGCTGGGGGTAACTCGGTCTCTAACACGATCCCATGAAGACCTCGATCTCGTAGCAACATCTCGACGTCAACACGCCATTCTCGAAAATTAGCGGGCCCCTTTAGTTTAGGGAAATCCAAAATACCGCTTCCGAAATCCTCCATACTTTCTAACTTTAGCTTTAAACAATTTAAAATTTAAAGTACAAAATGCGTTTGAGACCTGGGCCCATAACCACTGTGGTGGAGGGCAAACAAAACAGGTCAAACAAGGTACTATTAAAGTGATCAGGTTTATTTAACTCAAAGATCATAAATAATACAAGTTAGACAAGCAAAATATAGCAAAGGCAAAGATCAGCAAATTATAGATAACACCCGTATAAATACAGTTATTTCAATGACGTCAGCTTGACGTTGAATCGAGAAATATGAATATTGTTAAATCTTCTTCTCACAAAAATGATGTGGTCGCCGACTTCGCTTGTACCAGAGCTACTAGCAAAACCTGCACTATGCCTATCATTCGAGGAGCCAGCAATTATTATTTAAAAAAGCAGAATTCGATGTTTCACTAGAAAAGTAGCGTGTCTGAGAGTTCAAGCCAAAGCTTTTTAAATTTCAGACGTGCTACTTTCACCCAATTAGTAATTGAATAATTTATGAACCGTGCATCCCATGAAAGCGGCTCGTTTCTCCCAACAGGGCATGAACCTGGACCGCGCGTCCCAGGAGTCGGACGTGGTGGTGCGCATCGGGACGTCGTTCTGCAACGTGACGTCGCTGTCGCGCTCGCAGCTCACCTGCCGCCCCCCCACCACGCAGCCCCCCGCCCGAGACCCCTCCGGCAGGCCCGACACAGCCAAGGTCCCGGAAGTCGTGGTGAGTTTATGTAACACCATATTAGATTATTTCTGAAAGTAACTTCGCTGCTTTTGGCTGTAACAAAGTAACGAAAATTTCTTTATTTTTCCATTTTGTTGTTCCCTACTCAGTTAAAAAAAATAAATTTAAAAAATAATAAATTCTAATAGCAGTAGTTTGATAATTTTTTAAAAGTGACTTTCCAATTCCTTACTGTTAAAAGATTATTTTGAAACGAGCGATTGAACAGCAGATTCACATTACCAAGGTTGGCCTGTTTCCTACAATTTTATCCCTGAAAACAATTCTCATTTAAAGTAATGCATAAATATGTGAATGATAATGCATTTTATTCTATATATATAACATATCATACTTAACCCCACGGCAGAAACTGTCAAATTGTCCAAAAGAATTTCGCATTTTTTGCTGCAAAACAAGCAGAGGAAAAAACTCCAAACAGATAAATAATGTACAACTTCAAGAAGCTATTGTGCCAATTTTAGGCCATATAGAATTTTTTCTTAGCTGCATATTAAAAAAATCTATCAAGGATACTTAATTCCTGCTGTTACTCAATTCCTACAGGATTTCCTGCTGTTTCTGAGATCGGCAAACTTCAGCAATTTAAAAATCATAGAATCTCTTTGTTTCTAAATTAGCTGATCAATGATTGTTCAAAGGTGAAAAATCTTTGGCGATTTTGAATTTGGTTAATTCTGCAAATTTTATATTGTCTTTCTACAGACATTCCTATTCCTGCTAATAATTATTTCTAAACTCTGTGTTTTTTTCTAAAATAGTGATATTTCTAAACAGTGATACATACTAAAACATTGAGAGATTAATTTTAAAAAAAAAATAAGTCTGAAAGCAACGAAAATTTCATAAAAGTGTTCTATAAAACTCCACTGAAAATATCAAACCCCCAAAAATATTAACTATTATGTTCTCTAAATTTTCTAGTGAACTTTAGTTACATCATTTATTTTAAAGGGGGCTTATTCTACCCATTTTGGGATTCTAAAATCTTGTTTCAGGAAGCCAAAGGTGATTCTGCGGCATGGGTTTACTCCATCTATGAACTGTTAAGGAAAGTGTGGGGGGGGGATTCACAGTGAGTTGAATGGTGCCCCTTTTTGTCTGTACTAACGAGTGGGCTCTCTCTCTGTGCTTCGCAGGTGGAGGTGGGCGACCACCTGTCCTTCACGATCGGCCGCCTGAGCTACGAGTCCCCCGTCGGGGGTGGGGAGGCGCTCTCCCGCCCCCTCCTGATCGGGGTGGTGTGCGGGGCGTGCGTGCTGGTGGTGGCCGTCGTGCTCATCCTCATCGCGTACCGCCGCAAGTCCACCGAGTCGTCGCGC
Source organism: Hylyphantes graminicola (assembly GCA_023701765.1). Taxonomy (NCBI): domain Eukaryota; kingdom Metazoa; phylum Arthropoda; class Arachnida; order Araneae; family Linyphiidae; genus Hylyphantes; species Hylyphantes graminicola. Next base: position 157,121 of record CM043120.1, read on the forward strand.
GTCCTCAAGAACATGCAGGAGCAGATGGACGTGCTGGAGCTGCGGGTGGCCTCCGAGTGCAAGGAGGGTAAGAGCGACACGCGTCTCATGTTTTTAAGTAGGAATGAATGATTTTGCCATGTCATTGAAAAGTGCCTGCATCCGTAGAACATATGACTCGCTCAATCCTAATGGGGAGACCCATTAGTAGCATGCGAAAGTGTGCAGGGTGCTCTCGTTGTGACACTCGTGCAACCTCTTACAGGGTGGCGACAAGACATTGAAATCGTGGAATTCTCAGGGAAATTTGCAATCCTTAGAATATCAGGGAAATTGACCTATTAACCCCCCAATTTTTAAAATAACAGATTTTTTTTCGACGTAGAGGAACCGATCTGTTTGTGGATCCTTTCATTTGACCTCGTTCACTCTGGACCGACCCATTACCAGCGATCTCGTAGGGAATTTGTCCGCTCTGTAACGGGTCTTTCATTCGACGTGATATAGAGGATCCGGATTATCGTTCCCTTTGCGGATCCGTTCTTTTGGACCCGTTCACTCCGGACCGACCCATTTTTAGGGGTAGCGCGCTCGGATTGGAATGAGTTTATTTATTGTTATTGTTTCGTTCTCTATGGTTTTGTTGTAAGCATGCTATGAAAATGCTAGTGAATTCTGCTTTCGTTTATATTCGTGTATTATTTTAAAGATGTAAGTATCAGGAAGTCAGAAAACTAAACAGTATCAAGTTTTTTAGACTCTTACTCAAAACAATTCCCACGCATCGGAATTTCTCGGAAAGGACCCGATTTCCCTTTCTAAGCAGTGTGTGATTGTGATAGTAAAATCACTCATGGTGGTTTAAGTGACATTAAAAAGCACACCAACTCGAAGAAACACACTGAAAGTGTTGAAAAAACATCTAAAATTGGGAAATTTTTTAGATCTGGTGAAAACGATAGTGAAGTTATAAATGCAGAATTTTTGAAATGTTTACTTTATGAAAATATCAGGAACCACTGTAGGAAATGTTAATTATATATTTTGTGTTGGGGTAAAAGATGAAAATCACACCTCCTTTTTTTGCTATGGAAAAATAAATGCAAAGTTAGTCATTTTATTTTTGTGTTTAAGTTATTTTATGTGTATTGCTTCAAAAATTAGTTTTTAAACAAAATTTGAAATCTCAGGGAAATTTTTTGATAATATTCTGGAAATCAGGGAAATCTCAGAAAATTTTACATTTCAATTTCTGTAGCCACCCTGTCTTGCGATCTGTGTTGACTCCGCTTATTGTTGTCTTGTCTAGCGTTTGCGGAGCTGCAGACCGAGATGACGGACCTGACCGGGGACGTGGGCAGCGGGGGCATCCCCTTCCTGGACTACCGCACCTACGCCATGAAGGTGCTGCTGCCCAACGCAGACGACCACCACGTGCTCAGGGACATGCAGGTACTGCTTCTTCAATCCAGTTCCAACCCCTTCTTGTTCTGAGCTGCCAGTGATGAATGAAAGGGGTTGGCAGAGTCCGGTTGGGTCGTGGACACTCCACTTCTTTAAATTAACCTGTGTCCTCCTCCCTGAAGTGTGCATCTTTCTTTATGTGTGCGCATCCCTTCTCTCTGACCCGGGGCTTGTTGTCTCTCTCCGCAGATCGACCCCATCCAGCGGCCGTACGTGGAGAAGGGGCTGCGTCTGTTCGGGCAGCTCGTCATGAACAAGACCTTCCTGCTGCTCTTCATCCGCACCCTCGAGGCCAACAGATACTTCTCCATGAGGGACAGGTAACGCGCACACGTCCTCCCAAAGCGCAGCTCATTCAGTGTCCTCCCCTTTTCAATCCAAAAGTTCTTTTTCACAGCTATAAGTTTAGAATGTAAAGCAAGAACTGTATTTTATATTGGTTCTGTAAAACTTCCGAAAATTATACTGCTAACTCATTTAATTACCCTAAAGACAAGACTGAATTTTGGAGCAATCCCCTTGTCAACCCCTCTTTCTGTTTTATTGTTATAAATAGCTAGATTTGTTAAACAAAGCTTATGCTGGCTGCTGTGTATAAAATTAAAAGTGCTTTCCAATGACATGTTTTGAATGTAACAGTCCTGTGGAGGGGGCTAAGCCATTTATTTTCAACCCAAGTAGAGCAAAACTTACTTAAATTGGTTGACAACTCAATGTGTACGTCACTTTTGTAGCAGCACACAATGTCCAAACCATGTTGCAAATGTATTTTGAGTGACCTTGTTCCTGTTCTTGCGCAGGGTGAACGTGGCCTCCCTCATCATGGTGACGCTGCAGGGCAAGATGGAGTACTGCACAGAGTGAGTTCATTCCTTCCACTGTATCGTAAGTGCTCTTCAAAGAGAGGCATAAAATTTTACACATTTCTAGAGTCCCGATTGAATTCATGTTCGTTACATTTAGCATTTTGTGCTTTATCACTCCCACATGCTTCAAACGGAAATAGTTATGAAATGGAGAACATGAAAATAACCTCTAGTGTCTGAATAAAATAAATAGGAACATGCAGGATTTATTATATGCATATGTTTTACTTCACATCAAATACTTCATATATTTAAAAAGTGGATAAATTATTTAAAAAAATCGGAGCATTCTAGATGATTATTATTGGATGGAATTCACTATTCCAGTACCTGACACATCAAAGTTTTTTTCCTTTTTAATTTCTCTGGTGTTGTGTTGAGGGGAGCCCTTGCATGTCACGTGAGATGGGCTGTGTGTTTTCCCACTCTGAGTAATCGTGTGCTTCCAGCATCCTGAAGACCCTCCTGGCCGAGCTGATCGAGAAGTGCATGGAGGGCAAGAGCCACCCCAAGCTGCTGCTCAGGAGGTGAGGCATCTTCTATGTGTTGAAATCGTGCAGTCAGTCTCAAAAGTTTAGACCCAAAAAAAAATTATGAGTCGTACAAATTCACTGAAAAGGTTTAGTTGACAAAAGTTGTGGTTGTAAAAGGATCAAGCAAATATAAAGAATTCAAAATGTTGGGAATCACTGAGAAAATTACAAAAATAAATTTTATTTAAAATAATTGTAAAAAGTACCTAAAAATCTTTCTTAAAAGTTGAGAAAATTGTTTGTTTCAAAAAGGGCAGGTTAACATCTCTAAATCCAAATCAAATGCTTGCCTGTCCATCACTAATTTATGGATTTGGAGACGTGCTTTAACCATTTTTCTTGATGAAAGGTGCCATATAAAATCATGAAATAGGGTTTTTTTTGCACTATAGTATATAATGAAAAGACAGTCTTCTCCAAAAAAGTATTTTCCTTCAACATGCACCCCATACCATTACGAAAGTTTCGTCTTGATATTGCTGTTTCTTGAGAAAAAGAGAGGAGTTAGAGATGTTAGCCTGTGACTTTAAAGCAGCAATATTTCACTTTAAAAGTGTTAAAATTGCTACATTTGCTGCTTTGTATAAAATTGAACGAGGAGTGTTACTAAATCCTTTAAATTCACCGGATACATAATTTTATTTTTTAATATCAAAAATAAGTACAATTCAAGCAATATAAATAATGCAAAATTTGGCCATTAAATCAAATTTTCTATATTTTTTAGATCGATGTTTTAGATACTTTTTTTATTAACACCTTGGCCTCCTTTAACACCCAGCGGCACTTTTTCCGTTCCTTGGCTTTGACCCTCCAATTTTTAACTTTAATCTTTCTCAAATCCTCTTCCGCCTCGTCCAGCCATCTCTTCCTAGGACGTCCGGCTCTCCTCCTTCCCTCTGGCTTTCCTTTAAATATTTTCCTTGTTGCTCTTTCATCACCCATTCTCTCAAGATGTCCAAGCCATTGTAGCCTTTTGATTTTTATTATATCCACAATATCCCTTTCCTTGCTTTCTCAACTCCTGATTACTTCGAATTCTCCACACTTTTTTGCTGTGTTATTAGAGGTTTCGTAACAGTGGGTTTTTCCGGAGCAGGGTCGTTAGCCCCATTATGTGATTCGTGATATTTTTAAATATCTATACCGGCCTGATCCCTGGTACCACAACTTTTGTCAATTAAATCTTTTCAGTGAGTTTTTGTGTAGAACTTTCAAGAAAAATCAAGTTACTATTTCAAATCTTTTAGTTTTAATTAAAAGGTATTGTTGTGTTTGTAAGTGAACTTTGCGATAAATTATTACAACTTCAAAGCAACCTCATATTGGTAGTCATTTGTGATTGGCAAGATTGACCTCCAAGTAGCTTGGCTGTTTCCTAAATTTTTGTTATTTACTTGAAGGAACACGGATAGAACTAAATAGCCAAAAAAACACACCTGGTGTTTGATGTTTTATTTATTTAAGATTCTGTTTTATGTGGGGTTCGGAGCAGATCTCTTCACTATCGCATATGTTTTCTTTTCACACATTGTTCAAACACGCAAGAACCTTCCAAATATCTTGCAGACTATGTTCTACTAAATAAAAATTGGGAGTAAAACTGCGAAAGAATTGGATCTCGCCTGGTTTTAAGTTATAGCACCTGAGTAATTTAGGGGGTTTTTTTATTTAAAAAGAAAGTTGAGGTTCTTTAAAGGGCATTTTTTAAAAAACCTTTTTATTTATGATATGGAAAGCTAATTCATTAAAGGATTGTATAACTTTGCTTTATATTTTACTTAGTTATTAATTATTTTTGCTAGAATTAGATGCCATAGAATCGCCGAAAAATTTAAGTTTAATTTATGGGCATTATTAAGAGTTTGTACAGAGTGGCGTAAATAAAAGGCATGTAAGAAGTTAATTTTTTCCCATTGTGTTTCATTTTTGAATAAATAAGGATTCGCTTGCTTTATTCCAATTATTCTACCAATGTATTCAATATTTATTTAATTGTAGATCTTTAAATATTTATTATTATATCATTTATAACATAAAAAGTGCTTTGTTCGATGTATCACTTTTCATTGGATGGTGCGATATATAAATGGCATCATGGATTTTTTTATTTATAACATGGGTACATCAATTTAAAATGGTTTCTTTTTTAAAAAACACTGAGTCTTCATCCAGAGAGTATTGAATGTGTGTTGTTGCAGGACCGAGTCTGTGGCTGAGAAGATGCTGTCCGCCTGGTTCACCTTCCTCCTCTTCAAGTTCCTGAGGGTGGGTGCTTCTCTTTCCTCCTGGTCCTTTTTGGATAGTCACTTATTCGTAGCATCGGCCCTCATACAATTTTCGGAGCTTAATGTTATTTGAAAGTTATTTCCCAAAGTGATTAATAAAAGTAAGATAGTTAAAAACCATACTGACCTGCCACTTGTACCTATCGTTGCTTACAGAGCAAGTACGGCACACACTAGAAAACAGCAAGAGAGAGATACCACACCATTGTCTGCTGCTGCATAAATAGTATTGTTAATTTGCATATACACGGCAACCTACCCAATAATATTGTATTTACATTATTTAAAGTGCAATCTCTTGCTGCAAATTTAGTACTACCGTCAGTGCGGGTAACTTAGGCCAAAATCATAGTTTTTTTCACAAAAGAAGAAAAATTTAGCTTCAAAAACGATTTAATCACTTAAAAATCCTTATGCATTCTAAGTATTGTTCATTTAGGAAGAATTTTCAGGCATTTTTGTTACATTTTATTAATTAATAAAAAATTGGTATTAATTTTAAAAAATAAGACACTGTTAGGAGCCGGGCGGATAACTTTGGCCACCCAAGAAATACATAAAAAACATACTTTTTAACATCCTTAAAAGCTGTGTTAACGATTTAAATAGCAATATTAAAACTTTAAACCCAAAATTAACAAAGTTATAAGACATATAGTTATTAAAAATGGTATATAACTTAGCATTTACATTGCAGTGCATCGTGGAATGGCATTACACGTTGAATACTAGAATTGTTTGTCGCTTAAAAGAAAGAAAAATAAACTTCTATTTTAATAAGGAAAAAAGAATTTTTTTGAAGCAAGATTTAATAACAAATATATTTGTAAAAAGCAAACGATTTTATTATAAAAGGTGAAAAATAATATATTTATAATTAGGAATTTGAAAATGTTTACCTTTCGACATTTGCGATTTTGAGTGGAATACGTATCTTGCATTTTATCTTTTCAATGTTTAAAATCATGAGATTAAAAAAAAAAATCTAAAAAATGAGTAATCATAAAAGTAAGAATTTTTTCAAAAATAGTAACTTAATACGCTTTTACATACATTTTTTAAAGTGCAAAGTTCCATAAAGAAATATTTACATCTATGGCCAAAGTTACCCGCATTCATCGGCAAAAGCTTCCCAATTACAAATATTTAAATACAGCATAAAAAGTAGTCAACTTAGAATAAAACAAATGGTGTAATATTCTTCCTCGTTAATAAAAGAATCTAATAGAGTGTTTTATTTAAATAGTTTCAATATTTTTTTAAGTGTTCCAGACAAAAGTTGGAAGAGATAGATTTTTGTCATTTTATGCTCGTAAGAATGAAAATAGCATTTGTACTATTGCCAGATTTAGAATGAGTTTTTTTTTTTACATGAAATGAAATGCGATATTTCCACCTTTCCAAAAATGTAAAACAATTTAAGATGAGATCATTTTATGAAGAGAAATTAAGAAACAAATCTTTTTCCGACGCGTGGCCAAAGTTACCCTCCGTGGCCAAAGATACCCGCTTTGACGGTACATAAAACTAATATGGCCAAAAACTGGTTTAGCTTCAATCAATATTCAAAATACACCAAACCCGTTCAGCTCATTTGACTTCATTCAAAGGTCATTAAAATGAAGTGAACATAAACGCCACTTGTTTACAAGACATGTTTAAGTGCACATCGGCGAATTTTTTTCCGGAAATCAAACTAGAGAAAAGCAAGCTGTGTTTCCTTTTGGACAATCCCCCCCTTATAAGCGTGTTCTTCCCTTGGGCAGGAGTGTGCTGGCGACCCGCTGTTCCTGCTGTACCGCGCCATCAAGCAGCAGGTGGACAAGGGACCCGTGGACGCGCTCACCTCCGAGGCGCGCTACTCCCTCTCCGAGGAGAAGCTCATCCGACAGTCCATCGAGTACAAGTGCATGGTGAGACAACCCCCCCCCCCCCCAAATGAGCACACTCTTACGGGGGCACTTCTTATTCCCCCACACACACACACACAACGGGCTGTTAAGGTTTGAGCTTCAGCATTCTTATTGTTCCCCCACCCTACTTATACCAGAGTGGGGGGGGGGAGGAATAGGAACAAAGATGCTTCTGTTATGGGAAACAATTATTTTCCTCAAAGCTTGCCTTGTAATTGGAAGGACAATAAATGAAATCCAAGCATTTACTTCCATAATTTTTTTTGCTGAAATTTGTTTTTTAAAATTAGTATGATTTCAAAATGAAATCCAAACTGTGTAATTGTGTGTGTGTAAAAATGACATTTTAGGACAATAATTGGCTGTAAAAATGCTGTTTCACCAAAACCAAATGTTTTTAAGGTTATTGATTAACTTCTATTAATTTATTCTCTTCAAAAAATAATCAATTATCGGTATCGACTAGTTTTATGCTGTTAATAAACTGGTTTGCTTCTGTCAAACATTATGCAGTTAGATTAATATGGTATTTCAAAGGTAGTGTTTAATTAGTCTTATACGACATTTGTTCACTTTATATACAGTAAAGTATTAGGCTTTTTACTGTCACTAGAATTATATGTATTTGGTCACGTCCCAAAATTATTCAATGAACGGAAAGAGCACACAAATAATAAGACATGTGGCCAACTTTCCTTTACAACTGAGAATATATCCATAATAAAATTAATGGAATGTCAGAACAAAATGTTTATTTAAGTATGTTACACCTAATGAGGAAATAATTAATGAACATGAATTATAAAGTATAAGAGGTTGCTTAATAGTTGAATTATTTTTTTTTATGTTCCAAACCACACTTTCAATCTTTCCTCTTTAATCGAAAATGTTCACTCCTTGATTCCCGGCTAATTTTCTTTAAAAAACGCAATGACCAAGTTACACAAATAAGGAGAATGTGTTAAGCCTAAGGTTGTTCCATAAAAAAAATGTAATGATGTTCCATACAGCAAGAACTTACATTGAGCTTTGTAATTTTTTTTTTTATATTTCACTTCTTTTTAGGGCTTTCTTGTGGCTTTTTTACAGAGATGTTTTCATTTGGATTTCAATTTATTTGTTTCAGTGTGAACATGATTAACTTTTAAAAAGTTGTGATTAGCAAACAAAATACTAAAACTGTAGTTACATTTGAAAAAAAAACTATTAGTCGTTAAAATTTATATGTACAATGACAAAGAAAATGAGCAAAAATTATTGTAACTTGACAGCCAAGTATCTTGGTTTTTAATAAGCTTTAAACATTTATCTAAAAAAAGATTTATATATTTTGTGTCCAAGTCCTTTTACTTTCACTTATGATCATGTGTTAAATCCATGTAAGAAAATCTTTCATAAATGGTTAAAAAAAACTATTATTTTTATGAAATTAATTCCATTATCGACCTTTGATTGTAATATTCCATTATCGTGCCGAATCTAAGAAATTCTATTTAGATTCTGAAGACAAATATCACTCGCCGACTGAATTGATGTCCTGCTTATTGTCCTGTGGACTATTGTGAAAATTACTGTTGCATTGTATGACCCCCCAAATAAAAATAATTTTAAAAAATTCTTTTATCTGCAAGCTGTATTCTTGAAAGTGTTTTGCTCCCTTCCCAGACGGTGTACGTGTCCATGTCCTCGCAGACGGTGTACTCTCAGGGGGGCCTGGGAGGGGTGGAGTGCGGGGGCGAGAACATCGAGACGGCCGTCAAGGTGCTCGACTGCGACACGGTGTCCCAGGTGAAGGAGAAGGCCCTGGACGCCATCTACCGCAACACCCAGTTCTCGCAGAGGCCCAGCAGGGACGGACTCGACCTCGGTGAGTGCAAGGGCTCCATTTCCTTCTTGGCATGCGGTGGTGAATGTTACACCTTTGGAAAGAAAATCAAGGCTACTGGCCTTTTTTGCAAAGATACTGTGCAGGGAAAAAGTGTATTTGAGTCAAGAAACTTTAGTTTTCCTTCAAAAGGTGCTTGTACAGCTGCAAAAGGAAAAAGTTCCCACTAATCATTATTTGGGCTGTTATTCAGCCTCTAGAGAATAGTTTCAGTCGGTTGCATGATACAAAATTTGCATACAGGACACTCTTCATATTAAAAATTTTGCCAACTTTTCAATAGCAACACTCCTTTTTGAGGTCATATTTCAAGTGTATGAACATTTTTAACACGAAATACAGAGTGTTGTTAATTTTTAAGCATTAGTTAAATTTGAGACATGTAAAATTTAGGGGCCGCAATGTAAACAAAAAATAAAAACTGTTTACTTTAATTAAACGTTTTTAATAAATCAAAAGGAACTTTCCATACAAGGTATATACCAGTTTTTCCTTCTGCAATGGGAAAGATTAGTTTTGGAAGGGGGCGGAGGGGACCAACTCTGTTTCCCAAGTATATGACCATGTGAGGGAGGCTTACCAATGCAGAGTCTGTTCTATTTAAGGTCTCCGGACTCGCATCCTTAAAAACCGACAGGTTTCTTTACTTGCTTCTTACCTTATTTGAATGAAAAAGTGTCCTTTCTGGTCTCTAACGTGGTGTGTGTGTTGGCAGAGTGGCGTGCGGGCAACTCGGGTCGTTTGACCTTGTCGGACGAGGACTCCACGACCAAAGCAGAGGGCGAGTGGAAGCGACTCAACACCCTGGCACACTACAAGGTGAGCACTCTCCCGCAGATGATATCCTTTATAAAGCATGCATTTTAAGAGCCCTGTGTAAGAGCGGCTTAAATATTAACTCTGAGACACATTTTGCCATTTTCACTTGTCCTCGTAATGGCTCAAGGATTCCTTAGCCCTTATTGTAACTGCTTTCATTAGAACTAATTAAATTTAAGCTTTTATAGTACATTTAAAATTATTTTAAATCCTTGTTATATACAACCCCTGGCAATAAATATGGAATCACCTTTCAAAAAGTAAAGCAATCTTTATTCAACAGTGTGTATAAATTTCAAAGTTAAACTAGATCAAACAAAAACATATTTAATTAAAAGTAGACGATTTAAGACACAGATTAAAAACACAAACACTTTCACTAATGTGGTCTAGCATGAATAATGTAAGTTATTATTAACCAAACTGGAGAAAGAAGTATGGACTCAGTGACGACACGAGAATAAAGTATGGAATCACCATGCATTTCTGTCTTGAAATCTGGCAACACGTATATTTGCAAATTATGCAAATTAATCGTAGCATAAAAGACGTGCTACCGATCTCGTGTTGTCATTTGATGAAGTTATTTCAGTGCAAGCATGGCTCCTACGAAAGAATTATCGGATGAGGTAAGGCTAAGAATAGTCAAGCTATTCAAAGAAGGACTGTCAACCAGAATTGTGGCAAATCGAGTAGACTGCTCTCAATCTGCAATAGTAAAGATATGGATAAAGTTTAAACAAACCAGGATTCATTTAAAAGGGAAGCGTAAAAGCCACCAAAGGAAAATAACCAAGCGAGATGATCGAAAATTAAAGTCGCTTTGCCTTCAGAACCGCAAACAAACTTCAACAGTGTCGAAAATGAAATGGACTGGAGCGGGTGTTGATGTTTGCACCAAGACAGTATGAAATCGACTTTGGGGGATGGGATTCTCTTACAGAAAAGCCAAACGAAAGCCGGCCCTAACAACTGCCAAGAAGAAGAAACGTCTATAATGGGCTAAAAATAAGATAACGTGGACGGTAGATGATTGTGGGACGAAATAGTATTCAGTGACGAGTCACGGATTTGCGTTGATCATGGAGACGATGCAATAACATTCGTTTGGAGACGAGGAAACGAAGCTTACTCAGACGGCTGCATAAAAAACAAGTAAAGTTCCCAACTACCGTTCTGATCTGGGGTTGCATGTCATGTAAAGTGCCATGCGAAATGGCCGTCGTTAAAACAACTGTCAATTCGCATATTTATATTGACATTTTAGAACATTTTCTGATCCCATCCATTGAAAATGCATATGGAAATGACGATGTCGTGTTCCAGGACGATAACGCCTCCTGCCGTAGGGCGAAATGTGTAAGAGATTTCCTTGCTGATAGGCAAATTCCTACCATGGATTAGCCTACCAATAGCCCAGACTTGAATCCAATTGAAAATATGTGGTGGAAACTAAAAAAACTCTTCCAGGCGAAATCTCCACATTGCAAGGAAGATCTGATAACTGTCATTTGCAAATCTTGGAAAGAAATTAGCTCTGGTTACTGCCAATCATAAGTAACATCTATGCCTGCAAGGATTAGGGCAGTTATTAAGGCGCATGGAGGTGTTACGAAGTATTAGTACAAGGTGGATATGGGCTGAGTCTATATTTTTTTCCCGCATTGTTAGTGAGTCCATACTAATTTCTTTGTATGCTTACTGTTAACTGCACCTGTTACGCACCAGATGATGTTATTTGACTAGTTTATGTTCATAATCTGTAGTTCACATCTTCTACTTTGAATAAAACATGTTTACGTTTCATCTGAAATTACTTTGTTATTTTTACATGCTTTTAACTATCAACAACATAAATTCTTTTAAGGTGATTCCATATTTATTGCCAGGGGTTGTATTTATTAAAACAGTTCCTTTAACAAATCAAACTATTATTACATGTGTTTTCAAACTATTATTCATTTTTTTGCTGCTTTGAGTTCCATTTGTTCTGATGTTTTGAGCTAATTAAATTACTTTTTATCTTATTTATAGTATTTATTTGAAAAGAAATAATTGTAAAAAAAATTCATCAACTGTACAAAATTACAGTAATACAAGCTTCACATGGACAAAACATTTCCTAATAATTAAAAAATCAGTGTGTTTTTCTTTCCAAAAATAATTTCAACCTCGGCAGCTAATTGTTATCCTTCGGCGCATTTCAATTACAGACATTTGGCCATTCAATTTCCATTTTTCTCAAGTTTTATTTGATTATAATATTAATACTGATATGCCATTTTTATTAAATTATTAACTGGCCTTGAAGTAGCTCTTTGATTGCAAATAAGACCTTTAAGTGTTGTTTAAACAAGTTCGTAATCTTTTTTGAATATTCTTGCAGGTATATAATTTATGAGAGCTACCAGCGTTCTGTAGGCAAATGCAAATTAGTTTAGTTTTAATTTTTGTTTTAATAGTTGAGTGTTTTAAATTGTATGGTCGATAAGTGTGCCAGACTAAGCCTTGTGTTTGTCAGGTGCCGGACGGAGCCCTGCTGACCCTGGTGCCCAAGCAGTCGTCCATGTACAACCTCACCCTCATGACCGACAAGCTGGACAAGTCGCACAAATACGGTGAGCGCACTTCCACACCACGGATCGCGTTGTGTCGTTCACGCACAGTTTGGAAGGATTGTTCTCGACAATCCTATTAGGAGTGCACTGGAGGCTTACGTTTGCAGTTGGATTTTGTCTCATTACCTGCAGGTTACCTAATTTAAGCGGGGATGCTAGTCTTCTGCTTTTTAGCAGAATTCCGCTTTTTATGTTTTTATTCTCGGTGAAAAATTCTGCTTTTTTTCTTTCTCCCAAAACAATTTCCGCTATTCCAAAATTTTCCATTTTTTAAAAATTTTGCAAAACAAATCTGTTTTTAATTTATTTTTTTGTTCTAACAAACCAAACAAGCATACTGCTTTTGTCCCCTAAATTCAGCATTTCATTGGGCCTTGAATGAATCCCTGCGCAGGGTTTGGTTTAAGCGGCATCGCTATTTGCTATGCAAATTCACTGAAACAGTGATACAATTAGTCAACTTATTGGCTACAACTGCGATGCATTTTTTTTTAACAACTGATTGTTTACATTTTCTTAGCAAAGAAAAAACAAATAATCAAAAATGGAACCGTCTGTAATTGTGTTAGTGAAACTAAACTTCAATTTCAATACACAACCAGTACATAGAGCAGATTCTAATAATGACCATAAATTTATTTAATCCATATGGGAAAATGAATTGAGATTGCACTAAGATGTCTTCAAATCTCAGCCAGCCAGTGCTATCTCCCATTTGAAGAAGAGTCCAGTTATGCTTCTTGATTTACTTATTTTGCTGCCGATTATTTTTTCCAATGATGTCACATTGCATCAGAATGATTGACAGTTGTCTGGATCTATGTGTATTTAAGAGAATCTCGGTTTGTAGCTCCAGTTCAGACCAAGTTGGAGCTTCCAGAATATTTTCTTTAGATCAAGTGTCTGTGAATTGTGATTACAAAGAACAGCTTAAAATACTTTTTGTTTACGTTTAAATCTTTATTTTTACTTCAGCCTAAACTAGAATTTCTTATTTTAGACAATTTTTGGCTTTAAATAAAATGGAGTAACCTATAGCACCTGTCATTAATTCTTTCAATTATTAAGAAGTTTCAGTTATATATATTTTTAATTTTGATAAACAAATGATGACTCTTTCCAAATTCTTAGCAGCGTAATATATATCTGTATTTTAAGACTTTATTTTTTAAATAGTGAAATATAACTTTTTGCAAAATGTTTTCTTCAGAAAAAAGTTTTGATGTATGCCAAAAAGTATATTTAACAGTAAAGCATTGTTTCTTCTTCCTTTAAAGTATCCAATCACCTTTTTTCAGCAAAAATTGAATACATATAAAACATTTGTTTTTTGCCTTTTTTCTAGTTTTTAATCGAACCGAAGTTATACCACTTTAAAGCTTTTTTTGCTTGTTTGTGCGCTTTTTTCAAAATGCATTATGAATATGATTTTTACTCTCTTGTTTCTATGTGTTTTCCAAAAATGCTACAAACTTTTGCCTATAAAAAAAATTGGGAACTGATATCTTAATGATTAGTTCATGATCTATATTAATATTGGTTAAGCATATTTAAATGAAAACAATGGGAAAAAAATAAAAATTTGTAAAGATATCATGTTTTGCGTAAGCCTGATTTTTGAAGCATATTTTACTATAATTCAACAAATACTGAAAAAAAAAACAACTTTTTTTCATGATTTACTTCCTTAAAACTATTTTTATATTCATAACTAATAAAAAATTCCTAAACTTTATGGCTGGAATAGATTTTTCAGAAAATTGCTGTCAAAAGCCACCCTAATGGCTTAAATTAATAGGATGTGAATTTGTTTAGTTTTGATATTTCATGTACCTAATTTAGTTTGCAACTAGTGTGTCCATTATAATTCTTAAAATGTAAGTTTTATATGTCACGCTTTTTTGTGCAACGAGCACCCCCTGATTTAAGTTTTCCTCCCCCTGTGCAGAGACCCTCAACTTCTCCCTGAAGACGTCCCCCCCGCTGAGCCGCGCCACCTCCCCCATGAACCACGACCCGGAGGGGGGATACAAGTACTGGCACCTGGTGAGTGTTCATAACGTAAACAAAAATGGAACGTGTTGGAATCCTTCAGTACGGCTGTCTGTCCGTCGCCCAATTTCACAATGCAAACCACAAGTTGCACAAACAAGTGGTATGTGTCACATGGAGGCAAAGAATCAGTCGGTTACATTCCAAATTTCATTAAAAAAAATTTAACGAGGTATATTTAAAACTTAAGTAACTCAAAAATTGAATCTACATTCACATAATGTGAGAATTTCATTTTTATTCAATATTTCCTCTGTTGCCACGTCAAACATAAAAGGAAACTTTTTTTGAAATTAAAAAAAAAACTCTTGAATAAATAATTATTTATGTGATGTATGCTGTGACATCATTCCAAACTAATTTATATCGCAATAGAATTCTTTGGATGGTTCATTGGTGAAGTAGGATGCGTAGAGGTTCTAACTTTGCATAAAAAATTACCGTATATACTCGTGTATAACCCGACTCCGTGTATAACCCGAACCCCCCTTTTTTAACCAGATATCCTTCCAAAATCGGTAACCCGTGTATAAGTCGAGGTAGGAAATAAGCTAGAGCCTTCTGAAAAAAATATCATAAGAAACCGGCTCATGACGGGACCGTATTTTTTTTTTACTTGCAAGCAAAATTTCAACCCCGACAAAAACAGGTTTCCGCTTTGTCCTTGACATTGCTGACCCTGAATGGAGAAGCTAGGTTTAAACTATGTTCAGTGAAGACCATGCTGCCAAGGTCACTGATTGATAACGTTTCTTGAAGACTGGTTGACTGAACTGTCATGTGCCAGAGCTACACGTGCAAATACGCATCACACAAAAACAGGTTTCGCTTTGATGTCCTTGACATTGCTGACCCTGAATGGAGAAGCTAATTTTAAACTATGTTTAGTGAAGCGTGAAGACCCCGCTGCCAAGGTCACGGACTGACAACGTTTCTTTACGCCTCTTGAAGACTGGTTGACTGAACTGCCCTGTGCCAAACCTACACGTGCAAATACGCATCACGCCGAGAACTAACAATTAAGCACGTTTATGGTAGAGATTGTGAAAGATACCAATCTTATTTCATCTTTAGAATTTAACTGTTTTTATGTCTTTATTTTCAATAGTTAGTAGTTAAACCTCAAGTTTGATTGAAATTTAGCTTTAGTTAAGGATTTTCCCCCCTTGAAAATTTGATGTCTCGTGTATAAGTCGACCCCGTTTTTTACGGCCCTAAATTTGACCAAAATTTCTCGGGTTATACACGAGTATATACGGTAGCCAAGTTTCACTTTTATTTTTGAAGCATCAATTTTACTAATTATTTCTTCTTCTAACAGTAAATTAATGTAGCAAAAAATGGATGTTAATGAGCTTGTTTCAACACTTAGTCAGCAAAAAAAACCCCAATGAAATTGCAGCATAGAGCGTGACATCAGAAGATATATTCCCATTGAATTTCTTAATGAAAGTAAAGAATTAGTGTGACTAAAACATGATTTTCGAAATATTTAAAGTTTAATGACAAGTTTCATTTTTGCAGCAAAAAATTTACATAAATATTCTTCGAATTTTAAATTTGAACATCTAACATCATCATTTCGGCATTTAAATTTGAACTTTCTAACGCCACTTTTTCTTCGATAAAATCGACTGATGGAAAAAAATATAATTTGAAAATCGGCAAACCAAAAATTATGATTTAACCATGATAATCTTTCTTAAAATGAACCACTATTACACTTTCTAGCAAATATTACGATGCATTAAAATGTGGTTAAACGATTCATTCTGAACTAAAGTTGCATTACAACGTAACATGGTAATGTAATTTAAGTCTTCTGTTATAAGGTTTGGATAACCAAAATATTTTATTCATTGTTAGTACGATCCATTCCAATCACGCCAGAATTTTAAATCCGAACTTTAGACTAAATAAATTAAAAATAGACTTTGAATAAATAGAAATCTAGCTTTGTTCATTTTCATCAAAATCTAAAAATCTTAAAAATGAACATAAAGTAGTCAAATACAGGGGGAAAAAAGGATGTAAGAAAGTTTCAAAGAAACAGCTGTGGATATGATAAACATGTTAACTTTATATAAAAGACGTGTAAAAAAAATTCTTGAGTAATGGATTTCGGTACGTTTTCTCGATTTTACATATTATTTAACTATAAGCCTCGGGAGTGACTTGGGCACATGACGGCACACTGGAAGTGAGTAGTCTCTAGGAGATGGGTGAATTCATCTGGTCTATATTAGCCCAACAGGTGCCTCCTGAATTTTCCTGAAAACTCCTGAATTTTACTTTTTTGTATATAAGGGCCCTTAAAATTCCGAAATTTGTATATCTGATTTTCTGTAAGTTTGCTGCGCAACAAATGAATTTTCCTAAGCGCTCTTAACAGCTGCTTACAGTAACATCACGGGAACCATTCATCTGAAAACAAGTTTTAGTGAGCATGTTTTTAGTCAAGTACGTTTTTTACTAGCTGAGAGTCGCGAGAGTTTTCTTGTCGGATATTTAAATAGTGATTATACCTGAAATCTACATTGAATTGCAGTGTTTTTAACTATATAATTTTTTTAAAAAAATCTGCCGTAAGCATTTTCCCGCGTTAGATAAATTTAGCCTCCTGAATTTTTAGAAGACTCCTCCTGAAAAAACTCCTTAAAACTCCTGAATTTCTTTTTCTCAAAGAGAGTATAAACCCTGGCCCAAGGTCCGAAAAAGCTACCGTTACGGGGGGCTTACCCCTCTAGGATTGACGGATGTGCTTAAAATGAGCCCTGCTCCTCGTTATCATTTTTAAACCAGGAATTGGACTGCTTAATTATTACACCTAGGGTTTAGATATGGGATTTTTTTAAATCACCGGTTCACATTAGCTTGCCAATGTGTTTCTGGCTGATGTACTGATTATTTCCCTAAAGCATAATCGGCCGCAGATGGTAAATATTTTTAACAATCGGCATTGATTCCTAATGAATGGTATGTTTTTTATTGAGCACAAATGTTGTGTTGAAGCGGTTTAAGTGAAAGATTCTGTTACAAACCTATTTTTTTATAACAATGTTGCAAATTATAAAATGCTTAGGGAAATTAGAATTTCAACTTTAACTCATGAAACCAAAAGATCTTTAGACACAAGTTTCGGTGAGAAAGGAATTATTAAGGTATACAGATAGCATTAGTTTGAAATTGAAAGTCCTTTATAATAAGAATATAAAAAAAGTCACTTTACCTTCAGCTTCTTAAATTTAAGTTTCTTTGGTTTGAACACTGCACACCCGAGACATCACTATAAAGTTAAAAATAGACTGCGGGGATAGGTGGTGTACCACGGTGCGGACGGATGCATTGAAGCAAACGCAGCAGTGCACAAAAATGACTCCGGGACTGACTCTCTCGACAGGTGCGGCACCACGACGCGGAGCAGAAGGAGGGCGAGCGCGGCAACAAGATGGTGTCCGAGATCTACCTGACGCGACTCCTCGCCACAAAAGTGAGTGCAAGCGACCCTCTTTGTCACTCGTCATGGGGCATGTTTACGTAGAACTCTAAGTGATTTTCAAGTTGCATATTATTTATGACCATTATTACCCAATTTATTAAAACGAATAATTTAAATATTTTAATAAATTTTCAATATAATATAATTTTAATATTATATAATTAATTATTATATAATTTGAAATTAATATAATTTTATTAATAATAATTTAATTTTTAATAAATTTTTATTTTTTGTCTTTATCATAAATTTAAACAAAATGAGTGCCTTTCTTTACTTTGTTGTACATTTGTGAAAAACCAAAAAAATAATTAAATATTGCACCGAGTTAATTATATGAAGCAAAAAGTGCTGTCTTTTTTTACATTTGATTTCAATGTTAAGGGCTGTGGTATGAAGTTTCAACTAAATATTCCTTGATGATTAAGAATGAATCCGTTCACCCGGGACATTTTTTGAAACCTTCCAACAAGTAATTAACACATTAATTATGTCCAAAATCATGTGGACCGATAGAAGACCTAAATATCAGTTTTCAGCCTTTGATTACTGGTATCACTCACTTATTTCTATTAAAAAAATAAAGTTTAACAAGGGTCAATATGATATTGAGAGTTTTTTTTTAATTAATTTTTTAAGACATTCTTTTAGTAATTAATTTTATAGCACAAAAAATTTTTACTTGTAGAGTTTAAGGTGTGTCCCTAAGTAAATATTAAACAAAACAAAAAAAATCTTTGAAAAACATACTTTTTAGCATATATTTGAATGAAAAATATGTTTAGATAAAGAATATATATGTGTAGGATTTTGCTCCGGTCTTAAGAGGTTAAAATAATGTTAATGTTTAAAATAATGAGGAGTATATTTGCGTGCAAACTTATGCCTACAGAAGCTATTCATGTTGCATGAGGCTATTAATATCTCGCACTCCTCGGGTGTACCACCATCATATAAATTCAGTCCCACTGCCTTTAGAGAGAGAGAGATGTCTGATGGGGGTGTTGTGTGTGTGTTTGCAGGGCACGCTGCAGAAGTTTGTGGACGACCTGTTCGAGACGATCTTCTCGACGGCGCACCGGGGCTCGGCGCTCCCCCTCGCCATCAAGTACATGTTCGACTTCCTGGACGACCAGGCGCTCGACCACGGCATCACGGACCCGGAGGTGGTGCACACCTGGAAGTCCAACAGGTACACGACCCCTACCTCCTCCTAAATGCCATCCGATCCAGATGAGAAATCTGTCCATAGATGGCGCCAGTTAGGGACAACGTGTTTCGAGGACACGTGCTGTTGTTTTGCTATGTCCACACGACAGACTTACAAACGGACGCACCTACCTCGAATGGTAGAAATGGAATATGGATTTCCATGCGCACACATTTCCTGTCAATTTTTATTGTTGTAGTGTGGACATAGCCATTGTTTACACCAGGTCGCTGTGATTGTGATAAGAAATTTTAGTTACAAGAGTTCGAAATTTATAAATTTTTTGGTAAACTTTTGTAAATTAAGCCAATAATGGTTAGTTTTTTGCATCATACCATCCTAAAAGTAGAAAGGCGAAAAAACATGGTTTTTCAATAATTTCATATAGGAATTCCTACGAAATGGAAGATATTTGGTAAGGAGTTTTTATAATTCTTTTTTGGTGAAAATTTATCATCTATTATAAATATTTTTATTTTCAAAACTTTTCATAATGCATTAATTATTTTAAAAAAATTTCCCTCCTAATATATAGTTTTCACACATATTGACTTTTGTTCTATCTTGTTTTATTTTTAATTTGGTTCACGCATTCTGTTTTCTAATATATGTGTTTTCGAAGAAATAAGTTTTAAAAAAAAACTTTTTAATATATTTTTCACGTAAATTCTAATAATTTATATGCATTTTATAGTTGAGTATCAAATGATCTATCTCATTTTAAAATTCTGCTTTTGTTCGAAATTATAGTACAGTAAAAACTCCACGACGGACCACCTCTACTTACGACCAATTTTTCAAGGCACCGATTTTCCCCCCTATGTGTTCAATGAGATTTCACTCCACAAACAACCAATTTCAAATCGGGTCCTTCACGAAAAAATCTTTTTCTAACATAACTTTTTTTCTGTTTAAAAAAATAAATTAGAAAAACAGGTAATTTGGGAAAAAAAAAAAGAAATTACAGTCACAAATTTATGTTTACTTTAAAAAGATTTAAGTAGGTCACATTCATTTGTTAAAATAAGTTAGTATAGTGTTTTTTTTACATACTACAGTTTGTTCAAAAGTAAGTTACCGTATATACTCGTGTATAACCCGAGAAATTTTGGTCAAATTTAGTGCCGCAAAAAACGGGGTCGACTTATACACGAGACATCAAATTTCCGGGAAAAAAATCCCTGATCCTTAAACTAAAACTAAATTTCAATCAAACTTAAGGATTAACTACTATCTATTAAAAATAAAGAAAGAAAAGTAGTTAAATTCTGAAGATGAAATAAGATTGGTATCTATTCATAATATCCACCAGAAAGATGCTTAATTAATTGTTAGTTCTTGGAGTGATGCGTATTCGCACGTGTAGGTCTGGCACAGGGCACTTCAGTCAACCAGTCTTCACAAGAGGTGTAAAGAAACGTTGCCAGTCCGTGACCTTGGCAGCGAGTCTTCATGCCTCACTGAACTTAGCTTCTCCATTCAGGGCCAGAATGTCAAGGACATCAAAGCGGAAACCTGTTTTTGCATGATGCGTATTTGCACGTGTAGCTCTAGCACAGGAGAGTTCAGTCAACCAGTCTTCAAGGTGTAAAGAAACGTAGTCAATCCTTGACCTTGGTAGCGTTGTCTTCATGCTTCAATGAACATAGTTTCAACTTAGCTTCTCCATTCAGGGTCAGCAATGTCAAGGACATCAAGGCGGAAACCTGTTTTTGTTGGGGTTGAAATTTTGCTTGCAAGTAAAAAAAATTACGATCTCGTCATGAGCCGGTTTCTTCTAATGTTTTCTTCAGAAGGCTCTAGTTTATTTTCTACCTCGACTTATACACGGGTTACCGATTTTGGAAGGATATTTGGTTAAAAAAAGGGGGGTCGGGTTATACACGAGTATATACGGTAGTATTATTTTGTGTGCATTAATTGCGAATCAATAAATAAACGTAATGATAAATAGATTGTTGTAATTTTGTATTGGTTAATGATACATTGTAAAATGACATTTCAACTTTCTAGCTAAATCACTTTTGTTCTCTAGGAGCGACCAACCTCCATTTACGACGGATTTATTTGGGAACGGGCGGATGGTCGCTCTTGGAGGTTTCTCTGTATTATTATTAAGGGACTGTTATTCTTAACAGAAGCATTTTTAATAAGTGTTTTATAGTATTTATTAATTTTTCTTTAAGAAGCCAAAACTTTTTTTTAAATGTAATATCTGAACAAGGTTCTAATTACTTGTGTTTTAGTCGTATTAGATTCTTATACGGGATTTTGTTCTGCTTCTGCTTGCTGATCTGTTTTTAGCTTTTTAATCATAAATTTGCAAAAATTTGGATTTTGGCAGTAGTATTCGGTAACAGTTTTTACACTATTCTAGCATATTGAAGAAGGATTTTTTTTAATTTAAAATAGTATTTATTTGGAAATAATATTGCTTGGAAGCAGAATCAAAATAAAAAATAACTCATTTGTTTATTATTTACTCGGACAGAACGGTATTCGAAATAGCCCGATGGATTCTTCATTCATCGCGAATACATTCCTACCTAATTATAAATATGCGAAAGTCTACCAACAGATGGTGCGACCTAAGTACTTTTGAGGATAGATCGGTGAAATGTCTATTGAAACCAGTTTTCCTCATGATGTTAAAGGTATTGTGGGAGCCGGAAAGGGAGGTCCCTTTATAATGAAGTCGCTTGCAAATTTCTACCAAGTTTTTTTTTAAAGTGATAAAGTGCGTAAATAAAAAATACGCAACTTGATTTACTTTATGTTTGTGAGTATGAAAATTCCATTTAAATGATTGATGAACGTGCACACAAAGCTATTTATATCCTGTCACATTTCCTATCTATGTTTATTAAATATTATGTATTGTGGCAGTTACTCATTCCTTAGCAGATTTAAATGACTCATGCTAATGTGTTCTTTCGATTCAGCCTCCCGTTGAGGTTCTGGGTGAACCTGATCAAGAACCCGAACTTTGTGTTCGACATCCACAAGTCGAACATCGTGGACTCGTGCCTGTCGGTGGTGGCGCAGACCTTCATGGACGCGTGCTCCACCTCCGAGCACCGGCTCGGCAAGGACTCGCCCTCCTCCAAGCTGCTCTACGCAAAAGACATCCCCGTCTACAAGGACTGGGTCGAGAGGTGATCATTCATTCCATTCAGAGAGCGTTTCTAATATATATGTGTGCATATGGATACTAGGCTGTAGAAACAATGTATAGCTTCATTTTAAACTGTTCCTTATTTTGGCACCCGGCATGTTTGCCCGTTTTGTTGCAGACTGTAATGTTTGTGTTTTGAATCTTCTCAATCAGATCATACACTAAGAAATTGAAATTTCTGTGGAAATGTTACCTTGTTCGAACTCGGTTAGTTTCAAGGAACATGGTTTTTAATATGCGTGAAATGTAGAAAAAAAATAAAAGTCTGCAGTGAATATCTTTTTAAAAAAATCTCGTATTGACACTCAGCGGGAGAAAAGTCGGGGTCCTTCGCCTACTACACGGCAAATGAGAACTGTTTTTAGTCTTGCAACTCGTAAAACCATGTGTTCTTCAATGATTGTAGTTGAAGATTTGAGGCTTCCATGAACCAACTGTTAACTGTTAGAAATGCTTCATCAATAAACTTGATTGTAAAATTTAGCAAGTAGAAGCTGCAACCACCTCTGACTAAAAGCATTAAAAGAAACACTTTAAACTTGCATGAAATTGTTCTGCTGACACTATATTTGTAATGAATCGTCTTATTTCTCAAAGTACCAACTTTCTTCGGAAAATTCCTTTTTTCCCCCTTCTCCTTTGCACTTTCTGCGAGTCACAACTGAACTAATTTACCAAATTCTTAAAGGAAATAAGGCTAGTAGTGTTAACATCAACGAAAGTCTTATAATTAAAATGTGAAGATAAATTGATTAGATTACCCTAAGATGTTTTCAAATGTTGGCCCATAACCAGTAAAATGTAGAAGTGGGTCATCTTCACCTGACCAAAAATATGCAGTCCAATAATGCTTAAGGATTTACTTATTTTGCTGCCAAGACATTTACGAATTCTACAGATGTCACATTGCACCAGACTGATTGACAGTTTTCTGGTTCTGAGTGATTGGAACAGTGTCTCAGCCGAGTTGAAACAACCCGAATATTTTCTTCTGATCAAGTGTTCATGAGTCGGGATCACAAGAACAGCTTGAACTTTCTGTTTTTTTTTCTGTGTTTAGGTTTGAGCCCTAGCCTATGCTTTGGTTTCTGATTTAAGACAGGTTTTAGTTTTTAAAAAATGGAGTGGCGACCGAACACATTTTATATGTTTAGATTTAATGCTTTGTTATTTGTGGTGCATTTTTTTTTTCAAAAGTGTTTGAGCCATGTTAATAAGGATATATAATGAAGCACCCAAAGTTTTGAATATTAATCCTAAGGAGGCAGACCAGGCATGGAACTGCCAAAACTTGAATCTGATGAAGATGACCCACCCCAAACACCATATATAGAAATAAATGTAATTATCTTAAACAGCGTTCGAAATGGGAAAAAGAAATTTAGGAGCAACTAACTTTTTTAAAAAAAAGCACAAATGCACATTACCTAAGAGCATATTTTAATTATGAAAAAAAAACTTTCTGCCATTTTCAGAGCAACTGCCAAACGGACGCTTTTATGCATGTTTATAGAGTCGTCAGAGTTTTCCGATTTTATGGAATTGCATTGAGTTTTGCCATTTTAGGATAACTGGAATTCCACCACTTAAGAAATCGCAATTTATTACGCGTGAAAACATGTTTTGTCTGCAGGATACTTCCATTTTCACTTCTGTCATAAAGTTTTGACCCATATAAGCATTAAATAATAATTAAGAATTCACTTTAAAAATAATTGTGTCAAAAAGTGTTAGTTATGTGGTTGCCTGATTTTAAGAAGTACTTTCCCTTGGTAATAATTGTCTTTCCTGCCAATATCCAGCTACAATTATAGTATTCAACAACACAATTAGATTAAATAAACAGTTGAGTTTTTGGGGGGATAAGGTTCTTAAAAAAATCCAAGTGTCTTCTCTATTGTATGCAAGATGGCACTCAGACCAAGGAAGGAAGCCAGTTCTGAGGGCTGTCCGAATGTGTTGTCTCTTCCAGTGAATGACCTAGTGGTGTGTGTTGCAGGTACTACCGTGACATCAAGAACATGGCCGCCATCAGTGACCAGGACATGAACGCCATGCTGGCAGAGGAGTCCAGGGTGAGTGCGGCGAGAAGGAGCATTTGGAAGGGCATTCATGCGTGCCATTTTATTGGAAACTAGGGATTTCACCTCCAGTTGTGAATCGAGTAGTGACAATGTTAACAGCTGTGGCAATGTACTGCACCACATTTAACATTGTCCCTGCCATGAAGGAATGAATAGAGTAGATATTCCCCCCCCCCATGGTGCGGAGGGAAGCATAGCAGGGAAACTAAATACCAGGACCATCCCACATGTTTGGTAAAGCAAAAAAATTCCGAGAAAAACGACCTTTGGAGGATATAAAAAATAAACTGTAGCATTCATTTTCGATGTACATTTATGTATGTATCAGAATAATTATCAAACACCTGGAAATTCAAAAAAAGTTTTATTGTTTTTTATTTCAGAAAAATCAAAAGAGTTTCAAACTCTTTCATTTTATATATATATATATATATATATATATTCAAAGCCGCTTCTATTTCTTAATTACCTGGAATGGAACCTGTTCAATGAAAGATCCATCAAATCATGTTCGATTAATTCATTAATGATAATAATAAGTAGATAAGCAATATATTTTGTCAAATAAAAAATTCCAAGATGATGGAATAAATAAATCGTACTAATCTAAAGCTACGAGAAATTAACTCATATTTATTAAACAGCAATAATTAAAACTTTTTAGCGAAAAGAAATGTGTAGAATTGAAGCATTGAACACACTTAAAGGAACTAATTTTTAAAATAAAAATATTTTAAGCATATAAAAAAACATATATTTTTTATCTTTTTTTAAATAGTTGTGATATCAGGCAGGTACTGAGACCACATTAAGCACAAAATATGCGAGTGCATCACGTGATTTATGCCCCCTTTCTAGCTTGTATTTTATCCTTCTAGCATTACTAATCTGATGTAGTAGGCCAGGGGTTCCCAACCTTTTTGCACTTGCGTACCACTTGACTTTTTGATAAATTTTGCCATACCACCTGACCTAAATATTTTAATAAACATATAATATTTACTCTTCTAATAGTGTTCAAAATCTTTTTGAGTTAAATTCCCAATAAAACTTTCGATTTTATATCAAAATTAGGAGTAATGGAATTTTCACTCTTATAATTCCTCTTCGACACTTATTCTTCTATGTTTATTTTTTATATACAAGAGTTCAGAAAATCCACTCTCACACAAATAACTCCCAATAAATTCCATCAAAAATAGCAGAGCTGGAGAGAGTTCAAAGGGTTTTCCGTTTTACATATGATCCTGAAGTTAATTAAAGATTTCTCTTTAAAATGAGTAATATGTTTGCATACTCACTGCTCATGTGTATAGAAGCTGTTGTATCATGTAGTCACGCATACCACCGGTGGAGAACCCCTGTAGTAGACAGAAAATAGACACTCAATTCGCTAAAGTTTATGTGACATTAGTAGTATGGTTCCGCCTTGCCTGGAACCTGTTACTTAATAATAGAAAATTTGTCTCAAAGAGTATTGAAAAGGGATTCTCTGCTTCAATAAGATTGACTACCTAAAATTTAGCTAAAACAGTGGTTTGTCAGATTCGAACATTAATGTAGTAGAACTTGGATACAAAATGTTTGCACTCCTTCCGTCATTCTGATAACATATTTGGAGCAAAAATGAAGATTCAACAGTCTTTGATAGTTTGGTACAGCTCTAGAACGCGATGACTTGGTAACAGTCAGAAAAAAAATAAAACTTGGGTCAGTGGCACATTTTTAACCTACTTTTTCAACCAACCAACTTAATTATTTAAACAAAATAAATTTTACCCATCTGGCATATTTTTAGGTAATATTTTAGCAAGTTTGGCAACATATTTGGCGAAAAAATGAAGACATAAAATAATCAAACGGATCTAGCGCGATGTCCTTGAATAAATTATTTTTAAAATAAAGAATGTAGTTCTGTAGGGAATGGCAACATAATAAAATAAACATTTCCAATTTTAATTATTTTGTGCTTAATTTAATTTCTTAAGCCAATGGCAACGCGAAAGAAAAAAGTTATCGGATTTGAGCGAAAGTGGTGTACTTTTTTTCCAATTATTTCGAATTTTCTCTAAAAATAGAACAAATATGAAAAAGCTAAGCCTCAAGTGTAGGTATTGAAAGGAATGTTTTCTAAAAATTTTGGATTTTTCTGAGCAGTATAAGTAGGTCCTTCACGACCCACAGACACACACACTTTCTTTTATTATTATAAATAATGACTAGCAGTATGGTCCCGCCTTACTGGGAACCCGTTAACTTCGCATTGCTTCCTTTTAGAGGCATGTTTACTTTTGAAAATACATTCAAAATCAAAACAAAATTAAATTCGTGTTGGTGCATGCACACTTAAAAAAGCAAGCACTAATCGAGGATGAAGCAGCCTTAGGGCGAGCGCATATCTCAACCAAACTCAATCAAACTAATAGAGGATGGCGTCAAGCCCCCGTTTCGGCCCGGTCGATGTATTTTCAAGCCCTGTTATGGTCCCACAATCCCAGGTGGATGACGTTTTTTTAAAAGTTATTATATTAATTAAAAATCACAATCAAATATGAAAAAACTAAGCCTCAGGTGCACACGTAGGTATTAAAAGGAATCTATATTAAAATTTTCGAATTTTTTAGAGCAGTCTAAGTAGGTCTTTTGCGATCCACAGACAGACTCTTTCTTTTATTATTATAGATTAACTAACTTTAAGAAAAAAGATAAACCTTCACATATAATTTTCCACAATACTGTTTAAATCCCGTTAAACTAAATGTTTTACACCTATTTTACAGATTGATATTTGGATTCCGAATTTTTTGTATGGAACTCTTTAGATACATCCGTCTCTAGGATATTTCTATTTGATCATCTTTCAATGTCAAAGATTATAGTTAAAATGAAAGCATTTAAAAATAGTTTATTTGTGTGTGTTTTTCCTGGTATGTTATTTTGGGGGTACTGTTCATTTTGTCCTATCGGTAAAGAACTTCTATTCCTCCCCCTCCCAAAGGGTCCTTTAGGCGAGAATTTCCTTTTGTGAGTGTCAAAAATAATATTATTAAGTAACCGAAAATTTGCATAGTTGTTTATTGATAATATGGTATTATTGATTTTATATTCATCATTAAGCCTAACAAATAATAAAATATCATTCAAAATTGAGTCTGACATTAAAATTATTTCACTGAATGAAAATAGAACTATTCTAAAAATGATCCTGATTCATGAATCATAAAAGTACAATCCACTTCAACAAAAAATTTCAAAGAGCCACCAGCTCCAAGATAACAGCTTCTAAAAAAGCACAATTTTAGTACTGTCATTTCATTTTCTACGCTAGTGGGTGCACGGTTTTTCTATCTCTATACTTGTATAAGATTATTTACTTTTTATTTTAAATTTAAAATATTTTCTTGTCCCTTACCTTATTTCAATTCTGATGAGCATGTGTTGTTTTCAGCTGCACGCCCACGAGTTCAACACGAATGTGGCCCTGTATGACCTGTATGCGTACGCAGTCAAGTACAACGACCAGGTGAGCAAGACAACAGAAATATTTTTTTCAGAAATACACATTTTAAGAACCCTGTTGATAGGTGTCACGCATGGAGTTAAAGCTACGAGACAAAACTTCAGTGTAATTGAAAAATATTCAGGTGTGCTGGAAAATGGTGATGCTTTCCCAGAGCTCGAAGTTGTCCTTGTATTCCTTAGAAAAATTAAAGTGTCCTTAATTTTTAAAAAATGTCCTTAAATTATTTTCCAAATTTTGAAATAAGTCAAAGTAAATATCTTATTTTTGATTAATCAGAATTTTTCAAAAAATTTTAGACGATAAAAGTTTAGATTTTGAATTAAAAAAACGCATTTATTTTCGATCTGCGGCGCTGGCACGATAAATAGTAAAATTAGCCTGTCATGAAAGTTTTCCGCCTTTTTTAATCTCATTTTGGGTGATCCTGAGATCAATGAAGAACCGTTGAGAAATTGTGACCCATATGTATGGGGGTCCGGTCCTAAGATCAAACTAGGCGCGACAAAACAAGACATTATGAGGGTCGATGTTTGGTGGACTGAACTTCCATGAACTATAAAAATACTGAAGTCTACTGTAATTTTGCCGCATATATGCGAGCAAAAATTACTAGGCATAGAGGTTTGGTTCACTAATCCTTGAACTATAAAAATAAGATTACAATTTTACCTCAAACTTGGCACAAATTACGAGGCGTTGAAGTTTGATTGATAGGTCGGTTTGAACTAAAATTATAAAAATATAGTGAGTTATTAATAGTGCGATTTCGCTGCAAACTAGTAAATATTACGATTGTTGAAGTTTGGTTCAAAGATCCGTCTTGAACTGCATTTATATTATAAAAATAACTAGACATGCATGCAATTAGGCTAAGAATCGGAACGTATTTCAAATGTGGTCATCGGAACATATCTCTGAAATTTAAAAAAAAAAACTGTTTACTTTTTCTTTGCTCTGTAATTAGGTTAAACTAAACTTAAATTTCAATAAACAATAAGTTTAAATAACAGATTCTTATAATGAAGATAAAATTTTTCTTTGAAATGTGAAGATCAATTGAGATCAGATTATAGTAAGTTTCTTTTAATTATCGGCCAGCAAACAATAGTTTCCTCCATTCTCGGTCTACATGAATGAAAACTAAACTTAAATTTCAATGAAGAACACGCTTAAATAATGAATTTTAATAATAAAAATAAAAAATATAATTAAAATTTAAGGATGAATTAAGATTAGATTAGACTAAGATATCTTCAAATATCTCCACCGGCATCTCCCATTTGAAGAAGATCATCTTCCCCTGACCAAAAATACGCAGTTCAATAATGATTCCTGATGTACCTATTTTGCTGCCTAGTAATTTTCACGAAATCTACCGATGACGTCACATTGCGTCAGAATGATTGACAGTTCTCTGGCTCTGTGATCAGAAGATTGTCTTGTTACTTTTTTAGCTCCAGTTTAGGACAAGTTGAGCAACCAGAACATTTTTTTCTGGTCAAGTGTCTGACTCGCAGGTGTCCGTGAGTCATGATCACAAGAACAGCTGGAATTAAAAAAAATACTTTGTTTACGTTTGAACCATTTTTTCTACTTTAGTCTACACTGGGGTTAAGAAGTTGTGTTAGTTTCATTATTTGCGTCTTGAAGATTAGAGAAAAGATACTTTTAACATTATCTACTATTTGATTATAATTTAGGGATTTTCATTAGTAAATATTTTAGAATTTATGACTAAATTAATTTGTATTTAATAATTTAATCTATGTAATTTTTCTAAGTTTGTAGTTAGTTTTTTAAAATTAATTGTATTGTCATTCGTTATAGTTGATTTTCAAAATGGATGTCCTTAAATTGTATTTAAATTTTTAAGTAATTTTGTCCTAAAATTTATTTTTTGGACTTCCAGCCCTGCTTTCCAAAATTGCTAACTTGTGTAGTGGTCGTAACCGGTTCATGCCCGATAGCGAATTTTTCTTTTGAAAACAAAGCTTTGACTGTAGTGAAAATAAAGCGGGTTTCCACTGAGTGTTTTAAACATATTCATTGTTGCTTTGATGAATTTCAATAGAGAAGCTCAGTAGATGCTATGTCCTCTGTCAAACCAAAGCCCTGAGACTACAACCATTTAAATTGCGAACAATGAATTCAAGGGATTTTACAGCAACTATTGATGCTAAAAAAAGATAACCAAACAATATATTTTATACAGTTATTTTTGGTGTCCCATTCAGGAGTGTCTTCCCTGTGTAGGTTCGACCTCCACCCCCACTTTCATTCAAAACCTTTCTCTCGTCCTTCTACTCTCATGTGTCTTGGACGTCCTTACGCGTTCCAACGGTGAGTGGTCCCGTGCGCGTCTCACCTTCTCTCTCTGTTTGCAGCTGATCCTGACTCTGGAGGAGGACGAGTTCTCCACCAAGAACAAGCTGCCCTGGAAGCTGGCCCAGGTGCTCTCCATCATGTGCGGGGAGGCAGACGCATAAGGGAGGCACCCTTCCCCCTTTCATCATGCATTCCACTCATCATGCACCCCCTCCTGCAGAGAGAAAGAGTGACCCCCCCCCCTTGCCGTGTGCACCCGGACACTACTCCCAGGGGAAGGAGCCCGTGCGCGCGTGTTTCGCCCGTGCCAAACACTGCATCCCAATCACGGAGGAGGGCACGCCTGCGCACGGGCCAGGACTCCAGAGGGGGGGGCATGCGCTGGTGCGCGCCTCCTCTCTCGCAGAGGGGCGACCGACTGTTCCCCTCCTGTGCGGCCCCCCCGGCCACGGACGATGGTGCTCGTAGGTTTTCGTGCTACGTTCTTCTTTTTGTTTGTTCCTCCCGCGCTGCGTCGACCCCTGCGAGGGAGAAAGACTGTCGACTGAAGCCCCCCCCCCTGTGTCTTCCAGCGACGCCTCTCCCCTCCCCCCCTCCTTCTGGTCAAGCGAACAATGTGCTGGTCGTGGGGGGGAGGGGGTCGCGTCCGACGACGTGCACCGGACACCGGCCTGCCTGCCTCTCTCCCCCCCCCCTGGGACGATGTGGACGGGGGAGGGAGTGCGGGCATGTCTTTCGATGCGACATCAAACCTCTTCGATCAACATGATCAACGTCCATTTTCTTTCTGTCGCCAAATCTGATTCAAAGTATGGAGTGTTGGTGTGGAATCTTCATCTGCCCAGTTCTGTTTCTCTCCCCCCCTGCGTTGGTGTCCGTGCATGCGAGGAGACGCGGGGCATCTGTGTGTGTTTTTCTAGATAATCAAATCCATTGGGTGTCGTTGTTGTGTGTACTAGTACTACTGAGTGAAGATGATCTCTTCAAAGGCACTCTGTCCACCATTCATTATTCAAAAGAGAAAAATTCCTAAGAGAGCTTATTTTGCTCTGGCAGAGTTGTGAAAGAGCTTGTGCATGTCGGAGAATCAAGTTTTTCATTTTTCATGTTCCAAATGGCAAACTTCAAAATTGTGCTCGATGAAAACTTTTTAGGGAAGGCATTTTGTTTTATGTGTACGATTCTTAAAATGTGATTTAAGCATTTATGTTGCTGAATTTCTTTATTTTTTTATTTTGTCGGTTTACATTTTTTTCTTTTTTAATGATATTTTAGATTAATATTCATTACATTAAATTTATTTTATTTAATGATACTTTTACTATTTTGGAGATTTGTAAAAAAAAAATATAGCTATCATTTTAATGTTCCTGCAATGATACCTACCTGTTTGATTTTGCATCTGCTATTTTGCTTTTTTTACATTATTTTATTTTGCAGCTTTGGTGTAAATTTTTTCTTGTTTGTAATTAAATTTTTTAATGATATTGTTTTATTCATTTTTTCTTTGTTTCTCATGCATTCGGCCCTACTTTCCCAAGAGTGTCACAGTATTATCTTCGTATTGCCAAATTTCTTTCTTGTATTTGTAGGCGGGAAGCGCCTCTCCCAAGCACCCACTTCTTGCAACCTAACTAATCAAAGGTTGATGTGTCATTGCGAGTGTTATTAGAAGACCTCATGGTAACCTCATTTATTCTATCAAAAGCAATATTTTACAAACAACTGTCAAACTCAAACTATTTTAGACAATATGGTTCATTTTATAATTGGCGAACTTTTAAAAATTTGGATTTTTTTTTAAATAGCTTCTTTTTATGAAAACATCTCGCACATCATTGTTTGAGAAGTACATTTATTTTTTGTGGATTATTTGTTAGCTCAAATTTAACAACATCTTGACAAAAAAAAACACTGCTTCCCCCACATAGGTCTTACATCGAACAAACTTTCCGAGGGGGGTGCTCCCACTCGCATCCAAGGGGGAGGTGCTTCCCAGAGAAGAAGTGGAGATTTGTTCCGCACTCTTCGTTCGCATGACTTCTTCTTCTTCTTGCATTCCTCTTTGGGGCTGCTGCAGAGTTTGGAAAACAAAATTATCCGTGTGTCTACGTTGTGCTGCACGATGACCTGTACAAAATTGAGATCACTTTATGTACCTATATATATATATGAATCAAACAGTTGTGTGTGTGTTTGAGCCACAAAAGAAATGTCTCTCTTGTAGGCATGTCATGCACGCTTTTTTTTTTACTAAAAGAACTCGTCTATTGTACATAAGTCAGTCCCCGAAGGAAACACACCCTGAAAGCCTGCGCTTTTTTATGAGCATTTTTAAGTATTTCAGTGGAAATTGAAGTTGGAACCTTATGAGTCAAACACAAAAAAAAAATTAGAAATTGTCCCCTTCATGCATAATTTCCAAAATTAAAAGTGATTTTCAGCACTCGTAAACACAGCTACGAAGCTCGTATTTATGGGATGTCTCCACATGCGAATGTGGCTGAAGTCCTCTTTTGTGTATCATGCCCCCATTTTGGGTGCCTGGTCTCAAATAGACAATTTACATTGTCCTGCAATGTCAATTTTCTTGTATTTATTTTGCTAATATATATGTAGTAAACTTTCCCCCAGGCAGCATTGCCATGAACATATCTCCTGTCTATAAGCAGTTTATTACGTCATGTGTGAGTTATGCAAATCAGCGTTTACATTCAGTGGCATGAGCGACAGTCCCCGTTTCAATGCAGGGTGTGTCCTTCCCTTCGGGGGTAAGGAGGAGGTGCTAAGTAAAGGAAAAATCCTCCGAATCCCCTTGACCACTGGAGGGATGGCTGTGGACCTGTAGCAGCCAAGTACAGCCTACAGACCAAAGTAATTTGGTCTTACAAAAGATGCCTATTTTGTGTTAGCATGTTCTCTCACAGTACAGGGCTGCCCCTCTCCTCCAGTGGTGCCCCCCCCCCCTCGTGTTGCTTCTCTCTCGTCTCTGTGATCCACACAAAGTATTGCTTGTCACCTGTGGTGAATTATTCTTCGTGTTTCGCAGGCGCACCCGGCATGTCGGATATTTCAAGGATGGCACCATAAGTCTCAAACAGCTAAAATTACATGGAAACCACATCCTTCTTATCAATACATGTATTGACTTCAGTATGTGTATTGTAGCCTTAATATAAAAATGTATTGAAGCTGAAATATCGATAGCCCTACAGAAAAGTATTTTTAATTGTAATTTTTTTAGTACAAGTTCTATTAATCTCGACTCTTCCTGTTCTATTGTCCATCCTTTGTTTTCAGACTGTCCCATTTCTACGGGCCTTTTTGATGACAGGAATTATTGCGGTTTTCCTCAAACATGCGTACAAAATTTAAAAGAAAACTTAATATTGACGCCATAAAGGTGACCTCCCGGGTGCGCCCTCGTGTGCTCTTCATTTGTCTTTCGGGTTGGAGGGAAACTCCCATGTAAAAAAATATCTATCATTTTATTGGTATGTATAAACCTTGACAAATTTTAAAATTGTTCAAAAGAAAACTGGTTTAATGTCTTTTCATATCATTATTATGAAAGGCTTCTTGTGAAGTTTTGGGGTAAACAAGTTCTTGGGGCGTGTTTACTTTCACTCGCGACAAGAAAATATATTCACTTGTATTTTTTCGTTGGGAAAAACCCAAAAAAGCATTTAAATCTATACAAATATTAAAGTCTATTTGATGTGTAAAATTTACTATTTTGCTTTATATGTGTTTCTTAGATGTTAATCTCTGAAAATTCTCACAAAGACTCAATGTATTTATACTGTAAATTTGTAAGTCCTCGTATTTTAATTTTCTACTGATAGCAGATGGAAATAGCCAGGAAATGTTACAGTGGATCCGAGAAACGTATCAGAATTCGTTTGGAAGTGTTTAAAAAGCCCTTTTTAATTTTTGTACAAAAAGAAAGGAACTTTCCTCAACAATATTATAAGATACAATTACATTTTTTTTAGCTGTGTATCCCCTACAGGGGTTCTCACTGTGTTCATTTTGCTTCCCCCCCCCCCCCTTTGAGCTATGCTTTCATTGATCCCCAAACTATTTTATAAAACTTTTATAGCCTATTTTTATTATGATATTGGTTTATAGATTCTGTAATCTGCTCAACTGATTTCCTGCATTAAAATAGCGTATCATCACAAAATAACTGTTTTGAGTCGTTTCTTTTCGCAGTTGGGAACTCTCATTGCACTTCATCATGATTACAGAAGATTAGAGTGATGACAGATTTGTAACTCAAACTGCTGCTTAACATCCAGAGGGCACACAAGCATAAAATAAAACGTTTAAAAAAACTTCACATTGATGTCTATTATTAATTTTCAATCATATTAAGTTAATTGTATTTCAATATGGAAAGTTTATATGAAAATCTTACAAATGAAATGCGTAAAAACTTGCGCATACAATACAATGTATCAAGGAATCACCAGAGTACAGTCCGTGTGAGCAGACAAAGTTTTCCTGTTTCCCCATAGCCATGTAAGCTCGAGGAAAATTGGAAGTCATCTAAGACAAAGATTTTTGTAAATGCAACAAATGCCTAGGTTTTTTTTGCATTATAACCATCATGTAAATCAAAGAACATGACGTTTCCATATAGGAATTCCTACAAAATGGAAGGTATTTGGTAAAGAGTTTTTGAAATTAATCTTTTATACTTAAAATTATTCCATTATAAATATTTTTATTCTTGAAACTTTTTGTGATGCATTAATTTTTTTCCCCCCTCTCCTAATATACAGGGTGAGGCAAACAAAAGTAGCCCCAAAGTGGAGATAAGAATACGACAGAAATGTTGCCAAGTCAAAAACCAATACAAAAACAGGTTTGCTAACTGAAGCTATTGATCGCTTCAATATTAAGCCCAAACAAACGCTTGGTGACTTATTTGCCGGCAACTACGCTATGGTTTGAGAAGCTTAGTTGAAATTAAATATAAATAAGGTTTGTAGAGCTGATCAAGAAAAGTTCCCACTATTAATTATTTTGGTCATTGTTTATCCTAGAGAATCGGACGTTTTTTTTTTGTTTTTGTTAATAAAAAACATTCTTGGTTGATTGTAAAACACAAAATTTGCATTATGGGACGCCTTCATACAATACGAACAAAGATCTGAACTCGCCACTAGTCTATGAGCTCTAATGTGAAGCTAATCCGATCAAACCAATGCAAAAACAGGTTTTAGGCAGCTTCAAGAGTTTATTCTCGCCAAGCATATCAACGTATTCCTATCTCTAGACCGGGACCTCTTTTGTTTGCCTCACCCTGTATATGTTAAACATTTAGTTTTGTTCTATCTAGATTTATATTTAATTTATTGGTTCGAGGAAATTTGTTTTCTAATGTATGTATTCTAAAAACCTATGTTTTTATAAAAATTCTTTTTTTGTTTGTTTTTTATTTATCTTAAAATATTTAGTTCTTATATTATTTCTTTTCAATAATGGTATTTAAAACAGCCAGCTGGATCTTTTATCCAACGCGAATGCAGTTCTATTAAAATATGCGAACGACTACCCACAGATGGCGCTATCCAGCGAACAGCGACTGCCTGAGGGTAGCCTGTAAATTCCATGTTATTTCTCGAGTTTACATTGTTTACATAGCACTGCGGGGGTTCGAATCCCACCTACTGCCAGTCATCCAATAAATCGGATATATGTAGGGCCCCAGTACGAGAATCTCCAGCTCAAACCGATTCCAAGCATTCATTGGTAGATTTGGTTTGGAGTGGTCACTTGACAATGATGATGGCCATGTGTTTGGTTTACCATATTTGGCAATGAATTGTTTAATTAGCTGTTTGAGGCACCGGGCAATTGTTTTCTCGAAAAAAAACAGGCAATTTCGTTTTTGCTTTACAAAACCTAACCGAAAAACTTTTTCATTCACAAAACAAAAAAAATTAATTTCAAAAGATTCACGGTCAAAAACGAAACCTACTCGTAAAACGACACAACATTTTAAAACAATGCTAACTTACCAGACCTCTTCAAATCTAGAAAAGTAGAAATAACATCGAACATTCAAAAATCAAACCTATATGTAAAATGAAACTACAAAATAACGAAAAAACATTAAGAAAAAACTAACTTACCAGCCCTCTTCGCAGTGGCGGATCTAGGATTTTTCTGAGGGAGGGGCGCACCCAAAAACTTGCCTGAAATCCCAACTATGCTATCACAAAAGCTGAGACGCAACTAGAAAAAATTTCTGGGGGATGGGAAGGGGGTTAAATTTTATCATTTTAGTTTTTAAATAAAATTAATTTTTATTAACATTATTTTATTTTTCATTTACATTATTTTATTTTTCATTTACATTATTTTATTTTTGATTTACATTATTTATTTTTGATTTATATTATTTCTTTTTAAATCTAATTCTAAATGGTAAATACATATTTTTACTGGTATTTTTTTACTAATTACTACTTATGAACTAACACTAGTTTTTACTTTACCAAACTAACGTTTATATTGTTATATGGATTATTGTTGAATAATTTTAAAAATAAGTGCAACAAATAGGGAAAAATCAATTAATGGGAATGTTTCAGTTGATGGAACGGTCTTTTTTTCACTTTTCTATGTACTGCGATTGGTTGCTTTTTTTTTTTTGTTTCACTGTAAAAATGACCGAAATAGATGAAGTAGATGATATTCTATGCTAACAAATGTTTTGAACAAGCAACAGCTCAGCAAAGTGTTGGCATTAAGTAGCTAACATATAAACAAGGCAAAAAAAATGACTGCATCTTGAAAATAGCATAGTTATTCGCATAGTTAGTTATAGCATAAATAATTAACTATTAAAATAAATACGACATGTGATAGCTTAAATTAAGAAGCGTTATTGGTTGCGTTAAAACTCCTACTAAAAGCTAGAAATAGGCAGTCGGAAACGATAGCACTACATGCAGGAGGTCATGGTTGCACTGGAAAAAACAAACGCAGCAGACGCGATCTTAGATTTAGATGACCCTAAGGGGGGAAGGTGAAGCCACTTTTGAACCAATATCTCATAAGGCAGTTTGCAATCTCGCACATAGCATGCCAGATGGCACCATGAGATAATAGTAAATATATATTTTTTATTAGTCAAATTAACTAATTAAAACTTTTTACCAGTTTTGCTAGCATAAGTTTATAGCTGGATACGTATTGATACTTTCTGGCAGACATGAGGTATATATTCATAAAAGAACCATGTTAAAAATGCAGTTTTTATTGCATGTAATTCTTCGGCAAAAGCATTTTTTTTTTACGAACCAGTATCCTGTGGTCATTTGGTTGTTTTGGTTTCACTCTCAAAATGACCGTCACAAACTATTATTTCTATGCCAGCTTTCTTTAGAAAATGATCTAAATAACCATATCAACAAGTTGGCTTTTTAAAAATTTACTAAGTAAAATATTCTTAGAAAACTTAATTTCAACTCCGTGAACAAAACTAATTCTAGACACAAAAAAAAAGGAAAAGAAGACCGCTTGAGCTGTTGCCACTCACGTGTGAACAATACCGTTCATGTATGATGTGAAACAACTTCAAGAGTTTTAAAACTTGTATATTAAGTTGGTTGGTAGCCATATATTTTCAAGTTTGTGCTCTTGATCAGAGACCCGTTTATAACATTGGCTTATAAACCTTCGCCAATTAAAACTGACACACACATCTAAGTGACAGATGCTGCCATCTATTGCCACTTCCTGCATTTAGACATATCCCTGAAGGAGAAGGAAATAGTCTTCAGCTATCCGTAGAATACTACAATATGACCACCTACAAAACTTTCGGACCCACATATTTAACGAGCAGAGCACGTACTCCGCATATACTCGATGGGCCTTCAGTGGTACCGGGACTCGATCGCGTGACCTTTCGATTTTGAGACCTTATTCACTAGGATCACCACGGACACAGTATTTTAAGTTGTCATATATAAAATTATTTCACCATATTGTGGCATCACAGCTGAACTTCATCGTATTTACCGCTATTCAAGCGAAGTGAGAAAAATTATTACTACTTACTTAAAGAGAGCTTTGCTTATTGGATAATAGTTTCTACCGCTTCACTATAGCGGCGCTACCGAAGGTGAAGTACCGTACATCCCCACTACATTGTGTAACAGTTTGTTGTCGAGGCCTAATATTTTAGTCTTTTCTTTATTTAATCTGGATTCTGGTCTGGTGTTTTTGACTGTTTGACTTGTAGGTGACTTTCTCGCAAAGCCATTTTAGAGGAGGAAAATAAGCTTGCTATTTCATAAGTAAGTGAGTCATTTTAATAATAAATTTGTATTTTAAATAGCTTTTGAAACATAAATGGATTGCACTAATTTATGTCACAACAGTTACCGCTACTAAGTACCAATTTCCAACCACAACTCTTAATAATCTCAATATAATTTTTAACTTTTATATATTTTAAATATTTTGAGAGAAAATGCAATATTAATATTGTTTGAAATCTAAATGTTTGATAATTTTTGATTATATTATTCAATGCAAATGTGTTATTTACTTCGTCATAATATATTCGTTTACGGGTTATCCCTCTAGTATAAGCTTTATCCCTAATCGCTATAGAATATAGATATTTCATCGCTAGAATATAAATATTCATATTTACCCCCAAAATATTTTGTTGCATGAGTAATTAAACTCCAACGCCAAATAAACAAATTTTTCGCATTATCTACTCCATTTTTTTGTGATTGTAATTCACTTCTAAGGACGATTGCTGAAAAATTCTTGGTAGTAAGTTTTTTTTTTTTTTTTTTTGTAGAAACATTTTGCGTTTCCAAGAATTATCAACTGTGTCAGAGAGTGCAGTTATAAGTTTTTTTATTCTTATTATGAAAATAAGCTTTAAGTAATATTGGTAAAATCAAAATAACATTTGAGGATGGAAAAGACATTTGAGTGTTCATCAAATGAATTGGCTAGCATACAGCGGCCCCCTTTTTGATCGTAAGTTAGCTTGATACGGGTTGTCCATCCATCTACATTTTTTACCCTCCCTTAGTGCCAGAGTTTCTGCAAAAACGTTTGTTGATAGGTTTGCTTTCAAAAAAAACTTTGGTGGTGAGTAAGCGAAGGTAAATTGTGTTAAAAGTTCAGTGATTTCGTTATGTCCATTTCACAGTGTTCCGTGAACTTGAAACTTCTGTTGGATAGCATTTAGAATGGCTTACGTTGAATTGTTCCTCTGGAACTTTTTCTTGCTGTGTTACTTTTTTTTAACAAGATGAGCATTCAGCCAATCAGTTTCAAGTAACATCATGTTGACGAAATTATGATTGCCAAAAATAAACTTGTCAAAGTTTTTTGACATTTTAAACTAGTAAGTTTATTTTTTATAAAAAATGAATAATATATTTACTACCTAGTGACTTAGTTCTAACTTGTTATCATTTGCTTTCTTATTTGTATTTTTTTACATAGATTTTCTTCTAGTAAAAGTTGGACAGTTTGAGTATCACCAGCCTTTTTTTTTCTTTTTAATTTTATAAGCCTAAGATGCTAAACTGCAAACTCTAAAAAGTTTGCTTTTACATCAAATAGTTTTAACCTTAAAAAGTTACTAAATTAACATCAATGTATTGATTTTGCAGAGTACATTCAGAAATAAATGTTTAAAATTAGCAATTTGAAATTTCATTTAAAGAACATTTGAATCGTATTTTTTTTAAAAAAAATCTAGTGAATTTAAATGTTGATATTTAATTTGTATAGA
This sequence comes from Hylyphantes graminicola, assembly GCA_023701765.1. Lineage (NCBI taxonomy): Eukaryota > Metazoa > Arthropoda > Arachnida > Araneae > Linyphiidae > Hylyphantes > Hylyphantes graminicola. Next base: position 197,141 of record CM043120.1, read on the forward strand.
ATATTTTATTTTCACAGAAAATAATTCATTGTGATAATTATTATTTATAATTTTTTAACCAAAATTTCTTTACTGAAAACTTTTTTACTAACTACCAGTGCTCGAAAAACCACCCACCCTCAGCAGTTAAAAATTCTTTGAGGACAAACTAATTACTCAATCCCTACGTCCTCGTAGACAGCCATTTCTCTGTTAATGTCCTAGAAATCCTGTTGATTCCTTCATCAAACTAAATGAGCATGCTCACGTAATCCGTTCACAAAAAAAGTGCTCAGCATGTGGTTTTGGACTTATAACAAGGAAGGAATTAAGAATTATGTGCAAAGCACATTATGCGCTGGTGTTAAACAAGGAGCATTAAATGAAATAATGAACATCTACCTCATTGCCTCACCTATCTCTACCTCTTCCCTTTTGTGTGCAGAAACCGCTATAAATCATTGCCTTGATTGTGGAACGGGCAATCTCCAGATTTAAATCATTAAAAAAAAACGTAGTAACCTTGTATAAATTGGCATTCTAACTAACTTGAACTTTGTCATTTTATTCTTAAAATAAATAAGAGGTTATCATATAACCTAGTATTTTTTTATCAATGTAAAGTAATGTCCTAGTAACTTCTAATACATTGTGCATCTTATATAAATGTTTATAAAAAAGGCAAAATTATATTTTTATTTATTTTGTTAAGTTGTGGTGCTGTGTGTAGCAATCAACCAACTTTACAACACGAACAGACTTAATAAAGTCTGTTCGTGTTGTAAAGTTGGTTGATTGCTACACACAGGAACTGGAACTAGGAACAGAACGACAAACAGTGTACAGCTTGGCAGATACAAGAGTAATCAGTTGTGAGAAGAGAGAGAAGTAGTCGACCCAGCGCTCTTGTATAGTTCATGCTGACGTCATTCACATCAGGAACGCAGACATGACCTCCGCGCTAAGCTGGGGAAAAAACCATTTAAAAAAAAACATTTTTCAAATGGTTTTAAATAAAAAAAAACATAAAACCAGCCATAAAAACATTTTTCTAACCATCCTATTTTAATTAAGTAGAATTAGAATAATCAGCGTATTTTTTTGGTCTAGTTTTATTGGCACCTATAAACATGCATGGTCACAGATAACAGAAATGAGAACTAAAATTATGCTTTATTTTAATGTTCCCATTCGGAAGAATGAATTGTTATTTAAAGAAAACACCTTTCCTTTGTTATTTTGTTAAATGTGCTTTAGGCTGTAATACTACATTCTGCTTTTTTCTTCAAAATAATGTGTTCCATAATAATCCTATTTTCAGTTTGGCGTACCAGTAATCCGGAAAAAAAAGTTTTAAACCGCCCCTTTTCTTCTCGTTGTTATTCATGTGTCCTTTTGTCCTCCCCCCTAGTGGCCGGATCTTCTGAGGCAGACGCGCAGTTCAAGGGATGGCAGAAGCACTTCAACACCTACACCGTCCGAGGGAGGTCCAACGTAAGTCCCTCATGCACATGGGTCACGCGTTATGTGCACAAAATTTGTGCTAAATTACTAATTCTTCACAAGAAGCAATTCCAAATAATCCATTTAAATATGTGATAAAATCTTTTTCTTCAAGAACACCCAGTGTATGGGTAGTACATATTTTAAAGCAGTTTTTGTGAACTTGTAGGATCCTATTAAAAGCAGAGGTCTTGCAATCATTTTGTATTGCAAATTGAATTTTTTTTGTATATTGAAATTTGGCCTGTCTGTAAGTTTTATAATTTTTCCATTGTTGCTGTCGGCAAATTCCATGATGATTTTGCGGTCATGACACCATGGTTTTCTGATCTTCGAGGCCCTGCAAACCGCAATTTGTTGACATTATTTTTTTTTTGTTTCACAACTTTATAATATGCATAGTGTCTTAAAAATGTATTCAACTTTTGAGTTTTGAAATTTGCTGATTGTCGCAATTTTGTATTTTTCAAACTCTGATTATATTTTTAAAAAATGGAAGTTCTGAGATAATCAACACTTAACTGCTATTTGCCAAAATTATTAATTATTTAAATTACCTATCATTGAAATGAGTTGTTTTATTAAGGGCAGTGTTAGAAATTCGATGAAGAAATTTAAAAGTAATCCAGTGCTACTAATTTAAAAAAAAATTGGAGCAGATGCACATTATCTACAAGCATTTTTGAGAAGAATATTTTTTATCATTCCACAAACTCTGAACTTCTACTGTGATTAAATCATTTTAATTCTCACTATTGTTGCGTAACCATATTTTTGTAATTTTAGGATAGCTTGAGTTCTAAAATTTTATCATCGGAATTTCTAAATTTAAGATCACCATCAAATTTAAGATAACCGTCATTTTTTTTATTCTAAGATTGCTGGAGTTTTGCAAGCTGCAAATCGTCGGATTTGTGTGGACCACAACTTAAAGGCCAATTTAGGATAGGAAAAACTTGGGTGGTTTTGGTGTTGTATTTCTTAAAAAATTTAAAAGAAGTTGGTGCAAAATAACGATTTTGAAAAACAAGTTTGATAAACGGCACAAAACAATTTTCCTAAAATTTAGGGATTTAGTCACTTTTGTGTCAAGAGAATGTTAATTTTGAACCCTAATAAGGTTTAAATATTTATTGTAAGGGTATAAAATCAGTACATTTATGTTTTTTATCTCCCTGAATTTGCGATACTGTGCTCCTTAAAATTCTTGAATTTCACAATTAAAAATACGCATTACTGTGTATTTTTAATTGTGAAATTCAGGAATTTTAAGGAGTACTAACCCTTCGATAATGAACCTAGGATATAATGAGCCCTTTCTTGTAGTGAACCTTTTAGTGGATTTGGTATTTTAGTTGAACTGCTTAGAGAATATTGTAGTTTGCTTGTAGTGAGCCCACATTTTCCCATCCTTTATATTCTTCAGATCCCTAGATTTCCCTCCATGTTTACACAAGCAACATGCCTATTCTATCCCTCTGGGTTCAAAAAGCCAACTCCCCATCACACACGCATACTTAATGGCGGCTTCTAGGAATCGGACTGAGCTCCCCTCCCATCGAAGTCCAATGGTGTCATTCATTTCCCAGTTGTATCTTATTCTTTTCGACTACACCTTGGAAACTGGACGTTAGTGGAAATTGCTTAAAATGTACTTCTCAGTTCATTATAAAAGATTTTGAATGAAAGAAAACCATATTAAATAAAAATAAACCTCTGTCCAGAGAAAATCATTCCCCTTTAAAGATGGAGTCAGTCAAACAAGGGTGTGTGGAGTCCAAGTAAACAGCTTCGAACAAATAGAAAAATATCAATTCGTCTATTTTGGGATAGTTTCGAAATTAATCAACGAATAATTTTAAAAATATTGTTTAATATTTATATATTAAACCCTGTATTATATAATATCCAGCAAAATTGGATATGGTGAGCCATGGAGTTGTTCCATAGATGATTCACTATTGCAGTGCTCGACTGTAGTATAAACCCTGATTAGCTACATTAAAGTCTAGTAGAAAATCTTAAAAGTAACCAAGGATGATATATCTTTGTTTTTTCATCGAATTCGGGCAACGAAAGCAAGCATTGTTATGTTGAAAAAATGACACGCGACAATTGAGTATTTTGTTCCCTTTCAGATCACGTACATCACGGTGACGTCCTTCGCCCTGATCGGCCTCTACAACTACCTCAAGCCCAAGAAGGCGCCCAAAAGCACCAACTAGGACTGCATTCAAATTCCTTTCCAGCATGTTTTGTGAATAGCTCAGTGTTATTTGTGTAGCGGTATGTTTCGTCATTTCTAGGAAATAAAATGCTTGAAAGGTGTTTCTGTTTGGAAATCTATCTGTGAGTAAAACACATGCCTGGTGGCACGACTGATGGGGGAACTCGTGTAACAAAGTCCAAACCTCTTTTAATTCGAGCTTTTGAGACCAGTGTTTGAAAACTGCTTCCAAAACACGGCCTCCAAAACATATACACGTGTAGCAAACACAACATTTCCTTTTCGTCTCCTCCCCCTCTCCCCCCCCCCACTATTTTTTAAAAAGTGGTAATCTGAAAATTTTAGAAATTTATTATTTTAATAATGTAATGTCATTTTTTAATGGCGGATCAGAGTGAGGACAAAACACAAATGCCGACTCACTGCCGATAAACCATATAGTTATTCACCATTTTTTTTTTTTTTTCATTTGTGTAATTTTATTACCAAATAAAAATTATTATTAAGATTTCTGGGATTGTAAATTGGTATTTACATTTCCTTTAGTGTGTGTTTCTCATGTTAGCACTTGTTTGGAAATTGTCATTTTGATTACTTAAGTTGTGTTGACATCAAAAAATTTGAAGACAATATTTAATAAACTGGCTAACAATGAAAGTATCTAAATCCTGACAGGACGCAGTTACCCGCTCTCAAAACTCCAAATAAGTTAAGTATATTCCAGCAAATTTATAACAAAGTTATCGATAGTGACTTTAAGGTAAAGGCGGTTTAAATTCTCAGCGCTTTCCAAAGTGTTTTTAAGGTTACTTTGATTATGAAGAGGAATTCTGAGGTCTTCTTTTCCCAAGAGCATTGTATCTAATTTTTGAGCAGGGAAGGGAGACTTTTCAAATTAAGTGTTTAGATATTTGAACTTAGAATTGATTCAAAACGACACAATCAAGTTGATAAGAAAAGGTGGTAAAAGAAAAGATGTGTATTTGGAATGTATATCAGGTGTCTGTAAATTAATGTTATCAGTTACAATTACCTATTACATTTTCTTCATAACATCTTGTGGGGTCGTCATTTTAAGTACTTTTTGTTTGATCTAGTTATCAATACTAGTTAAGTTTTATACTACTTCCTAGCGTTGCACGGGTGTATATTATTTAATAATGGCAACTTGTATACTAAGTGAACTGTATGCCAATCGATCCTTTCCACAGGTTAACAATTACGATATCATCCATAAACCTTCTTTACTGATGTCCGCTTTTTAAAAAGTTGTTCGTCCCCGGCCCTTTTAATGAATTACAAACTCCACATTTGTACATAAGTGTTCCTCAATATTTCCATTTGTTAACAAGCAAACTTAAACAACAGTTTCTAGATTTAAATCAAGTTAGGAAATATTATTAAAATCAAGTAGCGTTAATTCAACCAACCATTACAAATTTAATGACCTTTTTAAATAACTTTAAAGATATCAAATGATGTTTAAATTTCAATCTTACAAATTAAACTCGTGCGCTTTTTTGTGATTAGTTTGTTTTAATTTTCGCTTGCTCCTAATTTCTTCCGTCAGGACTTCTTCCTTTAGGGATACAGACATGGAAACATGCAAGGATAACTATTTAACCTCTTTTGTCGAATTTTTATGCTAGTGCCACAAACTGAGCATGAACAGTCAGTGAATTTTTTAACATAGTGACTGGGCGACACTAATGTCGCCCAGTGAAAGAAAAATGTTGCCTAGTAATATGAAAATCAAATCACTGGGCGACATTGAAGGGTGAATGGGGCACTTACGAAGGTGGGCAAAAGACTTTTAGCAATTATCCCTAAAATTTTTGAACTGAGTATTTTTCTGTATCATATTGATGTGTCTTCAGTTTAACTTTCAGCTTCGTATTTTCATTGTAATTCTTCCTTGCTTTTTTAATTGGCTGACATGGGATGGCAAATGGGGTTTCTACGAAGGGGGGATCATAGTTACAATCTAGTTTGTAACACGAGAAAACATCCTAAAAGTCACTCGAAAAGCTTGGTAACATGGAAAGGGTCAACTGAGTGTAGGTGGTTGTAGATCTTTTTTATAGTCTTTGTACGCCAATGTCTTATTAACGCATAGCATTTTGCTCTAATCTTTGTTTCGTTTAATCTAGCCTTTCGTCCTAAAATAAATATTCCTGTTTAAAGGTACGTTTTATTTTTAAATATTTTTAGTTGCTAGATTTGTGTAGTTTCAATTAAAATATTTATTGGTGTTTCACGTACTACACAAACATGTCCTATTTACCCGAAATATTTTAATTCGTTAAAAAATTAAACCCACCCATTTTATTTAAGATATTATTCCACAAATAACTTATTACCATACGAATTTGTTTTTATTCTTTTGCAAAAGATAAAATATTCATTGCCAATATTACAGTCCTATAAAATACAGGGAAGATATGTGTACCTAGGGTGATTGTTTCAGATACCCTTAAATCTGCGACTGAGCTTATTTAAAGTTTGTAACTTATAAACATTAAACGGGTATCATAAGATCAATTGGAACTATTATATTAGCTTAAAAATAAAAACCAAATATGGGGAAATACTTTAATATAGACTATAATACTTTAAAATAGACTTTAAATCATAAGCAACGAAATATTTTAAAATTATAAATTATCTGTAATCAACATTTTGAAACCCTTTAATATGCATGTATTGTTCATCTAAAGTAACAAAAAATATTTGTTTAGGCAATTTGAATGCAATTTTATTTATCATTTCCTTAAATAAACGCTAAATGTTGTAAGTAAGACAATTGTGTTGTACTATACTGTTTACATTTTTTTTTGCAACAGCAAAATATAGATATTTTTTTTTAAAAAAGTAATGTATATGAAAACTAAACGTTACTTTTCTGTTGATTCACTAATGTCATCTACTGTTAATGAGTACATCATCCGTAGATTTGAAAAAATTAATTTTGTTGTATAATTTTGCAAATGAAAGAATTAATTTTTAAAAATATCAAACTTTCCTTTTTTAATTAAAAATAAAAAGACAGAAATAGAATGGCGAAATTTACTGTTGACATCAAAAACCTTTTTACACAGTTAACTTAATTTTTAAAGTAAATTACTAAAAGAAGTATAATTGTAAAATCATTTTAACTTATATTATTTCTCTTTTGATTTGACTAGAAATTACTCAATGCACTAATATAACAAAAAGAATCCCCTTTTAGGTGTCAAGGTTTACACTATTAGAAGATTTGATATGAATTGGCTTCTCTCTCAGATAATAATAATTTCGGTAATATTAAAAATGATTTGTAATATATTAGTGTATAAGAAAAAGATAGGGTCTTTCCCCCCAATTAACGAAAGATTAACATTCTACTAGAGAATTACTCTGAAATGGCCACAACATATTCTTATTACGCAAAAAAGATAAAATATTCATTGCCAATATTACAGTCCTATAAAATACAGGGAAGATATGTGTACCTAGGGTGATTGTTTCAGATACCCGTAAATCTGCGACTGAGCTTATTTAAAGTTTGTAACTTATAAACATTAAACGGGTATCATAAGATCAATTGGAACTATTATATTAGCTTAAAAATAAAAACCAAATATGGGGAAATACTTTAATATAGACTATAATACTTTAAAATAGACTTTAAATCATAAGCAACGAAATATTTTAAAATTATAAATTATCTGTAATCAACATTTTGAAACCCTTTAATATGCATGTATTGTTCATCTAAAGTAACAAAAAATATTTGTTTAGGCAATTTGAATGCAATTTTATTTATCATTTCCTTAAATAAACGCTAAGTGTTGTAAGTAAGACAATTGTGTTGTACTATACTATTTACATTTTTTTTTTGCAACAGCAAAATATAGATTTTTTTTTTTTTTAAAGTAATGTATATAAAAACTAAACATTACTTTTCTGTTGATTCACTAATGTCATCTACTGTTGATGAGTACATCATCCGTAGATTTGAAAAAATTAATTTCGTTGTATAATTTTGCAAATGAAAGAATTAATTTTTAAAAATATCAAACTTTCCTTTTTTAATTAAAAATGAAAAAAGACAGAAATAGAATGGCGAAATTTACTGTTGACATCAAAAACCTTTTTACACAGTTAACTTAATTTTTAAAGTAAATTACTAAAAGAAGTATAATTGTAAAATCATTTTAACTTATATTATTTCTCTTTTGATTTGACTAGAAATTACTAAATGCACTAATATAACAAAAAGAATCCCCTTTTAGGTGTCAAGGTTTACACTATTAGAAGATTTGATATGAATTGGCTTCTCTCTCAGATAATAATAATTTCGGTAATATTAAAAATGATTTGTAATATATTAGTGTATAAGAAAAAGATAGGGTCTTTCCCCCCAATTAACGAAAGATTAACATTCTACTAGAGAATTACTCTGAAATGGCCACCACATATTCTTATTACGCAAAGCTCCCCCCCCCCCCCCCCCCCCCCATCTTTTTATGAGCAATGCCGCCCAGTGAAAAGTTCTTAAAAATTCACTATGAGCAGTCATATCATTATTGTATATGTAGGTTATAATAACTGTTTTTTACGTCATTTTTATTAATGAATATATGCAAAAATTTTAATATATCTCAAGAAGTGTTTGTACATTTTCAGGTGTGTGTGTCGCCTCTGCACCAAACTTTTAACCGGCCTAATTATGTAGAAATAGAACGGAGGAAGTATTTAAAATACAGGCATTTAAAATTATAACTAATTATGTAAAAGAAATAACATGTCATGAAAAAATAATTATTATCAATTAACAATGAGTTTCGTGTGAGGTATTAACTTTTAATTACTATAAGTTTAATTATTATTAATTAATAGTTTTTAATACAAATATACAAGTAATTACATTTTAATGTTAAAAGCCACGAATATTATAGAAAAAAATTATTATTTTATTCGGCAACATTGTGCTGAACGCCCCCCCCCCCCCCCCCCCCCATCCCCTTCACGCCCAGTCTCTTTACGTTTTAGCGATGGCATTGACCCTATACTTCCTATTAGGTAATTGAAAGTAATAAGAATTAGTTGCATTACACATTAGTTTTTTCATGTATTTTATCGGAAATAAAGAGGTTATTGCGTAATTAGAAAATAATAAACATCTCCAATCAATTTCTAAAAATCGGGGCCGAATGACATGAAATAATGCATGGTAATATTCCCTTAGGAAAGTTCCTCTATACTTTCTTCACGTTGATAAACAAAAGGCGCTATTCCCCGGTGTGTAAAAATAGCCTCTCGGCCGATGTGGGTCAAGCCGCTGCATCCGGTTCCAGCCAGATCCGGGCCGCATTTCAAGGGCGCCACTTTCATCTCGTGGGGGGTTTGAGTGGGAGGGCTTTCTCATTCTTGAATCAAGTGCAACGCACTTCTAAATATATTGGTTAAGATTTTTAAAAATATATATAACGTGTATAACAGTAGTCAAATAATTATTCTAAAAAAAAATCTTTCAGTTAAAAATTACTTCATTATTATTGTCGTAACAGATGTTTCATAATCCTAAAGATTCTCTTGCTTTGAGATGGCATTTAAAGGTATATATTTTGTGGATAAGAGAGCAAAATATATATACAATAGTTTCAAAATAGTAACAGTTTATTTAAAAAAAATAAACGAGGAATAAAAAATGAGTGATGTTTATGATGTACTGTCTTTTTCAGCATGATATTATACTAAATTTATACAAGAACCAGTGGTGGATTTCCAAATATGCCGCCTGTAGGGTAGGTGGGGGGTAAAAAACGTTTCAAAAGTTGATCACCAATGGTTGATTTATCTCATTATAACCCGTTTTTCAATGAAAGTTAGTGCCCTTAAATCAGAGCCGGACTGGCTCCCTAACAAGGGCGCAGTTTTACCGGCCCTTCCCGGCTTCAAAGGGCGCCCCTCCCCGCTTATTCTTAGCCAAACTTAAATTAATCCGGATCACATACAAAGTGTTTATTATTGTTCAAAAGTATATATACAATTATACCTATTTCAGGAAGCATTTAAGCGACAAAATAAAACAAGAAGCAATGAATTAACTATAAAATAGGCTAGGGCTTGGCAATTTTTACTTTAATACTAAAAACAAATTCGGATCCACAAAAAGCACAAAGATATGTCTCTGATGTCTAGATTTTAAATCACAAAAAACTGAGAGCTTGATCATTCATAGCAAAAAATGTATTTTTGGAGCTCAAAACAACAAATTCAACGGACGCGACCCTCTGCAACTATTAAACGCATAATTGGACAAAAAGTACAAAGATGTCTCGGATATCGTACCTTTCAAACAAAAAAATCTAATCGAGAAAATACAATCAAGCAAAAAAAGTAAAAGGTTTCTGATGTCAAATGTGAAACCTACACTTGTTATTTGGACCTTCGATACCGGGAAACTTCAAAACACATAACAAATCGAGGTCCAACCACAAACTTAGTCAAAACAGCAGCTGAATCGTATGATATGGTGAGAAAGTATACTTCAAAATCGCAAACGATGCTTATATTTGTCTAAATTTTCTTAGTGGAGTGTGAAAATAATTTTGACATTTGACATGTAGCCTTAGGAATGAGTTGAAACTAATAAAGAGAACAGAAAGAAGCGAACGCTAACCACAATAAATATTATTAAGTAAGATTTTGCAAATTTTAGGTGCCGAAAAAAAAATTACTGGAATTTTGTGCCATTTAACGTTGAATTTTTTCGGAGAAAAACTACTTGATATTAGAAGAAATTACATTATTCTCTAAGAATAATAGAATGATTTTATGAGTATTTTAAAAAATCAGTTATAAATATTTTTTAATCGTTTTTTAGACTATTCACCCTCAAAATGACCGATATAGATGAAAATAAGCTTTTTTTCTGTGCAAGATTTCTAAAACAAAGGTTTTGAACAACCAACAGCACAGCAAGAAGTTGGCATTTTAAAAATTTAAGAAAAAAGAAGTAAAATATTTTTAGAAAAAACATTTTCGAATACCAAAACAAAAGTAATTCCAGAAAACATCTGAAAACAAAACGTTGGATCTGTTGCATTCCACGATATGAAAGAACCCCATTATTATTATTTTTAATGTAATGATAAAAACACACGGGTTTTTAAAATAAATTAAATCGTGAGCGTTAGGTTTTTATTACACGCAACTAATGTGCGTAATTTTTAATTATTAATATTTTATTTATTTTAAATAAAAAAGTGCAATAAATAGGAAAAATTTATATTAATTATCGAATAAGAAACTAATCCTCTTACTCTGAATCTAATCTTGAACGTATTTCATGTGATGGTGTGATATAAGCAAGGATCAAGGGGAAATAGACTTTAAAAACTCCTATTGAACCATATCTGCACATTTTCTTTTTCTTTACTTTACACTTCTTGTTTGAATACATGTTCGTTGGCGCGCCGCAAAAAAAGTGACTCACAAATAAAAACAGAATAAATGAGAAATATCAGAGTTGCATAAATTGGTCAGATTGGCGCCATCGCTAATCATTTGTAGTTAACTTTTTATTTTCTGCAACTTGAAGATTTTGGTTTTCCGCCTCTCCTTTTTCATGTTTCCTTTGATCAAAATGTAACTTTATGGCTGTTTTTTTGGGGGGTGGGAGAGGGGGTCTGTGATATCGTAGCGTTAAAATGAAACAATTCAAATAATATTCAGAACCAGGTTTTCAAGATTGATAAACAAGACCCATATTTAAAAAGTTTTAAATAATGCATTTTTTACTAACATTTAGTTTTATTGAGAATTTTGCATTAGAGATACTCTAGGGCTATTGGCAATGAGTCTCGCATTTTGGGAACGCGGTCAAGTGGCGCGGCCGAAACCTAACCTGGCACCCAACTCAATTTTAGAGCCCATGGCGTTAGGACTGTAGACCACAGAACCTTTAGCGAACATAAGTCTCATATACAGGACAGGGCGCTATTTTACTCAGAAAATTGAGGAATATTTGCAAGAAGTCTAAAAACGGTGTGTGAAATTAAAGGCGCCTTAATACTCCTTGACGCATGTTTTTTTAGATCCTTTATTCAAAAAAAAAAAAAACAGACGACAGGATGTGTATGAATGATACGTCATAAATACGATTCCGCACAGGCACAGAGTATCAAAAGAAGTTTAAAAAAAACCTATGATATGCGATATGATATCATAAGCATCCCAATACTTCTTGGTGTTTGGATTTTTTTATATCCAGCACCCAAGATTAATAATATATTGAGTAATGTAAGTGTTATAGGAGGCTGTTTGGCGCTTGTATGTAAAGGAAGGCGCCTTATAAGATCATTCTTAAAAAAATATTTATCAAAATGCCCCATTTAAAATTTATAGTTACAATTGATTCTGTCGAGTGTGTTAAGGCGTCAAGCCATGGTGGTTACCTTTGAAAGTTCTGTTTCATATAACCCTCTCCTTAATGAATAAGTAAGACCGAGGCGAACATATACCACCTTTAAGTAATTCCATGGCTATGAAAATCGTTATTTAACCGGCTCATCAGCGCCCAGTATGGAAGTGAAGCAGAGGCTCCGAGTGAAGGCGCCTTTCTAGGTATCGGCTTAATTCCAAGACAGTACAAAATGACCCACTCCCCTCCTCAAAAGAAAAAAAAGCACCTTGCAACTGCTGCAATTTTTAGTTCTCCCGCGCCTTCCCTAAAGATATGCAGATCCCCTTTAGAAAATAAGTATGCGTGCACCTCATTAAAGTACGGAATACGTACGCTTCTAGGGTTAAAAAAAATTTTAGACTTTTTTTTTTTTTTTTGAGAAAGGCGCACCGGCCCGAGGGCCGACGGGCCGGCGGGCCAGTCCGGGCCTGCCTTAAATTACTAAATTTAGTTTAAAAAATACTGTAAGTATGTTTTTCATCATTTAGATGTATTTTTTCTAATCTCGTACTTCAATGCTACATAAAATAGGGCTTGAGGTGAAATACTAACAAATACTCCAATGTATTAGAGTACTTAAACTTCAGTTGCATTTTGAAAGAATTGCCTCAACATGCAAAATTCCGTTGTTGAAAATTTGCCGCCTACGAAGATTTGCCGCCGTAGGCTTTAGCCTAGCTAGCCTATTTAGAAATCCGCTCCTGACAAGAACCGATGTATTTTAAGGGCTTTTCTTTCATTTTGGAAAAATTCCCACTCTTCGATGACTTGCAGCAATAGTACGAGAAAATTGATATAAAAATATTAAGCTAATTTTGAGGTTTGTTTGTTGAAGTTGGAATCGCCATCACGGGGGCAAATCCATTAAAGTTAACAAGAGTCGTGCTGCACAAACCGCGGTCCTGATCTCAGAAATCGACTTCCGTGCCTTTTGCGAAGGAGACTTTCATTGGAGGGCTGCCACTCGCCTCGCCCGACCGCTTTCGCCCCATTCCACATGTGAAAACAAGCTTCCATTGTTCGGATTCGAAGGATCGAATGAAGAGAAATCTTTATTCTTCAAACTTTTTAAATAAATGCATTCGACTAGTGATTTGTGCAATACGTTTTTTTTTTTCATAAGTCAAATGTATAGCATGTATCTTAAAAAATCTGATACATCAACACTACAATAAAATAAGTAGCAATTAAAATCGCAGACTTTACTTACTTATTGTGGTCATCATAATACTCCTCTTAACTTCATATACTTTTTTTTTATCTATTTTGAATACAAAACTATATACAAGCTCTTATTCTTTCTAATTTTCCGGCCTCTCTCCCATTTTAATTGCGGATTGTGCAACAGCAGAACATCTCGGAATCGAGTGAAAAAGTTCCTGGACTTCCTACTATAGGTAAAAATAAGTTTAATATTGCATTCGGAACTTTTAAATCGCATGTGTATGTGATACTAATTTACATGTAAAATATTATATTGAAATAATATTGCTTTTACCTACACTTTGGGGCAGGAGATTTAAACTTTTATTTCCGTCGTTAAAAATATTTAGTCGACGCATATTAAGGTAAAAAAAACTATCCGCGTAACAATTTTGAATTTTCACTTTTTTTTTTAATTTTAGTTTTGTCACCAAGCTTTTTTTTTTTTTTTTTTGGCCGATAAAACTCTCATGTGTCGCAGGATATAATTGACATTAAAATTCGATTCTCAATTTTGTCTTAAACTTGCTGAAAGATACTTTCTCTGAAATGCCGTGTCATGCGTAAAGAAGATTAATTTCTCTCCTTTTTTTTCTATTTTTTTACTCATTAAGAAATAAAATCATGAAGCTCCTTGTGGCTGATTTTTTTCTCTATTATCTTTACACTAAAGCTACCGCTCTATTGCTTCCATGGGCTTCTTGAAGAACAGAATTGCTCTTTTGAGGTCGGCTCCCGCTCTGCAAAAGGATCGATAATTGTCGCGTCCGACACACATCGCGCCTCCCACGCCCGACCAAGGTCGAAGATGCATCCTCCCCGTTTTGCAAGATTCGGAAAACGGTGTCAGTGCCGCACAACCCATAAGCAATTAAGAGAATTGAATTCATCATTGTCAGCATGGGGATGGATCAGGCATTCAGCTTGAACCAATTTTGTCATCAACAAAATCGGTCCTAGCTGACTTCAATCATCGGCACTATAGTCCACAAGGAAGGAGGGGCGACACCCATTCTAGTGTTACAAGACAAAAACTGCTACGGAATAGCTCTTTTCGGGCCAAATTACTAACGCACTTTATTTTTTAATCATTACATGGATCGATTCATTTAATAAAGTATTAAGTTTTTTGTACTATAGCTATAAACCGAAAAGTGTGCGCTAATAATTTTGAATTGGTGGTTTTTATACAAATACAAAAATTGCCGACCAACTAGAGGCCTAACAAGGTTGGTCCATTTTTTTTAAATTCTTTACCATTCTCCAAAAACTATCGAGATTCAACATAATCTTGTAATGCATTCCACTCATTGACCACCACTCATTCCACTATTGTTAAAATAATCGCTTTTACACACAACGCAAACTAACAACGACTTAGTTTGTGTTGTGTGTCTTTCTAATGAATTGTGAGACTCCCTAATGAAACACAAATAAAAATTTCTAAATGAAATTCAAAACTGTTTCGATTCGAATGAGATGTATACAGAGATTTTTTTTTCGCTGGAATTGAATAAATAACGGTATTAAATTTGTTTCCAATGGGGGGGGGGATCAGTTGCTATATAAATCAAATTTCTTTGACACATTAGTTATTATATAAACAGTCAAGCTTTGTTCATGTGAATCCCCTGGTTCGGGGGCCCGCAGAACCAATTGTTCTTTTGTGCGACTAATTCGAATTAAAATTTTTATTTACCGAAATTATTCGTTTGAACTCTTGCGGGTGGAGAATGCAATCGCGTTCCAATGATGCATGTGAATGGGCTGTGTTTACACACACAAGTCCGGAATGCCCCCGGGGGGGAGGCAAAGTGAAAGTTCTGCGGAAAGTGCATTGCACACCGAGATCCGGCTCGAGAAAAGAGAAAGCTTTCGACAGCGGGTCGCTTTCACCTGGGGGTTTTCCCCGCTCGCGTCATCCCTCCTCCTCCCCGAGATGACCCCCTTTTCGCTTTCCTTCTTATAAAAGCCCATTTCTGGGTCACCGCATCACACTACTCCGTCTTCGTCCAGCCCGCCAAGGAACTCACACCAAGTAAGTGCACCTATTTTTACATATTGTAATTGCATAACTGGCCTCTTGAATAATGATGCAGTTTTGTGGAATAAAGTAGAGTTGGCACTACGCAATTGGCAATTTAGCCCTGTCATTTTGAACCGCGGTCCAGTGACGAGACCAACACCTGAGCCTGCACCCAAAGCAACCTTATAGCGACCCAGTGCGTGGCAACAGGACGCCAGGTGAACGTGCACGCACCAGTTCCATAAACATGGTGTTGAGAAGGGCGGGTTTGTTCTGTCCTGCACAATCCTGGTGGGTCTTTTAGCATGGTAAATGCGGTGGACTGAACTAACAACGGTTGCCTCCATGGTGTGACGCCTCTGTCATGGAAATCATCGTTGTCTATTCCCTCGTTGTCATTGTTAGTAATTCGATAGATTAAAAAAAATATTTCATAACCTATTTTAAACGTTTAAGTTTAAAAGATAGCATCTTTAAGGTTTTATAAATGTATGCATGTTTGTAAATATTTCTATTGTTTCCTAATTTGATCTATTTAACACTTTTGCTACCTTAGTTAAATTTTAAGTCAAAATTTTAATTTTTTTATTATTTTTTTAGAAAAAGTTCTTAAAATAATTTCTAATTAAAATTGAACTGAGAATTTAGGTATGTCTCTGTTTGTACTTGTACAATATAAAGTCCTTTTCTTGGTCATTTTTTCAATTTTGGCCACAATTCAATTTTTTCATTTGCCGCGCAAGCCTAATCCCAATGTGTTCAAATAGCTTTATGTTTTTTTTTTATCATTTATTTTAGTTTTGGCTTAAGTTTCATAAATTTTTAAAATTTGTTTTTTATTAAATAAATCTTATAGAATTACATATAAAAAATTATACATATATATTGAGTAGTTAAAAAATTACATGAAAGATCAAACTATACTTTGTAGTACCTTCTTTGCACATTTTTAAGACTCCATGGGTTTTTTTTGTAAGTAAATTGCAAATTATGCATAGAGTTAAGTAAAAGGCACATTAAAATATACATATTTATGCGCATTTTAATGTGCCTTTTACTTAACTCCATGCATAATTTGCAATTTACTTACAAAAAAAAAAAAAACTAATGCATGTTACAAAAGGAAAGCATCATTTAAAAAAAAAAAAACTTTTTCCCCAGTTATTTTTTTTTAAATAGTACACGTTCGTTGAGGTGTCAATGCGGCAATTTTAGTGTAAATATTTAATTCTGCTTAAGAATTTTGAAAGGGGTTCCAATGTACTCTTTGATTTAATGAGTGTGCCCACCCACTCAAATGTCATATGAATATGCATTTCGTCCTCATAGGATCATTATATTATCTCATTCCTCCAATGTATTATCTATGTCTGCCTTCTGCTTGCTCCGAGGAGAGCTCTTCCGCAAGACGGGTTTTGGGGGTCGTCTATTTCGGGAGCGGGGGGCAATGGACCGCGCGCCAGACCCGCATCTTTCCGCGATGCTCATCTTGATGCGGAACAGTAAAAAAAGAATCATATTTGAAAAAACGAGGATTGCTAATCCGTGAAACATGGATAGAGTTGCATCGAGTTGCCAATGGATGAGCTGGAACGGAAGAGTGTGTCGAGTTCCATGGTACCGGTGCAATATGGAATCATGGTCAAGGGACGAGTTCGAAACCTAAAATGGCATCCAACACATAATGGAATGCCGACGTCCGACCCTTTTGTTCCGCGTGCAGTCACCGAGAGGGACTCATTGAGTTGATTGGAGGGACTTCCATGTTCAGCACGATCCGTTGAAATACATCCAAGGCGGGCCCCACACACACATCTATTTGTTTGCCACTCTCTCTCCGTTGCTCCGCTGACCCAGTCCGGGATGTGGGTCAGAGGAAAGTTGGTTGACATCGGGATGGGCCGCCTTCTTCCTCGCGGGTCGGTGACTCACTCCGACGCACAAAAGAAAGGGCTGCCCCCCTTATTCTTCACGCGGAGACAATCGATAATTAAACATGTGTGGCTGTAAAACTAGATGACAGAAATGAATACGAGGATATTTTCGATGACAAGTATAATCAGGTCTAGTGTGAATGATGGTGGGGGAGTTAGGTTTTTTTAATCGTGAGGAAAAGAAGTGAAAAAGAAAAGGTTTTGCCCCCCCTCCCCCCCCCCCGTTTTTATTTGACTATTTGACGCATGTTCATCACTGAGTGCAAAAATTAGTGTTAGCTTACGTTTTCTGGTAACAATATGGTAACACAAGTAAACTATGTCCTAGAGATGAGAGACGACTGTTAATAAAAAGTGGGAAATCTCATTTGAAGAATTAGTATGAAGTAAGTATGAACACGTCAAAAACGCATGGGGGGTTGGGGAGGGGAGAAAGAGTTAGTGTTATCTCTCATGGGATTTCAAAAAAAAAAAAAATACTTTTATCTAACCACTACCGTTACTTCAATTTTAAAAACGTCATTTAACACTTTCGCTACGGGTGATGCTTAACGGCATCACAATCTAAGAATTCGACAATGTTACGACATTTTCCGCGGCAACGAAAACTAACTCAAGAAAAGTGTTAAAGAATCATCAAAGATTTTTAAAAAAAATAAGATTTCTTTTTTAACACGACACTGTGAAA
Organism: Hylyphantes graminicola; assembly: GCA_023701765.1. NCBI lineage: Eukaryota > Metazoa > Arthropoda > Arachnida > Araneae > Linyphiidae > Hylyphantes > Hylyphantes graminicola. The sequence continues at coordinate 215,153 of CM043120.1, forward strand.
TAAAAGTGCCCTTTCTCGTCCCTCTAGATCCCGAGTGAGTGACGACATGCCTTCAATCGCGCTGTGCCTGGCGCTCTTGTGCCTCGCCTCGGCTTCCGGAGCAGGTGAGATTCCTTTCTGATGCACGGCCTAATCCGGACTCGCCCCTCACACAACTTCTATGGGGGAAATGACACTTTAAATAATCGCTCATGAATTTCCTTCTCTGAAACATCAAATAATATTTAAGTTAAATGTTTCAAACGTTACTGTATGAATATAAGTAATTCAAAAGGTAGATACATGCAACTATAAACAAATCACGATGAATGCCTAATTTAATAATTTAATAACACCCCCTTTACGGGATAAATCCCTATTCCATGGTAAAAATAACGCCAACGTGGACAAAACTGTTGTTATATTGACATTCTGTTGGTTTTTTCGTAATATCTGGAAGCGAAATACGACACTTTCTCATATTTATAAAAATTTCCCTATACGAGTTCCACAATTATACATTAAAATTAAAGTAAAATTTCACGTGCCTAATTTTTAAAACTAAACATCTTTGGGCCAATTATTCCCATTCTAAAATTTAAAAAAAAAACGCCCATTTTATAAAATATAAAAATACACACAACAATAAATAAATATAAAAATACACACATTGAAAGAAATTGTATTACATAATAAGATTTGTGTTGCACAAGTATGGCAAAATACTTTAGTAGTCCAGGCAAGTTTGGATTAAACTTGCAAAAATTGCTGTTCTTGTTCTATCTGATGATCTGAATCGCATACTAAAAGCACCCCCAAAACCACTCTTGTGCCTTTTTTATCAGAGAGGTTTTAACGCCTACTGCGGTATTTGATGCTCTCGATGGCCTTTGAAGGCAGAATTGGAATTCAGCAGAAATAAACTTTATTTAACACCCTAAGGGGGCAAGTTCGGCCTCAACAAATTGGTATGCGGGTATTTTTTTGTTTCATAAAGAAACTTGTAAAAGTCCTAAATAATTTCCATACTGCTCAGTTAAAAGGCATTTGATTACGTGGAGTAGCTTTAGGAGGTTAACTGTACAAAAAAAAATGTGGTGTGTAGGAATGCTACTCAACGCTGATTTACATGCAAACTTTTCTATGAGGGCGTCACCCGTTATTGAGAGGTTTACTAAGGGTTTAGCTCACAACACGTGGAATTTTGACTTAAACTATATAGAAAACGTTAAAAAAAATAGCGAAGTGTACTTGATATATAGTTCGGGGGGCTTGAGCCCCCTCCCTGACTGTGACAAAGTGCCCTTTCGTCTAAATTAATATTGCCGAATTTCTGTAATTTAAAAAAGGTGTATTTTAATGAAAAAAAATTCCAATTAGCACAATATTCTTGAAAATCGGAAATAAAAACGTTGCTCATAATCACTTTCCAAAATGAATCATCTGATACGCATGTCATGCAAACGACTGACTAAACGGACGACGGCTTTCAAAAGGTAGGGGTAAGTGGTGTACCTCGGACGTATGTGTACCTCGAACCTATGCTGATTCTAGCTCGATTAGCTTAGATATTGAAACAACTACACATGCAGTTAAAGTATTTGCTACCAGGGATCTCAGTGAAGTTCTATCTGTGTGTTTAAAAGGTCAATTTATTAAAGAAGTTTCGAAAAACTAAATTCATACTTCAAAAGTAAATTTTTGTCAGATTCTTTAGTGTATTTTTTTACTCAAACATGTAGTGTTTATTCAGAAACGATGGTTATGCAATATAAAGCAAAGTTTTAGCTATAAAACAGTGTGTTTGAAATTAAGTTAAGTCTAAACTAAACTTGGTGATTAACTATTTTGTTTTTAATATCCAAGTGGTGTACCTCGAACCTAATACAAGTGGTGTACCTTGGACTGGTCCAAGGTACACTACTATAGGTCTTATGTGCTTCAGATTGTTGAAAACCCTTTTTAAAATTGAAGTAAATTTTTTCCTTTGAAAAATTAAGTATTTTAAGCTATTAATATGCAACCCTGATTTGTAAAATCTAGAAGAATGGAAATTTGTAAGAAATTTTTATTTGTTATGATAAAGAATTTTTTTTGTAGTTAATTATTTAGATTTATTGAAGGTGATAAAATTTTAACCATATTTATATAAAATAGAAAATAATTATTGCATGCTCATCTAAAAAGATATTTTTTACACTAAATATCTAAGCAGAACATCCTTTTTACGTTTAGGCCTAGTTATAGGGGGGAATATTTGAGTTGTTTTTTCAAATTTAAGACTGAAAGATAGCCAAATGTTTTTCTATGGCATGAAATAACAGTTTAATTTTATGCTGCATTTTAACGGATAAACCTGAGAAAGATTGTATTGCAGCTGAAAAAGCCATAAGGGCACTAAAAAAACTAAGGCAATAAAATCCTTTACTAAGCCAATTGACCTAACATAACCAATTACTACAATCTTGGCTAGAAATAAGAGTAGGTTGTAAAATGTATTTTTGAATTTTATGTGGCTAATAAATATTGGTTTTCAGACTGTAAATCGAGTCTCTCTATCTGTTAATAATTGGTCCAAGGTACACTACCGGTTGGACCAAGGTACACCGCCCGTGGTGTACCTTGGTCCTAATAACAATTTTCTGTATTTATTTTTGTAATAGTTGAAATCATTTAAATAACATGTTAAAATAAATATATGTTATGTATAACAACATAAAGTATTTAGTAAAAATATTTTTATTCACTTTTTGCTAGTAATTAAGAAATTAAAAATTGAAAAGTCAAAATAGGTCCAAGGTAACCCACCTTCCCCTACTTTTGCCTTTTCTAGGCTAATGCAGCTGCAGTCTCTAGAACTTATTAAGAACTATTACAAGATTTTAAACGTGTTTTTTAGACATTTGCGAAAAGGCATTATAGAACACTTTTTATTTCATATATCTTTAAAAAGTTAGAAGCCCTTAGTTTAAAACACGATTCTGAAATCAATGATCTCCGAACGGCCAAACATCCAGATTTCAGGAAAACTCAACCTGCTGACATTGCCTAATCATGTTGAAGAATACCTTTATTTATTCCGCACATTGACCAAATAAATAGATTTAGCAAAGGTTTGAAGGTAGTATGGTTATTTCATCAAATGTTCAGTATTTACTTCCATGTTACGTCCTATTAAAAGTAAAGTACGAAATAACTCTAAGCATAAAGATATTGATAAGTCCTCCCGACCCTCTCTCGCCACCCTGACACGCCTCCCTTTTGTGCAGACTCTTCGGGGCAGTGGTTCTGGAATTCCACGACCGAAAATGCGACCGAAGCCAACGAGACCACCACCACCACCACCGATGAGACCCCCGACATCAGCGGCCGGTAAGAATGCATAACTTTACCTTTTCCTCGATTTCGCAAAGGTTTTTTTTTTGTTTGTTCCAAGCTCCCCAACTCGGAAATAAAAGCGTCCACTCCTCGATCCATATCTGCTGTCTGTGGCGTTCAGTTCTAGCCAGGAAATGATGGACGGCCACCTTGGCAACAGCACATTTGGTAGCTCCACACATCGGAGTCAAATTTTGATTCAACGAAAAATAACATTTAAATGGAACGCATGTTAAATTTTGTTGTATCATAATATTTGTGATTTTTTTCTTTTGAAACCTGAACATGTTTTAATGTCTTGATCCAGCATTTTGTCTCAAAATAGTGTTGAACACAACAATGTGATGTCCCCCTTTAAGTTGCCGTTTAGTCTTGTTGAATGGACATGAGGCTCCTACCCACCCCAGAAAATAAAGCCATTCAAAGGGAAGTTTGGAGACAGTGTTCAAGACTTCCCGACACCATTGAGTGATGATTTCATTTCTGATTTCACTGTGTCTCCGCCGGACACAAGATCCCCATCCGTTTCTGGCACTCCCCCCCCCCCCCCTCACAACATTGTGTTTCTTTTTTTAGGAGCGGGGGCGGCGGCCTGGTGGATCTCTTCTCGGACGACTTCGCCCCCGCCAACGTGACCCGCGGCCGCAGCTCCAAGGCCATGGACCTGGGAGGGGTGCGGGAGGGCCGCATCCTCAACCAGGACAACCGGCGGCTCGCCCTGCAGGGATTCATCCCCATCGTCGCATTCGCCGGAAAGGAGGGGAAGCAGCAGCAGGTACGCACACGCACCCTCCTCTAACATTCAATTCACCAAGGGGACAGTCTGTTGTTTTCCCCACTAAGTGCCCGTCGCAGGAGGCAGACTTAACGAGAACTGATTTCCAGATTTTTTTTGTATAGCCAATCTTTACTCAGTACTTTTTAAATATTAAAACAACACCATGAACTCGTTAGAAGCAGAATCCCCTCCCCCACCCCTTGAAAGTGGCTATACATGAATCCCGGGCTTCCTCGGGCCATACAAGTGGTAAAAGCAGGGTGTTTATTCTTGTGCGAAATGAAGTGTATATGCATGAATAGCTGCGCTTATCTGTGGCACGTAGAGCGAGAAAAAAAACCGTCGAAAATGGTCCAATGACTTAACATCAGGCACGGTCAGCTAATGAAGGGAATAAGCATTTTGTTCATTTTTTTTAAACAGAACATTGCAATCAAGAAATCGTTCATCTTAATTTTATGCATCGAAATGACGCGATAAAACTGAAATTTTATTTCAAGCTCATGGTCCGATCACCGAATAGGCCGGGGAAGCCTGGGCTTTTTCTTCAAAATTTGAAGGGGCCCCCAAATCACCTTTTTTTTTTCGTAACACTCATTCTGTTACAAATATTCCCACATTTCCAAGAACTTATGTTCCTAAAACATTTTTTATTTTTAGTTTGGGATATGGGATGTCTGCGGACAACAAAATAAAATTCCCCATCTTGTAAACTTTTTGTAGTATTATTTAAAAATGTTAAGCCACTTTTGGAGGCCTTTTCAACTTACGAGTTTATGATACGGGATATACGGAAACAATTTACCATTGTATAAACTTTTTACACATATTCATCATTAAAGCTTAAATTAAGCCACTTCCGTTGAGTTGCGTATTTGCCTCAATTTCAAAATACTTTAGGACGAGGATCCGGGCCACCAGGGTTCCTACTTGGAAGAGGACTACCAGGACAGGCGGCAAAAAGCGCTCATTCAGCAGACCGCCACCTACGGTCAGAGGGTACGGGATTTTATACATACACGTATTTCTATACCTTTACGTACGCACGTGCTTTTAAATATATAACGAATGTGTATTTTTGTTTTAAAATCTCAATTATAAAAACTTTGGTCGAAGTTGTTTGGCTGTTTATTCACGATAAAAATTATTGCGATTCCACAACAGTTGCTTCTGTATCAGTAGTTTCAAATTGTATTTGTTTATAGATAAAATGTGGCTTTTGACAAATTAATATATAATTTTACAGTATATTTTTGAAAATTTAAAAGACCGAAATTTTCTCTTTAAAAAAATATTATTTAACGTTTTTTGTGCGCATTATAGCGGTTCGGGCCCCCTGACCTAAATTATTTTCTCTCGAATGAAATGTATCGGATTAGGTTTGGTTTTCATTTACTTTTAGTGTATGCATACCTGCTAGGAGTGGACCGACGGCCAATTTACAGGTGCAAAAAATTGGTAAATTATAAGTTAACTTAAGTCGTTTTCTCAGGGCTGATTTTTACATATGTTTTAGAAAATGTTGTTAAAAGTTAATAACAAACTGCCAGACGCTTTAAACGTTCCTGTAGAGTTCAGACTTTGTCCCACGCATCTGGTGGAGCGAGATGGAGCTACGTATTTTGTAACTGAAGAAATATTTAATTAAATTGAAATAAAAATCTTTCTACCCTTTTTAATTTTTTAAAGGGACTGTAATTCGTTACAGATATGGTATGGTAACAGAAATATAAAGTCGAGGTGATGAAGATGAAGAAAGGTTATAATTCCAATTTAAATAAATTTTTGTTTAGTTAGATAGAAAACAGGTATGCGTTATCGGATGCGTGGGACAAAGTCTGAACTTCACAGGGACGTTTGAAGCGTCTGGCAAAAGTTTTGGACGGCGGAAAGTGCTTGTCAGATTGATTACTAACTTTCAACAATATTTTCTAAAACATACATGAAAATCAGCCTTGAGAAAACGACTTAGGTTAATTTATAATTCGCCTAACTTTTGCACTCTATACCTGTACGTCGGTCCACTCTAGAGTAGCGGGTATGCATACACTACACAATTATATGTAAACAAAACATAATCCGATGCATTTCATTCGTGAGAAAACAACTTAGGTCTGGGTGTCCTGGGCTCTATCTGTTTCAAAGCATTTTTTATGGATTGCTTTATTATATAAGCGATGCTTCACCCCACCATAAAGGCAGTCCTCTTGTCAGAAACTTAAGGACTCGGTGGGACACCTCGTTTTAAAAAATACATTCCTTCCTCATGAAATAAAACACGGTCCTTGATTTCAGGTGCAGCAGCCAGACAAGCAGCCCAACTACTACATCCCGCCCCCTGCTCAGAACAAGAACGCGGCCAAAGAACTCGTCAGGTGAGAGTCCACAAAAAACGTTCTTTCATAGCGATTCCTTTAAAAAAAAACCTTAATATATGAAATGGATCAGTGATACTATAAGCTACTGCTGGTTCGTGTGTTAGTGGTAAGGAAAAAATGAACTGGAGTTGGGATAAATATTATTTTGCATTGGAATATTAACAAAAACAACGCTTCGGAAGTCGCTTCAGTGTGAAGTGTGAGGAGAAACTGCTCGTGATAACGTTTTTTTTTTCGTGTCTGTTTAGGTACGTGAGCGCCGCGGACTACCACCGGCGGCCGCAGGAGGAGGACAAGAAGAACGCGGCCGTGGAGGCCTACCTGCAGGGCCTGCAGGAGCAGTACCTCTCGACGCCCGCCCAACAGAAGTTCCACGGACAGGACTCCGTCTCGTCCTACATTAAGAACCAGGACACCGTGAGTTCCGATAAAAATGGTCCATGTTATTCTAGGGTGTTCAGAGTTTGATCTACCCAGGTCCAAATTAAGTTTCCGGAACCAAACTAAGGTTCTCAAAAGGATTGTTATTCCCCTGCATAGTTGTATTTTCTCTGTCAATATCTAGAAACATACGATCTGATGGTAACCAAATGATGTGTTTGCGGCAGGGCTCCCAGCATCCGAATTCCTTCCACCAGGACCCGGTGAAGTCTGAGCCGTCGCAGGCCGAGGGGCACTTCGTCGTCTCCTCGTCCGGCGAGACGAGCGGCAAGCAGTTCTACGAGGAGGACGGGACGAGCAACTACATCGTGGCCGAGGAGGAGAAGTGCGTGTGCGTGCCCTTCTACCTGTGCAGGAACGGGTACCTGGTGAGCGGGCGCGCGCTCGACAAGGAGGACGACATCGACGAGAGGTCGGCCAGGAAGATCGCCAAGAGGAGCGCCAACGAGGTAAGAAGCGCCGTGGATGATGGAGATTAATCGTTCTCAAATGAAACTAAATAGTGAAGCAATACTTATTGATTGCCTTTCACTAAGACCTTCAGCAGTCCCTCTTCCCCTACTTCGCCCTCGCCACCAATGACTGGTGGGGATTGAACTTTGAGGTTTTAAAATGCTCATTCAGCTACTTATTGGATGCTGTAATTTAAAAAAAAATAATCTGATAAATTGTTAACACTGTGCTGCCCTTCGTTCATTATATTTCATTCCATTCATTACTATTCCATTTGATAACTCATTACTATTCCATTTGATAACTCATTACTATTCTATGAGGAGCAACAATGTTGTTGTACAACATCGGATGGAAAGAGCTATAGACTGAACCATTGAAATATAGTTCTGTTGAATTAACATCGCACCAGAGCTACCCGAAATATGTCGGATTTAGAATTTTGAAAGAATGTTTAGATTGTTGTTTAGAAATGTTTGAAATCCTTTAACCGTCAAGGTTGTTAAATTGTACTTTTCCGGAATAATACTTTTCTTGACTGTTGCCCTCTTGTTGTGCAGAGCCTGAGCCGCGACGAGCAAGAAGAGGGCACGATGGCCCCGTACACGCAGGACATCATGGCGCGCATGATCGGGCTGCAGAACGTGGGCGACTCGTGCGGCCTGCTCAGGCGGTGCTGCAAGGTGCCACCGCGCAGGAACGAGATCCAGGCACCAGGTACGCTGCTATTCACACAACAAGTTTCCGCTGGACCTCTTGTAGTTAGCGTCGTTACGTATCCCAGCACAAATACTCATTTCAAACCCTTTACGGTAAAGTAATCACTTCAGCTATGGGTGGCATGCAAAAAATCCCGTAGATAAATTTTCCGATTCAGTCCTCATCATTCAAGCAAGGACTTGAGTGAGGAGAGCTGGGGGAAAAATCAAGATTGAATTCTGTGAGATGAAAAATTTTAGTTCTACGATTTGGCATGGAAGGATTCATTTCTAGGGCCAGGTGAGCTTCAACCAAAAAAAAACATTGATCTCCAAAACGTCGAGAATTCCAAAAGGTTCGATTTGAATTAACACTGAATCCTTACTTTCAATACCTCAATTACAACTGCATTTAGCTCTTGCAATCCAATATACTGGTACATATTTAAAGTTAAATTATGTTTTTACATTCGATGACAATAGGGTTGAATGAATATCTAATAAGTGATTTAATCTTAAGAACTTTTTGTTGAACAGACCAAGACTTCAGTTTTCCTCTCTCCTTGCAGGCGGCCTCCTTCCCTTCAGCCCCGACAACTACCCGCTGCCGCCCCCCTTCACGCAGCGGCCCCCCTACGGGTTCCCCGTGCACCAGGAGTCTCCCTTCGGACACCACCAGGGTGAGCACCCTTTCCGTGTTTTGTCCTTTAAAACTGTAAGTGAAAAGCACAAGTACAAAAGCAAAAAGTGTCGACCAACAACAAGCAAGTAGTCGATACTTATCGTGGATAAGAATTAAGAAATCGTGCGACTTTATTTTTGCGGAATGCTGTTGTCGTAAGTGCCGACTATAGGCAGGCATCACTTCCGTGAATATCATCCCAAATGCCCATATTGAATACTCCGGTTTCCTATTATATTTTATAATGTATCTGATCCAAGACGAAGCAAGGCAGCTATGGATGATATATATATAGAGATGACCAAAATGTCATTCTATCAACAATTTGGATTGAAAAATATGCATCCTCCGAAATGAAATCTCCCGACTCATCTGCTATGAGTGGCGGCATCCATTGTAACTCTCCCCACTAACGCTCCCCTTTTTACAGGCGGTCCCCAGCATCAGGTGGTGCTGGTGCCCCAGCACCAGGAGCCCCCCCAGCGACGACCCCGGCCCGTCCTCCCGAGGCCCAACCCCAACAGGTCCGTGCGGCCCCCCTACCAGCTGCCCTCCCCGCACCAGCATCAGGTAACTCTCTTAGTCCTCAGTATCCGGATGATATATTTGACTAACGCCACGAGGGAGAGTGGGCTCTAAAGAAGTGGCTGTTATTAATTGTATGACGTCTCTCAATTCTTACATTTGTGGAGCAATGGTGTACAGAATCCGCGTCCATCTGTGTTTTATATGTGCTTAGCATAATCTGTCAAATACTTTCAGAAATTGTTGTTTGCATTTAGGTGGTAGACATCATAGGTGATGCTTACAATTTTCAATGCAAAATTTAGGTAGATTAAAAAAATTGTATTAATTGTTTCTTGAAACGGCTGAATTGTAAACTGATAAAGTTCACCGTAAGAAATAACCCCCACTGCATTTTGAGCCGAATTTCCTCCTCGGAGTGAAACGAGGAATGTTCCCCTCTGAAACGGGAGTATCTTTGGACACCCCTTTCACACCTCCATCTTCTCCTCCCCTATCCAGGAGCCCGTGTACCAGCCCAGCTACCCCGCCCCCCAGCCCGCCTACCCCCCGCCCGGCCTGAGGCCCCCCACTCCACAGCCGCAGTGCGGTGCGAGGAACGGGCTCGGCGTGCACGGCCGCGTCAACAACCTGCAGTACACGGACGACGCGTCGGAGTTCGGAGAGTACCCGTGGCAGGTGAGTGCGAGAGCTGTCTATGAAACTACCTGTCTAAACTCTTAAGGGTCTGAATCTCCCCATTTTATTAACGGGTTCTTTTAGCTGTGAACTCCAATATTTCTGTTTTATGATTGCATAGTTTAATACGTTATAAGTTTAATACAAAATGCATGTATTTGTCTAACGAATTACATCTCCAAGATAATTAAGCAAAAATTATGTGAATTCAAATTTTGAAGACATACATTAATTCATAATACATTAATTAACTTCAAAGTTGGAGATCGTAAATACTTAGGAAGAAAAACCACAACTCTTAATCATTTCATAAAATTCAGCATTTTTTTTTGTCTACGATAAATCTTCTAAAAATGCCTCCCCTGTCGTGTGTAGGCGGCCATCCTGCTGAAGGTGGGCCCCGGCAACAACCTGTTCGTGTGCGGAGGGACGCTCGTCTCCCGGCAGTGGGTGGCCACCGCGGCACACTGCCTCAAGAAGTGAGTGACAACTTCCCTAGCTACATGGCATATAACATAATATTTAGCTACGAAATGTTAGTCTTAATTTATATTTCATTAAACTTGACTACCTTACTTCCGAAGATCCTTTTTTTCCCCCTCAGGGTCATCCTAAAAGGTGGATACCCATCACGTGACATGGTACCCATGTTCAGGGATCCCTCTGTATAACCACCTGCCATAACCATTTAACATTTCACTGCTTAGGGAAATGTCAAATAGTTAACTCGCCCAAGCCAGCTGTTACGGTCGGCGAGTTCCTGTCTCGTTCGGCTTTTCCCCCAACCCACAGGCATCGCCCTGTCCGTGTGGGTGGGTCCGTTCTCAAAGGGTCGCCCACTATATCCCAATCGAACCAATGCTTTCTCCAGTTTTGTCTCTGCGACTGCGGGACCCATCCGCTGGTCCCTCTCTCTCTCTTTATGTTGAAGGCCGTCTCCTCCCAGCGTGAGTCTGAATGCTTCTCTTTGTTTTTGGCCCCATCACAGGCACCAGGCGGACGAGCTGAAGGTGCGTCTGGGCGACTGGGACGTGCACCGCGACGACGAGTTCTACCCGTACGTGGAGTCGTCGGTGGTGGCGGCCGCCGTCCACCCGGACTTCTACCCGGGCAACCTGCACAACGACCTGGCCCTGCTGCGGCTGGAGCGGCCCCTCGACCTGGCCGAGCACCCGCACATCGCGCCCGCCTGCCTCCCGGACCAGGGGGAGAAGTTCGACAACCGCCGATGCTGGGTCACGGGCTGGGGGAAGAACGCGTTCGGTGAGTACTCATTCTTGCTGCTGCTTCATGAACCACTTCCAGGTCCTATAGGTTCTTCGATTTAGATATGGACCTCATGTAAATGGCCTGAGATCGATGCCGTGCGGGTGAGCTGAATAGCTGGTGATGGCTAGTGCACACAAAAAATATTTAGCTTTAATACTATTTTTATAGCAAAAAGTAGGACATTTTGCATGTGGATTAAAAAGAGCTACCATTTTAAACACTGTTTGAAAAAAAATGGTTTTAGCAATTTCTTTTTTTTTTTTTAATTGTTCAATGAGACTACTATTTGATCATATTCAAGAGTAAAAAGAGTGTTTCCACATGACTGTTCTTCCAGGTGAGCAGGGCGAGTACCAGAGCGTCCTGAAGGAAGTGGACGTGCCTGTGCTGAGCCACGGCGACTGCCAGCGGCGCATGCGCAACACGCGACTCGGCAGATCCTACGCACTGCACCCAGGATTCGTGTGCGCCGGAGGGGAGCCCGGAAAAGACGCGTGCACGGTACGCACCCTTGTCATTCCAAAAATGAATATGCTTCATTCCATTATTGCTTTTAAAAGTCCTTAGCCTTTTTAAAATAATAATAGAATGAAATGAGCAGTTTTCGTTAAAGATCTAGTCGTTAGCTAAAATGTGGCCTTTTTTCAGTTTTATTATCAGGCCGTGATAAACGAGTTCATGTACGAGTCGTGACGACTGCGTGTTTGTGTGTGTTTCAGGGCGACGGTGGCAGCCCGCTGGTGTGCGAGGGGGCGGGGGGCTGGAAGGTGGCCGGCCTCGTGTCCTGGGGCATCGGCTGCGGCCAGCCCGGCGTGCCCGGCGTCTACGTCAACGTGGCCAACTACAGGGCGTGGATCGACGCCATCATACACGGCAGGCAGCACGGGTGAACTCGCAAGCGTCCACACCATCATAATTAATCAAAATATAATGTATTTAGTGCATAAATTGGCTTCTAAACAGAAGGAAACAGCAGCTCCAGCATGATTTCATGCATTCGTGTTCGAAAGAGCGTCCCCCCCGCGTGCTGGTCTGCGGGGGCGGACTCCCTTCCCAGTATGCCACATTGGTCCAAACAATTCTTGTGTGCGTCCCAGATGTTATTTTATTGTACTGTATAGATTGCAAGTGAGAAAATAAAGCTATTTTCGTATGCATGCGTTGTTTTTGTTTTCTACATGTATGTTGTGAAATTCATGATATACTTAGATTTGGTTTATACTAAATTTTTTACCCTCGAAAACCCCTAAATCTAAGTTTTTGTTTGGACGAATATTTGACGAGTTATTTAATAGAATCATTTGATGTCCTTTGGGGGACCATCTCTAGAATGACAAGCGTAGTCTGAGTTCGTCCGAGGAGGGAAAAGCGAAATATTGAAATATAAAGGTAGAATATGTTGAGGAGCCCTGCAAGGGATGAAAAGTTAATGGTGACGAGCTGGGCCTGTTCTTCCATGAGGCCAGTTAGGCCCGGGCCTAGGTCCCCCAAATGTTAGGGGCCCCAAAATTTCAGTTTCTATTATGCTAAATGCTGTAAATCCCCAAAATATCAGTAAACTAAAAAAAAAACTGATACTTCACTATAATTTTTGCTCAATTTTGACTGAGAAATGTATCTAACGTGATTGTTTTGATCGATGTTTATAAGGAAGCCTATAAAATTGCAGCAAATTTGATACTTAGGTCATATATAGCACCATCATTACTGGAAGTCATGCGTAACATTTTCCGAAAGGGCCCCCCAAGATAGGTTGTGCCTATAGTCTGAGATTTCATAGAACAGGCCCTGGTGACGAGGTCCAATTTTCCCCCTTTTTGCAAGTTTATTTCAACAGTAACTCTAACCATTATAATAACGAAAATAGTAAGAAAAATATGCAGTGCTGCACAAAAGTTTAGGCAATATTCTTTAGGGAGCATGAAAATTAATAGGGTGAAAATGCTTCCAAATAATATAAATAAATTTGACTGCATCAACAAATTAAAAATTTCCAAAACTTTCTTTGCCACAAAAGTATAGGCACAGGTTTCAGTTTTATGCAAATTCTTTACAAGAAGTGATTGCGTCATCAAAGGGGAGGGCTGTAAGTTGCTTTGAAAGGCGGAAGGTAATTTTCAATGCTTAGAAAGATTCTGAAGTCAACTTAAATTTCGTATGAAGAGTTTATTAGGATATGGGGACATTAAAATTCAGAGGTAAATATGTTTCTGATATTTCTACTGAATTACAACTTTCGAAACGAGCTTTTATAGAGTGTTAGCACGTGGCTATCAATATCAACCAAAATCGCGTTCTGGAAGACCTCGTTTAGTTTAATATGAATTGTCGTCGCACTAGAGGGGCAGTGGTGGCGCTAGGAATTTCCCGACGGGGGGCTGACCTACCCCGACGGGGGGGGGGGGGGGGGGGCTAAAGTATAATTTCAAATAAATTACCTTAATTATTTAATGTAGACCCGTAGGATAAACATGATTTTTTTTTAAAAATTAGTGCACAAATTATAAAACTAACTTTACATTTAGAGTATTTTGGTATAACCATCATAATGTTAACAAAATTATTACAACATACGCTTTTTTAATTAATTTTTTTAATTAAAAATTTTTTAATCCTACTCTTTTTAAGTTTCAACTTTAATTTTTTTTTATTTTACAACTGTGTAATGGTGATATTAAAAAATGCTAAGTTTTTTAAAAAAATATATACTAGTTTTATTTTTAATATATATTATATTGAAAAAATTTCAAAAAAAAATTGAGTTTTCAATTAAAAACGGCTTTTTATAAAAAAAAAACAAGCCAAATATAGATGCTTTTGTGTCTAATTTGCTAAAAATTTGATGCAAGTACAAATAGCCGTGTTTTAGCTGCAATGTCAACACTGTATTTGTTTTAAAAATTAAAATCAATTTTGTGGGTTCGATGTAATTATTCAATATTCAGCAAAGTTATATATTTGTTATGCAAACTATTACAATTTACAAATTATACCGATATTTAGGGAAAATGATCAGCAACAAAAAGGAACTATAAATGTTTCTAAAAATAATACAAGTAGGTTAGTAACAGAATCTGTCTTTTCATCTGCTTCTACACAACATTTATGTTCAACAGGAAAAAAGCGCTAAACACAAAATTAGTTCGATATTACACATTTACATGTCAAATTTGGCTAGTTTTATTTATTTTCTTTCGAAAGTTATCGTAATTATTTCGAAATTATTTATTATTTCGAAAGTTATCGTAATTATTTCGAAATTATTTATTATCGGTTGCTAGAATAATTTATATATTAATAAATACGCTTACTATGCACGCTTTTAAATAGAAGGAACACATTTCATATCATCATCATACAATCAAAAAATCTTTTTGTGAATAAATTTCTTGCTTGAGAGACAGACGGGCTGACCGATTCTAATACCTTCCACATTTTACGTTATAAACGTAGTGTGAAAGCTAAAATTGGAGTAAAGAATTAAACCATTTTTATAGGTTAACATAAATGCGAACATTAATGTATTATAATTTTTTTACGTACCTTCGGTTTCAGAGAGATCTTTTTTGACCGTCTTCACTGGATTTAGCTATTCCAATGGACTTTTCCTTTTTTTTACGCCAACTTCTACGAAGGGAATATTCCTGTTTTGCTTTTCATAATCTTGATGTTTCAAAGCTGTGTGTTTTTTTTACATAGTCATTGTCAAATTGTTCTACACATAAACAACATTCATCCTTAAAACGTAAACCGTTCCCTCGTTTATTATTCATAACCAAAATATTAAAACAAAATAAAATCTATTTCGAATTCGTGTTTAAAAAAACTGAGCAGCCTACTGTATACATTTTACTGCTAAAATTCACAAAAAATCTACGCACAATGAAAGTGTATACACTTTTTTAACCTAAAGAAAACGAACGTTGGTTGAACACGTGAAAAGGTTCACAATACTGTTGCGTTATCGGATGGTACTATTTTTTTTTTGCATTTTTCTTTCCCAATGGTTCACCCTCTATTCTGACGACACATCCGTCTTCACCAATAGCAGAAGATCACCAAAATGTACTTTTTCTAAGAATTATTTACCCCCTTTTTTTGGTATCCCTTTAACACTTCGGGTAAAATTACATTTTAGACCGGAAAAAACATGTCAGCATCCGTATCATTGTCGAAAATTTACGAGTTTGTGACGAAGATTTTACTAACGCAAACTGAATCCTGATGCCGATACCTCTCTACAGTACAATCCCAAATGATCCCAACTATGTAATGTGAAACCACCCTCCCCATAACTAACCAAACTTTCCCTATTACGAACCAAGAAGTCTGCTCCTCCGCAAACCTCCCGCTGGTTTGAAGATAAGGGTTCCCCACTCCATGAAGAACGGTGGTGTGGTGTGTGATATCGTTTTCCTCGCCCCCCGTGGAATGGAAAATCTTGTGGAGGGGGTGTATTTCGATAAGGGCTCGATCACAGAAACCAGGACTGTGTTAAAATATGCAAAGTAGTGTTGAATTTTAAAACTCTTAGAGGGCTTTTGTTTTATCGACCAAATTTTTTCCGACATTTTAACCAAACTAACATTTTAAAATGAAAGATAAAATTTTTTTAAAAAAAATTAAGACTAGGGGAGACCGGGGCACAATGGACCTAGGGGCACAATGGACCACCCCCTATTATTTATTTTGTTTATTTTCCAAATTAGTTCATATTATAAGTAATAAATGACATAACAGTCTTGATCTAGTTATTATAAAAAACCATGTTGTTAGCTCACACATTTGCCATTTTTTATTGTTGATGTGTATTAACCAGGTGAAAGTAAAAAAGCTCTCTCCTAGAAATTATCTTCTCATCATTAAAGTAACATTAGTTGGACAAAGTGGCTTAGCATAATTGAAAGGCAAGATATTTGTCTTTCTATATAATCTAAAAATTAATTTCTGAAATCAAAATACAGCATATTTTAATTATGTTTTTTGCTCAAATACAATATGGGGCACTATGGACCACAAAATCTGGGGTACAGTGGACCATGGTCCATTGTACCCCATGCAACTTTAGAAATACTTTTAGTTTAAAAAAAATAAAAAAAATATTGATGCAAGTCCTTTCTAATTATTAAATGTCAAATTTGCTATAATACTAAAATGTTTTTAGATTTATTCTAATATTCACTTCTGAATGTAATAGATTTTCCCCCCGTCTACTAATAGTGCTTTTCTTTTAAACCAGAAATAACAGATTATTAGGGAACTGATTTTTTATTTTATATATTATGACTTCAAGCAATAAGTGTTTTGAATGAGAAAAGTATTCTTAGAATTGAATGTGATGTGATACTAAAGTGTTTAATTGTTTAATACCAAAAGTTTAGAAATTTGAGTTGGTGGTAAAATAAAGTTACACATTTAAATAACGGAAGTACAAGCACAAAATCATAAATTTTTTAATTGGAATTTGATTACTGTTGATT
Organism: Hylyphantes graminicola; assembly: GCA_023701765.1. Taxonomy (NCBI): domain Eukaryota; kingdom Metazoa; phylum Arthropoda; class Arachnida; order Araneae; family Linyphiidae; genus Hylyphantes; species Hylyphantes graminicola. Next base: position 231,892 of record CM043120.1, read on the forward strand.
TTTTTACTAATAAAAATGTGAGCTATTTGTTGTAGTTATAAATAATTAAGTAACAAACAAACTTTCTCAGAATTGGTAAAATGCACAAAATTGAAATTTTGTTAGTAAAATTTTCAACCACATTGACTAAGGGAAGACTTAAAAAAGGTTTAAAAATTGATCTCGCATAAAAACGAAGATTCTTTGATGCACAGTTTTACCCTGCACTTTTGGTGTTGTTCTGTATAGTAATAAAAAAACTTTTAAATTTAAAGTGATCTTATTATTTTGAAGATAAAATTTAATGCTTTTACTCATTTTTTCCCCGAAATGCCATATAACAGGATTAGAAAGACTAGTGAAGGAACAGTGCTAAAAGAAGTGACAGAACAGGCTGTAAAACATGTTACTGATGATAGTCGTTCTATCTGTTCAGTTAGCAAAGAGAAAGGCAGTTAAAAAACAGCCCTTTTGTGCTACATACAAATTACAAAACCTCCCATACACCTGTTAGGTTTGAGCCTAACCGATCCTTGCACATAAAGAAGATAAAAAATGTCAAATTGGAGGGGGGAAAAGCAAACAGTAATATCTGATAGTTTTCTCACTAAAAGAAGTCTTAATATGCAATTGGATACGTAAAATTCAAATAGAATCCTTATTTTATATCTACGTTAATCTTTAAAAAGTGCAGATATTTTTTTTTCAGGAAAAAATACCATGGTTCATTGTACCCCGTGATGTGGTCCATTGTACCCCGATCCTGGGGTACAATGGACCACTTTCGCACTTGTAATAAAAAAGTGAATTCAGAAAAAAGTAATTGAAATTATATTTTTTAGGTAATGTATTTTTAAACCAGGATATATGTGTAATATATACACCTTTTTCTAAACAAGTGGGCTGAATATGTTTGTACTTATAGCGCAAAACATGAAAAAGTGGTCCATTGTGCCCCGGTCTCCCCTATTTTCCCGACGAAATTTAAAAATTCCCCGACGGGGGGGCTAGCCTTCCCCGACGGGTGGGCTGAAGCACCCCTAGCCCCCCTGCTGCCGCCGCCCCTGTAGAGGGGGTTGGCGAACGGTAGCCGCGCGAACAGGGACTTTGCCCCCTAGTAATTAAATAAAAAGATAAAATTTTCGTTTCAAATTTGTTTCATTTCGATGTTATGTTGATTGAAAGTTACCCCTTTCGATGGTCCTGTTAAAGACTTTATTTGTTCATACAAAATCCTTAAATTAGTTTTTTATTAAATTGATTATCCTGAAATATCTTAACATCCTGAAGAATCTTAAGATCGCATGAAATTGGCCGGTGAATAAGAATGAATGATGACAGAACAAAAAAAAATATTTTTTTTAGCTAAAACCAAATGGAACTAGAAAAAGAGGCAGACCCAGACTGAGGTGGGGGGACTGCTTCCAACAAGGACTTAGTTTCGTTCAACTGGAAAGCTGTTGTGCGCAGAAGGAGAGACTGGACAAATCTCCTTGAGAAAGACAACACAATAGAAAATTAATTTAGCTAAGATATTTAATATTTTGGGGGACATTCCAGCCATGTCCACCTGAGCTTCAATTCCAAATCGGCAAACCGCGTGACATCACATGAATGTTCCCTATTCTCCTCTGGGAGCTAGGCAGACGCTTATTTTGAAGTTCAGTGTACTGTTTTAACACAGCCATAAACGCTTTGTAACATTTAACTATGATGAAGGACGAAACTACAAAAAAATAATAATAATAATAATAATAATAATCGGAATATTAAAAACTATTATTTGCATCCTATTAATTTGAAATATGAGTTTTTCTTCAGAATGTTTTATGGGAAATTTATAAAGCTAAGGGGGAAAGAACGTTTTGTAATTTGTTTGCGTTAAATCTCTTTATAGGCGTCTAGAAAAAAAGACCCCAAACTTTACAAAATAAATAAACTTGGGATTCTTGGGAAAGCATAGCGCAAAAGCAGTTCTCCCAGTTTCCCCCTTAATTTAGCATTATATGAATTGTTATGAGTGTACTGTTTTAAATCGTTTTGAATTTTGAGTAACCATCAGTACTGCATAGTAAGTATGTACTTAACGCAAATCAAGCCGGACATTATAATGTATGTTTTTCCTCTATTAAAATTGATGGGCTTATCAGCAAATTTTATGTTTTTAAAACATACTTATTAATAAACAGGTATATTTGTTTGAAAAATATGCTCTGAGATCAAGAATATGAGTGTAGGATTTTGCTGAGGTCTTAGGAGGATATGTTTTGAATTTGATGTGTATCTTTTAGACATTATCAGCTTATGGCCACAATTGATGATGATGAAAAAAATCTGGAACTCTTCCGAAGTAGGAAAATACGTAACATCTATATTTGATTTTATAGTCTCCCTACTTGTAGTCTCACGATTTAAGAAAATCTTCTGATTTTACCGAAAACTAAGAATTATCGGAAATTATCTTTTTACTTTTAAGAGTTGGCAAGAACAAAATCGCTGAATTCTACTCATTTCAGAAAGGACGAAATTTCCTAGTTTCAAAATCGGTGCAGAATTCCAGTTTCAGAATAACTGGAGACTCACAATTTGGTTCGACTGTCACTTGAGGGGGCCCTGGTCAAGCTGGGCGGTGTTATTTATCTTATGGGAACATCTATATTTTAATGAATTTAGTTTTGTTTAGCTATCGGGATTCTGATGGATTTAGATTAAAGCATTATTTTAGAATGTTCAGATTCTGAATGTTTTAACATTGGTTATGCGCAAAAACAGGAATGGCGCCAAACAAAAATTGCCAAGGAGCACCCTGAAGTATAGTTTTACCCTCAATTTTTTAATCAAAGAAGTTTGCCGATTTCATTTTAGAATTACTGTTAATTTTTGATATTGTCCTTTCTTTGGGAATGACTTTGACTATACTACTTCTTCTATTTACGCCCAGGCGAAGTTAAAAGATGTCAATAAATATATTTCTTTTACTATAGCAATAATATTTTTTTGTTGAGTTTTCCAGCAAGATTTTTCTGGTGCGTTGTTTGATTGTCACATTCAGCTCTTTTCTGGTAATTTTATTGAAATTGTTTCTAAAATAAATTTCTTTCACCTCAGAAACCAGAAAACTTATTCATGATCCACTTAATTCTGTGTATTTTTTTTTTTCAAAATTATTGAAGTGTAAAATTTGTTTTTAAATATATGTTTAATCTAAAATAAGTTGTTCCAAGAGGAATTTTTAGACTGATTTTAATACTGCAAAAAGCTTTGGTTTGGAAGAAATAGCGGCACACTAGAGCAGCTGTTAAGGAAATGCTGTACATTTAGTGGGGGACATGATAGACGGAAATTGTCGTAGCGACTCTATAATAATGTTTACAACTTATTATTATAGAGTTTATAATAGATTCATTTAGAATAAATAATAAACTTAAACTACTGGCTCAGCAGTGCAGAGACAGAACTTGTGAAGGTGAAATCATATTTTGTTTAAAATAAGTTATTACGGCAGACTTATTAAAAAAATGTATATATTAATGACATTTAGTTTCCCTTCCCTTGTTGGCATTTTTCGTTAGAATCAAACCTTGTTTGAAACGTATTTTTGAAGTTTTCTGTATAAATTACTGTAAAAACTGTTTTTTTTAAATACTCAAAAAGTCTATTGCTATAGTTTTTTCAAAGTACTTTCTTGTGGTGTTACAATGCAGCAAAAAAAGTTTGACTAGATGAGCGTTGATATGGAATTCATATTTAATAAAATACTCAACAGTCATTAGTTTAAATACTTGTAGAATAAAAAACAATTTTGTATTCCGGCTATACCAAGTCAAAGTCAGTGTAAAAAGTTGTCAAACCACCAATGGTCTAAATTGTTTCTTATTTAATTGGGTCCTTGAGGACAATGACACTCCTTTGACATTTGTGCTCCCAGTCCCGGAAGAATTGAATTTAAAATATTTTAATCGAATTTATTAAAATAACAAAAATTTAAATTATAATAATATGTGTTGAAATATCAAGCCAATTTCTTTTTGAAGTTTGCAGAGCCTTTTTTTTAACTCAATTATTGCACTCGGCAATTTGAACTATTTACTCTTTTTCTTGGCTAACATTCTTCTACTGCAAAGAAAGATCGTGTAGAAAGCTTATAGAGAATTATTTTTTCTGTTGGCTTAAGGACAAACAGAGAGTGAGGGGGAGCTCAGTCGGGTAGGCATTCGCCTTGCATGTTAGAGGTTTGGGTACGGGCATCGCCAAAAAATTGCTGGCCTTTAAACAGAAATCCCAATGCTACACACGATGTCGTGCTAAAAAGTTGTGTTTGGTGCCTACTCAGGTGTCAGCTCAGCTCGTCCCCTGACTGTGGTTCTAATTTATTTGGCCTGTCGCTAATAGCCCTCGTGTAGCTCTAGTGCGAGGATGATTAAAACTAAACTAAAAATGAATATTTACTAAACTGTACTGTGACTTACTGAATTGGGCGATTCATACTGTTTTATGTATTTATAATCTGTTAATTCTTTCTTTTGTAATAGTTATATATTTTTTTAAAAATTTCTCAAGATATGATTTTTTAAAAGGATTAAAGGATTTTTTAAAATCCTTTTACTCTGCATATTTTAAAAATTACCCACTGTGCAATCTGAAGGTTTTAATGGTAAGTTTATTATTTATAGCTAATAGTTTTTCTGTGTGTAAATGTGTAAAAAGATTTTGTCAATGAGATTACCAATTGAGGATTCAATATTGCACTTTTTATAACATGTTAAATGGCAACCAAAATTATGTCTGAACTTATCTGTTTTATTGTCTTTATTTGGTTTGATATAAAGCAGAATTTTATACACTGTGTTTTACTGCAGAATATCATGTATCCCTTAATATTTTTTTTATTTGGGTTTATGTTTGTGTGAAAATCGAAGTTATTGTAATTCTAACCAAAGTTATATAAATATTTTATAGAAAGTTTCTGGTAAATGCAATTAGTGAAAATGTCTTACATGATCTAATGAAGTATACAAGCTATTTTGTGCAGTTAAAAGTGTGTTTTATGCATTGATGGTTCTGTGTTGGATTCTGATGTCTGGTGTTATTTTTGTATTGTCTTAGCAAACGGAATAAAATTCTCATTTTAAAATTATTTGTTTAAATTATTTTGTTTGTGATGTTACTTTCATGGAATGATTAAAATGAAATTGTTGTAACTTTAATATTGTTTAGGAAATCTATTATATTCTTTGAGTAGTTTGGTTATATTAAACTGATGGATTTAATTCGAATATATATTTTCTTTCGATGTTTAGTTATTTAATAATATGGCACTGTAATTATAAAAAATCTCTTTCCATTCCACACAGTCCTACTTTACAAAGGGCTGCGTACGGTCAGATGGCAGAGGCACTACCTGAACTCAGCCAGCTCATCTAGTGTCCTTCACATTTGACCGTAATAAATGCTAATTTAATTGTTAGATTAGGTTGTACATTTTCCCCTGGAGGGACCAGTTGCTATTTCTAGCCCCATGGAGAATTACCATAACCAAATTAAGGCTCGTATTTCAGAACACTTTGTATTGTCGTCAGTTTTCTAATAGTTAAAGTCGGCTTCATACTTCACCCTCGAATCTACCTTTGAAATGTCAATAAATTCAAACCCGAAGTGCAAGGTTTTTTCACAGCATCTATTCTTGACAAAGCACAGAGACTTTTATCGATAAAAACAACCAGTTTCTTAAATCACGAGTACAACACATGAAATAGTGGTAAATGTAAGGGGCATCCCTCACACCGAGGGTTTTATTAACTACAGATGTAGCGAACTACATCCGAGCACAAAATTCTGTCAACGCTGCTATTCGAGCTTTCCTAGGGCGCATGGCCTTAGATGCCCTTGCGCCATAAAAACCAAACATCCATCCATCCTATCTTGTCCAGCAAGCCTGGTGACTGCCCAGTTGAAATAGATTCAAATTCTTATAGCAGACAACAGTATCACATATAAGAATTCTTTAAATGAGATCTCGATAGCTCAATGGTTAGCGCATCGGACTTGCAAGCAACAGGCCAAGGATCAAATACGGGATACAGCAGAAGAACTCAAGTCTCCTGGATAGGAATATCAAGACACAGGAAACTAGCTACTGGCTATGGGCAATCGCTAGTAATTAGCATATAGGTGTAGAAGCTTTTTTTTTTATAGCTCTGGCGGCTTTAAGGGCCCTCACTCGCCCTTCGATTCCGAGCGTGGTTTCTTCACTTTACTTCACCTAGCTGATAAGGAGGGAAAAATCGGACTTTCCTTTGGGGAGTTCTTTGGCGAGCTTACTGGTTAGTGAAAACTAGCAACCCTAGTGAGGCGGGAGAACAACCTAGTGTGGGGGGGGGAGGGTTGGTGACAGTCGTAATTGATGGACGCGGACGGTTTTAATGCCGGTTTGAAAGTTCTACGTGAAAAGGGCCCTTTCTACCCTTTAGGGGTATTGGTGTGTCCCTCTTTTCCTTGCCCAGTCCAACCAGACAAAGAAATGTCTAATCATATGGTTTTTCGATCATATTATTAGTTGTGAAGATTTTGTGGTTGCACGATATAGAAAAAAAAAACTGTTCTGCATCAAATTCTTTTATAAATGCATTTCTATGATGCATGACTAATATTACTACTGGTTTATTGTTACTAATATTTTTAAAGATTAGTATAAAAATATTTAGATTGGAAGTATATATAAGAAGAAAAGCTAGTACCATATATCAACGGAGTGAATTAAGACAAATTTTAAATAATTTTTAAAAAAAAGACAAAATATTCTAAAAATATGAATTGCATGGCCTAATTCCACAATTGATTTAAAATTAAAATATATATCTATAAATATAACAAACTGGTGTTTTAATTTCTCTTTTAAATCTAGGGCGAATTGCGTCAATGATTGGAAAATCTAAAAGTTTTTAAATAAAATTTCTAAATTGAAGAGCTTAGTGGAAGAACGTGCTAAGTGACAAAAAGGGACAAAATGAGCTTCAAAGCTTTTAGTTTGCAGCTTCTCTCTCTTTCACAAAATCATAGTTTTTTTTCTGCATGATAGATTCGTATGGTTCTTCAAAATGCTTGGTGATATGGTGGCTTTTGGCTTAACCGTAATTTACGTAATAACACGAAATTTACAATTTGGCAGTCGTTTAGTGGAAGTGGAAGAACGAGATAAGTAACATTTTTTAGGTAATTTTGGTCAATAATTGTTTCATAATTCCTGTACTAAACTTCCGATTTTCAAAATTCTTTTTTTGTTTAGAAGATAGGACTTCATAGATCTTTTATTTAATACGTTTGTACATCCGTCCATATCCCTTTCAATTTCCGATCCAAAGTGCCTGAATTTGGAAATAATTTTTTTGGTTCGAAAATAAAAAATTGGATGACTACAATGTATAGTGTTTGGCCACCTGTCTGTATGTCTGTTATTCTGTTATTTTGTTTCTATTCGTACGTCCTACTACCCCCCCCCCCTTTGTACCCATCCAATTTTTTAAGTTGTTATAAAATTTCAATTACCTAGAATTAAATATATGGTAATCAAACTATTTGTGCCTTCTACACGTTTGTGAGGGTGCTCATACTAAAAAATTGGTTTTTTTTTTCATTGATCTGTCTGTCTGACTGAAACTACTTTACAATTCGAAATAAAAGAGCTACAGACTTCAAATTTAGTATATATACAATCACACAATAATTTTAATACAATACAGCCATTAAATGTTTTGTTAAAGCATCACACAATAAAGTAGTACTCGTTTGTTATTAAAACAAGCCTTCTAAAAAGTGTAAACTGGTAAAATCACAATACGAAATCAGAAGTATGAAAACAAAAACAGAAGTAGGTGAATCCGATGTAGGATGAAAATTAGAAAAAAATAATAAACCGCGTCTTACAATATTATTATATAATTACAAAATTAATGTTGTGTATTTTGAACAAAATTACAATTGTGATAGATGCAGCAATTATTGTTTATTTAATACAACATGAATAGAGTTTAGTTTAACATTATAAATAAAAACAAGTTGGTTTGTTACAGAATCTGTCACTTACACCGCTTCGACACAATATTTACGCTCAACAGGAAACACCTAACAGCACCTCAGAAATTCGCCAAACAGGGCTTGTAGCTAGTTCTAATTCAAACTTGCTTCAAAATGACGTATCTTACTTGTTTGTGAGACTTTTGGTTCGTTCTGTGAAAGTGGGTGACAGACGGACGGACTGCACGATTATAAAACCTTTCACTTTTTACGTTATAAACGTAGTGTGGAAGCTAAAAGCAAAAACTTAAGTATTTGAGTCGATGAAAAAAGAAAACAAGTCCTGTTTGGGAATTTTTCGATGTTTCAGAAGTTGATAACCTGAAGAAATTTGAAATAATAATAATAATAATAATAATTCCACTATTCGGCCAAACCAAATATTCGGCTAAAGTGGCAGAATACCGAATATTAGTAACCGATTATTCGGTGCAATAAGATACAGACTTCAAATTTTATACTTGGTTCCATGTACTAGTCGGACGTCAAAATAAAGTTTTCTATATTTTGCATTTGCAAGGAGTAGCTACCATAGGACTTTGTAGGTTTGAAAGTTATTGAAAATACTTAATAAGGTATATAATAACTTTTAAATAATAATCAGTAATTGAAACTCGTATAATGTTTACTTCATTTACAGCATTTCTACAACAGTAGAACATGATCGTTTAAACAATTTATTTTTACAATCGTGATGCATAGTCATTTTAGGAGTTTAGGACATTGTACAAAATGCGTTCGATAGCTTTAGAGATCAAACGTAAAATGGCTTTGAAACGATTTTTGTACCCATAATTCATTTTTTTAACAAGCCAGATGCTTTGAATGTTCGATGTAATGTTGTTTTAACGCGAAACTGCGATCTCCATAGAACAGGTGCAATTTTGTTTTAATTATACCATCTGTTCACTGCTAAGTTATCTATGTTTATTACAATAAAAATCAGACGACATCAAAATAGACTAAATTTTATAAAATGTTAAAACCTTTAACTCCGTTTAATTTAAAAATGAATATGCATTTTTTCCTTTCTTGCTAATACACATTTTAAGATAGATATAAGATGTTAATTTTAATAACTTTAAAACCTAAAAATTTTAATGGCAGCTTGACCCTAATGACCCTTGCACATGCGCAATTTTCTCGGAAACCTTATTATGAAGATCGACAAGTACTGGGAACTCGTGAGCCACATTTGAAGTATGTTGCTCTACTCTTTTGGTTCAAATTGAAAAGTGGCTTCAAACAAACGGATAGAACAATATACGTAATATTTTTATTAAAATAAAAATAATTATAAAGTGAAAACCTATATCTGTAACAAATAATTAACACTCGATGAAAGCCTAAAAAATAATAGAAATTAATGGAATCTCGCCCTTTTTCAAGGAATGTATGAATTAAAAAATGCTTAAATACCCTTACATTTAAGTACTATACGAAATTATCAAATTGAAAAATAATGCATTAAACCGCAGGATCGTTTATTCCTCACTTCTAAGGTTTGTGCAGCTATTCGTTTGTACCTTTGTCCTTTTAGTATATCCTCGATGCTTGATGCCATTATTTTACCGTTTCTTAGTAGTTTTCAAGATAAAAAAAATGGTACCGGATTTACCCCTTTAGGTACTAGGAAAAATATTCAAAAACAGCTTTTTTATTACTATTGACAGAAAAAAAATCCAAAATTAAATTTTAAAGTAGAAGACACTCTTTGTAAATGCCGTAGATGACACAAAAAAAAATACAATCGTCACTTGAAGCAAAGCGGGGGAAAAATGACCAGTCCCTTTCACGATTCAGAAAATCAGCACCGTTTACGAATCTGGTCCAAACAAAAAATAGTAAACGAAGAACACCTCTTATCTCACTTTCCAGTTATCTCTATACCTCTTCCATTTTCTCTCCCCCATTCCCCCCACATACGTCTCATATTACCCCCCGCCTAGGCAGAACGACTACATTTGGCTACATCTCCCTTTTTTTCTAATCACTATAGCCAACATCGCCAAACTGCTGGGAGGGGGGGGATTTGCAAAAGAATTGCTTTTTGTCATCAACTGCTCTTAAACTAATTAAAATTATGCTTCCAAATTTTTAGGGAGGTTTTATCACGATCGTAGCTTACATGCGAAGAAATTGCAACGTGTTCGGACGGTAATTTTCAAAATTGTGGCCCCCTAAAAAATTTTAATTTTTAGACATTTTTGATAATTTTTAATTAAAAATCTAGTCATCAAATTTGTTTCGTTTTTTGTCTTTTGTTAAGTGAACTTGTTCTGTGTATGAAAAAAATTACTTGGAGAAATTTAGCGCTTTTGGACATGTGTTATTCTTGGCACAAAAAACGTCTTTTTTAAAGTTTAAAACCCCATATCTCCCTTAAAAATTAAATTTCAAAGCCCAAATTTTGAAATTATCTTATTTTCAAAATTAGGCATCGAATGGTGTGTTTCTTAAAACTCGACTTGATGTTTTAATTTTTGAGATGAGGGCCCTTAACCGTTTTTGGCTATTCATGCTCGAGGATCGGAAATCCGGTCCTGACGAGCCGTAGAGTAGAATGGTGCACGCTAAATCTGTTTTTAGAATGAGCTCATGTAGTGTCCTCGTCATTTGACCGTACGAAATATACGAGGATTCGAATTTTCTTACCCGCTCAGTTGTTGGCTTGGTCATCGAATTCACTTAATCCAAGCCTATCAGTTGCACAATGAGTTACTGGAATCGAACCTGAGCCCTTTCGACAATTCAGTGCAGCCGTTCGGTTTGGTTGAATATGACATTGCCAACACCTGAGCCAGAAACTCCAGCGCTTAAATAAAATACCAAGCATAATTGTAAGTAATATTTATTTGTTCTTTATACTTATACATACATTATCATTCATTTTTGCTCAACAGGAAAAACATAACAAAGCCTCACTTGACTAGGGTTACAAATTACGAGGCGTTATTGGCTGTGTTAAAGCTCCTAAAGGAGGCTAGAAATAGGCAGCCGTAAATGATTACATTATAAAAAGGAATACATTTATAAATTGATTAAACGCTAACAACAAATAGTTTCCTGAATATTTCACAGAATACACAATTTTGCACTGTTTATCTGCAATTAAAAAGACTGCAATTTGTAAAAGGCAATACATTCTAGCTTAGTTGCCAAATTCATGGCTACATCAGGCATTTACTGTTGTATGTATACAATTATTTCTCTTAAGCTGACAAGAATGGTTAATTTGTTTTAATTCAAAGATTGGTTAATATGTTGGTTTTGGTTGGTTAATTTGTTTAAAGACAAAAAATTCACTTTTCACACTAAAAAAAAAAGATTAATTGCACAACATCAAGCTAAACTATTAATACCAGTAACAGGGATTGGAAAGTTATTTTTAAAAGGTAACAGTGTTACATTTACAGTTCCTTCATTAAAAGAGTAACTCTTTCACAGTTACTTAATGTGAAAAGGAACGTGTTAGTTACTTTTTATAAAAAGTAACGAATCAGTTACTTTTTGAAATTTTAGTTCAAAGTTATAAGAAAAATTAAAATTTAGCCTTCTAACCATTTTTTAAACAGAATCACGATAAAGGAAACATAAGCACAAACTAAACACTGTAATTTTAATTAATAAACATTTTGATTTTAACAAACATTATGGTCACTGTTCTCGAACGCATTCAGACAACACACAAAGGGGTTTGCACTGAGGGATCCAGTTTAGTGCAATTTACTTCAAAACCCTTCTTTTGGGTAGATGCTTTAATTGCAGGGCTTATGTGATGTACTTGGACAAAGGAAAAATATTTGTACCTTAACAATTCTGGCTTGCTTTAACAGAAATATTAACAATAACATTATAGAGCAAGAGGCCCCCAGATCCGTGTCTCATTAATAAAATGTATCAGATTAGGCAGTATTTTCATCTACTTTTAATGTATACATAGTAACCACTAGAGCGAACTGACGGCAAATTTACAGGTACCAGGGACAAAAGGTAGGTAAAACATAAGTTAACCTCCCATTTTCTCAGAGCTGATTTTTACGCATGTTCTAGAGAACATTGTTAAAAGAGCTTAAAATCAATACTGCCAGACACTTTCTGCCTGCGGAAACTTTTGCCAGACGTTTAAAGGTCTCTAAATTTCAGGCTTTCTCCCACGCTTTCTGATAATCTTTATTTTATGCGTTATCAACCTAGTTTTATTTCTGTCACTATAAAAGTAATAAGCAATTTCAACCCCCCCCCCCCTAAAAAACGCAGAAAGATTATCTCTATTTCATTAAATTTGTGTTTAGTTTGAAAACACGTTGCACTATATCCCACCACCAGATGCATGTAACAAAGTCTGAACTTTGCACCAGGGACCTTCAAAGCATCAGGCAGTATTGATTATTTACTTTTAACAATATTTTCTGAAACACATATAATTTTCTTAGAGCGAATTTTTATAAACTTGTATTTCATTTACCTTTAGCCCATGGTACCTGTAAATTGCCGTCAGTTCACTCTAGGAGGTGCTATGCACACACTAAAAGTATATGAAAAGATTGTCTAACCCAATATATTTTATTAATGAGAAAATAACATAGGTTTGGGGGCCCTTGGACTACTAATACAGATGGTAAAACGCAGATACACATTAAGGACAATTAAGTGAAAATACGAGGCTAAATATGGCATACATCCACGAGTTTTCAAGCTGACTAAATTGCAGTTTGGTCGACTGATTGGCAGTTTGTCTTGTATTTACTTTCGAATTAAGACTTGTGTAGAGGACACTGAAATACAACAGTTCAGGAGAGAAGATTCTGTTGGATTCCTGGAGATTTTGTCAGCCTAGCGATGCAGGGGAGAAAGTCCGAGCCGAATGTGATGATCACACCCTGAAACAGAAAGGTTGGGTTAATGGACTTGTTTCACATCCTGGGAGGCAACAGTTCAACATGAATGAAAATAATATATCCATTGATTATCCAATATAGTGAGATAATAATAACGAAAGCATGAGGCCCAGTGGCTTAGTGGTACTGCTTCGCATTGCCACGCCACAGGTCTGGGGATCGAATCCCGGATTGGGAGAGGTTGACCCATCCTTTCATCCGTTGAGTGGGTCCATAAAATGGGTATCAAGATGTTTGGGAACTAAACACTGGGGCTTCCGCTTGAGGCTGACCACTTTACCAGGACACATGCTTAGCACCCTAGGTCACGAAAACTGAAATGGGCACGGCAGGCCTTGGTGCAGTAATAGGCTGTTGCGCCAAGGAGTAAACAGTAAAGTATTGACAGCATTATTTATTCAACGTAATGTGAAACATGATGCAGATTTGCGATGTTAACTTAACCAAATCAAGCATTCAACATCCCTCAAGAACAAGTCTTTTTAGTCCCTCTAATCACAGTGCAAGCTTTAAAATCACTTTTTCCCTTACTCCTTGCGTAGTTTCCTATGAAAGTGATCACTTTAATACATGGGCTTCCCCCAATGGATTTGGGCTTGGTAGAAAACACTGGAAGAGCTTAGTGGAAGAAGTGACATTTTTGAAAACAATTGGCATTTTCGTATCAATGAACATGTTTAAAGATAACAAGAAAAACACATTTAGAGAGATAGCAAGTTTCCTCTCTTTCATAAACTTAAAGAAATTTTTTTACCATTTGCAGGTATATTTTTTTATACAATTGCGATTAGATGAACACAGAAGAACATCAAACAAGATTGGTTTATGACAGCGATGTTAATGCCATTCCTGTGAAAACCACTAGAGGGAGTATATGAATTTTTTTTTTCAAAGCTTGTGTTGTAGTCAGAAGGAGTATATAACAAAGGGTTATTGGAGTTAGGCCTGTGTTATCTTGAACTGGGATCAAGTGATGAGGTCAAGATGCCGAGTTGTCAAAAACCCAACCTTCCAGCAACGTTGTTCCCAGTCAGGACGTAGTAGCACAGCAGATGTTACAAAGCACCAGTCCTGCACGCAGTCCCGATTTCTATTAAATTTAAGGCTAACTTAATGCAACTGTAGTGCATGTCACAATTTAAAAAAGCTTTTTAAAATTGAAAAATTAATCGAATTAAATAAAGCACTGTGCAATATTTAGTTGCAATGAGTGCAGATCAGCTATTCCACTAATTTTTTCTCATTCAATATCAAAAGTTGTAGACACAATCACTTTTTTAAAACGTGACTAACACTAAAAAAAGGGTAATTTTGCATGGAATTAGCCATAATGATTTGTAGCATAGTAAGAGTTGTTTGCGCACGCATCCACAAAGAGCTCAGATTCACTGTTATGCGAGCCTCAAGATTGGTAACGCGTCGACCAGATGGTTCCACAAAGAAATGGCTCTTAGTTCTGGGGAGTATGCCGAGTCTGCAAAGGCTCAGCTGTCAATAAAGCAGTGCCATTGGGAAAAAAAGTTATTTGCACACTAGAGTGAAGACAGAAGGACAAACTTTAGCTTAAAGAAGTTGCAACGAAGCCAACCAAAAACTACATTCCACAATTGATTAAGAAAAGTAGACAAAGTTAGTACAAGCAGTATGCATTTTGGACACTATAAAGTCTATGCAAGACTATTTTCCCCATTAAAGAATACTGTTGACTCCTGGAACACAAAAAAAAAGGAAATCAAATCAGAATGTTTAGGAAGACAAAATCTTTTATCAAAATCTACAGCTAGCTAAATAGACACTTGAAATACTTCTATAAAATGAATGTCATCAGTTTAAAAACTAAAATATTGGAAACAAATTGAATGTTCCAAATAAAATATTGTCGATTTTCTTAAATTATTCAGCATGTTGATGGGAGGAAGTCGGCAAGTAGTGAAATCTGTTAACCTTTGTAATGAGGTGAAATAAAATAAAACTAGAAAGCTAAACCAGTGGCTTGTCTGTCATGGAGGGCCACAGTCTTCTGTGTCTATTTCGGCTCACTCTAGAATAGGCAATGGGTTGCATTACAGCAAATGTTTCCGTCAGTTGGTCAGACAATTTTTTTTTAATGCTACTTGTGTTATAATTTGTTTAGTTTGGGCTTAGGTTGTTCCATTTGACTGTATTTGTCTACTTGAGTAACAAAAGAATGTTAAAAACTTGTTGGATGCCCTGCTTATACAAACTTCAATCAAAAATACTTACCACAACACTTCCAATGAATAAAACTTTCCGTCATAAGCAGAAAATATACTTTACTTTTGAAAAAATCTGTGCAAACGCAGATGATTTTCCACCTTGTAGTAGTGCTTGAATATCACATGTCTGGCTACACAGGCTACTGGAGACAACAAGAAAACATCACATGTGATTTCTTGCCGTCTCCAGTAGCCTTAGAAAATTCCTCCTCAGATCTGGTTCGCATAAGTCTATCTTGCCTAATAGAAACAAGGTCTGAAATTATGTGGTATTCTTTATAAAAAAAAGCATTTTGTGAAGAACTAAGAAGTTGTGAACTAAGATAGTATTATTTCTGTTACTTATGCAGAAATTCTACAAGTAGGGACATACAGACAGATATACAATATAAAAATAAACTCTTGCGGGAAAAATAAAAAAAAACTGAAATCTAATTGCTTGGTGGCTTTTTAAGAAATACCACCAGATCCTTATTACTAATGCCACAATCGTGTTCTTCTGTTCAACTGTTGGAAATGGGCGATTTACCACTTTATCTTCTTAATCTCAGGATTGCTGCATCAACTTGTCCTTATTTTTTAACCAGCAAAATTGCAGACGTTTCAATATGTAGTAATTTCCAGATTTTGTAATAGGTAAAACAATGTTTAAAGAAGAAAAAAATTAAATGGAAGTAATGAGGATTCAAGGTTGCCTTTTAAGACTGCATAATATTACACGATTGGCTTAATCAGTTTACCAGGTAGATATATTTGGAACTTTATCCTGTCAAGTTTGTTTCACAGAAAGCACCATAATATGTATAAAACAATTTAAAATCTGTCCGCACCTTTAGTGTGTATTCAAAGTTTTTCTCAACTTGCTCCGATTCTTTCTTTTTGGTGCTTCTATCCATACTAAGAGATCTGGAGAATAAAATGATTTGTCTATTATCATAGAATTGCTTGGTAAAATAAGAAACATGAAATCCTTATTCAAAGGCAATACAAAATTACAAAAAATAAATACCCTCTGGGTTTAAAATACAAATGAGTCTTGCTAATAAGTTGTATTGATGAGAAGATTAGCTTAGATAATGGCCAGTCTTTATTTGCTGACATGGCCAAGTAGCGAAAATGCACAAACCTAGCAAACATTCCACTTCTTAATTCATACAACTTGGATAGTGAGAGTGACAATATTTTAAATTTTCAAGCTCAACAAAAACTGATTAAATTAGTAAGTTGATAGCACTTAAGTTATATGCAGGAACAAGGAAAAGTTCAGAATTTTGAATAGGTGTAATAATAAAATTTGACATTTTAAGTAAAAGAAATCCGAGTTATTTCGACAATAAAGTAATTTTATCATCTTAAAAGAAAATATAAACAATGCATAAACACTGAATTCATGTAACTTTATGTATACATTACACATTTATTTTCCCAAGACCTCACAGTCCCCAAAACATGCTACAAACAATTTCAAAGTTAAAATTCTTCTAATTTTTTTCAAAATCTAAAAACATACTTTCATTTATATTAGAACGAAGCATCGTCACCATTAATAACGCATATAACAGTTTAAAAATGTGCCAAAATTTTCTCCCGATATGATAATACGGTTTACAGTGAAGGCAGAGTTGGTTTCAGTTTCTATCGTACTTTATGTAAATATATAGATTCATTGAATTTGACGTCAACCAACGAGCTTATAATAGGGGTAGAGTGGCCTAGGGAAGGTTTCTACTACGGAGCCGGTGGCACCTAGATAATTTCTCATACAGTCACGCGGTTTACCACGTGACTATGAGAAAGGGAAGTATATTTGGCAAGTTATCGTGCCGTTTGGCGCTTTTTGAAAAAATAGCGCCGAATTTCAAAACATTTTGTGTTTGTTTTGGAATGTTTTTTTGGTTGGATTAATGTTGCGTTAGACCTACTGATTATGTAGGTCATTTGATAAACACTTCCCTTTAATTTATTAACGGCTAGGATATTTTTATGCATATTTGTAAAAAATATATACAAATGTGTTGTGTGTAAGAAAACTTAAGAACACACTGTTCACTTCATTCAACTAATTGTGAAAAATGAGCCAAATCAAGCTTTGAAAAATTATATAATACTTCCTCCTTTCTTATGAACTTCGTTGCAGTTAAAAGCACAACAAGAAACAACCATTTTTGCAATAATTTAGCTGCTGCGAATATCACGAACCTTTCCTATACCGATTGCCATAGCAAATTATAGTGATGGGTCGGTCCGGAATGAACGGGTCCGAAGGAACGGGTCCTCAAATGGAACGACTCGGTCCGGTCCACTGTTTCAAAAGGAACGGGTCCATCGTTCCAACTGCATAATTTAGAAATTTTTGCCAACTTTTTTTCTTTAAATCTCAAAAAATGTAGAATTTACAAGCATTATGAAACTTGGAACTGAAATTGGATTGAAAAACTCTATCTCGCCGCTTTAAATATATAAATACAACTAGGTTTTGAGAGTCTGCCCGATTGTTAAATAATAATATTTGACTGAACAGAACATTGAGTCACAATCTTCTTATTCCAGTCTTGTTCCACTATAAACAGTAATACCTTTTCGGTCCAGAACGGATAACCGGACCGGTTCGTTCCAAAATCCGTAAATGTCGGTCTAACTGTCATATATTAATATTTATCTTTTCGGTCCGGATTCCGGAATCTGGACCAAATCGTTCCAGAATTGGGGAATTCGGTCCGGCTATTATATGTATATTACTTTTGACTGCCCTGTACATTGGATCCCTATATTCTCGCTTCAGTACATAATATGTATTTTTCAAAAACTCCTTTTGTCCGAAAGGGATGACCGGACCGATTAGATCAAAAATCTGTGAACGTCGGTCCGACTGCTAAATTATTTTATATTTTCGGTGCACTTTTACTGTGTTTTAAATAGTGGTACCAATCTGTCCGGAACGGATGACCCGACTGGTTCGTCCCAAACTCCGAAGCTATCGGTCCGACTGCTAAATTATTTTATATTCTCGGTGCACTTTTACTGTGTTTTAAATAGTAGTGCCAATCGGTCCGCCGGAACGTATGACCGGACCGGTTCGTTCCAAACTCCGAAGCTATCGGTCCGACTCCTAAATTATTTTATATTTTCGGTGCAGTTTTACTGTATTTTAAATAAGTATTACTATTCGGTCCGAATCGGATGACCGGACCGGTTTGTTCCAAAATCCGAAACTGTCGGTCCGACTCCTAAATTATTTTATATTTTCGGTGCAGTTTTACTGTATTTTAAATAAGTATTACTATTCGGTCCGGAACGTATGACCGGACCGGTTCGTTCCAAACTCCGGAGCTATCGGTCCGACTCCTAAATTATTTTATATTTTCGGTGCAGTTTTACTGTATTTTAAATAGGTTATTACTATTACCATTCGGTCCGGAACGTATGACCGGACCGGTTCGTTCCAAACTCCGAAGCTATCGGTCCGACTCCTAAATTATTTTATATTTTCGGTGCAATTTTACTGTATTTTAAATAAGTATTACTATTCGGTCCGGAACGTATGACCGGACCGGTTCGTTCCAAACTCCGAAGCTATCGGTTCGACTCCTAAATTATTTTATATTTTCGGTGCAGTTTTACTGTATTTTAAATAAGTATTTATTCCGTCCGGAACGTATGACCGGACCGGTTCGTTCCAAACTCCGAAGCTATCGGTCCTACTCCTAAATTATTTTATTTTTTCGGTGCAGTTTTACTGTATTTTAAATAAGTATTACTATTCGGTCCGGATCGGATGACCGGACCGGTTCGTTCCAAAATCCGAAACTGTCGGTCCGACTCCTAAATTATTTTATATTTTCGGTGCAGTTTTACTGTATTTTAAATAAGTATTACTATTCGGTCCGGATCGGATGACCGGACCGGTTCGTTCCAAAATCCGAAACTGTCGGTCCGATTCTAAATTATTTTATATTTTCGGTGCAGTTTTACTGTATTTTAAATAAGTATTACTATTCGGTCCGGAACGTATGACCGGACCGGTTCGTTCCAAACTCCGGAGCTATCGGTCCGACTCCTAAATTATTTTATATTTTCGGTGCAGTTTTACTGTATTTTAAATAGGTTATTACTATTACCATTCGGTCCGGAACGTATGACCGGACCGGTTCGTTCCAAACTCCGAAGCTATCGGTCCGACTCCTAAATTATTTTATATTTTCGGTGCAGTTTTACTGTATTTTAAATAAGTATTACTATTCGGTCCGAATCGGATGACCGGACCGGTTTGTTCCAAAATCCGAAACTGTCGGTCCGACTCCTAAATTATTTTATATTTTCGGTGCAGTTTTACTGTATTTTAAATAAGTATTACCATTCGGTCCGGAACGTATGACCGGACCGGTTCGTTCCAAACTCCGAAGCTATCGGTCCGACTCCTAAATTATTTTATATTTTCGGTGCAGTTTTACTGTATTTTAAATAAGTATATACTATTCGGTCCGGATCGGATGACCGGACCGGTTCGTTCCAAAATCCGAAACTGTCGGTCCGATTCTAAATTATTTTATATTTTCGGTGCAGTTTTACTGTATTTTAAATAAGTATTACTATTCGGTCCGGAACGTATGACCGGACCGGTTCGTTCCAAACTCCGAAGCTATCGGTTCGACTCCTAAATTATTTTATATTTTCGGTGCAGTTTTACTGTTTTTTAAATAAGTATTACTATTCGGTTCGGAACGTATGACCGGACCGGTTCGTTCCAAACTCCGGAGCTATCGGTCCGACTCCTAAATTATTTTATATTTTCGGTGCAGTTTTACTGTATTTTAAATAAGTATATACTATTCGGTCCGGATCGGATGACCGGACCGGTTCGTTCCAAAATCCGAAACTGTCGGTCCGATTCTAAATTATTTTATATTTTCGGTGCAGTTTTACTGTATTTTAAATAAGTATTACTATTCGGTCCGGAACGTATGACCGGACCGGTTCGTTCCAAACTCCGGAGCTATCCGGAGCTTTATTTCCGATCTTCTCGTTGCAGCACAATATTTAATATTTTCGATGCTTTTTCAATATATTTTAAATAGTAGTACCCTTTTAGTCTGAAACGAGTGACCGGACCGACTGGTTCCAAATCCGTGAATTTTGATCAGATTGTCATAGTGATGTCTTTTCGTGCTGGAAAATTTATTCAAAAATCAGGAAATGTCGGTCCTACTATTAAATGTGGAGGCTGGAGCCCAGTCGGTATAAGGCGCATGCCTAACTAGCGAAAGTTCCCAGGATCGGTTCCGGGTGTTTCAAAAATAACTGCCAACCCATTAAAGGTCTGAAAAGCCCAGCAGTTTGACGAATAACACCCAATAGTTGCTCCAAAGTTCCGGTGAGTCCCAAAGTACGATGTCGCTCGTAAAAGTTGCATTATGTGCCTACTCAAGCGCCATCTCGTCACTACTTAATTGTGAGTCTAAATTATAACTCCCTCGTAAAGCTCTACAGCGATGATAATTTAAATCAACCTTACTGAACTTTAAATATGGTTTTTATATATTAGTACCCTTTCGTTCGGCAAGGAACGGTTCATTCTAAAATCCAGGAATGTCGGTCCGGTCCGACTGCAATTCTTTAGTTTTTTTAAACCCCGATTTCAAATAATCTCTTTGTCGTTTTTCAAATCTTTTCAGCAAGTAAAATAATAGTCTCGAGCATACCGCCTGTTCTTTCCGATCAATTAACATTCCATTTTAAATTTTAACCTTTTTTCCTATACTTAATTGTTTTTAATTCACACGAAAGCAATGTCTTTTTCTTACAAGGTTTGTGAATTTCTTCATAACAGAAATTAAGAAGCTTCAAACATAATTCTAAATAACTATTACGCAAGCAGAGAATTACAGTTTCAACATTTAAGGGGTCACAGGAGTCTTAAAAATGTGCAAAGAAGATACTACATAGCATAGTTTGATTTCTCTTGTAATTTTTTAACTACTCAAAAAATGAGTATAATTTTTTTATAAGTAATTCTACAAGATTTATTTATTATAAAACAAGTTTTAAAATTTATGAAACTCTTGCCAAAGCTAAAATAAATGATATTAAACAAGAAGGTACTTGAACACACTGTGATTAGGCTTGCGCGGCAAATTGTGAAGTCAAAATTGAACAAAAGACCAAGAAAATGACTTTATATTGTACAAATATGTACAAACTAGGACTTATACCTAAATTCTCAGCTCAATTTTAATTAGAAATTATTTTAAGAACTTTTTTCTAAAAAAATTAATAAAAATTTAAAAATTTTGATTTTAAATTTTTTTAAAAATAATTTCTAATTAAAATTGAGCTGAGAATTTAGGTATAAGTCTTTGTTTGTACATATTTGTACAATATAAAGTCATTTTCTTATTCATTTTTTCAATTTTGACCTCACAATTTGCCGCGCAAGCCTAATCACAGTGTGTTTAAGTACCTTCATGTTTAATATCATTTATTTTAGTTTTTGATAAAGTTTCATGAATTTTAAAACTTGTTTTATAATAAATAAATCTTGTAGAATTACATATAAAAAAATTATACTTATACATTCAGTAGTTAAAAAATGACATGAAAGATCAAACTATGTTTTGTAGTACCTTCTTTGCACATTTTTAAGACTCCTATGACCCCTTAAAAGACTTCTCTTATACGCATAACATTGAACTTCGGAAGCTTACGAGAAGAGTTGCTACAATCCAAATACTTTTTCCTTCGGTGTTCGGTCTGCTAGAGAGAGCGGAAGCGAGTACATGTACTAAAAAGAAACCCCTAAAAAGAAAAGGATTTCCAAGAAATTCTGCCTCCAACCCCCACACAATAACAACATCAGCAAAAGAACACTCACATAGTCACATTCCACTCTCTCAAGGGGTATTCTCGACACCCTCATTTCCCCCCTCCCATATCAAATTACAAACCGGTCAGGATTTCGTTCGCATGTCGTCAAAACCACTTTCGGAAAAAGGGGGAGGAATTTTTTTTTTTTTTGGGGGGGGGGTCGGTCCGGAATGAACGGGTCCGGAGGAACGGGTCCACAGAAGGACCGGAACGACTGGAACGGGTCCTCAAAAGGAACTGGACCGCCCATCACTATAGCAAAATACATACACAGCCTGCTCGTAGTAGGAGATGCAATCACGTGACCCTAGGAAGAATTCTCTGCATGTTGGTTCCACGGTATGGTTGCCATTAGCCGCTCTACCCCTATTATAAGCTCGTTGGCTTATAATAGGGGTAGAGCGGCTAATGGCAACCATACCGTGGAACCAACATGCAGAGAATTCTTCCTAGGGTCACGTGATTGCATCTCCTACTACGAGCAGGCTGTGTATGTATTTTGCTATGGCAATCGGTATAGGAAAGGTTCGTGATATTCGCAGCAGCTAAATTATTGCAAAAATGGTTGTTTCTTGTTGTGCTTTTAACTGCAACGAAGTTCATAAGAAAGGAGGAAGTATTATATAATTTTTCAAAGCTTGATTTGGCTCATTTTTCACAATTAGTTGAATGAAGTGAACAGTAGTGTTCTTAAGTTTTCTTACACACAACACATTTGTATATATTTTTTACAAATATGCATAAAAATATCCTAGCCGTTAATAAATTAAAGGGAAGTGTTTATCAAATGACCTACATAATCAGTAGGTCTAACGCAACATT
Source organism: Hylyphantes graminicola (assembly GCA_023701765.1). NCBI lineage: Eukaryota > Metazoa > Arthropoda > Arachnida > Araneae > Linyphiidae > Hylyphantes > Hylyphantes graminicola. The sequence goes on from CM043120.1 coordinate 254,765, forward strand.
AATCCAACCAAAAAAACATTCCAAAACAAACACAAAATGTTTTGAAATTCGGCGCTATTTTTTCAAAACGCGCCAAACGGCACGATAACTTGCCAAATATACTTCCCTTTCTCATAGTCACGTGGTAAACCGCGTGACTGTATGAGAAATTATCTAGGTGCCACCGGCTCCGTAGTAGAAACCTTCCCTAGGCCACTCTACCCCTATTATAAGCTCGTTGTTATAAGCTCGTTGACGTCAACCAGAGGTTTTGGTTAGGCTGAAAGATGCTTTTTGTGATGAAACTCATAATTTTTTAAAAGTGGTCAAGTGACGAAGACGAGTAGGACTTACCGTCAGGCGAAAAAGAATATCTGATCGGATAGTTTAGGGGAAACAATTCCTTAAAAACTCCTTTCATCAATTAGGTTTTTTTACCATAAAAATTCCACATCACTACCAGCAAACATGAGGTCTGTCAGGAAACCTTAGTTATATTTTGAATTAAGGGGGTATAGGACACAAAATCTTCAAAAAAATCTAAAAAATTATTATTATCATAAAAAATAACACAAATATTTTAGAATAATTTAAAACAAAAATTTTATTTATATCTGCATTAGAACGTGAGATGTGTAGTTTTTTGTGTCATGACATCTGTGTTCGACAACCACGTTTATAATCTTTGCTTCCTCGTAATATTAGATAGGAATAACGTTATCGAATCCTTAGTTGTTCGGTCGGTTTGGAGCGCTTCAGTAAGGAAAGTGATAAACTTCAAAGCTGTTTTTCTCCTTGATCGTGTTTTCGATGATTTTTTGACTTTAAATTGATATAACTCCAAATCTACTGCCCGTAGAGTGTCAAAAATTTCCACTCATATTTTTCAAACATATATCCTTAATTTGTCTTTAGGGATTAGTTGTAAATAGTATATTTTTTTATTTATTAATTTTTATAAAAAAGTGAACCTGTGAAATTATTAAAAAAAACTTCAATATTTTATTTAAAAAAAACTATGGCAAATATGAAAAATCGGTAAAGACTGTTTGTTAAATACATTTTTCTGTTTATAAAAATGCTAAATATTTGTTTGCCAATAAATAAGTTTTTGACTTATAACAAAAATAAGAGACATCACTTTTTGACACATTTTATTTTTTTAAAAAATAAATAATGATAATTTAAAACCTTTGACTATCTAAAAGTGTAAGTATATTTAGTATACATTTATGGAAAAAAAATTATATTGATATCTGCAATATTAAAGAAAAAAGTTGAAAGTGTCCCATACCCCCTTAAGTTATATAAACTGAATTTTTTGAAACTTTTTTTCGACATATGAAATATTTAAAAAGTTAGATATTTATTTAAAATTATTTATCTCCGTACATAATAAACATATCAAGTTGCTCACATATCAATAAGTTGTCAAAAAACAAACACTAAAACAACATACATTTTTAATTGAAATGTAAAGGGGGTACTTACTATTTTCAAAATCTGCAATTTTCTGCTATTTTTAAAATAGCAGCACCAATTCCTTGAGTGGCAGACTCAGGACATCGGTTCCAAGGAAAAAACCGTGAGCAGAACCTCGTATTTTTCGTGATATAGCTGTTTGAACTACAAATATGCATTGTTCAAACACAAATGTTTTCTTTTTAATATGTGTGAAGCAAGAGTGTGTTGCAAGTTATGTTCTTTAATGTACTTCTGCACTAAATGAATTAGTTGATAAAAAAATATTAAAATTACATAAAAATAGAAATGATCTGACCGGCTGCTGCCACAGCGGTACGTTAAATGTTGTCTTATACACCAAAAACAAACCATCCGGCAACCAGGTTAGGATGAATATCGTCGCACTAAAACTACGGGACGGGCGTCATATTTTAGAACCGCAGTCAAGTACTTAGCCAACACCTGGCCCGGTAGCTAATCCGCTTTAACTACAACGGCCACGCCTATGTTGACGTCACAGCTAGTCAAACCCTGACGACATTTAACAAACGAATGCTATGGCCAGATATAATAGCTATTCTTGAAGGTATATTCATCTCCACCTCTACTGCTATCCAGTTCCATGGTCACGACTCTGACCTCGTCAGTAGGAGCAGATATCGAATGGCAGTAGACGATTCAGCTGAGCTTGTGCCAGTTGCGGATCCTCTTGTGTCCGGCCGAGATGGCTTACTTTTTGCGAGAAAGATAACTTTTAAAACCTAAAACATTCTATGGCCGCCACCGTTTGCGCATTAGCGATATTCCAGAAAATGTCTTACAGGAACTCATGTACCAAATTTGGAGTCTAGATCGTATTTCAGAAATACCCATTAAATCATAAAAGTTCTATGACAGCTAATCTTCGCACTTGCTTGATTTTCCAAAAAATTATATTATGGCGTCCGACAGGTACTAGGAATTCGTGTACTAAATTTGATGTCCAATGTTCGGACAAACGGACCAATGTTCACAACAAACTTTTGTTAGAATCACCACCCTCCAAAATGTGTAGAAAACATAAAATCATTTCGGATTTGTGACTATCGTCATACACAATGCGAGTGGGACGATCTACCATGGGCACTACCTCATTAAAACTAAGCTTTAAAATCCTCAGTCTCAGTTATCCACATTACCTACGTGGAAAAACATTTAAAATATTTTTTTTTATGCTTCAATCGAATCCAATTCCCAAACGTAATTACAGTCAAACTGAATTAAAAATAAAAAAATATGCTGGCTTAAAAAGAATATCCAAAGCCCCAACTTTTTTTAACGACGCAGATGTGTACAGTCAATGTGATTATCTGGTTAATATTTATTTTGCAGCTCTCTTTCTTTTTAGCGTCGTAATAACACCATTGATTGTTTTTTTAATAGATTTTATCACATTAACCCTTACTTATGTATTTAACAAAAATGTCTAAACAATCAAATCCTTACAAACGCTGACCGTACGACACTATTTTCTTCCCCGACATGTAGCTGCGCAGCGACCACATTCTATCAAAGGAAAAACAACTTCTACAGGGTAGAAAAGAGCCGAACTGTGCAGAAAAGATACGGGGTTATTCAACAAACACAATTTCAACATTTCGAAATTAAATATATCATCGACAAAGATAGATAGAAGAATGAAACCAACTAGATGGGAAAGGCAGGGAATTGGTTTTCACATACACTCGAAATTAGTTAAGCTTCGAAATTATTACATAAAGTTAAAACTAACAGGAAGCCGTTTTTTTAAAAGGAAGCCCATATTTTGCCAGTGTCTACCTGAAGAATTACTTCTCTACCATGAATTTCTTCTGTGGGAAATCAACATGTGCAGCATTCTTAATTTCTTTGTTGTTAAAAGTACTTGTAAGTAAGTAAAATACGTTTGATGAAATATTTATGAAAGTAATTAAATTGAATAAAATTACCTATTTGAGCTGATGACCGATGTGACTTCCCTCTAGTGTCAGTCGCATGGGATTACTTCCTTACCGTGAATATCTTCCAAAGGAAAAGCAACATGCACAGAACTGTGAGAGATGGCTGAAAAGGCGTGGTTAGCCGCCTCCGAGGACAGCTCATAAAAAGAAGGGGAAAGGTCTACCACATGTGTCAGCTTGGGAAGCTCCATCGTTGAAAGTAAAATTGTCGAATTTCTCAATTTATATTTAATGAGAGTACGTTTACTTTCGCTCACGTGCCTTCACCAACTGGGCACCCTCCTTAGTCGAACTTAGGAGAACTAAAAGAGCTACGGACATCAAATTTGGCATACTAGTTTACGTGGCGGACTTTCATAATGAGAGTACGAGAAAATAGTAATGAGCAAATACAGTACGATGCAATAATTCCTCTGCATATTTTAAATTCTTTATTGCGGGCTTACTATTTTTACCTTTTATTATTTTTTTAGGGTATGTTTCAGACACGTATTTAGTGAAAATAAAAGTCATGTTCAAATTATTTTTTAATTTATGATCAAAAACTCGAAAGAAAGGGCCAGATTTTAATGACTTGCAATAGCAGCCGAGTGAAGCAACTATCCAAACAATAAACAACATGCGAGCGCTTTCTTTTGCATAACTCCATTCGAAATGAAACTACTCATTGTTTAGGTGATGTATTCGGAAAAACCATCTGTCCTTTTTCAAAACAAACTTTTTGTAGTGATTGGTTTACTTTAAGGTAGAAATGAATAGGTGTAGGCATGTTTCTTTTTTAGTTATTTACTCTTTTATAATTTGGTTGAAAATTCTTTTATATTTTATTTTGACATTTCTTTTTTGCAGCTTTTCTATATATCAGAAAGTTTTAAAATTATCATTAATAAGACGCGTATTTAAAAAAGGGGTTAAATACTAGTTTAAAGACATATAGAAGGTGGCTAAGAGGGGTATTTTTTGTAAGTCACTTTAAAGATGAAATATGGTGAACGGGTTTTGAAACATCATTTTCAAGTATACAAATTGCATAAATATTAAATTTGTTATATATCCACTGAAAAGTTCATATGTTCATGTATATTTTTCAACCCATAAACATATGAAAAGATTCTTAAAAAAACCCCCAAAATATATTAACTTTGTAACACTATTTTTCTTATCACTCCATAAAACCTTACTTTTGGTTTTAACGCTTTTGTTCTACTTATTTTGGACTCAAAAAATGCCGTTTTACAAAACTATGACTAACCTATAATAAACTAACTTTCACTAAACTTCTCAAATTAAAGTCGCTTTTCAATTTTTGTTCGCTGGGCGCCTCAACTGTGCTTCGAGTGTAACTTGCGCCACACTGAATTGTTCGAGAGCGAGCGTATAACAAATTTACTTTAAAAATGGCACTTTAGGGCACGAGATTTCACTTGAAGCCATTTACGTAGGTTCTGAACTTTATCATAAAACATATTTTAGCGGAGGATATGGGGGAATTTTTTTAAACCCAAACTGAACCCTTTTTCTATTTAGTTAAACTTTTGAATTATGGACACGGAAATAATGAATAAATTTTAAATGAAAATATTAAAAATACGATAAATACTCAAAACTAAAAATAACATACCTTCAGGTGAGTTTTGCATTTTTAATCTCTAATTTAAAAAATAAAACGCGCAAAATTCTATGGGACTGCATAAAGAGTCAAAATCGCATTTGAAATAATTCTCCTTCGTTTTTCTACTTTCAGCGCTGCTAAAATAATAATCAAGCGAGAAAAAAAAAATAGTAGCGGCTTTCAATTTGTTGAAATATCGTCTGCAGATGCACCAAATATCAAAAGTTTATACAAAGCTTTATTTTGCTACTTTTGCCCGCGGAGTTTTCAAAAGTCATTTTTAGCGTTTGATTAACAAGGAGTAGGATTTTTTTTTTTCTGTTGCTGTATGTATAGCACCATGAGCGGAAAAGTGACTTAACGGTAAAAACAAGTATTTCAGAAAAGTCGTCCGAAATTTATTTTCCCATTTCATTACAGAAAAAATAAGGATTAATTGAAAAAATAACTAGTTGCATTCCAACTCGATTGCCAATCGATTTAAGATTTGCTTGAATCACTACATATAAAAATCTTCAGAAATTTTATAACTTAAATATTCACATTTGTCCGATAGGCCACTTTTTCTTGCATGGTGCAATATTAAGTACTCTGCGTCTGTATATGATAACCAATTTTCAAACGCAAATGAAACCACCACTGAATAACTTTTTCCCGTCTAAATAGCCTCGTCTAGAAAGCGAGAAAAATGTCCCGATGGCATCATCCTCTCTCCCGTTTTTTTTTAATTTAGGCTCGTATTTCAATAAGTTGTTCCGGCATGAGTTTCAAGATTGGTTTTTCATAACATTTTCATAAAGAGTCATCTATTTTATTTTGCTGAAGCAATAAATAAAAATAATCAAGGTATAATTCAGAGAAATCTTTATTGTATATCCACCATGTGCTTTCCAACTTTCATAATCTACTATTGGAGACAAATTGCAAGACAAATCTTTGGAAATTAAAAACAATAATGCTACAAAAACCATGGCATAAATAACATTTAACTTATATTTGGCAATCAGTAATTTGGAATGCAAGAAAAAAAAACAGACATAACATTGGAAAGGTCCCATTGTAGGGAAATGAACTGAATTGCTCAACGGCAAACAAGGCTGTGGTAAGCGGATTTTCTAATTGAACTTTACAATTTAATGCCTCGTTCAGCAGGGTTGCCATGCAATAACAAGAATTCAGTCCCCTTTATTTCCTTCCAATAAACATAAATATAGAATTTTATTTCCACTTGTAACATACAGTAACTTGGGTAAAATATTGAACAAGTAACTTATAACACATAAACAGATTGTCATTCCATGAGGAATTTTTGTTTTAACGACTCTTGACACCGATTTCAAGTTGCATGGCAACCCTGAAACCAAGGACAAAACATTTAATTTTTAACTCCAATAAAAAAGAAACTTCCAAAAAGAGCTCCACACAAGTTGCCGAAGTGATTAAGTACGCACACACATTGAGAGAAGTCCTTTCCAACACTTTGATTCATTCCTCGTCAACAGCTAATTTATCGACAGCTACACTGAGACACCAAGAAGACCTGCAGCCAGCTTTCAGGTCAATGTGGGCTGCCAAAAGCCAGGGGAAGAAGAAGAGGGGGCACTCTTTCAAAAAAACAATCTTTCACATCCTGTGAATAGTTTGAGTGCTCTTTTCCAAATGACTAGTCCTTGCATGGGTGAAAGTAAGGTGAAGTTCCAAATACTGAAAACTTCTCTAAGAGGAAGGGGGGGGGGAGAGGAAAAAAACTATGTTAAGTACCGTCCGAATGAACGAATTTCGCTATTTTAGGCGTATTTTCATCCAACCAAGCAAATCTCCATTGATTTCGTATTCCCGATTCTTTAACTTTTAAAACTTCTCCATCAGTAAAAATTCCATATTTCAAGAACTATTTCATTCTAAACTAATAACATGACTAGAAAGAATTTCAAAATAAGCGGTATTTACCATCTCATTTCATTTAAGTTAAGGACCATTATCATTATTAATACATCGTTCCTTGTATAAATTCAAAAATATGATCTCTCATTTCGCTTTTTGTGAACATTTTATAAAAGAAGAAAAGCTAAAGAAGAACAACTCCGGATTAAAAACATGGCGAAAATCAGCCTCTGTTGCTTATTCTAACAACGTTCCTCATGTATCACAAACAAAATAGCTTGATATTATAAAGCGAGTTAAAAATTCGAACAGACAAAACAAAACTGAATCCTTTTATCCCGCAGCGCCGTCCGAAGAAAAACAACAGTCCCGCAGAAATGAAAAGTGACGTCATGATCCGTTGTGTGATGTCACCGTTCCGATCACAGAAATAAATATTTTGTATTACAAAATAGCCAACAAGTTTTTGATTGTGGAAAGTTTGTATTTGAAACAGGTGCAGAGCTTTTCAGAAAAATATTTCCGTCATGTTTCCGTATTTGAAAATAAAAATTTTACGGAAATCCGTATAAATACGGAGTACTTTCACCCATGAGTCCTTGGAAAAGAACTGAAACGTGAAATAAATCCAACCAGGGTCCCCCTCATTTCTATCCCGTACAGGTTTCATAGTTTTCTATACACAGAGAGGAGGAGGAGTGGCAGCCCACATTCCTGGAAAGAGAAGACATTCTTTTTTTACACCATGAAGAATGGGAGATAAAGAATTTCTCTATGCCTGCTCTTTAAGTTCCATTCAACACTTCCCATTTTCGAGCATCCCCAATAACTTATATTTTAAAAATAAGATTGTTCATAATATCTAAATAAATCAATGGCAGTCTTAGAACAACATATTGATTCATCTGTCAAAAGTAATTTTTTTTAAGCCACACCTGCCAAAAAGAAAAGAGCAGAGACCAAGAACATGTCCCCCATCCTTTAAAAAGAATGCTCCCCCCTGGCTCTTCAAGGTCGACTTTGGAATGAACTTGCGAAAAATAACTCTTTCAACCCAAACGGAAAGGCAGATGGAAGAAAAATAACACTGCCAGCAGCTATACACAAGTAGGAACAAAATAGATTAGCTTTAGAAGGGGGTGACACGCTATACACAGGGGGGCAGGAAGCGCACACCCATTCTCCCCCAATCAGAAGACAAACACACATCCATTCCTCATTACACTTACAGGGATTGTACACTAGTTGTTGGACTTAAATTTCATACAAGATCTGTAGCAATCGGAAAGCTAATTTGCCTTAGGCAAACTAACATGACACAACTTCTTACAATGCATCTGTGGGAAGAGAACAAGTCTTTGAAGCTTCACAAAGACCAGTGAGCGGGTCATTTATTCTCTGAACGAGATGGGGGGTGCGCATCCGGCCAAGAGGGGGGGGGGGAGTAGAATGGCTAACACTGACGTAACAGGGACACCGATCATAACTACATTACGATGCAACAAATCATATTTTACAAGTCATCACATTTCCATGGAACTGGCTAAAGAAAGAAAGGCAACACGTCGAGGGTGGCCGAAGCTCTTTAGCCACGCTCACCTGCAACAAAAAACAGAAGGATCTCTTGTAAGAATAAATTCTTTGCTTGATAATAGTTAAATATATGTTACAATATCATACGAGTCGTTTTGCATTATTCAATGTGTTAAACAAGTTTGATAATCCCCGAACACGAGTCCGCCTCACCTTCTTCAGAGTGCACCGAAGGGGTCGTTGACAGGCGTGGTCTGGGGGGGCACCAGGGGGGGCTGCTGGGGGGGAAAGCCCCCGAACCCCCCTGCACCCATCGCAGGAGGCCGGACACCACCCTGGAACAGAAGAAGGATCATCAAGAGTACATTCTAACGAAACAGCTGCGACATTTGTATTCCAGACCCATGCTTACCAGCTTCCCTGGATGACTGCTCGAACAGTAAGAAAGGGAAATAGAAAAACTTGGAACAAACTTACACCTTGTCTAGCCAGTATGCAAGCTTCGAAAGCATTTTCCTCCCTTTTCTCGCATGTGGTTTTCTTCGAAATGGAGTGAGGTTTTTTCCCCACCCTACTTGGTTACTACTAACTGCTCTGATTGTTAACCTCAAACGCACTAGATTAGCCAGCGAAGGGATGGGATGGGGGAAGAAAGTCTTTTCCAAGCTTACATTCTGGCTAGACAGGGTACAATGAGAATTAATAATTTAGCAATTTAGAGTATGGCATTCTCAGTAACAAAACAGCCATGCATTTTAGTGAAATGAAAGGTTTGGGTTTAGTTTGAATTATCGCCGCACTAGGACTACACGAGTGCTGTTAGCGAGATGAAAAGAGTCCAGTATCAGTTGTTAAGTTTATATGCCCTCTCGAATGAAGTTTCTATGCACAGTGCCGCTGCATCTTGGTAAGATTGTACTGCTCACTCTTGCACTGGGCATAGCTCCAATATAGGAGTCACTCTCAATTTAAGGATTTTAGTCCTGTTGCTAAGTGCTAAGCAACAAAAACGGACACATCTTGAAAACATCCCAGTTCTTTATAACAACTTGATCATATAGTATCCCTACTTCAATTAGTCATGCAATTAGAGAGGCCCATCTAATATGAAATCCTCCCTAACTACCCCATGTGAAAACGATTCATTCAGAATCTGGGGAAGAAAGGCTAGGACAGCAAGTGTTTTGTAGAAGTTGGTACGTCCCATAAATGGGGGCACTCACCATGCCGTAGGGGGGCTGGAAGACGCCCGCGGCTGCGGGGAAGGCCCCTCCGCCCCACTGGCCAGCAGGGGGCACTCCGCCCTGAAACAACAGAAAGCACGTTGAAATGCCTCTGCTTGCTCACAAGTCACAGCACATTTCTGCTAATACTGTAAATAAGTTTCATTTATTGTATTATTTTAGCAGTAGCTTTAAACAACCGTAATACATGCAGAGAACGAAGCCCATGGCGGTGAAACACTCTGATCCTCGCTATCATAGAAGTGGGCCCTTTTTGGTGTGCCTTGGAATGAACCACAAGCCGAGGTGACCAGACGGTCGCAAGCTGTTGCCACTTTCCATGTGAAAAGTACTGCACACCCAGACAAAGCATGACTCATAAAAGGAAACCTTGAGGTTCATTGCAAGGCCAAACCTAAAGGTAGCTGGGTGGAAAGGTAGCCAGAAGTGGCGTTTCTTATTTTTTTTAGCTGATCTTTATTGTTAGCCTATTCAAACTACAGATATCCAATTGAGTGAGTGGGAAAATAGATGCAAAAGGATTCCTCACCATGGGTGGCTGCTGGAATGCGTGCTGCGGGGAGGCCGTCCACCCCTGCTGCTGCATGCTGGTGGGGGGCGGGGCCACTCCCCCCGCCCACCCGCCCCCCACCTTCGCCCCCGGCTTGGGGGAGCCCCACTGGTGGCCGCTGCCCCTGCAAGAAGAAGGACAAGGATGGGGTCAGATCCAGGCATGGCCAGAGATCCTACTCCCTTAGGTGGACAATAAGCAAGTACAGATTACATTTACACATTCTGAGGCAGAGAAGAAATTGAAATACCAGAGGGATAGCATGCTGAGCATGAATGTCTAATCTAATGTGTAGTAATGGGCTAAGTAAAGTGATAAATGTGCCAAGGATCACACTTTAAATTGTTCCCTTTGCTAGAGTTTTCAGTGTATTAAAAAATTTAACCTCTTACTATTTTTTCTAATTTAAATAAAGTTAAAGAAATTACTAATTTAAATATTAGAATTAAAGGTTGCGTCATCTAATTCCCTAAATAAGTTGTAATGCTGCGAGTTCCATGTACTTAACAAATTAGTCTACACACTTATCTAGCTTCTGGCACAACACATCTTTCATGGTTGATAATAATTGAGTACAAAGATTGGTGAGGACTGTCGTCAAACTCACTTGAAAAATGGCTAATTATTAGTGCTTCAGTTCAAGGCTATAAAAAAAGATGCACTGGCTGGTGGTCCTCGTAAGCCTGTACTAACCAACTTTGTGGTAAGGGAACTGTTGTGGCAGTCACTGAAAATAGAGGCTTGTACGCCAAAGAGTCACCCCAAATCCCAATGTTCACCCTGGTGAAGGCCACTTACGATGAGCCCTTGAAACGGGATGTATAGGAAAAAAGGAAAGCCCTGTTTTGCTCACTTCTTGGCCGTGGCCTTGGGGCCGTTGATGTCGAGGTTGGAGGCGAGGCTGGCCAGCGTGGAGTCCAGGTCCCCCTTCAGGAAGCTGGAGGAGGGCTTCTCAGGGGGCTGCTGCTGCTTGGGCGCCTCCCCAAAGGCATCGAAGCCACCTGCGCACACACACACAATGCTTCAGTGACACTTCCAGGGAAAGGCTTTGTACAATGGCAGCATACTTTTAAACGGACACATGACACAACTTTGCCATCCTTTCAGAATCTCCTTAGATTTGAATGCCATACAACATTTGTTTTCTTGCATAAATAGTCCATTGAAATAAGGCAGTAACCAGAAGATAAAAACGTTTTGGACCGACAACAAAATTTTTTTTATGTAAATAACTAAGCAAAATGTGCAAAATATATATATATATATATTATACTCAAGTTAGTTCATACTAAAGTTAAAAATGTTTTATTTTAAGAGAAAATTCGAATTTTGAATTCTATATAAAATGTAAACTTTTCATTGCTTTTCTTACCATGCCAGGCAAATTGTATCAAGATCTGAAAAGTTAAAGGTCTACTTGATATTTCTGAGGTGGGCAGATTATTTTATAATCACCCTGTACCACCATAATTTTTTTTGAATAAAATACTAATAAGTTGAAGACAGTTAATTTGTAATTTGTCATTTATTCACCTCCATCTTTGGGCAGTGAAATTGAGGTTCCTAAGTGAGAAATCCTCAAAATATTCCAAAAACATTATCAAACTATCCAATCCTCAGGACTAGATAAAGCAGTTCAATAATTACAAAAATATTGAGGTATCAAATGGTTTTTAATCCCATAAATTTTAAAATCCTACATTAAAAATTTTTTAGCCCAAAATCTGTTACAAAAATGACAATAAAGACATTGACAAGAGGAAAGAGACATCACCTGGAGCTCCTGTCTGTGATCTGGCAGGGGAGCTCATGCCAGAGGTGGGCGTGCCGTAGCCCGGCGTGGATGATGCGGGGGGCGCACCGTACAGGGGGGCGGCGCCCATGTAAGGGGGGCGGGGACCCACGGGGGAAGCCGCCAGCACGGGGGAAAGCCCCAACGGAGGGGCAGCCGGCATCGGACTGCCCAGCCCAAAGTCTAAATCTTCCAGTCCGGTGTATGCCGGCTTAGGGGGCTGCATGGGCATGGCCACCCCCACCGCATTGGCGATGGCCTGGGCCCTGAGGTCTGGGGCGGCACCCGACGCAAAATCCAGCCCACCAAAGGGGGAGGGCGGCGGAGCCACCGGCTGGGCCGAAATGGGAGGCTGGTCGCCGCCAAAGTCGGGAATGTCGGAATCGAATCCGAACAGGTCGATCTGAGGCTCGGGGGGTTTCGTCTCGGCTGGCGGGGTGTGAACAGAGAGGGGCGTGACCACCGCCGTGGGGACCGAAGAGGCGGTCGGTGGAGGGGGGAGGTCGAACGCAGCGCCCCCAAAGAGGTCTTCGGCCGGGTTGGCGGGTTTTTGGGGGGACGCGGTGCCGCCCCACACGGGGGGTGGGGGCTTCTCGGGTGGGACGCGGGTGCCACCCCATACGTCAGAGGGGGGCGGAGCTTCCTCGGAGGGGGCGTGGTCGCCCGCGAATGCTCCGCCCTCGGGAGCGTGGCTGAGGATGGGGGTGGTGCCTGCGCCCCGCATCATCTCCTGCGTGGGCGAGGGGGAGGCAGAGCGGCCCGCGCCCATCGGCTCCAGCGCAGGGAGGCTGAGGGTGACGGTGGGCGGCTGCTCCCCAACTGAAACAGAGCGGGTTAGTCTCAGAGGGAGGAGGAGAAAGTTAGTTGGAGGGAGAGAGAGATGCAGAAAACGCGTTCTTTCGCACGATGGGAATTTGGATGCGTTTCAAAAAGTCATCATCGGTGACATTTTTTATCAGTGTTTCAAAAATTTAGAATTTATATTACAAGAAAATTATATATATCTATTTGAAATAATTGCAGAATATAAAAGAGTCTAGTAAAAGGTCTTGGCTCTCAAGAAATAACAAAAGGTATATGCTCCTGATTTTACAGATTATATTGACCAAAACGAAGTGACACAGCTAACTCTAAACCAAGTATCAGGTGGAAGTGCTTTTTAACACAAAATACTAGCATGAAGGGAGCAAAGACAACTAGGCTCTCAAATGGAATGTCTAGCAGTGCATACTACAAACAACTTGTTATGTAACCCAAAATAAAAGACAAGTATTCACGCTTGTTAAGAACGTATATTTGTTTAGGAATTACAAAGAGATGGCTATATGGCAAACACTTTTTTCTATTTACAAGATAATATTTAACTTTATTTAAATAAATTTAATATTGTTTCCTATCTTTTGCATAACACTAAAGATTGAATTCTATTGAAAAATAAGGAATTGAAGCAATCTGCATCTCTCAGTTATTGACAGAGAAACTGGTTTTAAACCGCAACCCATGCAAGTTTTAATACAGAAATAGTGGATAGATCTACATGCAGCAAGCAAAGCCAAACCCATTTGTTAATTTAGCCTGCACAATCTGTATTACTCTAACTCCGTCAGGGACTTGTTATTTAGAGGTTTGTCGAATTGCACTTTCATATTTGTTTGATCCATCCTATCCGATTGGTCAGCACTTGGTCTTCGTTTCCCCACAACCCAGGAAAGCTTCATTTCCCATCTTTGCTCTATCAATGGGAACTTGTTTATTACTCATGTCCCCAAACAAGTGACGAAATATTCTGTTTTAAATAGTAAAGAATTGTTCGTTTAAACAGCCTCTAGCACCATCCCACTTGGTTTGACTCCACTCAAGGTTACAATTTACTCCCCTCTGATCAAACATGAAATGGCATACCTGGGGTAGGGAGAGCGGCCTCGGCAGCAGGAGAATCTTTGCTAGCTGAGAAAAGGGAATGGCAGCAGTCAGACACCAGTGATGGAGTGGATGGTATACAGCACGTATATACTATCCATTTTTTTTTAAAATATAAATTGAACATGTTGTCAATTATTCAGAAAAATAAGTCATTTCTACCCAACATTTAATCCAACTTGTCTTTCCCCAGAATTTCAAGTGGTCAAGATGCCCTTTGATAATTTTATTTATTTTAATACAACACTGAGTCAGACGAAGCAGGGAGAAGGGGCAGGAAGGGAGAGACTCTCCATGGTAAGTCCTCCTTTATTGTCTTGTCCCATCGAGAATAGATCCAGGCTTTCCTCCTCACGAACAAGTGGTTGTTTGCCCTACAGCTACTAGTGAGCAACTCTATTAAGTGTCCTTAATCATAACAGCCAGCCATGCAAAAAATATTGCATTATAATCACAGCCAGTCAAATTTAAAAAAAAATACGATATTGTGCCCTTGCATTAGTCAGGGGTTTTAAATAGGCCTAATGGGAAACACATTGCCACCTAAAGCTTCTTTTGTTAGCTGAAGGATTTCTATTAATTCTAGATAGAGTTAAAATTATAGTATCTAAATTCTTATGTTCAGATGTGAATGAATTCTAAAACAATATCAGCCAGTTGCATGATGTTAAGATGTTTGGTACATACCGAATTAAAAAATTCAATGTTGCATGTATTATTCAGACTTATAAAGCAAATATATTATTTTAATTTTAAATCAATTCACATTAATTATCGTCTCAGGCTAAATCCATCGATTCGCACTAAACCTAGACTAATTTGTAACGATTAGGGAACTCAATTCATTTAAAAATAATCATGAACCTTTCAATCACAATAAAAAAAATAAAATTCTTAAACCTTAAAGAAAGTTGCAACAGATGGGCTGTTCTTTTAGGACACTTTGAAAGTCTACTTTAAGACCTCTTTTCTCACAACATATTACTGTTCTTTTATTATTAGCGAACTTAATCCGATTTAACCCTGTGGGTCCCAGAATGCACAATCAGTCATGGATATTTATTTTTACACGTTATGCATCATTTATTTACCAGGCATATTTGTACTCAAGTACAAATATGCAAACAATACAACAAAAAAATTATGCCAATAATCTTTTTGGTGCAAATAAAAAAGTAATGTCTTGTATATTTTTTAAAGCAGAGAAGTACAAAAAAAAAAGGCTCACGAAAAACTAAAAAAAAAAAGGCTCACCTGGGGCAGTTGGGCTGTCGCCAAACGCAGCTGCAAACGAAGCGTCCGACGCAAACGCATCGGAGCCGAAACCTGCAGGAGGAAGGCAAGAATACACTAAACATCACCGCAAAAACAAGACATTCCCCTTTCAAAAACTAATCTTTATTGTTATAGTGTTAATAAAAATTTGAATCGCCTGCTCATAAAAATAATTATATTAATCAATGCCAATTTTCAAGCTAATATCTCCACTATGACATTAAAAATAGACAAAGCAATAAAAATATTTCAAGGAAATAAATTGAATCAAGAAGAGCGATATTTAATCTACTACCTGCACACTTTGCGCCGAGTCAAGTGTCAGTAGTCTCTGTAATGAGAGGGACAATTTGATTGCTGCCGACTGCTTAAGGTTAGTTAAAATATTAATTGCGGGCTATTTTATCTTTACTTTGGTTGATTGACAATAGGAAAGAAAATCAAATATCAATGTCAGTCATTTTGCGGAAAATCAACAGAAAATATGATTTCACTACAACTCTTTTCAAATTTATATACTTTTTTTAATAAATATATTTTCGAAGGAAGGTAATATTTTTTTTGGCTTACAAGCACTCTAGTGCTTTTTTATCTTGGCTGTTGCCAAACGCAGCTAAGTAAGTAACAAAGTACTGAAGTCCTCTGGTAACCGAGGTTTCGTTGAATGAGACTACCGATTTAACAAGTACATAAAGTTGGAGAGCACTGTGGGGCTTCTCATGTAGGTTCATTTTGTTAAGAGGCTGTTTTTTGGATGACAAGTCCTAAGATGAGTTAGTTCCACTACCAAAGTCGCAGCCTCAATGAGGACAGTTTAAGCGCTTCAAAAGGTCTCAAAAGTGCCAAGTATATAAATGCTTAGAGATAACCACAACTCACCGTTTGTGAAGGCCCCGAAAGGTGTGTCGTTTTCTTTGGGGAGCGAGGTCTGCTTTGTCCCGAAGAGGGCGTCCGCAAAAGGGTTGTTGGCGGCCCCGCCCATCCCAAGCAAGTCCTCGCTGGCAGGCGTGCCATTCGCCCTCTTCTCCTCCGGAGGAGGAGCACCGAAGAGGTCGATTATCTTCTGATTGGCCGCGGTGGGGCCGTCGCAGGGGGAGGAGAGGAAGGGGTTGGTCTTGGCAGAGGCCGGGGGCGGAGACACACCCTCCCCGCTCATCTCCTTCAGGCGGCGCTCCTGTGGCCGGGAGAGGGGGCATTAGGTGAAGCAGCTTACTGTCAAATAGGGGCAACACATGTGCTGCGTAGGGTGCTTTAGGGCATCACCAAATAAGGGTGTGATAATGCTATTTCTATGGCATGTAGCCCAGCAACAAAACAGACCCGGTGGAAATGTCAAGGTCTTGATACACTTACAAAAACACTAATTGGGAGGAGAGGGAGGTAAGGTTTGCTTAAAAATGGACAAATACTGCCTAGATTTATAAGTAATATATAAATTACAAATTTACATTTTCATTTCTTGCTAGGCCCAAATTTACCTTTAAAGACCCAAGTTTCTCCAATCAATAGTACATACCACAACAGCCCCAAGTTTTATTTCTGACAAGCTTAAAACCAATCATTTGGCAAAGCCATGATTCGGTAGACACTTTGATAGTCGTCATAAGTTTAGAAACGTCTAACTTTTGACAAAATGCAGGTAAAACGCAAGAACTCTGCAGGTAACAATGCCAAGAAAGGAGTGGTTTCCTTTCTGGAGCCAAAACAAAGTTTGACACATGATCCCTTTAAGCTGAGACACATGATTGGACACCTAATTAACCACAATAATAAGGATAAGTATAATCAGTAAGGCTACCACGCAAAAAGCCCAAAATAAACAAGTTAAATGATTTCCCCCATGTCAAGTCAAAATCACTTATCAGATACAATTCCAGCTAATGATAGTCACCGTTTAAAATAATTTAATATTTTACATTTTTCTTCAATTAACTCATTAACTGAAGCCATTTTGAGTGAAGAATATTACATATTACATTATTTGAAACATAAATTTGGTAAACAACGAATAATAATTGAATTTTTAAAAGAAACCTACTAATAAGAATTAAATGCTTTACTTGGCACATTTCCCCTGTTGAGCGCAAATGTTGTTTGGAAGCGGTCTAAGTAAGAGATTTTGTAACAGACCTGCATGTTATTTTTTTTTTTTAAAACCAAACCTTTTGGTAAGGACTGTATGGTATCTGCAAATTTAGAAAAATTAATTGAGTCTGGCCCTGTATCCAGACTTGACTGCTCAATGAGGCAAGTGTTTCTTTAAGGACATTCCAGATGATTTGTTGTCAGAGCGGCCGCCGGATGTTATGTGCAGCAGATCTCAATGAAAAATGAGCATGCCATGTAAAAGCAGTTAGTGAGGAAGAACCACCACCATATCATACCATGCATATATACCAGAAGAAGAAATAAGGGCCCCCAAAATATCGACAACACATTACCACACCATGCATATGCACTTGTAGAATTATTGGGGAAAGTTTAATTTTTCACAAAAATTAACTTTCCTAAATTACAAAAGCATTTTTATTAAATAAAAAGTCATCTGTATAGACAAGTTTAATAAAACTTGATAAAATCAAGCATAAACAAAATTTTTTAAAAATTGTAAATGAATTCTAAAAACAAAATTTGCTCTCAGTTACAATTGCCAGAAAGTAAAAACCTATTGACAGCTGTCATGGCCCAGCAAGGAAAGTACAAGTGTGAACTTTGATGTGCACAAACATTTTTTTAAATGAAAAAAACAACACTTTAAAAAAAAGGTTCCTTTATAAAATGGTTATAAAAAATATAATTTGTCACACAGAGACGCTTGTCATTAATGAATTAAGGTGTGCACTATTATTTTTAAAACAATCCATCGTTGGGGTGCTGTAAAATTGGGCTAAAATGAAGGCAGCCCCTTCATTTGGAACCATGAGCCGTAATCTTTTCCTGGACCCACCTTGGAGCAACCAAAAGGTCATTTACCCTGGTGACCGTTTCCCTGAACCAACATGGCAAGAGAGCTACATAGGAGGGACATTTAGAACCTCGGTCAACACTTGACCTCAAAGGAACATCATGCAGCGTCGGGACTCCGAGTTTTAAACAAAAAAAAAAGGATATACATTGTCTAGGGCAGTGAAAGGAAGCTGTTGTGTGAGTGCGTTAGTAAGAAGGAAGGCAGTACTGACCGTGTCCTCCCAAGTGGGCTGCTCCCAGAGCAGAGGAGAGTCAAACTAGGGCAGAAAGATAAACAGTTAGTGTGGGCAAGCCAAAAAAAGGAGGGTCCGAACAGCATTGAAATCGCAACATCTGTCAAAGTAGTGTTAACGCAAACCAGGCATCAAAAACAACAAAACCTATCCAGAAGCAAGGGCTTATTTATTCTTAATCAGATTTAAAATAGCAATAGTTTGACAGATGTTGATATTTTAAAATTGGGCAGAAACAGGAATAATTATTATTCCTTTTAAAAATTTTGATATATTGCGTGTCCTGCCTACTTTTCTGCAGTTTGGGCATGACACAGAATGCTGCAAATACAATCTGATTATACCACTCTTAGTTTGTGCAAGATACTTTGGCAGATAAGCTCTCCATATTTAGAATAAAATAAGAGTTGAATGAACATGACAATTTTAACGATGACTCAAGCTCTTTTAAATATTTCTTTATAACTTTTTAAAAGGTGCTTGTGCTCAGATCTTATCTACACTTTAAAGAATACTTGAAATACTGTTTTGCAGCCAAAATTAATTTTGCTATGTCACTACAAACTTTTAGATCATTATTTAGATCATAAGTTGATTATAATCCTAACAGATTTAAATAAACTTATGCTTTTAATTAGTTATAAACACATCAACATTTAAAATCTTCAAATCAATAACTTTTTTTTTTATAAAACGAAAGTAGCCACTTAAAAAATCCAATTAAAACATGCAAGTAAATTAAATATACATTTAAGAATGCCAAGTTCACAAATAACTTTTAAAAATCCAATAAAATTAGTTCTAAAACGAATGATAACATAACATGATAAATGAAACTTTGCTGAAATTCAATGCTTAAAGAGTCGGCCTCATTTGCCGTTAAAGATAAAAATAACTGAGAAACAAAGAAATGAGGGGTTTTCTTTTGTAAGAGTGAGGTCGCTCACCTTGAGTTGATTCATGACCTCGGCCTCCTCCTCGACGGCCCTGCGCGCAGACTCGTCCACGGCTCCTCCTCCTCCGCCCTCCTCCTGCGCGGTGGGGGAGGTGTCCCCGGCGCTGCAGAAGGCACGGCTCGTGTGGTTGAGGGCGCTCACCGCATTGCGCACGTTCGTGGCTCTACAGGGGGGGCAGGCGTGCAGGGTTAAGCATGCGGGGGGGGGGATGCAAGAGGACCCTCCCTGGGACAAAAAGGGGGGGGGAGGGGCACCAAGCCCTTGCAAAGGGACAGTCAAGGAGCTACACCTCCTGTTCAGCCACACGTTTCAGGCAGACACGTTTTAGACCAAACCATATTTCAGATAAACTATAATGAATTTATTTTACAGAGAGATTGAAGCAACAAAAAAGAACATATTCAGCTGCAACAATATTTAACAAGATTTTTGTGGAATGAATTTAATAACTAAGTTTCTATTTTCAAAAAAAAATTGCGGGAAACATGTTATATACCATGAAACAGGGAGAGTCCATTTATAACAGCAAAAAAAAAAACCTAAAAATATAGTTTCCAAACAAAAAAAAAAGAGCTTACAAACAAAGTGGAAAAACAAACTTAACAGAATACGGATGCTTTTTATGAAGGACATGCATTATTTTATTTCGCTTCAAAAAAATATAGAGGTATAAAAACTCAAGTACATAAAATAAAACTAATTTAAACACCGCTTAGTGCAAAAAAAAATACTGTGCCTAAATGTCTTGTAGTATTTTTCTATGTAAAAATTGGCTTACATGCTTGTAGCAAAAGAGGAAACATGCAATGATCTGCTGCACCAATACATGTGAAGTAGAGCCACTCACTTATGTACACATACACTGCTTAAAACAATTAGGGGAACTCATGGTTTAACTCTTTCACCCCCAACAATCCCTTTCAGAATAATCAGCTTGCGATTTTTTTTTGCTAATGAGCTCACACTTATCGTTAGATGGAAGAATCCTGTCTTTTGAAGAATTATGTAATGTTTGTTTTAATTAAACTAAAATACGAGAAACATGGTAAAACAAAATTCACTCCCAAACAAAATTTATAAAATGACCCTAAACTCTTCAAGCTTGAATTCTTAGATGTTTAAACATTCATTTTATTAAATTTTTTTACAAATAAAGACTTGAAAAATTAACATTTATTCAAAAAACATTTCCAATTTTTTACCCTTAAATTTTAGTTAAAAAATTAAATTCCCCCTCCCCGTTTTTTACAATTTCTTTCTGGATGCATAAGGAATCCATTTCACAAAATTTAGATTTTTAGAATAAAAAATAAAAAAGTAGGAACTGAAGGGGTTAACAAAAGTAATCAAAGTACTCCCCTAATTGTTTTGAGCAGTGTAGTTTTAAAAGCCACACACAGTGCACTATAGTTGTTTACAACATAATTAGTATTCTTAAAAATATACATTGCATCCATTCTAAACTTTAATATTATACTAATGCATTATTTACTTAAGCTTTAAGTTAAATTCTTTAATTTAATACGAACTTTATTTTAAAAAAAATCTAGTTATTTTATTTAGAAATGAGTATTTTAAATTAAACTCTCAAGCGAATGAATCCAATAAGAATTACATTCATCATGAGGAGAGATTATTAAATTGGACCTTGCCATATTTAATAACACTTAGGTGCTTTTCAAAAAGATTACGGAACTGGTGTTCCCTTGTAAGACAAACACTTTAGTAAAGTTCCAAATGAAAGTGGCTTCTCACCTTGCAGCCGCAGATGCAGCGGACGCAGACCCCTTCCTCCCTTCCAGGGTTGCCAGATGTTGCTCCAGGGCTTCCAGGAGACTGCTGGGAGCCTGGGGGGGAAAGGGAAACTCGCATTTCAAACACACACTGAACGTTTGTTTAAAAAATGCCATTGACAAAATCAATTGGGACTCCATTTTATAAGCCTTTGTTCACCTTGGACTCATCATTGTCGATTCTAAAAAATTCTAGAAATACTGTGTTCACACGTGACAATGTTCTAGGGGTTTAGTAACTGGGCAGAAGAAAACTATAAATTGAATGATTTTAAGTTGTAAGATTTGCTATGGATAAGGCATTTTTTAAAAAATTTAGATAAGATGGCTAACATTTTTAGTTTTCTCAGAAATGGACATTATTTAAATGATTTGTAAAAATTGGAATGCTATTGGAAGCATAAACTTAAAAATTATGTACAGTCCTCATTAACGCCAACTCGCCTAACACAAAATTTTGCTTCAAATGAACTGAAAGCATTTCCCTGCCCTATATAGCAAAAAAATTGCTTTAGGCGTAATTCCACTGCACCCGTACAAAAAAGTAAGATTTTTTCTTACTCATTCAAAGTTTCAAGAACAAATGGAACACATAAAACATTATAAAATAAATTGTATTCTACATTAACATGTATTGGTATGTACTATTTTTTTATTTGCATTTTGTAACTATGAGGCATTGTTCCCAACGGCCGTTTTTTTTAAAAATCCTAATTGTTCAATGATTTATGTATTACTCCAGATGAACACTTTATTAATCAAATATATATAGTTTGTTCCTTGCATATAACTCTTTGATTTAAGGTGATGATATTTGAAAATATTCAACAATACTTCAGTGATTTTTAAAAATTTTATTGAAAAACACACAAAAAAAAATCAGATTTAAAGATATAATTTTTATTTGAGCAGAGATATTTAAAATTCCTCAGTTTAAATCAAAGAACTATTAATGGGGAAGAAATAACAAAATATGCTGACTAAGAACTGATGTTAAGAGTTTCTTAAAAATGTCTATAAAAGAAACCACTAAAAAAATCGATAATGTTTTGTTGCTCAATTTTAGTTCCTGTTAACAGGGTTCGACAGTATTAGAATCTTCAATCAATACTCCATTAAAAAATACTTTTGTAAAAGTAATTTTTATTTTATAAACATTATTTTGACAAATTCAAACTGAAGTTCTTATTAAATTTTAACCATCTAGTTTTATGTGTTCAGATAGACTGCCAGCCTGTCTGAGATATTAAAAGTTTAACGCAAAACAAATATTGAATAAAAATAGCTTAAAATGTTCATATATTATTTTCTTTTGAATTGATGAAATGGAATTTTGAATAAGTCTAAACTCCAAATTTACAACTTAAAAGCTGAGTGTGAAATAAGAATAAAATTCTGGTGTATAAAAGTTAGGACTTTAATGTGAAGTAGTTAGTGCATTTTAAACAATCGACAAGTTAAAAATTGTCACAGGAGAAGAAATAATGTGTTAAAAAATTTGCATTTAACCTGCAGCATCAGTCTAAGATACAAATGTAACTCTGAACTCCCATTGCTTAGAATATTACTTTTATTTAAGGTCTTTTAATTTTTTTATTAAGGTTTTTTATCAAGGTTTTTTTTAGCTAATTTTGTTTATCAATCAAGAAGATTAATAGTTGTAATACAATTCATAAGAAACAAGTATTTAAAGAAAATGTAACAAGCAATTAGTACTACAACACAAAAAAGCAATGGTATCTGACTAAAAATAAGTACTTTGAGGAAAAAGTACTTAGTAAAAGTGAAACCCTCTCATTCATACCTCATTAGGCAAAATTATTTAGCTTCAAGTGGTTCAATTTCTGTGATATTTAAAATATTGGGTAAAAATTTTTTACAGTATAATTATCAGTATGTAAATTTCATAGCCAGTGGGCCCTCTATAGTACTTCTTCAGGCACCCTTTTAACCAATGAAAACTAATAGATATCTTAAATGGGAAGGGGGGGGGGGGGGGGCAATACATGTTTAAAAGAATTAAATTTTCTTCCGTAAATAGTTAAAATAACCTTAAAAATACACCTGCAAATTTTTTAGAATGGAATTCACATTTTTTATTGATTAAAAATTCATTTGAGTAGTCCACTTAGAACATTCTTTGTTTAATATTTTCCTGATAAACAATAGATTTATGGGTATATACACAAAAAAATCAAGTAATGAGGCTAAACGAGGATTCAATATCCAATTTGAAAAAATACATAAAAATTACTTACTTAAAAAAAATTTACAATTTAAAAGTAATGGTAAATATTAGATACCATAATGTAGGGGTATCATTAAAAAATTAGAAGGAAAGAGATCCCAATATTAAGATTGCACAGATAGCAAATAAAAAGTCTAACTAGAAACTGTGCAGAAAGAAAAGCAAAAGAATAAAAATAATACTAAAAGAGAAAAAAAAAAACTCACATGGTTAGAAATAAAGATAGGAAGGTTCCCACAACGGCGGGCGAGCTGAAAAGGGGGAAGTGCAAAACAGTCTAAATCTACACCATGCACCAAAAAACAGGGAAGATGTACCACTTCTAGCCTGGGGCCTCATTAAAGATAGAGTAAAAATTAAAGCTTTTGTCACTCTGGGTAGTTTTTTTTAAACTAAAACATACAAACCATGAAAACATTCGATTGAAGTAAGAGCAGTTGAAGTAAATTTGAAATTTAAAAAGGAGCTTTAAGGAAAGAGAAAATCAGGGGCTAAAAAACAATTTTGAAGGAATCGGTTAATTCAATATTTATAGAAATTCCTTTAGAAGTGGCTATAAACAGTACATCTACCCTATAGCCCAGTCAATAGGCTTATGATAGTCATCTAAGAACTGAATTCAGTCAGTAGACTATGGTAAGAGGTAGATTTTTTGCCAAATTTACTTTTACTCCTTGAAGCTTTCATTTTTGCATTTGGGATTATTTAAACTGGCTAACTAACTATGTAATTGCAGCTAAACCTTGCTCAGGGTTCGAAATTTACTGTCGGAAAATGTGACCAAATCTTTCAATTTTGCACCAAAATAAATTTGCTTGCAGTTATTGCTACTAGATTATTAACCCGTAACTGGTAACATCTCGCTGACAAACACTCCCAGCAACATCCGTCTATCAGACTAAGAGTATCAGACTAGACTATCAGACTAATTGGAACTAGCGTCAATCGTGGAAAACTATCCGTCTATCAGACGGATATTACCAGTTACAGGTTAAAATAATTAATATCAACTTTTCATCATTGTTTTATTGGTTCTCTATAATCTTGCCAAAAACCTTTTTTAAACCTCATTGCAGCATTCAAATTTGACACAGATCTTTTCCATTGAAGATCTGCTGTCAGTAATTTTGCGCTCATGTTAAACCGGTTGTGGGAGAAATGCAGTGCTTAGTCGAGGCAAAATAATCGATTGGATGAAGAGCGGTTAGCATATCCCCCCCCCCCCCATAGGTGATAAATGCCCATTTCAGGGTAGGTAATAAATCGCTAAAATGGTTATTGTCCGAATTAAACCAGGGAAGTGAGTACATTAAATTAACTACACACTGGGACCCGAGTTGGCAGATCTGCTATTACCATAGTCTACCAACTATGAAAAATTCTGTTCTTAGAAAACTAGTTCCAACAATAAGCCTTGTTTGGATTTTATTGACCGGGCTACGACTAAAATACAAAATTACAAGTGCAATACCATTTACACATGCTTCTACGTTCTAGCAACAAAAGCAATATAATTAATAAAAAATGCAATAAGAATTATGCATTCATTACTAACTGCACTTCAAGAATTAGGATTCAATAGCAAACTAAAAATTCTCTAAACAATGCGAACTAATAGGCAACAAAAAAAAGCAGTAAAATTCCAATAAAAAGTTCTACATACATTCTGCAAGATAAAAAAAACATTGAAAGCAATATCAAAAACATACCTTGGTCAAATCTGGAATGTCACTCTTTTCGATTCCAATGGTCTGAAAAAGAAGAAAGTGGTTGTCAGTTGTAAAATATGTTCATTCACATGTTACTGCTCAAAAGAAAACCTTCTTAAAAATCAATTAAAATCTCAAAAATAAAATGTAGGTCAAATATATGTATATACAGTTAACTCCCGATTATCCGCGGGTCACTTTTTCCCATTTTTCAGTTAAAATATAAAAATTAAAAAGAAAAAACGTGATAAATGAATTTTAATTTGTTTCAAAACTTTTTGGAAGAATGCATTCCAAGAATAACGGATTCCTTTCTAGAACGACAAATGCATTTGACAAGAACAACGAATGCATTATGATTATAATAAGAATGACTAGGAGACCTGGTGTTCGGCCAGGTGCACATCACGAACAGGTTTTTGTCAAAAAGCGTCACTCGTAAAATAAACTGCCCACTATTTAAATTGAATTGCTCTATGTGATTTTGATACTAGCGAAATGCGTGAGAAACTAAAAAAAAAGTTGTCTTGGCAATTCAAAACGAACACTACTCATTAAAAAGTTAGAAAAGGATCCTCTAAAAATCAAAGGTGCTTGCAGTGTGGCATAGAAGAAACAGTAATAGACATTTTGAAGTAAGTAAATTTGTACATGCTGTATACAATTACTGTAATTTACTTTTTAATGAAATCTAGAAGAAATTTTTTTATAGGCATTTTCTTCATTTTTGCGGATTATCCGCGAATTCGCTTATCCGCGGAAGCAGCGCCACCCAATTCCCTGGATAATCGGGAATTTACTGTATTAATGTTGTTAGCTGAGTCCAAATAATAAAGAAAAGTATTTATGCAGAATAATTCATAGCTAACATTTTTTTTAAAAAACCTAAAAATATTTTTTTTGTTAGGTAATGTTAAATGTTTTTTTAATATTTGTGCAAATTATTTTTTTTAATCTTGCATGATCCTGCTCAAAAACTTAGTAATGGATTTGTACACAAGTTGTAGTTAAATCTAAAACTGTTTTAAGAACCTTGCAGATAAAAACTTAAAAATTGTGGTTTGTTGATAAATAATATGTTTATAATTATGTGTTATGTAAAGTCATGTTTTACCGGACCTACAATGTGAACCAAACTTCGCAATCTTAGATTTCCCACATTAATATCTAGACTAATTGTTTATCTTTCAAATATAAACACCCTTTCCATCAACCCTTTAGCTTCTTTTCTTTTTTGCTAAAAGTGGATGTGAATAACTAGATTTAAAGACATAAAATTTAAGTATTAAGTAAATTGAATTAGAATGGGAATATTCAAATTCATTTTACAGAAAAATAGCAAGTTAAAATCAGAATGTCAATGAACCAATAAAAATTAGGTTCCCTAGTCTTTCTGCCCTATGGTACTAATGCTAAATAACTAAACACAACATCCAGAAATATTGCTTCAGAAATTTGAAATTTTTAAGAAATATGAAAGTAGATTGGTGTCAAATAATAGAATTTGATTGAGAAGTAACAAAATTTGATGTAATTATTTAAAATAAATTTTTGCCTTAAGTTTAATAGGTATTTTTTAAATAATAATTGAAACAAACTACATGTCTGAATCCAAATGAGTTTTTTCATTCCAATTAAACTTGTCTTGGTCATATTTTGAAGAATTATTCCGATTAAGGTCATATTTTGAAGAATTATTCCGATTAAGGTCGTATTCAGTAACATTCGACTTAGCATTTCATTTCACAATAGGGCAAAACAAAAAAAAGCCAGAGACTCTTTAAAAAAGACAACTGTTTTACAAAATCAAAAGGTTGTTCAATGTGTTTTCAAAAAAGGACTCCTAACAAAGGAAGTGTAGACCTTTTTCAGGTCTCATTTGCCTTTTGAAAGGCTTAAATGTGTTGAAATGGGGACCGACCTCTGCGACCTTGAGGAACTCGGCCACCCTGTCCATGCGGATGAGGAACTTCTTGTAGATGTCGAGGGCGTCGCGCGCGTGCTTCTTGTTCATCTCAAAGTACTTGCCTGCAAAGTGCGAGTTAAATTAGATAGGCAGTGGGAGACTAAGAGGGATTTCAATTTTACAAACCAAACAAATACAGAATGCAAAATTAACTATTAGAAAAACAGCAATTTTTAAAAAGGCCTACATTAGCCAAAGATAATTTCCTGGTTTGCGATTGTTCATAAAAATGACATCATTTTACTTGTTTTTTTTATTTGAAATTTTTTTAAAAAATGAAAAAAATGCACTGTCATAATGACGATGTCTGTCCATCAAAATCAGTTATATCTATCACACCGTAAAAAATTCTTTTGTGATAGAAAGGTGTAACCTCAGAGAACTCGAACTTTCATGCTTTTATTTCCCCTGTCTTTCTGTATGTCTGCCGGAAAATTTCCCATTGAAATGCAATTTCAAGTCATTTTAATCACTGTTGCTACATCAACAAAAGCATAAGAAATTTTATTCAAAAATAACATTAGAGGCAAAATTTATTTTTGCCATAAATCTGTTTGGAATGAGGTCATAAATATTGGTTTATTTGTTTATTAAGAAACTGCCAAGGCATTATATTTTTGCAAAAATTCTGGTTAGAATTTACACTTCCTATATTTTTTTAAATGCAGTTTGAAATAGTTCCCTGTTTTTTGTTATCAATAAACTTTTAATTATTCTTTGAACTACAAATAAATTAAGCAGAAGATAACTACTTTAATTTGCAACAGAAAACTAATGAAAGTAGTTGATTTTTAGAAGTTTAAGTTATAGAACAGATGCTGTATTTCGGGGATTTTTTTTCCTAATGTGTATACATTTTGTGAAGAAACTGTTGTATGTGACACCGTTAAAAACCTACTTGTTTTCAAAATAAGTATTTCAGTAAGTATATAGATTTCATGCCTATAGATGCCATGTCATAGAAAAAATTCCACTTAAACCTAAAATTACCAAAAACAAATAGTCCCAAAAAGCAGCTAGTTGTTTTATGAAATTTGTTTTTTACTATGACTTTTGAAGATATTTTATGCCCCAAAGTGACTAGAATGCGCAAGCCCATTGCTATTCCAAAGAGGAGCAAGAAGAGAGTACCGAGCAGGTTGATGATGCCGTCGTTGTAGCACGCGAAGAGGCGCACCAGGTCGCGGAACAGCAGCATGAAGCACGAGTTCACCACACCGTTGCACAGGTCGTTGGTGGAGCACTGCAACAACATTCAACGTGATTAAAAAAGAGGTCCAATATTACAATTCTTATTAACACATGTTTTGGGATAGAGCTTTTAATCTATCAAGAGTTTTCAAATATTTTTTCTTAATTCTTTATTTTAATATTGCACATGCACTGATGTTTTTTTTAAAAAGAACTTTAACTACTATAAGGGGACAAAGGCCTTTTAAGGTCATTAAATTTAACTTCTTTAAAAATAAGGAGTCCTAGTCCACAAAACTAACTTTTTTTACAGGTAAGCATTTTATTCACCTTTATGGAATCTGAACATTTATAGAATTGAAACTAGAAAATAAGACATAAAAAAAAACCAGAGACATACAACAATAATAATCAGGGGGAAAAAAAGCATCCAGCACTTAAGATTATATAGAGAAATAAATTGCAATTTCTTGGGATATTTTAAAATTCATTGGCCTGATTTGTAAAAATAGTGTAGAAAAACATGCATAGGGACACATTTGAAAGTTAGAAAAAAAATCCAAATATAAGCCTGCCTACATCGAATTCCAGTAAGGAGTCCAGCTGGGCTTGCAGTGCTGGCAGTGTCTTCAGTAGCTGGAGAAAACAAATAGGAAAGATCAGCAACAGTCACAGAAGGATAAATGTCAACGCGCCAATCATCCATCTGTCATCTACCATTGTAAACTCTCAAGCACAAATTTAAAAAAGAACACTATTTTTATCATTAGCACAACTGAAACTATCACTTTTAAAAAACCTTATTCAATAGGTTTAATTTAAGATATTTTTTCCCCTTATAAATTATGAGGAAGCCTTATTGATTACTAAAGAATATTTAATTATTTAAACAATTTTTTTTTTAAATATTTGACAAATTATAAAGGAAGAAAGACGGGCTTGCCTGTTCTGTATTCATTTGTCTCAAGATTCCATCCTCTTTCCTTAAAGAAAGAAAAATCAAACTTCAGTCTTATTATTGAAAGTTGCATTTTAACAAATATTGATAAGCTCTCATTACTATTCTCTGTAAGAGATGGCTGACTTTCAATTAGCGACAAATTTTATTAATGAACCCGATTTTGAAATTCATATTAAGAATCATTAACCAAAAAGTTCTATAACTATGAACCACTTCATAACAAAGTAAATCTCATCCCTACGACCCAAGAAAAACATTTTCAATTGCAAGTCAATTATCACCAAGCCAGGATAACTTTGTTAAAAAAAATTCCAATCATTTTTTCTCCTACCAAATTAAAGTTTTCTAATCGATCGGGCCATTTACAACATTCCTTGCCAATGCCACACACGAGACAAATGAAGTGAGCACTAAGACGAAAGGATTGAAATGTATGTTAAAAATCTGGAATGATCGTTTTTGGGAGTTCCAATCACCATTTCAATTTCTCATCTGCTTCAACTCTGATTAAATTTTTCGTAAGAGTTGGCTTTTATGAAGCCTACCTATTCTTAAAACCACAATAAATTAGTTAATTCCACTAACATCTAGAAGAAAGTAGGCTGCAAGGCCATTTTTACTAAATTCTATTTGCACCAATAATCCATGTTAACACCATATTCAGATTTTGCATGGCAATCTGCAACATGCTATTTAAAAAATATATATTTACGATCATTTGCTACACACACTGAAATGGTCTTTCCCCCCAACCAGCAATACTCACCCTCGCTTGCACTTGCAGAAGTCGAACGCGACGGTGCGGTAGGAGACGGCCTTCTCGTTCAGGTACTTGGCATACCGCCGGATAAACGTGGACATGTCGTACGCTGAAACACGTGCGCGCTCATCAGCATCCACTTGCAAGGAAACACAACACCACAAGCACAGGTTTAGCGGGACAGAGTTAGTTAACAGTGCAGCAACATAATACAATTCAGTTTTGGGGATATGGAGACAAAACAAGGGACCAGCATTTCCTCAGATTCATAAATGCATATTTAGTGATGCATGAAGGAAACTGTTCATTTTTTTAAAATGCTGGAGAGCTTAATTCTCCACTCTTTAAAATGTTTACACGATTTTAGGTAAAATTAATTCTTTAGTTACTTCAAAATGAATTTTGACATTTCTTATCATTGATACATTACATAAGCTTTAAGGGAGGGGGGTGGGGGGAGCTATTAATAAATGCAAGCATAAATAGCAACCAAATCAATTCTAAGGAATTTATAGTTGTGATAAATATTTTGCCAGAACATCGCTTGGTACATAAGATACATTACATAAGCTTATCATTGATACATTAAAGATACATTGATTTAAGAAATTATATATTGATATTACATTTATTTATTGATATTACATTGATTTAAGAAAAAGAGCTCCCGAATTAGAAATGAGAGAGAGGGAGACTCACACTGCACGCCCACTTTGTCCAGGAAGCATCCCAGCTGGAAAGTGCAATTGCTCGAGGCCAGGTACTGGGTGAACCTCTGCAACACAAGAACAGAGTATGATATGGAAAGAAAAGCAACACAACTTTGTAAGCATACTCAAACACCTTGGCAGAAAAATATAGAACATTCCAAATACAAGTTCACGGGTAGAAATTATTTTATTAAGATTTAGAATGATTTTTATTGTTATTTCAGAACTCATCTCAAGCATAATTAAATCTATTTCAACACTTAAAGTCAATATGCTATTGGCATAGTGTATCCTCAAGGCCGGATTTAAAGATTTGCCGTCTGTAGGCTACTATCAATTTGCAACCGATATAGTTTTCACGACTATTTTTTTCTTTCTACATATTAAAATCATCTATGTACACTGTATCAAAAGCAATATATTAGGCGAATTTTTTAAACTGTTCTATTTTTCTTCAACTTCCAAATCCGGGGGAGAGGGTGCAAATGTCCTTACAGCTGTTACCATGTTCACTACTAAATATTAGTAGGCTATACGTTTACGAATTAATGTAAATTAGTTGAGTATTTTTCTTTTGAATTATTTTTATAAAGATACTAATATTTTTATGCTGAATGCCCCTTTTATTGGACGTAAAATTTGCCACCCTAGGCTACAGCCTACTTAGCCTATTTAGAAATCCGGCCCTGTGTATCCTGAACTTTGAATACAAAAATCACTCTCGGTGTTGTTGGGGAGCGTACCTCGTTCCCGTAGCACATGAGGTGGTGCACGGTGATGAGCGCCTTGAACACGACCACCCAGGACGCGTTCTGGGTGCGCTCGATCAGCAGGTTGGCCAGCTGCGGGATGGACACGTTTGGCTCGTTCGTGCAGTGCAGCAGGTCTGGAAGAGAAGGACACTCTGTTAGGGGGAACCACTCTTGAAAAGAAATAGTCAACGGCAGAAAATGAATGAAAGGACAAAAGCAATTATACGTAAACATGTGTCTGAAAGACTTAATACTCATTCCAAAATGCTTGGAAAAGAAAAAAGAAAGCACGATCTTATGATCGGGGAACTTCCGGATGTCCAAAAACCGGCCGGCCCGTTACAAATGAAATGAAGTGATCATGTAACCGTCGAATTTGGGAAATTCCTTCAGAGAGGAAGAAAACTTGATGCTGCACAGTGGGATAGCTACTATATGAAGGCGTCATTCATGAAATCCAGCGCTTTCATATTGAGCCAACTCGGGGATCTCAAAATCAGGAAACTAGTCATCTTGCTGTCAAACTAGAGCAATCCCATCACAAAATTTCACCCATATTCTCATTCCTTAATTGGAGTAACTCAGGAGATTTCATAACTGAGAAAGACAAATTATATCATAATAAAAAAAACTTTCATGTCAACAAATTTTGATAAAATCCAAATTTTCGATGAATAGTAATAAAAACAATTATTTCTTCAAGTATTTCTAAGGCTTATGTGAACCGTGACAGCCCAACACATGAGTAGTAGGCACTCAACCCAACCTGCACCCCCCCCCTTTTGTAATGGGTATTATTTATCTAACTTTTTGGCTATGTTGACTGTTAAGAGAGCAACAGTTATTATGTTAAGCTCGAACACAGGACCTTTCGCATACTGGGCTCACAAGCTCTGGAGATCTTCAGCGCAGTTGTGTTTTATAGAATTGCAGAATTTTGGCGTTTCGAAAATGATTTGTTAACTATCATGAGGGATAAATTGATCCTGTGGGATAAATTTGGTCCAATCATAAAACCCTATGACAAGGATGGGAAGTTCCAAGATCCAATTTGGAGCAACAAAAAGACTAAAATTGTAACATTAAAACTAAATAGAAATTAACACGAGTTATAATTAGTGCAGTATATACCCATTTCTGCCTTTAAAACAATTGATATTTGACATATAAGTCAAGCTAAAGTATCCACCAATTGTAAAAATCTCACAATAAGGGAACCAGAGTAATTAATGAAGATATTTTATAGAAAAAGTACTCTTCTTTTAATAAAGTTACCTTGAGAAACCTTTGAAGAAAACCTTAAGAAACTAAGTTGCAAAGAGTGAATGTCTAGGTTTAAATATATAATGTATTGAACATTTAATTTGTCTAATTGGTACAGAAATTTTATTTAAAGGGGGTATGGGACACTTTTAACTTTTTTTTTAATATTGCAGACATGAATAAATTTTTTTCCATAAATGTATACTTTATATACTTACATTTTTAGATAGTCAAAATTTTAAAAAATTATTAATTTTAAAAAATGTGTCAAAAAGTGATGTTTCTTCAAAAATCTTATTGACAAGCAAAAATTTAGCATTTTTATAAATTGGAAAATGTATTTAATAAAATGTCTTTACCGATTTGTTATTTGCTATAGTTTTTAAAAAAATATATATTGTAATTTTTATTTACAACTAATTCCTAAAGACAAATTAAAGATATATGTTTGAAAAATATGTGTGGAAAACTTTAACACTCTATGGGCAGTACATTTTGAGTTATATCAATTTAAACTCAAAAAATCATCAAGGAGAAAAACAGCTTTAAAGTTTATGAACGCAGTTGGCCAACACAGATGTCATGACACAAGAAACTACACATCTCGCGTTCTACTGCAGAAAAAATTAAATTTTTGTTTTAAATTATTCCAAAATATTTGTGTTATTTTTTAAGATAATAATATATGTATATTTTTTTCTGAAGATTTTGTGTCGTATACCTCTTTAATTTGGAAAATTTTAAGAGCTCTTATTATAATATAACTTAATTTACGACTTGACTGGAAATAGTAAAAAGGGGCTTATACCATTTCTAGCCAGAATATAAGCTTCGAAAATACTCTCAACCCCCATCCCTTCACTGGGTTTTCTAAGAAAAAGGAGGGGGGGGGGGGACTTATCTAATCCTAGCGCGCTGGAGGTTTACAATCAAAACAGTTAGTATTTCCCCATGTAGGAAAAAAAAACGAAACAGCTATAAATCATCCCGTTTCCAAGAAAACCGCACTCGTGGATGGGGGAGGAAATGCTTTCCAAGCTTGCATTCTAAATAGACAAACTATAAGAAATGTAAACGTTAGTTAAAATAATGAGCCCAATAGTTCGCATATTTAAGCCAATTTTCCTATATGTCAAATTCAATGACATATCAGAAAACACCAATTAAGTATGACCCATTCGAAAACCAGACGCACAGTAAAAACAAAACCAATCGGGCCGCACCAACAAGGGGCGGTGCTGCCCTTATCACGTTACGGGGCGCGAGGCGAGTCAGTTTCGAGAACAGTTGCTCGCCATCCCCGTGCCAAAGGTCATCCCCTTTTCATGAATAAGTTCCAAACAAAAGAAACTTTACAATCATTTCGAAGAAATGTTATCGGCTTCTTTTTTCCTGTAGGCGTACTTGAGACAACAATCATTAAATAGATAGAGGAAAGAAAATCCCGAGAGTCATAGAGGAGACCACCTTGCAACTCGTTTGAGTAGCATCCAAAATTTTGTTGAATTAACGTCGTACGAGCTCCAGCAAAAAAAAACCCCGACCCCTGAGCTAAAGAACCGGTGAAAAAGAACATGGAGTTATTTCCTTTCCGTACGTCACTCGGAATCAGCTGTCGAGCGCGGAACCACCTGACACAACTTTCAAGGGCGAAACGAGAGTGCGAGAGCAGTTCCTTCACGACGTCCGATAAGCACCAACAAAATTTTGAAAGATTTCGCCTTTGGTTTTAAAAAAAATTCGTCGCACTAGAGCTTCACAAGACTATGGACAGGTCATTGTGAACCGCGGTCAATTCTCGAGATTCATTTTTGAAATAGAGGCTAACATTAGTCCATCTCAAACTTATGACGCTGATTTTCTGGGGCAACATTGTGTGCAGCACAGGCACGCCCAAATTTATTAAGTTTCACACGAGGGTATCAAGAGGAATGGCGATAAAGTAAACGTGCATTTCAAGACAACAAATTTTACATACTGAAATCGCAGATTTTATTTATCTCTGAAAATATCTCCTTTAATAACGTAAAAGATATGCGGCCCTCATCCAGGAACCCAAGCAATGGTTATAAAACAGCTTTCAGCAAGTTTATACTTAAATGTGTTATCAGCCTGCTTTTTCTTTTTATAGAAACTTAGTTCTGCGTCTCCAAAAATCGGTCTTTTTCGAGGCAAAAGGAAAAAAAATCGTGGATCAAGCTAAGCCCACTAGATTGAAAAATTTGTAGTACCGTCAAAGCGGGTAACTTTGGCCACGGAGGGTAACTTTGGCCACGCGTCGGAAAAAGATTTGTTTCCTAATTTCTCTTCATAAAATGATCTCATCTTAAATTGTTTTACATTTTTGGAAAGGTGGAAACATCGCCTTTCATTTCATATAAAAAAATTCTCATTCTAAATCTGGCAATACTTCAAATGCTGATTTCATTCTTACGAGCATAAAATGACAAAAATCTATCTCTTCCAACTTTTGTCTGGAACACTTAGAAGAATATTGAAAATATTTAAATAAAACACTTTATACGATTCTTTTACTTATGGGGAAGAATATTACACCGTTTGTTTTATTCTAAGTTGAATACTTTTTATGCTGTATTAAAATATTTGTAATTGGGAAGCTTTTGCCGATGATTGCGGGTAACTTTGGCCATACATGTAAATATTTCTTTATGGAACTTTGCACTTTAAAAAATTTATGTAAAAGTGTATTCTGTTTAACTACTGTTGAAAAATTCTTACTTTTATTATTACTCATTTTTTAGATATTTAAAAAAAATCTTACAATTTTAAACATTAAAAAGATAATGATAGAATGCAAAAAACGTATACCACTCAAAGTCGCAAATGTCGAAAGGTAAACATTTTCAGATTCCTAATTATAAATATATTATTTTTCCCCTTTAATAATAAAATCGTTTGCTTTTTATAAAAATATTTGTTATTAAATCTTGCTTCAAAAAAGTTCTTTTTCATTATTAAAATAGAAGTTCATTTTTCTTTTATGCGACAAAGAATACTGGTATTCATCGTGTAATGCCATACCACGAGGCACTGCAATGTAAATGTTAAGTTATATACATTTTTTAATAACTATATGTCTTATAACTTTGTTGTTTTTTTTGGTTCAAACGTTTTAATATTGCTATTTAATTCGATAACACAGGCTTTAATGATGTTAAAAAGTATGTTTCTTATGTATTTCATGGGTGGCCAAAGTTACCCGCCCGGCTCCTAACAGAGTCCTTATTTTTTAAATTAATACCAAATTTTTATTAATTTCTGAAATTTAACAAAAATGCCTGAAAATTATTCCTAAAAGTACAAAACTTGGAATGCATAATGATTTTTAAGTGTTTAAATCGTTTTTGTAGTTAAATTTTTATTCTTTTGTAAAAAAACCTATGATTTTGGCCAAAGTTACCCGCACTGACGGTAAATTTGAAAACAAATCTTTGTACTTTCATTCTTAATTTTATTTCTAAAATAGTATTTTTTAAAACATCTATGCCAGCAGAAGAGAGACTCATACCCACGGACTTCAGAACCGAAGAGAAGACGTTAGTATCTGATCTTCTATAGGCCTTTATAGAAGATCAGACACTAACGAAGTGCGTATCTGTCCACCTAGACTTAGACCGTGGAACCGTGCCTTTATAAGAGCAAGCTTTTCTTTTGGTACATCATTTAAATAACGTTTTTAATGCATTTCCAGATAAGATGTTAGAAAATGGAAAGGCTCAAAATGCTCCAATACAAGCCTGAAAATTTTTTTGAAGTGTCAGCGACCTAAATGATTTTGAAAGTTCAAAATATACATATTTATTTTTTAAAGCAAAGTTTTGATATAAATATTTGTTGTGTGAATCGACACATCAAATCTACAGGACTGATTTTCTTTCAATGATAGAATAAAAAAAAATTCCGACGTACATTGCGAAATGATAAGATTACAGGAATACAGCGGATATAAAAAAGACGGTGACGCAGTCGAATTCAAAAGAAGTTTGGGTTATTTTAATTTTATATTAATGGAATCAGGTCGTCAGGAAAAGTTTAACTTAAAATTAGTGAACAATATTAGAGTTTGCACTAGTTGAATATTCCACTAACATTAGAAGAGTTTGTTAAAATTAATACAGTCGAGTCAAATCAACATGAACTTCAAGTTAAAAGTTAAAAATATACCATGCATTATTTTTGCTTTTTTTAGAGAATAATTCATTTTAAAAAGTTCAAAAATTAAGATTGCAACTTTTCCAAATTAATTTCTTAAACAAACATGTCAGAAGTTTACATCAACTTTATTAAACATTTCCTGCAAACTAAATAAAGAAAAAGGGTATTAAAAAGCGGCACTCATTTAAATTTAATAAGTTTATTTCATGCGTAAATTCATGTTAAGAAATTTCACGTTAACGAGCTACACACTTCAGAAAATTTGCACTTAAAGAACATTTTTTAATTTCAAAATAA
Source organism: Hylyphantes graminicola (assembly GCA_023701765.1). Lineage (NCBI taxonomy): Eukaryota > Metazoa > Arthropoda > Arachnida > Araneae > Linyphiidae > Hylyphantes > Hylyphantes graminicola. Next base: position 291,979 of record CM043120.1, read on the forward strand.
ATCTTAAATCATTCGTCACCATTTGCAAAAAAAAAAAATTCCATGCGCAATAATCTTTGTGCTGAAGTTTATCCTAAACAAAATATAAAACAGATGTAGACTACTGAACATTCTAAAACATGATAAATTAAGGGGTCATAGGAGTCTTAAAAATGTGCAAAGAAGGTACTACAAAGCATAGTTTGATCTTTCATGTAATTTTTTAGCTACTCAATATATAAGTATGATTTTTTTATATGTAATTCTACATGATTTATTTAATATAAAACAAATTTTAAAATTTATGAAACTTTAGCTAAAACTAAAATAAATGATATTAAACATAAAGCTATTTGAACACATCGGGATTGGGCTTGCGCGGCAAATTTTGAGGTCAAAATTGAAAAAATGACCAAGGAAATGACTTTATATTGTACAAACAAAGACTTATACCGAAGTTCTCAGCTCAATTTTAATTAGAAATTATTTTAAGATTTTTTTTCTAAAAAAAATTAATAAAATTTTTTAAATTTTGAATTTAATTTTTTTAAAAAATAATTTATAATTAAAATTGAGCTGAGAATTTAGGTATAAGTCTTTGTTTGTACATATTTACAATATAAAGTCATTTCCTTGGTCATTTTTTCAATTTTGACCTCAAAATTTGCCGCGCAAGCCCAATCCCGATGTGTTCAAATAGCTTTATGTTTAATATCATTTATTTTAGTTTTGGCTAAAGTTTCATGAATTTTAAAATTTGTTTTATATTAAATAAATCATGTAGAATTACATATAAAAAATCATACTTTTATATTGAGTAGTTAAAAAATTACATGAAAGATCAAACTATACTTTGCAGTACCTTCTTTGCACATTTTTAAGACTCCTATGACCCCTTAAGTGACACAAAATACGAACTTTAAAAATGTTGAAGGAAGGTGATAACGGTATTCACAAATAGATCGTTAAATTGTTAAAAATCATAGTTATAGATTCAGACCTTTTAACTATTGCTGCTCTAGTGCGACATTTTTCAACCAACCTAACCTGTCATTACTCAAGATTTAACTCGGTAATGAAACGGAGGACAAAAAGTCAGTTTAATGCCAACCTTCGAAATTCCAGGAATCGATGACACGGAAATTCAGAAAGCAGTTAAACAATATTGCGGGGCTGAATCCGAAGAGTTAAATTAAAACACATATTAAACCCAATAAATATTTAAAAAGCCAAGCACATGTCAGATATTTTTTTTTAAAGTTATCTTGTGTGTGTATTTAGAGAAGCAGGTGTTTGCAGCCATGACGTGAAAGCCTTGAGTACCGATTACATACACAGAATAGGTAGAGTCGCATCGAACACAAGGCGATAACTGCGTCCCACAGATGCAGCAGTGTAGTGTATTACGTTACGTGTCAATTTTCTCTAGGTGCACCAATAAATAAAAATTCTTTTGAAAATGAATGGGTTATAATGCTCAGCCACCGAAATTTGTTGCAGTCCAGGGAAGCAGGATTCGAATTTGTAGGTTGGGCACCACCCGACAAACGCAGGTAGAATATTACATACGTTTACGGACTTTCAAAGAGGGAAATCATTGACAATTGAAAGCATGGCAATAATTCCATTTCTGCAAGAATTTTTTTTTTAGTTCTACTAGATCCAAGACAATAAGAAAGCGCATCAGAGGAGTGAAACCGTCCCACGAACCCTTTTTGACCGTTCGAAGATTCGCCTAAACCAGTTCCATGACCTTCGCCCGGCACATGGAAGGGGCCGAGGTTTACACTTTCAACGAAAATTCGGAAACTAAACAAATGTGTATTTTTGCCTTACATCTTTAAGAGGGGCATATCGAAAACAAAATTTCGATAGAATTTTTTTTACTTTGTGTAAAAAAGTGTTGTGTTGGCAACAGGGTTCGGAAATGACAGTCGCCAGTCCCAAAATGAAATCTTTAAAGTTTGCGACATCAAAATCGCATTTAAAACGCCTAATTATTCATGATCATCAATACTTTCTATTGTGGTTTCAAACTCTCGCCAAAAACAAACATCTTGATCTCATCACAATTCTTCAGTGGATTCTAAACTTGTCAAACTACTACGACTATTGCGGCGATTATCAAATTTAGAAACTCAGGCGACCAAAACCTCAATAATCAGAACCTGTAATATCCAGAAATTCCGGCTATCAACTCAATTGCGATTCCTTAAATTTTGAAACTCCAGTTATCTTAATTGCAAAACCCAGTCAAGCACGCAACTGCGGCGAACTGGAAATCGCACAGTTGGGCACTTGGTAAACTCAGATTGGTGAGGATGTTTTTTAAAAAAAAGTGTAAATAACTCCTAGGTGATGTGCATTTGCTCTTTGTTTTAAAGTAAGATTGCTCCTAAATTTCTTAATACGATTTCGAAACTGAACTTGTGTTTCTTTTAAAAAATTGTAACGCTAAAGTAAAGTTTACTTCCTTGATTCTGTCTAATTGAAAGGGCCTTTAATAATTTTATTTCGTAACAACTTTACATGAATTCTACTTTCAAAAAAATATTTAAACGAATATAAACTTCTTCGGTAGGTCAAGCTTCAAGCCATACTAAATTATGACATAAAGTAGTTTTCTGCAGTGATATAGATAAGCATTGAGAAAAATGCCTTAAATTTGTAGACATTATCCAATGTTCAAGATTGAATGAGAAAATTTGGGAGCAATCTGTGCTACGAATTTTTAAAAAAAATCTAGGGCAAATGTATATTATCAAGGAGCATTTATCCATTTACAATTGCGAGAGTTAATAGATAATAATTTGAATATAGCCTTCATTTGCTCTTTGAATTAAATTCCTGTGAAACTTCATACTTACTGGTTAGATATTTATTTATAAATATGCTTAATAAAGGAGAAATAAAAATATCAAAATAGTATTAATTTACAGTTTTATTTATTACCTATATTTTAAAAACATATAAATAAAAATATAGTACAAACTCAAAAAAAAAATCTTCATACAAAATATTCTTATAAAGTCTTTAGTTCAAAACTTGTTGTTTGCCTGTGATTAAAATATCAACATTAGGTGTAATAAGGAATAGGATTTTTAGGAACAGGACAGGGTTGTTATGATTTACCCAACCTGAAAAAACCTGGGTGGGCTTTTAAAAAAAACCAAGTGGGCAATTGAACTTAAAATTGCTTTTATTGGAAACTAGTACATTTAAAACTTTTTATAGAAAAAAGAAATAATTATTTCATATAATTTTCAATGAATATATTATTATTATTAATAATAATATACTTTTTCTTTTTGTACCTTTAATTTTTAAAATACATTTACAAATTTAAATTTCTATAGATACAATATTCTGGGTTATATAATTTGTTTACATGTACACAAACAAGACTTGGTCCTAAACAATGCATTTTAAAATTTAAATAAACATTTATATAACAATTAAACACTTAGTTTTTAATTACTTTAATTTAAATTACAACATTCCCGCTATTATCTCTATAACATTAGCTACATGTTGTTAGTTTAAAAAATTTTTAATAAATATTTAAAAAAATTAAATAAATATTTTAAACTTCCCTAAATAAACCACAAGACCCTGAAAGAATCATCCAAACTACTAAAAAAAAACAAAAAAAACCACTTAACACAATAGAAAAAACCAAACCCTGGAAAAACCAAGTGGGTTGGGTTTCTCAACATTTTTTTTTACAACCCTGAAAGTAGACAATAAAATAAACTAATTTATGGAAATAGTTGATATAGGCTTTTAGAAGTTTAAATTATAGCTGGATGCTGTGTTTGGCTTTTTTTTTTTTGAATGTGTATAAATTTTGTGTAAAAAACGGCTAATGATGATATATATTGTTACAAATTGTTTGTTCAATATATATTGTCATATAATCAATATCAATCAATATTGTTTTTTATATAAGAATTTCAGTGAGTATTTAATTAGCAGGACAGAAGGCTATTTTAGTTCTTTTAGAACATAACCTGTTATCCAAAGAAAATATTTTTCGGTTTCAAACAACTATGATACTTGAAACAGATTTTGATATTTTAAAGTTAAAAAGTGGAATTTTCTTTAAAGAAATTCTACTTAAGGTAGCAAAATGTAACCCGAGTAACCATGGAATGACCCATTATTACATTCGATTTGAAGGATTGAGAACATTAGTCAGAACCTTATTATAAAACAGAATTGAAACAGCATTGAAAAGATCACCAGTTTGATATTTTATTAAACATATATTATTTGCGCCTATGTATGATCATTTAAAATGTTATATGTGTTTAGTTTATGATACAAATAAGTTTATTCATAAAATACTTGGCATATGTCAAATTTTTCTAGTAAGGAACAAGCAAGGAATATCAATATTTAAAATGATATAAACCTAGCCTTTTCTCTTCCAGAAAAAATGCAGATGCAAAACATATTGTTAAACAGAGAATACTTTGTCTCCAAATTTCTGAATAATTTAATGGACCTGAAGTTTATCCAAACACCGATTTTGCCAACTAAAACTTTTCTTGCTAACTTAAAACTATGCACAACACAGGTTCTAAAATCACAAGCCTGTCAGAACTTAGACAAAACTTGTGTACATCTCATTCAAGAAAGAAAAGTTTAACCTAACAAAAAGAGTCAAGCATAGCATGTATTGATTAGAATTTGTAAAATTCTATTATTAAAGACAAAATTTTATATTTGGCAGAAAAAACATCACAAAAGTTTCATTTTTTGTATCATTCTCCAATACGATTGCAGAATGTGTAGTATCGTAGGTGCGCGAAGTTTCAGATGTTTGGAAGAGTAGTCACAACAAAAGGGGGCGTTACTGGTTTTGGAATGTCAACGGATTCAAGAAGTCGTCTGCCGTCAACAAACTGGGGAATTCCCAACGAGCAAACAAACGAAAAGGACACATTTTTTTTAAATTTTATGTTAGAATAGAATACGACTTTGAGTTATTACTGAACACAGCCTTCAGTTTGTTTACATTTACATGGCACTTATGCAGTTAGAGATCGAACCCAATTCTACTTGGATTGAATGTTTTTAAACACAGAAACGTTATTTTTTTTTATGTAATTCTCTATTTAAAATGACCCGGACTGATTTCCGTCCTCTGGTAAGGACCCGAGAGTTGGAAAGGGGGGTGGGGGGCGCTGTCCGCAAGGTCACCGACGAGGATTTAAAATAAAATAAGAGAAAAAAACATAAATTAGAAGAAAACTCAAATCAAGGTACACTTAACGATTACCTTACCACCAGTCATTCAACCATTTATAATTCTGCGGGAGGGCAGGTATACACATTACAAGCAGAGTAAAAAATATTTACACTATGTTCAGAAAATTAAAAAAAGAATTAGTTTATGAATTCCGCAAGGTAGGTTCATGTTTTCGGAAGGATATCTAAACATTTCATGGGGGGTGTACTCACAGTCCAAGTGCTTCTTCTTGGGTCCGATGACTTCTTCGGTGGTGGCCTTGCACACGATCCTGGCCAGCCCTTGCCCCGCGAGAGCGTGTCGGGCGGCCGTCAGACGGTCATTCAGCGTTTGTCCGGACATTTCGGACTGGTAGTCGGTCGCAAAAGAACACCCCCGATGGAACACACCCGACTTCAGCCGGCCCGCATCAGGAAGAATGAAGAACGATCTAACTCGCTGGACAAGATGGCGGACACTGACCGGGTTGCCGGGGCAGAGCACAAAACGCGCCAACTTGGCAGCGCCAAAATGCGTTTACTTGGCACAGACGTGACGTCAGGGATCGGTGACGCAACCAAATTCCCACATTGCACTTCTATTCATGCTATCCATAGTAAGAAAAATATTTTTTGTTTAAATATATTCCGAAAAAGAGTAAAATTTTATTGAAAACACAAATCGCTCAATTTACGTGTAGTATGCTACATAATGCTTTATTAATATATTTTTATTAAAATTTTATAGTGATTACTATATTCACTAGAGGACACCACTAGCTGGACTAGATGAGTCGGATGGTTCTATCTCGCCCATATTAATTTTTTTCCCAACTTTGGGAAAAAATGTCACAAAAACTATATGAGATATCATTATGAACTTTTTTTTATATATTTTATTCCTTACATGTAGCTCCTTGATTTAAACTGATAATAGTTCAAAGTATAAAAAAAGTACTTTTACAGTGATTTTTTTAAAATATGTATCAAAAACACACAAAAAATCAGAATTAAAGTTATATGATTTTTTTAAGCAGAGATATTTGAAATTCCTCAATTAAAAATCAAAGAACTATTCACGGGTAAGAAATAGTTGAGCAAAACATGTTGATATCTTTTATGTGAGAAAAATGTTCCTCACTGTTGAAAAACCTTATATTTCAGGAAACACAAAATAAAAGGACTGATATTCATAGTTTCTCGGAAATGCTTAAAAAAAAGAAAGAAAAACCCTAAACAGACATTGATAATTTTGTTCTTAAATGAAAGCTAAAGATATGCAGATTTTTTTTCGACATTTTTGACCCAAACGCCCAATGGACTCCCCTTCACAAACATGACACGTCTATTACTCTTTTAGGAACTATTCCCTCACAATTAATGAAAAAATTTCTTCACAAAAATATTTTCAAAACCACTGAGTTATTTAACAATGGCAACTTCATCACGATGATGCACGTGTATATAATGAGAAATAAAGGCTCGTTTCTGTACAACAATAGTTTTATTGACTACTCCTATAATATAATACAGTAGGGGGGTGTCTAGAGGAAGGCGGGTCGGGGCAGGTGCATGCCGTCCTTGGCCTCAAAGAAGGTGTAGGAGAGGACGATGTCGTCCACGTTCTCCAGGCGCGGGTCCTCCGCGTACTCCGGGTCCAGGTAGAAGAACACCGGCATGTCCACCTGCAGCCAACACAAATAATAATGTTAGGATATATTAGAAAAAGTATCACTTCTAAATCTAAAGAGATTATTTTGCCATTGTATAGGGGATTGGTAAAGCCACATCTGGAGTATGCTGTTCAGTTTTGGTCCCCCTTTCTCAGAAAAGATATTGAAATGCTTGACAAGGTTCAACATAGGGCTACAAAAATGATTAAGGGTTTATCGGGTATTGATTATGGTAATAGACTAAGATCGTTAAACATGTATTCCCTGGAAAATAGGAGAACAAGGGGTGATTTAATTCAGTTGTTCAAGTTCATTAAACAGGGAGACATGGAGGGCTTAGGTTTTACCTTAAATAGCCGGACCAGAGGGCATGGTCAGAAATTGAATAAATCATGCTTTAGAAGGGAGGTTAGAAAACATTATTTTTACAATAGAGTCGTCAATGAGTGGAATGCTTTACCAGAATATGTTGTGTATTTGAAGAGAGTGGAAGATTTTAAGAAGAATCTCGATAACTATTGGAAACTGGTAAGGAATTAGATATATTTTGGACCAACCTTGCTGGGCCTCTGGCCTGTTGTTGGTCGACAATTTTTGTATTTGTATTTGTAACATTACACTTGCCCGTACCTCAATGGCAGAAAATTCCACACAGTATAAAATTAAAATAAAAATTCGGTCCATTTCCCAAAAATAAGTGTTGAGGGTTTTTTTTTACTGAAATCGATTACTTTTCTCATTTAATCTATTAATTTAGTGTGAAATGAAAGGGGGTGACAAAAAAGTTCCCTCTAACCGTCTGAAAAAATGAAGACCATAATAAATGAAAGTCAAAATTTTTAAAAATGGCAAATGCTTAACAGAATTTTTTTTTTTGATAATAATTTTCAATGACTAAAGCCAGATACAGTTTATAATATTCACTTAGAGACCCAACAATTAAGAACACTGTATAAAAATGGCAAATCAGAAAATAGGAAACACATGAAAGGGACAACTAAGTGCATGCCAGAGATGAGAAAAACTCATTACTACTTCCAATAAACAGAATAGAAAGGGAAAAGAAAGAAAATATAGGTTCCCATATCACAAACATCTCAATGTAGTGTAGGGCCAATCGAATAAAAATCAATTCCATAAACAGGTATACTTTTTAGATTAAGGGTATCAGTATGTTGTATATCGGTAATGTTAAATTGGCCAATTGCAATGTATCTTTTCACAATAACTACTAATCAGATCATCTTAAAATTTTCTGTGTGTGTTATACCAACCTTATATATTAATCTGAGGTTAAAAGTTTTTCTAAAATAACTGTTAGATTTTTTGAAATAAAATAAGTTTTAAAGTACCCAAAAAAATCACGAAATTTTTCACTTTTTTGCCCCATACATTTTTTTGTCACTTTAGTTTTATTAAAATTTATTGCCTCAGATTAATCTATACTATGTATTACATCATATAAAAAAAGTTTAGGAGAAAACATAGCATAGTTTTTGAGAAAAGGTACATCGAAGTTCAAAAAATCAAGTTCTGAGAAAAACATATTTAAAGTTTTTATTGTTAACCCATCTCCTTACGAAGCTATGACACTTAAATGGCTTTTAATGTCAAAAATAGTTTTCCAATCGTCTTGATACTTTGTGACATTATTAATAAAGGTTGTAATAGTATTTTAAGCCAATAATTTTTTATTTGATTTTTCACCGATTTTGGGGTACTGAACCCCCTTAAGCATAATTCTTGAAATTGTGAACGTGTTCGTGGCAACTAAAGAAGCTGATTGAATTTCTTCCATTATTGTCCATTAGCCAGATAAAAGTAACCCATAGTCCCCCCCAAAAAATCACCAAATGTTATAAAATTTTATCCGACAGCCCTTCACCTAAAGCTCGCCTCACTCCTTGCTGGAAAATGTCCCCACACATAGAATGCATCACAAATATTTAATAATGAAATATACAAAACTAGGAAAGAGACATTCTTTTCACAAGATTTTTTAAAATAAGCATAACAAAATAAAGTTTGATAAAAAAAAAATCTAACGGAGAATATATTTGTGATTGGCTTTCAAAAATGCAAGTGCGTTTTGTGTTATTTCATAAACCTTTATGTTTTCTACTTGAAATTGGTGAGGCTTTTTTTGGTTTATAGACAATCAACTACTTGTAACATACACACAGACATGCATTATTGGATATGTTACAATGTGTGTTAATGTATCCAAAAGCAATGTAAATGTAATGACAAAAAAGGCTAACGAGTTACAATAACTTACTTCTTCATTGGGATTTAACTGTTGCTCCTCAAAACAAAAACACTGAAAATAATGCAATATTATTTTTTTTAATAAACCACAATACGTTAAATACAATAAAATAAAAAATTTAATATGTTTTCAAATTGAATTTTATGTTTCATATTATTATTCTTAAGGTTCAGTCATGAATTCTGTAATATAACACTTAATTCAAAGGAAAATAATTTTTTTATAACGTAAAAAAAAACAAGATTTTATTTTGCTACATTTCCACATTTAAAAGTTTTAGAGCAATCATGTACATAAACTGTTAGAATAACAATTATGAGCTAAAATATTAATGAAATAAATGTTGAAAATTAAAAACCATATTTTTAAAATAAGTTTTAGAAGAAAGGTTAGGTTAGGTTTGAAATATTGTTGCACTAGAGCTACACGAGGGCTATTGGCGAAGGGCGTTGTATTTTAGAACCACAGTCAAGTGACGAGCCAACACCTGAATAGTCACCCAACGCAACCGTTAAGGGCGACATCGTACCCAGCGTTAGGACTTCGAAGGATATTTAACGTGCACTCCCTTACAGGAGGTATTATTCGTAGGGGATACAGATATATTATTGAGGGATACAGACGTTAGGCAAGTCTTCCAGCAACACACATAATGTTAAGCGTCATATATAAAATTGGCAATAGAAATATATTTTTTTAAAAAACCTAAAGAAATTAAACTTTTGGGTAAAAATTGAAATCTCATGTTGTGGGAACCACACACTTCAGCCCATTTGCTTGTCTCTCAAAGGGTTAATACTTTAGTTTAGCTAGTCTGGGCTGCATTTTGAAGACTTTTTTCTGTTTATTAGGATAATTCATGGAGATTATTGTCAAAGAGTATGCTAGTGAGGGTTAAGTTTTTTTTAATAGTTTTTTAAAGTGTGGTTCAATTTTTTCAAATAATATATATATTTTTAAAGTGCCTGTAGTGTAGTAGGCGGAAAGTGTAAGTAGGCCAAGTCTAAAGTGATCAAATATAATAATAAAATCAGGAAGCATCCTAAAAGATCCCAAGACATGAAAGCTAAAAGACGTCATCCGGAAACTGGGGGAAAAACCCTGAACGACTTGAAACACAATGAATCTCTTTTGGAAGACTGAAAAGAAGGAGTTTGTTCGTTTCCGCTCGCACCTGTATCTTGTTGAAGTACTTCCCTGCCTCGAAGGGCAGCACGTTGTAGGTGGCCACGCCCGTGACGGGGGAGGGGGTGGGGTTGCGGGCCGTGTAGAACGCCAGCGCCGTCTCCCCCGGGGACACCTGCAACACACACACACACACTTGATTCGACACTAAGAAGGGACACTTACGGAGAGACAGGGCAGGTACTGGTATACCCGACTTGTGCAAGAAGCACATCTGTAATGCAGTCTGACATAAATCTCAGCATTTCCCACAGATGGGTACATTCTTCTTCTTCCAAGAGTGGATACAATGACACAATAGTAAAATCGTTGTGTGAGAGTAGCAATCTCATTCCCAGAGAACATGAATAAGGATGACCAAAATCATACTTTGGCGATTGGCAGCCAGCTAGGGTCATACAGTCATTTAAAAAAAGCCTGTACGAATTGAAGATTTTTAATTAAAAAAAGAAATAAACACTAAATTATAAATGTAAATATTATTTAGATGACACAGAATTTTGCAGCATTAAATTAAAAGAAAGGGGTAGGGCATTTAAAATCGTAACTTACACACATATTTTTTTTTTTTTTTGCTTTTATACATTCATTAATATTAATAATTCCAACATTAGGAACTTTTTAAGAAGTGTTGCACACAATTTGAATACTTTAAATATGAATTCAATGAACCTTCTTTTATGTTACTTAAATATAATGAACTAAACATAAAATTTCATGAACTGAAGTGTCGGAAGAGGCGAGTACCTTGACGCAGGGCTGCTGGGGCATGAAGTTCCACCTCAGCTTGGAGTTGACGTCCGCGTTGAAGTTGACCGTGATGAGGCGCTCCCCCACCCGGGCCATGGAGGCCACGCGCTCCGCCGCCTCCGCCACCACCGCCTGGCCCCCCTTGCCCGTGGTCTGCAACACACACACACCACTCAGCAACAAACATGCTTGGGGACTAAACACTGGGGGGTCCCAAGTGCCCATACTTCCCATCAAAAGGCCCCTTGGTCAGGGGGGCACTGACATGGGAACACGGCAGGTCCACTATGGACTGCACTTATTAATTAAGAATCAAAGAAAAATATAAAAAGTTGGTGAAAGAATTGTTAGGGCAAGAATCTCTTTTCACATTAGCCTATCAACTTGTAAGAAATTAAGAACTGCAATTTAAAAATGATAATAATGACTAACTGTGAAATATTTAAAATAATTCTAAAATTCTAAACTACACATTGCTTGTAATTAAAAACTATGCAAGGAATAAAATTTTAAGCAACTATAATCTTCATCTTTCTTAATAGCTGAAGTGCAAGAGTCCTAGAACAAAGAGTAAAAAACTTTTGCTCCCAATGAATCATGTGCAAATACATGGGGTGCCTGTGGTCCGAACATGGATAGATCCATCCTAACTAAACACACTTCTTGCATTGTCTGCAATGAGTGAAAGCAGTAGAGCAAGAAAGTGGCCTTCTCTGAGTACCTGGCAGTAGAGCCTGTAGAGCAGCACGGAGGAGTAGGTGCAGCCGCCCACAAACACCGTGAAGGCCGCCAAGTAGTAGAGCGAGTTCCTGTTCTTCTGGCGCACATGCGCACTCTGCTGCAGCCACCTGGAATCGCATGGCGGAGGTTTTCTTTAGATTTTGAAAATTCAAGAAAGCACATAATGAAGGTTGTTTCCCTAATGACGGTCCTTCCTATAGTGCTTGTAAAAAAGTGATAGCACTCACTTACTAAAAAACATTCACAAAACCTGCTGGTCATAATTAAGAATTATTTTCAAACATTTATAAACTTCCTGGTCCATGGCGTCCATTTAGATGGATGTTTTATATCACGTTCCAGTTACTATGGAATTCATTAAATTTTTTTTAAAATTAAATGCTTCAATAGAAGACTATCTCTAAACTTATATTTGTTTAAAAAATATGCTTGAACAAAAACTGAATGAGAAGGATATTGTAGGGGTTTAAGGATGATATTAGCAATATTTTTGGAGGTGCCTGTTCAATTTTTTTTTGTTGAAATCTTTGGGCTGGCCAGAACGCACCCCCTTTCCAATGGCTACTGACCGTCGCAAGAGGAGTCCAGGAGACGCGGGAGGAAGTTTCCCTGGGCTGCCGGGGTGGAGTGCCGCCATTTTGGGCCACGCTGGGGCCAGCCACTTGTGCGCACTGCAACACGCGCGGAACATGCTTTTCCTCTGCACTGGAACACTTCCTGAAATGACACAATACAGATACACTAAACACTCATACTCAACTCAATGGCGTTGCTGTCAAAAGAGGCCCACCGAGTCCGTTTCAGCCTCTAGGCATGCATGGCAGACAATAACCCTGTTGTTTTGTTACTACTATACTAGCTTGGTTTACATTTCAAATTTTAATTGGACTCAGCCAGATATGGAGGGCTCAGAATACAAGTCAACCAAGTCTTCTTTTTTCCCACTAACCATGTAAAATTTTAGTGAAATAATGAAAATGGCTTAGTTAAGATAATATCCCCGCAGGGCAACTAAATTTTTTAAATGTTAAGAGGTACCTAAATGGGTTATAAAGCTTTTAACTTTAAAACTCTGCTGCATAAAGAAGCTTTTTAAAGACTTGGTATATTTGTATTCTAATCCCTCCATAAATAAAAGAAGTAAAACAAAGAGGACTTTTAAAATAATACAAGATTATACATGAATACTCTGGAGTAAAGAAGACAACAGTTGCCTAGTTTGGTGACCATTGGAAATGAAGTGGCAGTTGAAATATTTAACCAAGTTACAGACTAAAGACTACATTTCAACTTGAAAATAGCAATATCAAATAAAAAAAAATTACTAACATTTATGTTTTATCGTGTCCAGAAATTAGTAAATAAACGCAAACTTACCTAAAAATAAAGCAGCATACTCAAAAAGACAGATTTCTAAGGTAATAATTAACTTAACTACAAAATTTTCATTGTTTATAATTTTTCGATTTGACTTTGTTACTTGTTTTTGTTTCGGTAGGTTGAAATGGTATGGTATGGTAGGTACATATATATTCCAGCTAGTGTGCTTGTTCAGAGAACCGCTTTAAAGTTTTTGTCAAGTGGAACAGACACAAAAAGAGTTCTTACAAGTACAAGAAACACACAAAGTAAAACACAAACACATAGATAAATAACAACATTTATTGACGATCACAAACACCTATGCCTGACCAAGACTCGAGCCCGACACCAGCATATCCAAAGGCTAGCTACCTAACGACTGCGCCACTAAAGCAACTTTCCGCAGGCTATGTTTAAAATCGTTTTTGGCTGTTTATTTCTAGCCATTCGTAGTGTACTTAGACACAGTCAATTATGCTTCGTAAGTTGTAAGCTAGCATTCAAAACAAGTGACGAGAACAATATCTGAGTGGACACTCATTCGAGCGACATTGTACGCTAACGCAGGCCGGCGAGGACTTTGAACTCTACAGAATTAATGAGCACTAACACATATAGTGCAATTGCAATGTATTCAGGTTTTTTTCTTCAGTTAGGATTACTGAACTGGTTAAGATAAAGTACAAAAAATTTCTCTTTTCTACCATTGCGATGGTTGAACACGCATGACGCATGGCGCCATCTAGTATGAACTTATTTAAGCATTCTTAGTTTGTTGATTGGTTGGTAGTAGACATACATTTTCAGGCTTGTGTGCTTGGTCGTAAGGACCCGCTTATGAACCATCGTCAAGTAGGACAACACAAGACACACACATACACAAATGACAGATGGTGCTATCTGTCGCCACCTCCACATTTTAGACATGTCCCTGAAGGGGAGGGAAATTTTCTCCAGGGACCTGTACATGGGACCTGTCCATGGGAAACTGCGCAATCACCGCCCACAGGACTTTCGGACCCAACAGATTTAACGAGCACGTACTCCGCATATACTCGACAAACACAAACATCCATGCCTCAACGGGATTCAAACCCGGACCCAGCAGCTCCAATGGCCAATGTCTTAACCACTAGGCCGCTTAGGCTTCTTAGTTTGTGGTTTTTATTTATTTGCGAAAAAAAATATTTTTTAAAATTAATGAAGCTGATTGTGATTGCTGCTGTTCAATTCGATACTTTTTTTTCTTTTAGACGTGGGGGTTTGAAATGATTTTCAAACACGTCGATTGCAATTGAGATTTAGTAACCTAATTAAAATTTAGTAACCCATTTTCGCATATTAGGTTACTGTAATGAAACACGAAGACAATATTTATCGGTCCTTAGGAAAAGAATTTGATCCTGAAATTTTTATTTGCTAAAATTTTATTGTTTGTTTAACCAAAAAATTTGGCTACAATATCGGTTTTAAAGGGGGGTGGAATGGTCCCTGAAAAAATATCAATTAATGATTAATATAATTTTTTTTTTAAATTGTACATATTTGAGCGCTTTTAACAGCAAAAAAAAATCATTGTAACAGTCCTTTTTGAGCAAATTAGAAATTAAAATATAATTTAAATAATATTAAAATAATAAGTTCATGTAATTGATTAATGCGATTTTTTAAAACTTAATATTATTGTGGTTTTAACCCACCAAAGAAATAATTTAAAAAATTGGTCCTAATGGTAGGTTTTGGTTTAACAATCAGACTCTAATTCATATTACTATGATTAGTTGATGCAATGAATTAATACAATTTATTTAAGTATGGTACATGTTACAGAAAATATTCCTTCACTATATGGGTAGTCGTAAAACATAGTTCACTAACTCACTTAAACACTTATGCAACTCTTACAAAAATACATTATAAAAATAAACCTTTCCTATTCACACAAAACATTTTGTAAAAGAATTTAAATCCGATTTTGAATAATTTCGCGAAAAGAAATAGTCAAAAGTGAGTAGCTAATTAATGTTGCAGATTCGCATGAATTTGACGATTCACCACTTTGTGGGCAAGGCCCCATTTAAGATAGCACCTGTATTGTTCTTCTGCCGTTTTTCCAATTCTCCGTGGTTTAACTTACAATTGATTACTCGTCTTACCAATTCCTTCTATAATTTTCATATTTTTTTTATTTGCAGATACACTGAAAATTTCTTTTTATGCAGTTTTCAAATATTTTCTGGGAGATTTTTGGTTTCATGGAAGTGGAGCAGCTGATTTGTGATTTGTAACTACACATATTTTGGTTTAATTAAGCAAAAAGTCATTTTAAACGGAAATTTACCTGCAGTAACTGATCACGAAACACACTGAAACTGAATTTTTAGTTTAAATTCATTAACTCAGAATGTTGATGTTCAACAGAAAATTATAAAGTAAACCCAATTTATGCTATTTAGATATTAGGAAGTAAGAGGCCCAAGTGGATATTATCCACCTCCCAATTTCTGGAACCCAAGAATAGTGCTGGAGCGAGTATGAAATAGTACTTCAAATAAACTAAATAGGGGAAAATTGTTCGAAATGGATTTCCGATAGTTAATCATCCCAGTTTATTCGCCTGTTTTATACACGTTTCGAAAGTGCACACGTTCATGTTCAGTTATCAATCTACCAGAAACTAAGAACTTAATTTTAATACAATACAAGATCAACCACGAAAAAAACCTCTAATTTTATAATCACATTTCAAGTAAAATTGGTGGTATTTTATGGCTTAAAGCTGACTTCAAATCGGCATCAATGTTTAATAAAAAAAAACAAGTATTTAAACTCTCAAAACAAATCTGTGTATGTCTGAAAATTTATCAGCAATCATATTGACTAATTTCAATGACCAAAGGTGACATAAATTAAACAAACACCTCTTTATCAGCATGTTTAAGAGTTTGTTTCTAGAATGATTTCTAAACAAGTAACTTCAACATCCAATTACACCATAAAATAAATGTAAAGCAAGGTTAACAGATATATATTGTCAAACTTTTTTTATTTTCAAAGTACACATGCAAAGTGAATAGACTAGATTATATGCTTAAAAAACAGATTGCTACAATATTCTGCAATAGTGAAGCCACACTTGTTACAATTTCAATGAGTCTCCAACCACTGAGGCTTCTTTGAGTATGCTATGCAAAACATTTGGTAATGAATAAGCAACTTGACAAAACTTATAACATACAAGCACTAGAAAAATAACACATTAAACTTTGTTTCTACAAGAAACAGCAATAAAAAAGCCCTACAAAATTAAAATAATTTGTATAATTAAATGGAATAATTTTTTGTGAATAGCAAACTAGAATTCAATATTCTTTATATAACTGCAACAGTTTTAAAGGATTGCACTCGCATTTGAGTAAGCGGATCTCTTCTCAACTCGCGTGACCGGCTGCTACACAAAATAGAGATTCTCGCAAACTTAACTGAGACTGCTGCTGCTTAAGCTAACTTTTGATTTTCCTGGCATAGCATTAGTTTTGCAAATATATCTCATCTGCTACTGGGGGAAAAAAAGGCCAAACTTAAGTTTTAATAAAGTTCCAAGGCTAATTTTCGCAGATTTATGCGCTGGACTCTTTTGTGATATCAAAAAACACAGAACAAATGTAAACTGATCAAACAAGAAATTCAGCTTGTCTTCCCCATAATAAATATCCTAAAAGCCGTCTCTTCCGGAATGACGCAAAAGCAGCTACGAACAAGAAAAAGGCAAATTTCAACCCAAGTGTGAATGGGCGTTGAACGAGCAAAGCATTCTCCAGAACCACGGGCCAAGTGCAACAACAGACATTTGAAGCGACATCTTTTTTGCACGCTTGGATCACTGCCGAGTACAATATATGAACATTATAAATTAGAAAGATCCCAACTTTGACTCACAGCAACTACTAGTTTGCTAACAAAACACCTCCTTCTTAGTGGCCAAAGGTGCACAAAATGTCCCCCTGTCGCGAGGAGGGCAGAAGCAGGGGGGTCCGCCAGCTCTCCAAAAAGGCACTCGAAATTCAACGTCTTTAAAGTGCATGGGGAAAAATTGGAACATAGAAACACACACCATAATTACAATATTTCTATGGCAGTTATAATCATAGCTTACAGACAGGCAGTAAAGATTCTAATACGTGATGAAATAGTTTTACTGTTATAATGAAACATGATGCAAGTCAAGTTCCCCTTACAAGATGTTTTAATGAGAAAAATGTGTAGATTGTGATCAAATCACGATGTTTTAATAATATGCCCTTCATCAAAGATTCTTTTAGTTGCACTACACTAAGAACAAGACCAACTGAAGGAGTTGAACAATGATATGGAAACACTCTTCTCTTCAAAAATAATTGTAGTTTCATGTAATTGTAATCATTTATAATATGGGATTGGGTGTACATTTTAGCCCTTAAGTCATGCTCATAAGGAGGACAAAGAAAAAACACATTCTGGACCTTAATTTAAAAATATAAAACAAATTTGAAGACATGTTTTTCAGCCATACTATTCTAGATGAGTAAACCGTTGAAATTACCAAGATCATAAGATGACACAAATAACTTTTACTCTTAAATACTGCATTTTTTTGTATACTGTATTTTTTTAGTGATTGTAGATACTGATCATTTGAATAGGGTCCAAGCTATTTTTAGATATCACAATTCACCTGCCCTAAGGGCTTGTTATGTTTTCTTGGATTTCAAACAATTGCTGTAAGAGCAGCTGAATTATAAACTTTATTGAAATTAATTAGATACAAAAGGTTATTGAAATCTCTTGTAACACATTTTATTATAATTCAGTGTAAAATTAATTTTGCATCAGAGTATCTTCTACCAGTGGCTAAAAAGTTAGAGCATCTGACAAGTTAAAAAAAAGAAATTAAGTTGAATTAAGGATAAAGTGTTTCCATTTCACAGTTAAACACCTTTTGCGGATACAGATAAATGTCTTAATAAAACTGCATGTCTCAAAGCGGACCATCACAAATGTGTACGAACAAGATCCCTTTAGTTAAAGGGATTTTGTTAGTTATCGGGAGATCCCCCTCAGTTGTTTCAAACAATTATTGCTTAAACGTATCTGTTAGTGATGTAACATGATAAAATTTGATCTAGATCTATTTCAAATATATAATTAGTGACTCTCGATAACTTTGAATCTTTTGAATAATTTTCAATCACAGGTAGAATGGACTTTTATATAAATGGTTTCATTATTAATTTCTTGACTCAAAATAATAATTAACACACTTTCAAAATGCAAAAACAAAAATACTCTAAAAATAAAAGCAAATCATAAAAAGCATTTTTATAAAGCAAGCATGTATTCAAAGTACAGAATATACAAAATAAATAAGCATTTGTATGGAAAATTGTTCATTGTTTTAAACTCAATGTTTGCACATTTCTATTAATACACAAATGTTATGAATACAACCTTACACTTCTTAAGAAGGAAATTAGTATTTTTAATAAATAAGTACAAGTTGCCAAGGAACATATAAGCCAGTTCAAACCTAGATAATATCGACTGATTTTTTCAATTTTGGGAGAAATTCTTTTGAGAATAACAATGTTATAAAAATAGATTTTACTGCTGTTTTACAATTCCATAAATTAAAAAAAAATTAATCAAACATATCAAAATATCCATGAGAAAGTTTTAAAAAAAAAACAATTCAGGGTATGTGACACTGCATAAAAATACCTGACAGGCAGTAAAAAGTGTGTGTTGTTCCATATCGATAAAAGGCGACAACTCACCAGAAACCACTGTTTTAAATAAATATTTAATAGAGGGTTTTTGAACAATTAGCAATTTTTAGGCTCTGTTCAGTTTCCCTTAACAGTTTTGGTTCCGAAAATTCTAGAATGATCATTCTAGATGAAGCGGAAACGACATTATTTATGTAAAAGTCTAAAAAAATTAATAAGAAGGTCTTGTCAAAAAGGAAATTCCAAGTGAAAAAATGAGTAAAGGAAAAAAGTGAATATCTGCTGACACATCATGTCATCCCAGACATTTCCTTCCATTTTTCAACTCCTAATATTCAATATCATAGATCTATTTTAAAATATAATTGTCATAAATTTCTAATATATAAATGTACATGAAACATAAAAAAAGTAATCTTTGGGGTTTTCTATATAAAATAAAAAAAATTTATTTTTGAAATATCACTAAAAAAAAGAAAGAAAAGTGGTGCTGCGTGGACTCCAGAGACAACTCCAACAACACACTAGGCACCCAACAACTAGGATGGACTTGGCATCGGAACCCACTGAATGCAATGTTTGAAGAATAGAACTCACTGTGCCTCCCGCCAGAGAGATTGGATTTGTTCTTTTTTGCAAGGGCACAGTCCTGCAAACGCAGGGGGAACGAGGGGGAACTTTGCATACATGCAAAGTTCCCCCTCGCCCAGTTCAGCAAATGGGAGGGGTTACTAAGAGTTTTTTTCGGCGTCCTACCAGGCAAAAGTTCTCTCTTTATGAGTGGCTTTCAATTCCTGCACTTTGCTAACATCCAACAATCCACTATTAGGTTTTTCTCACCTTCTTATCAACCCGTATAACAAAAAAGTTTAACTTAACAAATTTTTTAAGGGTGGTTTAAGAAAAATCGATGCTTTTTGGGAGGGGGGGGGGTGGAGATTCAGTAGAGGGGCTTTTCCGTGGGGGCCCTCCCATCCTACTAGGATGTGCCTGGGCATCGCCTCAAACGAACGTGGTTGTCGGGATCTGTTGCAGTTGTCTCTGGGGTGCGTCTTTGGAATATGGGGGGGGGGGTGGCCGTCAGGAGGGGGGTGGGGGGTGACGGCGGAATGCGGAGGGGGGGGGGCGTGTGTCCCCCCTTCTGCCCCCTCAGGACGTCTTCTTGGCGGTGGCCCCCGTGCTGCTGCTGTCGCTGCTCACGCTGGCGGCCTCACTGTCACTGCGCAGGTCCTTCACCTGAGGGGAAGAGAATGACGAAAGAATGAGACTAGCTAACTCTTCAGCTTCTACACTTTTATATCCTAAAAAGTGGCGGGTATTATAATGGTTCAGCTTGTCTGTCAACCACTTTCTTAGCCCAAACTACAAATGCTACAGGCAAGGGTGATACGTAAAAAATTTCAGCACATCAAAATGAGACAACTTGAAAATCTCAGGGAAAAAAAATTAAAATTCTAAGCACTTTACTTACTTAAAAAAGGCCATTTTTTAGAATTAATCATGATTGCCATTTGCAACAATCGCTCCAAAACCTTAATTTCTTTGGAATAATAAATTAAAATAAATTTATTTTTGGAACATCAATTAGTTTGAAACGTCAAATATATGTCACTAAGAAATTGTATGCATGTTGATATGAAATGTCTTGGTTCCATTTCAAAGAGAGGAATATTACATATTTATTCATTGAAATATAAATTAATTGCAAAAGTTAATAATTATTGAATTTTCAAAATAAAGTAAATGAAACTAACCAAATTTAACAAGTAAATGTTCATAATAGAATTAATATTAAATTTGGCGACTTTTTCCTGTTGAACACAAATGTTGTGTGGAACCAGGCTGAGTGACAGATTCTGTCACACACCTCCTTGCTTGTCACTCAAATACTTACTAAAATTCTTATCGGAAAAACAAGTAGGTGTATAACAGTAACAGTCTTCTAAAACATTAAGATTTATGCACAATGCAAATAATTGTTAAACTGAGCTAGGCATACAGTTGTCATTTTAACCTCTAAAACCTTTTAACAATTCTTTAATCAATTTTAAAAATTTTAACTTTATTTTACTTAAATATAAATGCCCTGCAGTAGAAAGAGACGTAAAAGGTTCCACTTCGGAAGGATGTGTTATACACAGGAACATACTATTAACCCTTTCAGTCCCAGTGATGCCATTTGGCATCATCACTTTCAATATTTTTTTCCAAATGTTTATGTCCTGTTATGACATCCAAACACACATCATTCGATTCCTCACGCTTTGTTCTATTAGACAATATTTTACATTTATCTCAATAGAAGTCAGAACTACTGTTTTTTCTATTTAGAAAATAGCTAACAAGCGTTTCACCTGATTTTTGAAAAGTTCACTTCAGTTCAACATATTTAAAACACAATTGAAACTATTTCGGATAAAATTACTAAAATTTTTTTAATAATATAGCCAGACACCTGAAAATATATAACTCAAAGTGTTTTTTGGTAATATATATATTTTTTTATTTTGTTGTTTTCTACAGTTAAAAAATTTTGGCATTGTTTCAAAACCCATATAAAAAATTTAAAAAAAAATTCTTATGGAACTCTTATTTTTGACCTAAAATAAGCTTATTTTGTGAATATCAGACGTTTCTGTAGTGAATTAAATTTTTGGGACTGAAAGGGTTAAATAAATGAGGGCTTGTGTTCATGATAACAATACCAGTTTTACAACCAAAAGGATGAAAAGCGGCACATGGCTTTGTTATGCCCACAAAACAATTTTCCTGGTTGTAATCGTTGGTTTATGTAGTGTAATGAATTGAGATTTACATCTTAATTCACAGATTACATGACTGTATAAAATAAAGTCTTTTTAATAATTTTGTACCATCATGTTTTTTTATCTGTTGGGTGTATTATTTCTGTGCAAGATTTAACTACCATTTTTACCTCTGTTCAAGTCATTATGACCTGTATAATGTATATGTGTCTACAACTAATAATAAAGAAAAATAACTTTAAAACTATTGTTAGGAGAATTTGATTGAATGACATGTTGAGATTTCTAGGAAGTCCTTAGAGGTTGTGTGGTTTTTTTAAATATTAAGTTGCCTCTTTAATTTTGAGACGAAATACAACAAAATTGCCAATTTTATTCGACAAGAAATATGGATGATGGAAGGGGCATGCAGTATTCCCATTAGAGACTATCAAAAAATAATCCATTTTCAACTTTAGAGATCTAGTTAAGAAATAAACAACTGAGCTCTCTCACTTGCAACTTAGTTTGATTCTTCATGAACGCGTCAATAAATATTATAAAGAAATACACAGTGGTTGAAGAATCGACCCCACTTTCATTTTGAGTGCAGAGCACCTTGTTCTATCCGACATGCATCATGCAGGTTGTTGTCCTTGCACTGTGGGGTGGGGGGAGGGAGTACTCACCCCGGGGTCTGTGGGGGAGAGGGCGCGCAGGGCGATGCGCACGATCATCCAGGTCCACACGATGTGCAGCACCTGCAGGGCGCACAGCAGCGCGTTGAACACGTAGTACGCGGGGAACATCGGCACGATCAGCAGCGCAGAGTACAGCGTGCCCCAGATCACCCTGTTCAGAGAGAAACACATGTGTCACTAACAACTCCACACTACGCTTATAACGTATAAATAGGGGAAGGTATTATAATCGTTCAGTCCATCAGTCACCCACTTTCATAGCCCCAAACTACAAATGCTACAGGCAAGGGTGATGCGTCAAAAAATTCAATGCATCGAAATGAGAAGACAGTGGAAACCTCAGGAAAAAAATTTGTATTTTATTCAAGAAAAGTGCTAAATTTAATGCATATTTAAAAAGCATAAGAGGAAATTTTTTTTAGAATTAAATCACCATTGCCTTTTTGCAACAATCACTTTAGAATCTAGTTCTTTTAAATAAAAAATTCAAAGACATTTATTTTTGCAACATCAATAAGTTTCTTGTGGCATCAAATATATTTCACTAGGAGATTCTTTGCTTGTATGTTAATATGAAATGTTTTTGTTCGAATTTAAAGAGAGAAATATCACATATTTATTCTTTGAAATATAAATAAATTTTTTCAAACAATGAAAATTATGAAAGGAATAATTATTAAATTCTCAAAATAAATAAAATTAAATGAAACTAGCCAAATTTAGCATGTAAATGTTTATAATAAAATTAATGTGTTTGGTAACTTTTTTCCTACTGAACACAAATGTTGTGTGAAAGTGGGCTGAGTGACAGATCCTGTTACCAAACCTACTTGGGTCATTTACTGAAAAAAAAAATGATAAAACAATTCATACATTGAAGTCATTGATGTTTGAATGAAATGAAAAACACTAGAATGCAGACCCAGTTTATCCTAAACATTGTCTCCCGTTTCAAAAATGGAGGAATTATTTCAATACATCAAACGACACATGTCAACCATTAGAAGTGAAGAAAGGGGTCTGACCTGTAGGGGTAGAGGCCGAGCCTCGACACCAGCCAGGCCACGGTGAAAATGGCGAAGCTCCCGTCCGCCACCTTCTGGTTCTCCACGTACTTGGCCATCTTCGCAGCCTGCAACACACACACAAACACATCAAGGCCCCTTCGGTAGATATGGGATGCATGCATTTGTTTCAATTCAAACAATCCATGTGTCGTATTAAACTTCCAGTGGTCGCCAGCAAAGGAATTATTTATTATCTTAGTTAAATGGAAGCAACAGTAGATGATACACATCTATTCATTTCGTGAATATATTTTAACAGATTATTCAAAATTTAGGACATTTGTTACTTGTTATAAGCAAAAACATTAAAAAATAATTCTAGTTCTTATCTTATAAGAAAACAAAAAAAAAAATGTAGCACAGAGTAAACATTGCTTCCATTACCAAAATCTAAACTGAAACACTCAATATGTAATGCAAGTATAGATTTTGTAAGTTCTCAGACATTAGAATTCTTTGGAAAAAAATAACAAACATCTCAACTAAAAGCTTCATTTACTTGCGAAAAGATTAAAAAGATTCGGAAGTTAAATGTGTTACTTTTTATTGAAAGACTTTTTTTTTTGTCTTTTTGAGCCATTAAAGAAAAATGTGGCCACATGATTACAGCCAAAACATTATTTGCTGTAACCATAAAAGCATAATCACAGCAGTCATCTTAAATCATTTTGGTTTGGCACTTGGTTCATAACAAATTTCATAACCAGTTTAGGATAATGCATATAAATGTTAAAAAAATTTACAGTGAAGAAAGTATAATTCCTGCTTTAGGGGGTTTTAAAGGCCATTCAATTTTTTTCTAGATTACATCACAAGGATATAGGTTTGGAGATCCCCCTGTCTTAAGCACTTTACCATCCTCTTTCATGAGGACATTCTTCTTGCAAGTGATACACACAGGCCCCCCAAAACAGTCCTCACATCAATGCTTCACTCAGAGTTGGTATGATTTTGCCTGACCCGAAAAAACCCAGTTGGTTTTTTTTTTTTAAGCACCTGAAAAAACCCAAGTGGGCAATTGAACTTAAATCCCCTTTATTGAAATTTTTTTTAAAAGTTCAAACTTTTTATATGCAAACCAAAAATATATTTCATATCATTTTTAATTAATATTTTAGTATTATTCTTAATATGTTTTGTTCCTTAAATTGTTAAAATATGATTACAAATTTAAATGTTTACCAATTATGTAACAAATAAATACAATTAATACTTTTTAAAAATTCAAATTGAAATTTCTACAGTTACTGTTCTGGGTTACATAATTTTACACATACACAAGCAATATTTGGTTCTTTTCTAGATAATCATTCATAAATTTAAATTGCAAGATTCTTGCTTGTCTCTTTATGCAATTATCAGTTTTTTTTAAATTATTCTCTTTTAAATTGCAATTTTCTAAAACCCCAATTAAAAGATTGCTTATTCTGTTAGTTCTTAAATTTTTTTTACAAATAATTAAAACTTCTCTAAATAAACCACAAAACCTAGACAAAAATATCCAAAATACATGAAATAAAAATAAAACCCTGAAAAAATCCCAAAAAAACCCCAAGGGAGTTGGGTTTTTTTTATGAAAAACCACAGGTTTTTGACAATCCTGGCTTCACTTGTTAAGGGGGGCTCCTTTTAGGAATGTCTCACCTCCAGGGGCACGTCCGCGAAGTCGTGGATGACGAGGACGAGCGTGCCGATGCGGAACAGGTTGGAGGTCCACGAGAACGTCAGCAGCAGGATGGTCACGATGTGGTGGACGAACATCTGCGCAAAGTCCTGAAAACATACGCATTGGTATACAGTACTTAACTCTCTCTTGACTAGAGATATAGAGAGATATAGGGGGTAAAACAGGAAAATCTAAAATGAGGCCAAAACTAAAAAAAAACCTCCCTGAAAAGTTTTCCTAAAAGTGATAAACATCCTTAATTAGAGAGAAAACTGTTAAATGAGATCATTTTCAACAGAGCATCCGTCATGGTATGAATAAAAAAAAAAAGATTTATAAACATGAATTCGATTAAAATCCCAATTTTGTGCTACACATGAATCCATTGGAGATCCGGTTTTAAAATTAAGAAAAAAGTCCCTAGAAGCCACATTCACAAAAGGCCAGGTGAATGTGTGTCCACAAAAATGCACGTCAGGATCCTACATTTAATGAGGATGAGCAACAACCTACACAGAATTATAGTTGGATTTGACAGCCACATTCATGTATACACCCTATGCCAACCTAATTTGAGTAAAAACAAAGAGTAAAAAGGAAGCGGGAAAAGCACTGTTGATCTGTTAGTTGGAAACTCTTGGAATGTAATATTTACATACAAAATGATTTGAACACAATTTAACCAAAATACACTCTTCATTCAGATAAAATGACCAAATTTTCTTTTAAAAAATATTGAAATCTGATAGACCTTAAACGAAATTAATGTTTTAAACATGTTTCCTGGATGGATTCAGAAATAATTTATGGTACTCTTTACATCTTCTCCATAGCATCCAACTTAGGTTGGCAAGGAGTGTAGAATGGCAGAATGATAAACACATATTCAAACAACTACCATCTTAATTCTACTCTCATCTTTATTTCATTATTTTAAAAATAAAAAAAAACAGGGCCATCTATCAATCCTAAGTAGCAGCTCTTTAATTAAAAAAAGAAAAGCCCCCTACCTTCCTCTTGGTGTCCATGAACTGGGAGAAGGTGAGGGACCAGTAGAAGCCCAGCTCCAGCATGTAGTACCACCACACCTCGTCACTCACACTCTGCAACAGAGAGAAAAGGACACTCTTGACAACAACATGCACAACACATAGTAAAGAATGGGTGCTTTCAACAGCGTAAATTAAAAAAAATCAAGGATATCAAAGTTATGTTTCAAGCAATAAGGAAACAGAAAATTAGGCACTAAATAAGACTTTGGCATAACTCAGAATAATTATTTTTTCAAAACATTCATTTGTATTCGCAAAATATACCCGTCACGAATTAATTTTTAAATAACTTGAAATTTTTTCCTCCTGTTCAGACCCTTTTTTTTATAGCGTACTCCAATGTTGGCCCAACCCAGCTCGTATGCAAATAAGTCCAACCATTTTTGTTTAGGAAAAAGTTTCTAAATGA
The DNA here is from genome assembly GCA_023701765.1 of Hylyphantes graminicola. NCBI lineage: Eukaryota > Metazoa > Arthropoda > Arachnida > Araneae > Linyphiidae > Hylyphantes > Hylyphantes graminicola. The sequence continues at coordinate 318,574 of CM043120.1, forward strand.
GCATGTGTGGCCCAGAATTAAAAGGCCATTTCTCATTTTTCTTTCGGAACTATCTTAAATAAATTTTATTAAGACCTTGTCAAGGTATCGACTTAAGATATTTTCTCAATACTTCAGGAGTAGAAAAAAAGTAAAGTGACTCACGTGGTGAGGGTAGTCGTACCAGCAGTGGTCCGTGTCCCACAGCCAGGGCTTCTGCAAGAAAAAGTAGAGACAAATGGTATCGGCAGTAGGCAAGGCATTTATCATGAATGGAATAACAGATTTGTAAGATGAAACCGTCCATAAATCAAAGGATCAGATAAAAATATCGCATATAAGAATGAAAAATTGTTTTAAAAGTTAATCTAACTGCGCTATTATATGCAAACAAGATCTTAAGGATTGCAATAAGACACGGAACCTCGATAGAAATATTGGAGTCTGCAGGGCAAGAAAAATGTAATGCATCTTAAATATAATTTCTGCTCTAAAACATTTTTTTTGGTTCGATATAGAGATTATAACTAAAAGACATCTTGTATTAAAAGAGGCTAGACAATATTTAAAATTTATAAGTGTATTAAGAAACACTTTTAAATATTGAAATGTTTTAATCAATATGGTTGAATGTGGATATACATATTTTTTCCCCACTCACACATTTCATTTAAAACAGAAATTGTTATTTCACTTTGGTTTGAATATTAAGCTCCCAATTAACCTATTTTGATTTCCCCATTTTAAAATCGTATACCAAGGGAAAAAACTCTCCATAACATAAACTAATTTGTAGGCATTTCAAGAGAACATCCAGGGTTGTAGTTTAAAGGGGTCGACTTAAAGAGTTTCAAATCTACTCCCACCCGGGTTTCCCTTAAATGAGAGGAGCTGACTTACATCCCACAGGGAGTAGAGGCCGTAGGAGAATGCGCCCAGGTAGAACGTGAAGCGCCACCTGCAACAGGAAACTGCGGTCAGTGCACAACCACACAAGAGAAAAGCAATAAATAGATCATACAGTTGAAATTTATCTCACAGTTCAACTATTTATCAAGCCACAAAATGAGTAAATCCTCTCCAGATGAGACAACTCTCATAAATGTTGCCCCTTTCCCAAGTGGTGTATAGTGTGGAATGCTGACACCATTTATGTAACCCCATTGGATGCTCAGTTCATTGCTATTAAAACAGCCTTGTTCAATCATAGTTTTAGATTTCCGAGAAAAGATTTCACAGATTTCATTTCACAGTTGGTGGCATATTTTGTTCAATTAATATATTGTGGCAATTAATATATTCTACAAGCACACAATGTTGAAAAACATGAAACTTCAAAAAATGTCCACACCTTTGGCCACCACTGTATATGTTTTCAAACAAACCAAAACAAATACAACCTAATAGTGATGTTCACTGATCATTATAAAGTGAAGTGAACACACACACATTGTTTATGGAGGTGGAATTTGAAATTCAGGTTCATAAGTTGAAAACATAAATAAACAGAATATGATTAGGTGAAATATTAAACAGACACCACCAACTGCAGTAGGTTTAGCATTTTAATTATTCTTATGAGTGACTAACAGTTCTGTGTTATAAAAAGAAGTGTCCCTTACGCGCTCTCTGTGAACTTGTTGAGGGTGGAGGGCTTGGAACGGGAGAGCTTCCTGCGCAGCCACCGCTCCACCCGCCGCTCGCTCCACTCCAGCTGCAGCGCCAGCACCGCCACCTGCAACACACATGCGCTGTTAGTACGCCTGAAGACAATTTGAGGGAGAACACATATAGATACAGCGTCAGAGGAATCTCCAAGAGAGAGCATTGACATCACAAGGAAATGGACAAAAGTATAAAATATTTGAGACATTTTTCTATCTTCACATTCGATTTGACAATGTCTTTAAAGTCATCAAGAGCGCAATTAATTTACTTTGCACATCTGTAGTATAAGAAGCAGTATTTTGAACACAAATTGACACTCTGTGCACACGTACTAGGATTCCATCCTGAACATAAGAAATGCAAGAGCTCATTATGAAGACCTTAAAAAAATTCATTTTTAAAAATAAAAATTTAATTACATTATTTTTAAATTCAATTTTTTAAAAATTTAGGCATGTTGCATATCGAATTATAATTGTAAAAAGAGCTTTAGAATAATGTATAACACAAGAATGTGTCACAGGTATTATAAAAGAATAAGACACATTTTAAAGAACAATACAACAACCTACTGTTAATATAATCAGTGGAATTCATTTTGAATAAATAAAGCAATATCTATTAACTACTTTAGATTTTTCCAATTGGATTCATTTCACAGATAGGGAAAGATCAGGGAAGTATGACGCTAATAAAACTTGTAATGTGTTCAAAGTTCTTAAATAGGTGTTGCCCTTTTACAATGTTTTATATCTTTATTTCTTTATAAACAACATCTTTACAACTTCCTCCATCCACTAACAAGAGAAAGGCACAAGCAATCAAAAAGAGAGCTCTCTCCCACCATTCCGAAGGTCATCCAATTTATTCCTACACTGTTTGGACTTTATTGCACTCTGAAATGCGTTTCTTTTTTTACGAGCAGGGTTTTGAATTAACGATTGCTTGTCCCGAGATAGTACCAAATCAAACAATCTTGTGCCTTTAAAATAAATTGAGTTGCAGTTGCCTTGATTAGGTATTTTTTTACAGTCACTATTATTCCACTTTTTAAGATGGTTTTCAAAGATCTTGACTAAAATAATCATCATTATGAAACTTGGTTATACACCTGGTAATCTCATAATCATATAGTGTCATTGGTCAGATAAATGACAAAAAAATATGTAATTAATTATTTTTTATTTTAAATTTATTTTATTATTTTAACATAACATTTTAACACAGTTACAAACACGGTTCAAAAGATAAAAAGAATCTGAAAGTTTGTACGCATATTTGCAACAATAACTCGAACAATAAATTCAAAATAACTTTTAAGAAGTATCAAAACATTGAAAAGATTTCTATACATTTCTAAAATGTAGTGTTTACAAAGAAAATAAACTTATTGTATATTTACAATATATGTATATATATTTAAAGCAAAGCAAAATAAAATCGAACTAAAGATTTGAATTTTTTTAAAGAATCTTTAAGCTTAATGTGCCTCGGCTAGCCCATTTTGTGGAGTGTGTTTGAAATACCTGCTTCTCCCCGAGGGTTCCGTTCTCCTTGAAAGCTTTCTCCAGGAGTGCGTTGCCAGGTGCATGCTGCCTGCGACGCTTCAGCCCCAGGGCCACGCCCACCGGCGCAAACAGCACCCTGCAAAGAGAGAGAGACAGTCAACACCAAAACGCACGGGATTTCAACAACTACCCTCAAACATGTTTAAAGATTCACCAACAAAACAGGAATTAAGAGAGGAATAATTCTGCACTAAAAAATGTCTGGAAAGTTAAGAAACCTGTTTCATGGGTTGAAAAGATGCCTTATAATTCTAAGTGTCTTCATCATGACCAGATCATTTAGAAGAGCAGATACTTATTACTTACTGCTTTAAGAAGCACCAGGGTAGGGGTCCTCACTACTCTAAATGCAGTAGGGTGACCAGACCGTAATGCATTTCGAAGTACAGTGTAGTTTATTATTCAACTATCTGGCAATTAAAAACTGTGCTAATACTCTCAGTTTCATTTTTAATAGATTTTTCAAACAAAAATAAACATTAATAAAAATGAATAAAATGTACTGATTATTTCAGATTCGAAAAGTGAATCACTGAAACCAATCCGGTCAGGCTATTTAAGATGTACATCTAATAATCAAGAGAGCTGCGGCTAGCATTAATGCAAAATAGAGATCCTTGAATTGGGCATAGAAAACACTCTTGTGTCTTTTAAGTCAGCCCAGGTTAAATTTTCTGGCAGCCACACATAATCATTCTAAAACCAGTTACTTATTTTTTTTTAGACTTTTTATATAAGATTCCAGACTAAAACAGACAACCCATTAGTCACATCGAAATATAAGTTTTATGAAAATTAAACATATGCGCCCGAACTTCACATATAAAACAGGCAGGGTGAAGTGGAGTTGATCTGCAACTGAACGTGCCAACAATTAGTAATTTTAAAAAAATACAGGTAAAATATTAAGCTTATAAAAAAACCCATTTAAATCTCAGAGTAGCTATCTTTTGCACGGGAAACAAATACGAGTAATTGTTGTGTATTTTAGAGATCCTCATTAAAGTTTTAAGAATTACTAGACAAGTAAAAATACGTGGTTTTGGTAGCAAAAAGGATTTCATGGTAATGCTCAATTTAAAATAATGAGCATTCCATATCATACACCTTATCGGCGAACGATCTAGATGTCTGCGTGCTGAACAAGCAAAAATGCAAAGTTAATTGAAACGCGTACAGATTCATTATTATTATTAAGAATTCAAAGATAAGCCGCAAAATAGGAATTTTTAAATGGAAAAACTAATTCTGCAATAAAAATAGAACAATTCTGGGAAGTTAAAAAAAACTTTTATTGTTGAAAAGATACCTTTCAATTCCTTCATAATGACCATCCCATTGAGAAGAAGAAATACTTACTGCTCTAAGATGTATCTAACAATCAAGAGAGCTACTGCTACTATAAATGCAAAATAGAGATCGCTGAATTGGGCATAGTTAACAGTTCTGGTATCTTTGATGTCGGCCCAAGTGAAATTTTCCGGCAGCCACACATAATCGTTCCAAAACCAGTCATTTATTTTTTCAAGATATTCCATTTAAGAGTTCCAAGCTAGAACCGATAACATCAAAATATGAAATTCGTGTGAAAGTGAAACATATACGCCCAAACTTCAAACATGAAACCAGACAACCATGACTAGAGTGGAGTGGAGTGGAGTTGATCTGAAGCTGAACACGTGCCCCTAATTGATATTTCTAAACTACGACAATACGTGTGTAAAAAAGACTTGCCAGGACGCATTCTGTATGTGCATGCGCCAAAAAATGGCATGCCTTCTAACTTGCCTCGAGTAAAGCGCACGATTATTTAGCTTTTTTTCCAAAAAAAAAAAGACTAGAACGCATGCCTCAACTGGAATACGCCGATTAGGTTCCTATTTAAATCATTGCAGATAACGCATGCGTTAGAAAAAACTACGGTTATACGAAAAGCACCGACCGCAATTGCATTGTTTGGCGAAAACTTGTCATTTCAAAAACTGTTGTAGTCTGGACATCCTAAATGAAAATCAAGTTTTGATTTAGTTTGCTGAATACTAGAGATTCGCAAAGAACTGTCGATAATAGATCGAAGCCTCGAAAAAAGATAAATATTTCAACTACTAGCGTATTTTCAATTTTTTTTCTTTACATTTACTTTGCTTTTCATCTAGAACTATTTTTTTTAAAGGAAAAGCTAATAAATATTTTAAAAGCTAATGCTAATGTTATGGTCTTGAGTGGGTACATAAATGAAAAAAATAAATGCTGAAATTGCCGTGATTTCAATGGTATGCAATCAATGTCACGTGGGAACATAGCAATAATTAAAAATGCAGGAGTGAAAGTTGGAAAGAACGATGCTTGTAAAAAGACCAACAATTTCCACCCGTCCATAATCCCCTTTCAACTTTTCTAACCTATAGTTAATTTCTCTCTACTTTTTTTCTTGTTTACAGGGATGCAGGGTATATTATGGATATCTATCAGAGACCCATTTTACTTTATTGTTTATGCTCCTAGGTCTGTAGGTCCAGTTTAAGTTTAGTTTAGCTTGAATTATCGTTGTGTTAGAGCTACACGAGGGCTATATTGGCGACGGGCGTCATAATTTAGAACCACATTCGACGAGCCGACACCTAAGTAGGCACATACGCAACAAGGGCGACATCGTACGTAGCATTCGGGACTTTGAAGCACAACGTGCACTCCCTATACAAAACAGTCGCCGGACATTTTTGGCTGCACCACGTACTGCTTATATAGGTCGGCCATGCAGGGCGTACGACTTATCCGTCTGGGCTCTCCAGCCAGTAGATCTTTTCTGACTTCAAACCATATATATGAGTTTCTCCAGGGAAAAGAAGTTGGGTTGTTAAAGAATCTGTCACTTATACTATACCGCTTCTACAGAACCTTTACGCTCAACAGGAAACACACTAAAAACACCTCACTCAGAAAGAAATTCAACTCGTTAAAGGCTTTAACTGGTTCTAATTCAAACTTTTATAAGCCGAAATCAATAACGATGTATTTTTTTAATAAATCTTTTTGCAGGCACAAGTTTACTTTTCGACAAATAAATTAGTAAAATTGTTGCTTTAAAAATTAAAAAACTAATAAAAAATTATTTATAAACTTTGCATATTTTTTATGCATCTTTTTTCATATATATAATGAACCATCAAAATAACTTTATTGTGCTATTACAACAATCCAAATTAAATTATACCACAAAAATAAATATTTCTCAAGAATTTTATTTTTATTTTAAATAAAGTTTCTCGTACGTTTGATGAAATGGCAACAGTGAAAATATTTAATGAAAATGGAATTTGCATGTTATTTCAATGTAGATTAAATTTTAGTTATTTAAATTTCAAGTAAATTTCTAATTAAATTTTTTAAATGAAATTTTAGTTATTTAAATTTCAAGTAAATTTCTAATTAAATTTTTTTAATGAAATTTGGAATGTAGCCTAAACAGATTTTTTTGCTTCAAAATGACGTATCCCACTTGTTTGTGAGACTTGCGGTTCGTTCTGTGAAAGTGTGTGGCAGACGGACGGACTGAGAGCCATTTTTTGCGTTATAAACGTAGTGTGAAAGCTAACAAGCAGCGAGTTTACCGAATTTGTACGAGTTCTAGAAAATGTCCATTAAGCATTGAAACCAGACAAAACGGAAGTAAATTAACCATCTAATATACCGACATCCGAAAATTGTAAGGTGAAGCCAGGAAATCTGTGTAGTGGCGCCAACACTATTGGATCAGACACCAAAAGTCAATACGACTTTTATTGTTGTAGTGGGTTAAATAAACTGCAGCATAATCATCATAAAATAATTTTTCGTCAAGATACAACCAATTTTAAGTCCTTGTAGATATTGAGTGCCTATAATGATATAAGTTATTATTGCAGCTGTACCTACCAGTTTGGATTCTGATCGTTCCTGAAATGCAGTACAGAGTTAGACTGCAAACAGTGTGCTTAAGTAAAAATAAAATGTGCTATCAACTAATGTTCTATAAGTGGACAATAACATTTTAAGCATTATTATAAAAAAAATTATGAAATTATAAAAATGAGGTAATATCAGTAAGTTTGTTTGTTTGTTTGGTTTGAATTATCGTCGCACTAGAGCTACACGAGGGCTATTGGCGACGGGCGTCGTATTTTAGAACCACAGTCAAGTGACGAGCCACACCTGAATAGGCACCCAACGCAACCGTTAAGGGCGACATCGTACGCAGCGTTAGGACTTTGAAGGATTTTTCAACGTGCACTCCCTTACACGGGGTATTATTCGTCGGACATTTTTGGCTGCACGGGCCGTTTATAGGTCGGCAGCTATTTTGGCGATGCCCGGACCCGAACCTGGGACCTTCCGCATGCTAAGCGAGTGCTTAACCGACTGGGCTCCCCAGCCCTTAATATCAGTAAGAGATACTAAGATAGTGAATCCGTGGGCATTCGCACACTCCCTAGGCGAGACCCGGGAGATAAAAATCTATTTCCTTTCCCTCGCCATGTTAAGGTCTGCTGGAAGAGTTGCGTAGATCAAAACAGTGCTATGTAATTGCGCTAAAAAATTTTACTAAATTTTGAAAGACTTTGTAGTATACTTTAGTGATGCCGGGACAAATTTTTGGAAAATTCTATTTCAATTCAGCGAAAGTTTTATTTATTTTCAGAGTATTTTTCAATCCAATAAATGTTTTTTTTTTCAATTCTTATAAATGGTCTTCAACTCTTCATTGTATTTTTACCTTGTTTTTGAAAAGATAAATTAAGTACATTAAAATACATCGTATTTATTCGTATAGGAGATAAATTTAAAATTAATTATGAATATTTTTATTAATAGATAATTAAAAAAACATTAAAATGCACTTTATGAATACTAATACTAATTTAAAATAATTATGCTTTATTATTTTATCTACTTATTCAGTGCCATTCGCATGCCATTTCTAAGTTATATTGAGAATATAACTTATACTAAATGGCATGTGAGTGTGTTTATGAGTATTTATTGAGAAAAAAGTTCGAGACAAAAAAAATCGAAGACAAGAAATGGAATTACCTAAAAATTCACTCGAGTTCATCACAAAAGAATGATCGTCTTTAGAAAAATTCAAAAAGCTACGAACCCATAAAGCTTCAAAAAAATAAGCAAAATTTTATAACTGTTTTATTCTGATCACAACATGGCTGTTGAGCCTTCACAAATTCCCCCCCCCCCCCTCAAAGTTCCCCAAATTATGTGTCTCCTCTAAAAAGTGTGCGTTAGCGCACGGTTTTACTATCTCTAAGATAAAATGCTACAAAATGAACAATTCTGTAAAACTTGTTTCACTACTAAGAGAGTGTATGTGCAGTTTAGCAAACTTCCAGGGGAATTTGTAAAAGCAACTTACCACTTACTTAGCTACGCAAGAGGAGTCGGGTGGTTGCCCATGTTAATTTTCCTAAACTCAGAAACTATATGCAATATCATTATGAACTTTTTTTTCTATATTTTGTTCCTGACAGATTGCCTTTTGATTTAAACTGAGGATATTTCATAGTATAAAATAAACAAATACTTTTACAGTGATGTCTTCAAAAATATGTATTAAAAACATACCAAAAAAATCAGATTAGAAGTTATATACTTTTTTTTTTATCAGAGATATTTAAAATTTTCTCAGTTTAAATCAAAGAGCAATTAATGGGGAAGAAATAATAATGAATGAATAATAATAAAATAATAATAAGATATGTTGTTATATTTTACAGTTCCTGAGAAAAATGTTCCTGACTGTTGAAAAACCTTAAATTTCTGGAAATGCAAAAGAAATGTAAAGTTTAGGTAAGAACTGATGTTCAGAGTTTCGTTAAAATGCTCATAAAAAGAAAACCATTGAACATAAATCGTCAATCTTGGTCTTATATTAAAGTTAAAGAAATACAGAATAAAAGTAAAGAAAAAAAACTGAAAATAAATGATATTTTTGACCTAAACACCCATGCGACTCCCCTTAAGACAAAAGCTTTTTATAGTACTTAAAAAGCTCGAACTTGAAATGAAGTGAACAAAAAATGAATTTCTAGTTCTGCATTCTCTCAATATTCGACCTGTTTCTGCCATGTCTAAAAAGATATGACACAAAGTTTAATAATGTTATATGGATGTGTTACTCTAGATTGCTTCGTGGCTTAAAAACAACAACATTAGTTTTATTTGGAAAAACTGCATTATTACAATAAAATATTTGAATAATTTGTAAACTTGTTTATTACGGTAATTTGTCGGTATTATTGTAATATCGAAACCCGAAAAAAATACAAATACATGTTTCCGAGTTGTCTAGTTTAAACAACGTTTCGAACTGCTGTCATATCAAGATCACATACGATTTTTTTAAAATAATTAACGACTGTGAAGAGTTGAAAATGCGACACATTTCTCAGTGATGCATGATAAGATATGTTGCATATGAGATATGCATATGAGTTCTCCGTTATTTCCAAATTTAGTTACATTTTATTAGGTAACTTATTCTTTATTTTACATTTCTGAAATAACTGAGCAAATGGACACTTTTACTTAGAACTAAGGTAAAGCGACGAGATTGACACCTTTCGCTGACTCCCAACGGTCAAGAAACATCGCAAGCTCGGGAAAAGGAAGCAGATTTGACGCCCCGCGCGCGTTATTGAGCGATTTTTTTCTCCAACACACATCCGTGCGAGCAATCAATAAATGCTTTATTTTCGTGTTATCCGGTCAGCCAAGGGCCAGCTGATCGATATGCCGATATGAAAGAGAAAACACGATCACCACTTGCCGCGTCACCCAATGGGCTGTCAACATGTCAGAGATACGCGAACTAACGTGGCCGAGTTGGCTTTCGCCAACCTGAAGGCTTGGACCTCCGTCGGGAGACGCTGGTTCGTGTCTTAGTACCAGAGCAGAGGGACATCCTATGAAAAGAAGCTGGAAATAAAAATAATAAATAAATAAATAAAAATCATGAGGTCCCCGAGTAAATATGCATGTGATCATTTGGTCTGTGAAAGATGACTCCCAAGAAGATTCAGTAAAGAGACGTTCGGGTCCATAGAAATTTATAATTCGAACAAGGTATCACTCGAAGTTTATCAGCTGGGGGAAGGTTGAAGTGTCGAATTTGTCAGTTGATTATGGTACAGAATTAAAAGGCTATGTTCCTCTTGCAGACTAGAAATGAGTTGCTTTTGCTTGAATCCTTCAATATCAGTCTAAATAAGGTTTTCTTTTTGAGGCTTCCAACCAAATATTTCTTAATTTTAAATATACTAATAATAAATGCAGGAATAGAAAACAGGAAACGTGTGATCGGACATCTTGTGGCCTTATCCCTATCATATATTCAGGGAGCGACACGGGTCCCAAAATAACGGTGACGTCGATCTCGGTCTATCACTACTTGGCGCACATTTTCTGTGTTAAAGTTCCGTTTAGTAATCGAAGGGTAGTCATTATAAGCGTAAGAATGTCCGTCGTGCAAACTGATTGTTTCAGAGATTACAGTTTGTTTTCACCAAAGACCTGAATATCATAGAGACTTGGCATTGAAAAGAGCCGGGGGTGGTTGGGTGGAAATACATCAATAAAATATTTCGAGGACGGCGGCTCCGGCCTTTTTTTAGTTGACTTTTTACTGCTCTTGGCGTATATACCATGTCAAACTGTTTCTTTCAGACTATATCTACTACATTAAGAAAAAAGTGTCGTTCTTAATTTGTAACTGCTATGATAGGTTCATTGGACGCGTCCAAACTAGCACTCGTAGAGCGAAGGGGGGGGGGGGGGGGAGAACATAGAAATGCATTTATTCCAAGTGCTCAGACGCTCTTTCTCGACCTGCCACCAGAAATCGAGAGTCGAGCTATGCGAACTTCTTCATGTATCCTACATTAAAAAATATATCAATATTAGGCACGTATGCACAGTATATCGGCTTCTACAACACCAGTCATACCCACACAATCCACCGCTTCGTTAATGATCGGAGTTCCGAGGAGATTAGAACGTCATTTTATTACCAAGTCTACCACAGGGTTCACATGACTTGGGTAATCATTTTTTGACCCGGCCTACACTAATAAGGAATGAAAAAACTTGACGGGGTTTTTCCGATGAGAAAAAAAAAGAATGTTTATCTTTTCTCAAAATGAACTCCAGTCTGCTTTGATAGCGAAGTGGCTTCCGCATGTTGCACATTGCCAGAAGACCGCGAGTCATCGAGACAATTTTTTAAATACAATTATAATTTTCGGAAATGGTGTTTGGCTCAGTAGTTCTGAGTTGCTTAGATTCTTCGAGATTTGAATGGCAGATTTAACATTGTGTTTTGAGATGCCGTTCTATTTAACCTGAATAAAGGCAAAGGGAGTATTCCATTTGAACCGAAAAATCCACGAGCGTGCAGAAACTCGCATCTTATCGCAAAAAGTAAGTCTAAATCCGTTTTTACTTAGCTTATCTAAAAGCACGCATTACTTTTGAAAATTAAAAAATATGTATTCAAAAGTGAATCAATAAATATTAGTCATACCCTACATTAATGTGTTCCAAAACGGTTTCCACGAAAAATCAGATTTGTCTGAACCATGTTATGAATTATTTTAGTAACTTAAGGTCTATACAAGTGTACACTGGAAACCTTTCTATCAATCAGTCATCCACAGTGCGCACCAGTCAATGAATAGATTATCACCGCGACTCTAGCATAAAATAACAGTGCTTGCCAATTTTCGGCAAAAGGAAGGTTTGATAAGCTGAACTTAAAGCTGTGTGGTTGCATAGGAATATCATTCGTTTACTGCTTTACTCTCAAGAAAAACAGTCCTCCTTCTATTTTATGGAAAGTTTACATAAAATATATGTACCAATTTTCTGCAGAAAGGATCCATGAAGTGTGCTTGAAATAGTGGGCCTGGAGACATCAGCTATTTGCAAGACATAAAAGAATCAGTCTTTCGATTTCTTGTATGAAACTGGAAACTGTCATGAACTAAGTGTCAATTTTTATTCAATTTTTCCCCCCACAGATCATAAAACCGCGTGCTTCACCATGAAGGCAGCCCTCGCCCTCATAGTGTCTGCCGTGCTGGTGCAGTGTTCCGCCGCGAGCCCGGGCGAGGGGGGCGGCGAGTGGTGGTGCGTGGGGCGGCCGGTGTGCCGAGTGGTGGCCGACCTCGCCGACCAGGTGGAGGCGGTGGCGGCGGAGGTGGAGCGGCGCACCGACCACGTCGGCCGCCTCGCCGACCTCGAGGAGCGGCTCGCCGTGCACGAGGGGAGACACGCGCCACGGGTGAGTTCGGGGGCTCTTCTTCTTGACTGTCAGAACTGCTTTACTTCAAATGATTCCCATTCAACATACATATCGGTAACAAATGGGGCAGGCGTTTGAGACGAGGGTTTTGGGCCAGCACCCTCAAAGCGAATAGGGAAGGTCTGGTTAGGTTTGAATTATCGTCGCACTAGAGCTACACGAGGGCTATTGGCGGCGGGCGTCGTACTTAAGATCCACAGGCAGGTGACGAGCCGACACCTGAATAGGCATCCGATGCAAGTTAGAGTCCCTCAACAAAATTGTCGTGTACTCCATCGGTCCCCCCCCCCCCCATGGGCGTACCCACCATAGGGCAGAGGGGGGCAGCTGCCCCCCTCTAGAAAGGGGAAGTGGGCCCCGGTCTTATGGGGGCCCCTGTAAATATTATATAAAAAAGGAGATGCATTTTTTAAAAAAAATCGAGTCCATTTCTTCCCAGTGGGGCCCAGGGGCCCACTTTGCCCCTAGAGGACCTTTTATATAATTTGATATAAAAGGGGCCTACGAATGATGTTCGAATTGAGGCCCATATTTTTGCGATTGGTCCTGAGTTAGCCTCTGGGGGCCCAATACTTTATGCATAAAGGGGTCTACATATTTTTCAAATCGGGCCATTTGTTAGTAATTGGGCCCACTTTCCTCTGAAGCCCCCAATTGATGTATATTCTAATATAAAAGGGGTTCTATATATATAATTGGGCCCACTACCTTTCTGGGTTCCCAAATCCTATAAAGCCCATTTGCAAGTGAAGTCTTTTTTAATTTGGGGCCCCCAACGTATCGTTTCAGTCTAAACATGGACAACTAATGGGCCAAGAGATTTGTAATGGGCTACCGACTTGTGTAAAATTAAAGGTTACATTTCCCAGGTAGCACAACAATGTTGGCCGACATTCTACCGACATCGTTCAACATTGCGAAGGTCGTGGAATGTTGAACGTTGTAATCACGACATCTGTCAATATTGCGCAGATATTGTATTTTTTAAAAAATTATTATGACTTTATATTCGTTTTATTTTGATATTGTAAGAATGAAACAATTATGCGGACAAGTTTTAGTCATTATTTTTAAAAAATATCAAATTTTGAAAACATTCGAATATTGTGGGGACATTCTGGCGACATTGTGGAAACAACGTCGATAAAACAACATTGGCCGATATTGATCGATGTTTACTAGGTATAGAAGTATTGCAATCGAGTGCTTTAGGGATGTGAGGTTTTTTAAAAACCTGACGTCACGTGTGTGACGTCACGAAGCAAAACAATATGGCGGTGATTCGACGACAAGCAGTGTAGAATAATAAGGTTAGTTTCTTTAAAAATGTATTAAATTACAGTTTATCCTAGTTTTAATTTGTAGAAAATCGATATTCATAGGTTCTTCTTTCGATGTAGTATTTTAATGATCATAAATGTTGTTGTTTTTCTTAGTCAATTTACTGTGAAGGCACGGACTAGTCTTAAGTAAACAACGTGTAAACCTTTCTAAATCTATGGTATAAACCACAAATCTTTATGAATAACCACAGAGCAAAACCGAAGATTTCTCTTACTATGTGGCAAAAGATTTTCTTAAATTTGCATATCATAATCTTGATGTGGGTTTAATCATAAAATATAATCAGTTGTTTACTTAGAATTATAAGTTGTGTGTTTACAAACAGATCATTGATAGTATTCATTGATTTACATATTAATGTTAAAAGCAAATCAGGTCAAAGCAAGTATTATTAATTTATAGTATGTAGTAAGTATTGAATTGAGCAGTTGCTCTCTCCTAAATTTAGACACAAGTTGTCAGCATATGAAGTTGTTGCTGTTCTGTTGTAAAAAAGAGTTGCAGTTGTTCTATTGTAAAAAAGAATTCCCTGTCATTTCTCAAGTTTAACTCATTCAATTGTGTTGCCTCATTTTTGTGCATTGACAAATAAATAATCGAACACCATATTTTTTTATACAACCGATGCAGTTTTTTCATTTTTAGTAAGTATTAACATACTAATTTTCTATAGTTATCAGTACCAACTTTTGAGGTAAAATCCTAGTATCTGGCCTGACCACAAATTAAAAAAATTTTGTGAGTTGTTAAAGAACAATGAATAAATAACTTTTTCTAGAAATCGTTGCTTGCATTCAGAAGCTGATCGAGACCAGTTTTACAGTTACCAAAGGAATCTCAAGCAAAGAGCTATCAGAAAATATGATTTTCAAAATTAAGCTTCTAATTTTTAAGTTTTCCAGTGTTTAATTTATAAGTGTTTAATACCTATATTCTAGAATTTCTATGCAGTTGAAGTTTCTTTGTATAAACTAATAAATGCCTCATCTTTCCAGCTGCTGAGTCATCTCTCAAGGAGCGAGGAACTATGGATCGTCTGTGTGACCTACCTGCACACTTGGAAGTCTGCACTCTGAGCTGACATCTAAGGAGCTCCTCCTCGTAAGATTTTTCAATCCTTATGAACCGATTTCTCACTAAGTTAACTTCGGGGGTTGATGGCTACTTTTTTAAACAATCATTGCATTTTTGCAACCAGGGTTCGATTTATCGCATCATCGATAAATAATTGAACACAATTTTTTATTGTTGCAATACAGTTTTTTTTATTCTAAGTAAATATTTATATACTAATGGGTCATTCTCAAATAAATTGACCCTTTGCTGTCCGGACCATTGAACCCATATTTTATGATAATAAAAATTTTAAAAATTTCATGTTGAAAACAGATAATGGTACATAATTTTATAGTTAATACAATACATTTTTTAAATTATAAGAAAATCTTTAAAATATTCATATTTTCTATTAGTTTAGTTGTCAAGTAATGCAAATTGGCCTGTCCCAAGGTAAAATTCCATGGCTAACTAAGCTTTTTTTAATGATTTTAAACAATATTACATTTGTATATGAATTAAGAACCATAGTAAAGTACATTTCAATTAATAAAAGTGCAATTGATTACAAAAAATATTTAAATAATATTGTTAAATTTCAATTGAATACGTGTCCCACACTTCATCTCATGAGTGTTACCTCATGAGTGTTACTGGTATTATTTAATTTAAAATATTGATTTCTGCAGTGGCAAAATAGCTAGAGGAAGCCATGTTGATCCTTCTTAATGCAGTATAAACAAAAATCTTAATAATCTATTTTTTATTGCTTGTTTGTTGAAAAGTGTGAAGCAATATGGTTAGTATTTTTATTGTTTCTCAAGAGTGTTACCTATATTATTTTCTGTTATGTATTTAAGAATATATATTTTTTATTCAAGAATGATGTATCTTTTATCTAAGAACCATTTTAGGCCAAAATTTAACTTCTAAGCATGATTTAAAAAATTCTGTGTTGAAATTCTTTAAGAAACCTCATGAGTGTTACTTCTCATGAGTGTTACTTTTTGTAAGTAACACTCCTGAGAGTAAAGTAACACTCATGAGTTGTAAGCAGTCAATTATCAGTTTTGATCTGTAGTTAAAGAGAAATCTTGATGCTGAATGGGAAAATGCATTTGAAGGAAAGCACAGAATTAGAAATGCAAAAAAAGTTAATGAAATGGGGAAGGGAGAGAATCATATGTAGTCTCAAACTCTCCAGATCTTAGCCCAGGTGCCATTTGGGCTCATTTGAACCCATTTTCCAGTTGATAAAAGAAAAGTTTCCACATATCAAAACCATCAATTTTTTTTCTGATGGGCTTTTTTTCCAGTACCGTCAAAAACATAACTTTTATTTGTTTTCCACTATTTTGTTCGATGCGGGTCCCTTAAGCGAAAGGCCAATGATCATGTTGCTTACGGAAGGGACATTCCGGATGCTGCTACTTTATATTCTATTTTGAAGGACAATTCTAAAGTGAGACGATTCTATGTTTCCCAAGACAAAATTGAAAAGTGTTGCAAAATGATTCCGCAAGGCCTAAACACTGTTATTGGAACTCACGGAACAAAACTTAAAAATGAAAGGGAATCACATTTTATATCAGTTTAATAATATTTGTGTTCATTTACTCATGTGGTGTCCTATTTGTGCTTTATTATAAAATTTCGATTGCATTTTTTCTATTTTAATGACTCTTATTTACATATTCCAATGTAATGCCTCATGAGTGTTACCTGCCTCAGGAGTGTTACCACCTATAAATATCAAGTTTATAATCTTAAATCTGTCAATTAATTATATTAAATTCTGTTTTATTATCAGAGTTTTTACCTAATAATAGTAAATCTAGTAAAAGGTGCAATTAAAATTTTAATTTTTGCTTTTAAGGAGAAGTTAAACTCATGTTTAAGAAACAAAGTAACACTCATGAGACAAAATACTAGATAAAAACTAAAATTTTGAAACAAATTAATTATAATATAATTATTGGATGCAACTAAGTTTATAAGTTGTAAATTATCAATAATTTGTTACAATGATAATAGATTAAAAAAAATTACCACACTTTAAAAAAAGGTAACACTCATGAGAAAAAGTGTGACTTGACATTCAATTTTCTTAATTTTTTTAAATATTAAATAATAAACTCATAAATCAATACCTGTTTCCAGTACTGAATACTATAACAAGTTAATAACCGAATAGTTTTTTATTTTTAATCTAAGTTGTTTTTTGGTGTGATGTAAAACTGAATGGGTCAATTCATTTGAGAATGACCCTAATATTCTTTACTTATCAGAACCAACTTTTGAGGAAGGGACAAATTACAAAATGTTAAAAGGCAATAAATTTCTCTAGCAACCGTGTAAACTAATCAAAAGAAGGGGGTATTAAACTTGCATTGCATGCATACTGAAGCTGATCGTGACCTGAGTTTTACTGTTACCGAAAAAATCTCAAGCAAAGAGCGTTCAGAAAACGAGATTTTCGAGATAATGCCAAGCTTGAAAAGTTGACGGGCCAGCAATTAGAATTAACCCTACTTTAGAATCGTTCAATAGTATATAATATTCGATATAAATAGATGTAATTTATTGTTAACTGTTGTTTGCTGTTAACTGCTAACATAGTTTCTGGAAATTAGATGAAATTATGCGGCAGAAAACACAAGTGAATGAAAATGAGTTTTTTTATGCCGATACTAAATATCCGTCTTCTTTCCAGGTACTGAGTTATCTTTAATGTCATGCCCTCTTAAAAGTAAATATTTACATACTAATTTTCTTAATATATTCCTATCAACTTATGATACATTTACAATGCAACAAGTTGAATGCTGCTCTACTTTGCATAACAGTTTCTTATAACCATTATCACTCAAAGACACCAGTTAAGTAGTTAATACAGTGGATGAAAGTTAAGGAATAAATCAATATAGTGTAAAATAGCCTAATTTTTATATTTCATACATTGATACACAACAGCTTTTAAATTCTGTGTTAAAGATCTGTAAGTGTTTAAGGGGATTCCCCGTCCTACCTCGATCGGGCTAGCTAATGCTAAGTCTATGCGGAAAAAATGGTTTTGTTAAAAAAAAAGCAAAGAAATTATAGGAATATTTTGATGCAGTTTTTTTTAAAATTCATAAAACTCCAATAAAGGTGTGCTTTTAGAGGTTATTTTTTTTAAAACGGTAATTTACTTTTTTTTATTCTAAATTTTTTTCGATTGAAAAAAAGTAAATAACGTTTTTAAAAAAATAACCTCTAAAAGCACAACTTTATTGGAGTTTTATGAATTTAAAAAAAAGAAACACATCAAAATATTCCTATAATTTATTTGCTTTTTTTGGAACAAAAACCATTCTTTTTTGTGAAATTATGTCTTTGTCAGTATTCAAAGTATAATAATATTGCTTCTAAATACAAGTAAATTGTTCTGAAAAAATAATTATAGTTCAAGAGGGTAATTTAAAAATATTTATAGTATTTTTCTAGTCATTCTTTCCAAATTTAGAATTTTGTTGTTGCTTTTTGCCGTATGGCAAAATTTTCAAAAATTGAAATTATTTAAATTCCAATGCAGTTAAAAAAATCAGTATTTTTCCCATAATGTATGAGTATTAAAGATACAAATGAGTATTAAAGATACAAGATATTTTTCGGGATAAAAAAAATCATGCATTGTGGGTTAATAAAAAACATAGCTCTATAGTTGATGTTAAACTAATTAAACCAAAGATAATATAATTACAATTTTTTAAATTGAAAGGTTATACTGTATCAATATTTTTCTAATAGGAAATTTTTTTCCTCATAATTTAAACAAGTTAACGGAATATTTGTTACATTTAATTATTAATGCCCCTATATGCATACTTTTCTTCGAAAACTTGCGAACTTTTCCAATGTTTATTCTAATATTCTATAAATGTGTTTGATAGGATATGAGGTTTCCTTGAAAACATACTTCAGCAAACACAATTTAATTATTTTGTGTCTGAAAGGTTCTTTGTATACACTAAAAATCTTTTCTTTCCAGGTACTGAATTACTGAACTACTATCGGTTTGTCTTCAGAATCTTTGTGGGCTTAACTTCCAGGTGGCTTTACTTCCTCCCCCCTCTACTTGGAATGGTCATCATTTACAGCAGAGACTGTTTAATTATAATTTTGAATGATTTTTTTTGTAAAAGTCTAAGTATATTCAATAAAGAAAAATTATCTTTTAGTCCTGTATGTTCTGTTTCAATAAATTTCCATCTGACAATTACAGAATTTAATGTGTGTGTGGTTGTTGTTTTTACAAATGTTTACGAGAGAGAAGAGAAACTGTTGTGTTATGTTTTAATTATTAAAATCTATTTTATAAATATATATTGTAACTTACGGTAGAAAAATATAGGCACTTACAAACAGAAATTATTATTTTTTTTCTGTTTTGTAAATACCTATTGTAACTTATGGCAAAAAAAAAATTAACATTGTACAAAAGTTAATACAATTTAGCATTGTCTTAAATGATTTTTAAAACAAAGTATTCAATAATCTGTTCTTGAACTTTAAAAATTAAATGTTTAGTAATTAAAAATTGATTTTTACAATTTTCAGTATGTTTATCATATTATTAAATTGTTTTATCTTTATAATTTTCTAATATTCTTTCTACAACTTAAATAACTTACTATATAAGCTATAAAAAAGTTGCACAAATGATATAATTTCTTTAAAATATCAAATAATAATTTTGTGTGCATATTATTTTTATTGCAGTAATATCTATATATTACTATTCGCATTAAAAATTATATAAGCAAAATTATATTCTTTGTGCTACTTATTATAACTTTCAGTGTAAGTTATTCAAATGTTTTAAAAAGAATATTAGAAAACAATAAAGATAAAGCAATTCAGCAAAATTCACGAGGGGGGATCAATTTTCATATCAAAATTTGATATAGTACAACATTGAGAAAAATATTGTCCAATGTCATAAATCGACGTCGTGGCAATATTCCCGAGGGGGTCCATTTTTACATTGGCCAATATTGCAATCAATATTGTACCATGTCGTGAATCGACGTCGTGGCAATATTCCCAAGACAGTCCATTTTTACATTGTACAATATTGCAAACAATATTGTACAATGTTTTTTTTCAACATTGGCCAATATTTCTGTGCTACCTGGGTTACCATGCATTAAACAAGACAACGTAATTGTTATATCAAATTGTTATACCATTGTTTTGATTTCCAATACCCTTCTTAATCCAGAATGGCAAAGCAGCAGATGATAGCACGGATTATTTAAAGGGTTGATTTGGAGGGCCCCTTTACATTTTTGATGGAAAATTCCTTAAGGGGGCCCATCCAACTAAGAAAATAGGGGCCCCTACCATTACCTGCCCCCCTCTAAATCAGATCCTGGGTACGCCCTTGCCCCCCCCCCCCCCCCCGCATAATTCTTAGTAAAATGTGCGACTTGGGACGTTGTATTTAAGTACATGTTGTATTTAAATAACATAGCAGCTGTCGGTTTTGGATAAGACTTCGGTATTTATTTAAGTTTAGCGTTGGCAATTTAAAAAAAAAAAAAAAAACTAAACTGAGCGGCGCGGCTGCACTAGTTTTCCCTTAAAACCTTATTGTAACGTACTGGTTAATGATGGAGAAATTGGTAGCGTTTTTCTGGTTTATTACGATAAATTAAGTTACAGCTATTAAATATGTATAGAATTGAATGTTATTTCTTCATGAGTTCGGGAGCAGATTCGGCACACCACCAATAGGGATGGGTCGGTCCGAAAGGAACGGGTCCGAAAGACCCGTTCCTTAAAAGGAACGATCGGAGTCGGATCCGCATCTCAAAAGGACCCGTTCCTCCAATCGTTCCAACTACCTTTCTCACTACTAATCTTCGGGCATAGGGATGGGTCGGTCCGAAAGGAACGGGTCCGACGGGCAGTGACGTAGCACCCATTCACTGATGACGTCCTTCGGATCCATTTAGTGATGACGTCAACCTGTGGTCTCGTTCCGTTTCAACCAATCAGAGGGCCTCCAGCCAGGGCCATCTTGAATAGGGAACGGGCCTGAGTGCAGAAAATGTTGCGCAATCATAGTGGGCCCACAAGAGAGCATTTTCTCCTGTGAAGGAAAGTGCCGTTTTTCCTTCGCTACTTTCTGCCGAAAGTTTTTTATACATCGTGAAAATGATCTTTCAAATTTATTCAATTAAAATGTATACTAAATATTAATTTCAATTAAAATGTGTTCTAAATATTGATTTCAATAAATTAGATGCTAAATATTAGTGTATTTAAACTGAAAGATTAGGTAATCTGTAGATGTTTTTTTAATAATTTACGAACTTAAAATAAAGAAGTATTTAAAAGAAAACTGCATGTTAAATTAGCTTACTAATTTTAGGAAATTAGTAAGAAGTATAATTTTTGAAATATTATTAGAAACACATTTAAAAAAAAACATTTTTTAACAGAAAATCAGAAATAAAAACTTAAATTTTAATAAACACTAACCTTATAACTTTACAAAAGGAGATTTACAATTTGAGATCTTTTTCTTTTATTATTTATAAATATTTTTTTACTTGAAATAGTCGACAAATTATGGTTTTCTCTCTTTACTTTTTGTAAAAGGATTTCCTTTGCTTTACAACAGTTAGCAAGTCGGCTTACTATTTTTCTTTCATATAGTTTACTATAGTCACATGAAAAGATTAGAAAAAAAATTATTTATCATTTTTAACAGTACTTTAAAGAAAACTAAAAATCAAACAACCACAATTTTAAGAAACAAACATTTTATTCATCAATATTTACAATTAGAATTTGATATATTTGTTCGCTATTTGAAACAGATGACAATTTACTTTTTGTTTAGTTCCTTTACTTTTTAATAAAAATTCATCCTTCACCCTTCCTAATTACAATAATTATTGCTAAACGTTAGAAATAACTGGCAAACATTTTGTACACATTATTGTTGTCATGCTTTTACAAAAAATAATTTTTCCATCGTTTTGTACATTAAGGTTGTTTTCAGATCAGTACTTCAAAAGAATTTATCTTCATATTTTGAAATTATTGCTTCAGATAGTCACAAAAACCTAAAAAAAAAAGAAATAAGGTTATGATGACCAGATTTAAACGACATCTTTTCTCCTAGTAACACATAATCTGTAACAATACAATAATGCAATTTCATAGAGTCGAACATAAAAAAATGTGCCCTAACATTCCTCTCAAATTTATACAACGGTATGTAATGGGTTTTTAGATTTCCCTCATCAATAATATATGCTTGATATGTTAGTTACTCGTCACATGAATAATGGGATTCCTAAAAACCGAACACCAATGATAGGCCACACTATAAATAGGGTCAAATCACAGAAGTTCGGTCATTGGGATGTAAAGCTCTAGCTGGTTAGTTATAAGTTCACTCTGGTAGCTACTGGCTACTATTAAAAAATCCCAGTCTAGAGCATTATTGGGATGTATCCCTTTTAATCATTAAAAGGGACCATCATTTTAATCAGTAATAATTTCAATCATTAAAAGGGATGACCTTAAAAACCATTTTGAAATGCACATTATTTGAAGCAGTTGTCGTACATAAACAATACATATCAAAATTAAATGATAAATGATATGGTTAACGAAATCAACATTTCATCCACATGTCATATTTTGTTATAGAGTGGTTAAATTATTTCACAGAATACTTCAGCCCAGCTTTAGTGCTAGCCGATGAAACTAATCCATTCGGCTTTAACTACCAAAACATGCTTTACTCATCATGTGCATACAGTTGGAAGATTTAATCACAGTAAATGGAATATTTAATAATTTTAAAAAGAACGCATTAACCTTGATCTTCCTAAAAATTTAAAGATATATTAACTATAATTAATTTAATTAGCAGTAGCTCAAACCTTTCTTAATTCTTACACACCCTGCAATCACTGAAAACATATCAGATACCAATAAAGTGCAGACAGATATAATTCATGTCTTCCACTTCAATTCTTTAATAAGTTATGCACGCTGCATGATAGAAAATGGATATCACAAGTTCCCTGTTTTAGTTTTATTTTGCATTTAAATGTGCGAAAAATAAGAAGAGCTTCATAAAACTGCAAAACACTTTTTAGCCAATATGTATGATTTAAAACGGTTTCATAGTGAACAATAATGTCATACTTTCGATTCGAGATTTGACCTTTCAGTAAGTATGCACAATTTTTTAATGAATGAAGAGTTAAGTATTAAATAGTTAAACATTATACTCTTTGTATTCTGCATTTAAGTTCTATGCACAATGTGTTTGATAAATATATTTTTTAAAATACAAGTCAACTAAATTACTATATCAATATATACATAGAATGTAAACAAGAATCTATCATAAATTTCAAACACTTAAAAAGCAAAATAAACATCCAATACCTCAAAATTAAGGACAAATAGTCAAGGAACACATATTTTCATTTAACTATACAGTATTATTTTCATAGGTTAGTTAGTATATAATATAAAATAATCACAAATGAATGTTTGTTTACATTTTGCTTATCCTTTTCGCAAACGCATTCTAACTCGTTTCAAATCAAAATTATGCCGCCATATTTTAAGATAAATCTCAACTTGATAAAAAAAAAGAACAAAAAACATAATTAAGCACACAAAATAAGCGTTTCTAATTTCTATAACAAAATCAACCAGCTTTGTGAGTGTTCACAAAGCTCGTTAACACTAACACACACTCAATGCCATCAAAAGTCATTAATACAGTCATATAATTCGAACATAAAGAGACAAAAGCTTTCATTAAGTTACCTGTAGGTTAATTTGAAGATATTTCTTTGTTTAATTAAAAATTATCAAAGCAAACTGATACGTTACCAATTCACAACAATACACACACCATACACGCTACGCTACGATTTTGGGCCCACTAGTATTGCGCAATATCTCCGGTGGCAACCTGCAGTTAGGCCCGTTCCCTATTCAAGATGGCCCTGCTCCAGCTGATGGGTCCTTCGGACCGAATCCTTTTGGAATGAATCCTTGGAACGATGTTAGTATTGTGAAGGCTAGTGGAACGAGTGGAGGAACGATTCCTTTCGGTCCGGACCGAAGTTTAGCATTGTGAAGGCTGTGGACCGAGTGAATGAACGAATCCACTCGGTCCGGACCGAAGTTTAGCATGGTGGAGGTTGTGGACCGAGTGGAATGAACGGGTCCATTCGGTCCGGACCGAAGATTAGAATGGTAAAGGCGGTGGACCGAGTGATTGAACGATTCCTATCGTTCCGGACCGAAGATTAGCATTGTGAAGGCTGTTGGAACGAGTGGTGGAACGGTTCCTTTCGTTCCGGACGGAAGGTTAAAGCCCCGTTCAGGACAAATAATTAGTATAGGGAAGACTGTCGGGTTAATGGGGGGGGGGGGCTGTCGGGTTAATGGGGGGGGGGGGCTGTCGGGTTGATGGGGGATGTCGGGTTAATGGCATTTTTTAATGGGGGGTTGATATAAAGTGTTTGAAATCTCAGTACAATTTACATAATTTTTAAGTTATAACGGTCACTTTTAAGCTTGTTAATTATTAAATTAGGCTAAATTAATTTATAATGAAACTAGCTGTTATACCCGACGTCACACGGGTAGAGATGAAAAATAAGTTAATACTCAATTTAACCATTTTTTTTTCCCTTTCATTTGTGTTACATAAGACATAAAGATTACCCAGAATTTTCCAGAAGTCGAGTTTTCAAATAGGTTGAATTTAATTAACGTCACGCTAGAGCGCGTGGAGAGGAACGTTAATAAACGTTGCAATAATAGTAAAATTACAGAATAACAGCTCAATTAATTTATAATGAATTACTTAAATAAGTCGGGTTTTCAAATAGGTTTAATAATTAACGTTACGCTAGAGCGCGTGGAGAGGAACGTTAATAAACGTTGCAATAATAGTGAAATTACAGAATAACAGCTCAATTAATTTATAATGAAATATTTAAATAAGTCGAGTTTTCAAATAGGTTTAATAATTAACGTCACACTAGAGCGCGTGGAGAGGAATGTTAAAATACATTGCAATAATAGTAAAATTACAGAATAACAGTTAAATTAATTTATTATTACATATTTAAAAATAAGTCGAGTTTTCAAATAGGTTGAATTTAATGAACGTCACACTAGAGCGTGTTGAGAGGAACGTTAATAAACAATGCAATAATAGTAAAATTGCAGAATAACAGCTCAATTAATTTATAATGAATTACTTAAATAAGTCGGGTTTTCAAATAGGTTTAATAATTAACGTTACGCTAGAGCGCGTGGAGAGGAACGTTAATAAACGTTGCAATAATAGTGAAATTACAGAATAACAGCTCAATTAATTTATAATGAAATATTCAAAAATAAGTCGAGTTTTCAAATTGGTTTAATAATTAACGTCACACTAGAGCGCGTGGAGAGGAATGTTAAAATACATTGCAATAATAGTAAAATTACAGAATAACAGTTAAATTAATTTATAATAACATATTTAAAAATAAGTCGAGTTTTCAAATAGGTTGAATTTAATGAACGTCACACTAGAGCGTGTTGAGAGGAACGTTAATAAACAATGCAATAATAGTAAAATTACAGAACAACAGTTTAATTAATTTATAATGAAATATTTAAAAATAAGTCGAGTTTTCAAATAGGTTTAATAATTAACGTCACACTAGAGCGCGTGGAGAGGAACGTTAATAAACATTGCAATAATAGTAAAATTACAGAATAACAGTTTAATTAATTTATAATGAAATATTCAAAAATAAGTCGAGTTTTCAAATTGGTTTAATAATTAACGTCACACTAGAGCGCGTGGAGAGGAACGTTAATAAACATTGAAATAATAGTAAAATTACAGAATAACAGTTAAATTAATGAATATTATAATGATGAAATATTTAAAATTAAGTCGAGTTTTCAAATAGGTTTAATAATTAGGAGAAATAAACATTAATTTTCTTTCGAAGAAGACATGTTCTACTTTTGTAACTGAAAAACGTTTTAGGTTTAAAACTAAGCAAATGAGATGAACATATTTCACCATGCATCATCAAAACAAATTGTCATTAACCGCAGTAATTAAAGACCAGCGATAGTCTTGAATTTCTAATTAAAAAAGTAGCTTAAACAACAAAAATAATCTATACTGCATCATAAATATTTAGTCTTTCTTCCCCATCCCGCCAGTGGAAGAAAAACACCTACACGATTCCCCTAACCTAAATAAGAGGATTTCCAAGAAATTTCCCCACTTTTCGTCCCTCCCCTCTGCCCCTACACATTAACCAAACCAGCAAAACCGCACTCGCAATCCCCACTCAAGAAACATTTTCGATCCCCCCCCCCCGCCTCACACTGGGGTGAGAGGGGAGATGGGCACCAGTAGATTACAAAGAAGGGGGGGGGGCAAAAATGAGGGGTATGAAAAAGGAACGGATCCGAGGAACGGGTTCATTGGACCCGTTCCTTAAAAGGAACGTGAACGATTGGAACGAATCTTTAAAAAGAACGGCTTTTCCCATCACTAACCACCAACGCGTGCCGCGTTCGAAAGTCAAGTCTTCTCAAAACAAGTCCAACCTCCCACAGGAAGTCAACCCCCCACATCCGTTGTCCCCCACTGAGACACCACAAGGGGTCGCGGGGTCATCTCTGACATTCCTGCAAGAGACTTTGACTTCACCACGGTACAACTCCTCTCCCCTTAGAGCAGAATTTTTCACAAGTTGTTATTGTGAAAAATTCGTCAGTGCCTGACATACCAGAGAATGTGACAATTGAGCATAATAAAAAATTACACATAATATGCAAATAGACACTACAAATCATAAAACACACACAACTTCTTTTTGATAACATATATTTGAGACACTAATAATACACAACATAAGCATATAGTAAAGAACAATTAAATCAGGCTGATAATTTAACTAATGAATTATGCGACTAAGACCGTCTGCATTTACATGTTTTTTACCCGATCGATGTACAATTTTAAAATTGTACGGCTGAAGAATTAAGGGGTCTAAGGAGTCTTAAAAATGTGCAAAGAAGGAACTACAAAGTATAGTTTGATCTGTCATGTAATTATTTAACTACTCAATATACAAGTATAATTTTTTTATATGTAATTCTACAAGATTTATTTATTATAAAACAAATTTTAAAATATATGAAACTTTAGCCAAAACTAAAATAAATGATATTAAACATAAAGCTATTTTAACACATTGTGATTAGGCTTGCGCGGCAAATTCTGAGGTCAAAATTGAAAAAATCACCAAGAAAATGACTTTATATTGTACAAATATGTACAAACTAGGACTTATACCTAAATTCTCAGCTCAATTTTAATTAGAAATTATTTTAAGAACTTTTTTCTAAAAAAATTAATAAAAAAATTTAAATTTTGATTTTAAATTCATTTTTAAATAATTTCTAATTAAAATTGAGCTGAGAATTTAGGTATAAGTCCTAGTTTGCACATATTTGTACAATATAAAGTCATTTTCTTGGTCATTTTTTCAATTTTGACCTCACAATTTGCCGCGCAAGCCTAATCACAATGTGTTAAAATAGCTTTATGTTTAATATCATTTATTTTAGTTTTGGCTAAAGTTTCATAAATTTTAAAACTTGTTTTATATTAAATTAATCTTGTTGAATTACATATAAAAAAATCATACTTGTATATTGAGTATTTAAAAAATTACATGACAGATCAAACTATACTTTGTAGTTCCTTCTTTGCACATTTTTAAGACTCCTTAGACCCCTTAATGCCCAACGCATTAACCGTGGGTTGGAACTGGCGTTATTCTTCAACCATGTTAGTGGATTGTGGTCGGTTTCTATCACAAAGAAACGTCCATCTAAATAATAGTGAAGTTTCTTAATAGCAAAAACAATGCTAGCACATTCTTTTTCCGTGGTACAATAATTTAATTCGGCTTTAGCGAATTTTTTACTTAAGTACAGAACAGGATGTTCTTCTCCCAGACTGTTTCGTTGTGATAGCCAGGGGCGGACTGGCTAAGATTGGCCCACTCGGCGCAGTCAGGACTTTGGCCCATCATCTATAATAATAAAAGAAAGAGTCTGTCTGTCTGTGTGTATGTCTGAGGATCGCAAAAGACCTACTTAGACTGCTCTAAAAAAATTGAAAATTTTAATATAGATTCCTTTTAATACCTACGTAGTTTGATTGATTGAGTTTGGTTGAGATATGCGCTCGCCCGAAGGCTGCTTCATCCTCTATTAGTGTTTGCTTTTTCAAGTGTGCATGCGCCAACACGAATTTAATTTTGTTTTGATTTTGAGTGTATTTTCAAAAGTAAAAATGCCTCTAAAAGGAAGCAATGCGAAGTTAACGGGTTCCCAGTAAGGCGGAACCATACTGCGAGTACCATAATACAGGATATCGATTTGTATGTTTAATAATTAATCAAGCAGTTTTGATTAAAAGTAAAAAAATTCAATATGAAATCTAAAGGAGAAGTTTTGTTATCTTTAATTATCCTTATAACATCTATATACATTTATTTTACAAATATTCATCAAATCATCAAGCCTAGATAAGACTTGGAATTACAAGCCATGTCATCCATAGCTTTTTCATAGTCGTACTTAAAATCTCTTTCAACATATAAAAGCATTAAGTCCTCAATGCGATCTTGTCCCATGTTCGAAAGTAAACGATTTTTTATGAGCTTCAAAACTGAAAAATAGCTTTCACATGAAACTTGTGGGCATGAAAGAGCAAGATATATTTGTACGCCCTGTGCAATGAAGGGTATACGTCGGTCCATAAAGATTGAGTTCATGCAAAAGTTTGAAGGCACAAACTAAGCATCTTTTGCATTTTAGACTTTGACCTTCCATTAGTAGATTTATTTGAATTATAAAATTTGTTGGCCCCTTTCATAAAATATATGTAGCTCAGAGGCAATGTGGGCCAATGGGCCCAATTAGAACCACATATTGGGCTTAATTTGAAAGAAAAAAATCAGGCCCTTTTCATGTATAATGTATATAAGAGGCCTTAGAGGGAAAAGTGGGACCCTGCGCCCTTATTTGAAAAAAGAAAATATCGACCCCTTATGTAAAATATATATATATAGGGCTCTCAGAGGCCAAGTGACCGATTTGAACAAAATTTATAGGCCCTTTTTTATATATAATATGTATAGGGAGCCCCAGAGACAATATGGACCAATAGGCCCAAATAATAATGACATTGGGCTCAATTTGAACAAAAATTTTAGGCCCATTTTATATGTAATATATACAGGGTGTTTCAGAGGCAAAGTTGGCCCCTTGGTCCGATTGAAAAAAATGTAGGCCCCTTTTATGCTCAATGGTGGCACGCAATCGGCCCTTTAGACATAATTTAAATTTATTTCAAAAATATTAAATTGTTTTCACTTATTTTGTATGTTTTAATACACACTCAAGAATTTGTAGATTTTTCCCCACTTAAACGAATATTATATTATTATATTGTTTTTGGCCCACTTAGCAGTTTGGCCCACTCGGCGATCGCCGACTAGCCGCCCGGGCCAGTCCGCCCCTGGTGATAGCACCACACCCATTCCAAAATCAGAAGCGTCGGTCTGTACAATAAACTCCAGTTCAAAGTTAGGGGAATACAGTACCGGCTTCTCAGTTAACTTGGCTTTTAATTCGCAAAAAGCCTTCTCGCAAGCCTCATTCCATTCAGAGGTGCCGATCCCCCCCAGGTACAATGACGCAACCCCCCCCCCAGAATTTTTTAATCCCCCCCCCCCAAA
This sequence comes from Hylyphantes graminicola, assembly GCA_023701765.1. Taxonomy (NCBI): domain Eukaryota; kingdom Metazoa; phylum Arthropoda; class Arachnida; order Araneae; family Linyphiidae; genus Hylyphantes; species Hylyphantes graminicola. The sequence goes on from CM043120.1 coordinate 348,408, forward strand.
AAAAACCCTCTGTAGATTTTATATTTATATAGATGTTATGAATGAAGATATTATACATGAAACGTTATAGTAAAATATATTTTAAATACCATCGAATTGGGTAACTTTGTCCCTATGAAATAAAACGCAAGTACTGACTTTCTTCTTGAATATTTTTCTACTGATAGGTCAACGCAGAGTTGCCCCTAATTGAAAAAGGGAATCACACTTTTAATAGCTTTTATAATACGGAATTACAAATTATTTTTAATTTTCCTTTAAATAGATTTTCTTTACAGCAAAAGCTACCGGAAATCTAAGGTATCGGTAAAAGTTCCGCTCAAAATATATGTAATTATATTCTTTTTTTTTTAATCCATAAAAATAGCCGGACACGTGATCCGATCAAAAACAACTTCCAATTCCTTCCTACAATTGTTAATGCATAAAAATGCACTCTTCGCTTTTTATCTCTATTGCAACACAATTGACATCATTGACAAAAATTGACATCATAAACAAATTAGAATTATTTTACAATTTTTACAGATATAGTTTCACTTAAAAAAGTTATTATTTATTAAATTACTATCATTAAAATTAAATATTAAAAAATTCTTAAACTAAAACTTGGAACTGAACTACTTAACTAAATTCAATCACTCACACATTTGATACCTAGACGACAAGTATCTTCCTATCCTACTGTTTATAACTAAATCAATCATTTAGTTTCTCTTCGAGTATAATTTGGCTGGAAAAAGGCTTGGGCCTGAGTTGTGAGCATGTATGTTAAGTCAGATATATTATCCGAAGATCATTCATTCAAAGAAATTTTATACAAAATTCGGAATATTTATGATGTCACCTATAACACAGCGATTAAGAAATGTTTATGAGAAATAATTGTCAGCACATTGCTTTCTTCGACGCCGGGCCTCTTAAAATAGAACTATCATTTTGCATATTGTTAAAGAATTTTGTTGCGATTCCCTTAGTTAGTGTTTTAAGTGCTTAATGAATCAAATTAAAGGTTTAATTCAATTAAATTACTTACAATGTAAGTTTAATTATTAAACGGTGCAGTTCTGCAATTGTTATCATTGCAAAAAAAAATTCCATTAAATTCAACAAGATATTATCACTAATTAGGAAAACGCCCGTTCCTTCCTTGCGGTTTAGGAGGCTACGTCTAAAGACAGCTTAAACCTCAACGTGTAATTTTCCAGTATTCTCCAAATAAATATCTAGAAATCGATACTAAAAATTATTAATATAATATATCTAGTGCTTAATGAAGTGAAGGAAGGGGGTGGAGTAACGTTTTTAAAATCTAATTTCTTGAAAAATGACATCAAAATTCAAATTCTTGCTGATGTGAAGAGGGAAATCTGTTTAAAAAAATCCCGCCACTCTACCGTATTCTAACCAAGATGTGCAATTTAATATATTTAAATCTTTAGTCGTTTTTATACAAAAACATGCCAAGTAATAATTTTTGAGATCCAAGGTGCACATAAAAAAAATATAAAACAATGTTTTTCATTATTAATATTGATCAATATTTTTGGCGCCCAAAAGTGTTTAAAGTGTAAAATTTGAAACTAAAATTATCAGTAATATCAAATATAATTAACTTCTCAGTATTTGCATCCTTTAAAATTCTTTAGTATCCTTTCTTTATTCGCCTAACCTTCTGAAGGAAACAGACGCATAAACTCGTCAAAAAAGTTTATAAGAGGATCTCTGACCAAGCACACAAACCTGAAAATACATGTCACAAAACCAACCCGTCAAATGACTGTTTTACCAGCAACACACATAATTTTTAAAAATTTAATAATTTTATTAAATTCCAAAATTTAAAGCATGGGGGATTCCACCAAGGTTTATAACCAGCTACTACAGAAATATATTTTTTTAATTAAGAAATTAAAATTTCAGAAATTTTTTTACTTTAAATCACAAGCAGGGAAAACAAGTTTACATTTCTGCCAATTTGCTTTTACAGAGGGTTAACAAGATTTAAGTATTCAAATTATATAATTTCGAATATCTTACCAGAATCACTTCCATAACACTTCAAAATAAGCTCTTGGAGTATTTATAGTACAGTGCATTTTAACTTCATTTAGTTTAAAATGGATCAAATAGTATGCATTTAATAAAGGTGTACCTTTGATGCTTCCCCTCCGTTTCGAAATCAACTATCTACGAAAAAAAAAACCTTACAACTCTTCTAAGCGGGAAAATTGCACGAATGTCATTGGTTAAAAAGAAATATGCTGGAGTCATCATTTAATCGAATTGTTATACAGACTACAGACAGCAAGGCAGCTGCTGTAGTTCCCGTCACCCTTATTTGAAACATGGTATGGTATGGTATGATACATATATATTCCAGCTTGTGTGCTTGTTCAGAGAACCGCTTATAAGCTTTCGTCAAGTGGGACAGACACAGAAGGAAATTTTACAGTCACGAAGAAATGAATAACACATAGACAAATAACAACATTTATTGACAATCACAAACATCCATGCCTGACCGGGATTCGAACCCGACCTCAGCAGCTCCAAAGGCTAGTACGCTAACCATTCAGCCACCGAGGCGGCTTATTTGAAACACTTTAGGGATGGAACGCCGTTGTAAAACACCGTTGTTTTTTTTTTAAAACCGTCATCCCTACCTCTTCTTATTTGGCTGGCGGCTAGTATAGTGTTTTGTCTCTGAATGCTTAAAGAAATGATGGGTTGTTTATGGGTAATAACATGTCAGAAAGATTCGTTAGGCATACGCGATATTCTATTAATGATCTTCTTTCTGTAATGTTCTTTAAGTATTTTGGTTACCATTTTTGATTCGTGAAGGTTGCGCCCCCCCCCCCCCCCTTGAAGTCTGGGGGGGGGGGGAGATGATTATAAGGAACAAGTATTTGTTAGAGTGGTATCTTAGACAAAATAAGCCATTTTCATTGAAAATTTTCGAATTTTTTTCGACCCCCCCCCTAAAATTTCAATGACGCAGTCTGCGTCGCTGCCCCCCCTTGTAGGCACCCCTGATTCCATTTAACCTCGCACTTCTTTACTTTGCCCTTTAATGCGTCAGTCAAAGGCGCGGCAATTACAGAGTAATTGTGTATGTAACGGGAATAATACCCACACAGACCCAAAAATGCCCTGATCTCCGATTTGGAGGAGGGTGTCTTAAAATCCAGAACATCCTGGACCTTAGCTTCTGCCGGAGTACGGAATCCTTTACCCACAACATGTCCCAAATATTTCACCTGATTTTGGGCAAACTTACACTTAGAGGGTTTGATTGTGAGATTTGCTTTGGAAATCCGCTCTAGGACAGTGTTCAAGTGCTTTAAATGCAATTCCCATGATATCGAGAAAATAGCTATATCATCCAGGTAGGGCACCGCGAACTCCTCGCAACCCTTTAAAAGCTCGGCCATTAGTTTACTAAAGAAATAAGGGGCATTTTTTAACCCAAAACACATGCGCAGGGGCCTATAAGTTCCAAAACTAGTACAAAATGCGGCTAGTCTCTGTGCCCTAGGACTTAAAGCAATCTGCCAATATCCCTTTGAGAAATCAAGAACCGTTATATATTGAGCGGCCGCCACTTGCTCAACTCTTTCCTCTATGTTGGGTAACGGAAAGTACTCCGTGCGCACTAATTCATTCAAAATCCTGTAATCTATGCACGCCCTCGGATCTTTTCCTGGAACTTCAACCAAAATCATAGGTGAAACATAATCTGATTCTCCCACCTCTATAATATGCATATCTAACATACGCTGAATTTCACACCGCAAAATTTCATTTTGTCTATGCGAGGCCCTATACGGTCTGCATCGAAAAGGAGCTTCTTTAGTTAGCTCGATATCGTGCGTAACTAAATGTGTCAACCCCGGCCTATTCGAAAAACTTTTCGAAAATTTATGCAATGTCAGTCTTAGCTGATCAATTTGATGCAAATCTAATCGATTTTGTAAGTCGCTGCCTTCGATCAGATCCTCAAAATCGTATATATCTGGATTAGTATCCAAAAAAGGGAAATCCAAATCCTGATCTGCCGAAAATTTTATTTCCTCCTCACTAACTAAAAGATTGACATGCTCTGGTCTTTTGTAATACGGCTTTAACATGTTAACATGATATATGTGATCACCTTTGCCATTCCTTTCCACCACATAATTAGTATCCGACACCTTTTTTCGTATTACACAGGGCCCCATCCACTGAACGGCCATTTTACTTCTTTTTCCCGTAGCTAAAACTAACACAAGATCCCCTTCCCTGAACTCCCGTTTTATGGCGTTTTTATCGTAGCGAGCCTTATTCTTTTCTTGAGAGTCTGTCAATTTTGCGATCGCTAAATCTTGACATCTCTTCAGTCTATTTATCAGCTCGAAAACGTACTCTGTTACAGGCTCATTATCCTCTTCCGGTTCTAACCACTGCTCGTAAATCAGAGTCTCGGGGGTTCGGAGATTTTTTCCGAAAACCAACTCAGCGGGGGAGAACCCCGTGCTTTCGTGGGTCACCGTACGCAAAGCTATTAGCGCTGAGGGGAGGTGTTTTTCCCATTCATGACCCGCCTCTAAACATAGAGCGCGCAAAAGTCGTTTAATTGATCGGTGAAAACGTTCTACCGGATTAGATTGAGGATGGTAAACGGAACTATACCTCACTTTAATTCCAAAACGATCGAAGAATTCACTAGTTAAAACACTTGTGAAAGAGGTCCCTTAATCAACCTGTAACTCTCTGGGAAAACCCATGCGACTGAAAACATTAAGAAGAGCTTCAACAACAGTTACCGATCGAATGTCCGGCACGAGAATAGCCTCTGGATATTTTGAGGACATGCATATTGCGGTTATTATGTATCGGTTGCCATTAGGGCTTACTGGGAGAGGCCCACATGCGTCGATATTTATCTTGGAAAATACCTCTTGTATGACGGGGACTAATTTAAGAGGTGCTTTCTTTTTGTCATTGGGTTTACCTGCCCGTTGGCACTGGTCGCATGTTTTACAATATAACTCCATTTCTTTGAAACAACCTGGCCAAAAGAAATATCTTGTCAATTTATCTTTAGACTTAGTAGTTCCCATATGCGCCGAGGTGCCCTCATGACACAAAGCTTTAACCCTTTCCCTCAACTCTTTTGGGACAACTAACAGCCTTTTTAAGTTGCCCAATCGATCAGTTTGAATTTTTACCAGCAACCCCCTTTCTATTTCATAACTATTCTTCTCATTCCCGGAAGTTCGACTCCCCACAGTAGCAAACAGCTCTTTCAGTTCAGGACAATTTTGTTGAGCTTTTTTAAAATCCTCGTATTTAATATCGATAAGTGACATTTCAGGTGAAGTCAGATCAACCTCCGGAAGGTCTATTTGCTCCTCATTTAAGTCAGACTCGTTTATCTCATCGTCTTGCTCTTCTAAATCTTCCGTATGGAATTCCGTCTCCGTTGCGCAATTATTTGATTCAATGCGTCGTGTTTGCGACCTGGTTTGCATAGCATTTAAGTGTTCGTTGCAATTGAACTCAAAACCGTTGGTCTCTTTTATAAGTACCGTCGTTCGGTTTCCCAAAATGTACCTGCCCTCGTCTAAATAATCCGCACATACCGCAGCCTTTGTCTGGATTGTACCAAATTCTCCCTTTAACTCCACAACCGCTAAAGGTAAAGATATCTGACTAATGTCCAAAGGTTGTTTCACCCAAACTATTTCACCCGTGTATGAATCCGGGAGCACGTATTTTCTAGACACAACATCTAAAGACGAACCTGTGTCTCTCAGAAAAGTTATTTCTCTCCCATTTACGGAGCCCTTACACAAAAAAGGAGTCAGGAACGGATTAACGGTACTATCCTTTAGAAAATTAACATTTTCTCTAGATCCCGACTCTTTTCTTTGATTTAATAAGTTGGGACAATTATACCGCATATGATTCGGATTGCCACATTCAAAACATCTGAATGTTTTTCTCTTATCAAATCTTTCAAAATTTCTTTTATTTCTACCTTCTTCGTTTGAAGGTTGTTTATTATTTTCTACCCTGGGATTTCTACCAAAATTTTCTTTTTTTTCGAATTTATCATTTGATTTAGTTCTATTTCTCCCCTGCCTAACATCATCATAGTTATCTAAGAGATCAGATAGCACTGTAGCACTTTTAATGTTGGCCCACTCATCAATGAAATGATCTTTAAAGTCCCCAGAAGCCCGTTTTTTCAACTGATCAACAACCATTAGGTCTTTCAAAGCTTCGAAATTATTAACTTCCAAGCCTTGAAGCCATTCTTCCAAATAATTACGGATTTCAAAAACAAAATCTCTCCAGGTGCTATCTGATTTCTTTTTGTGTTGAACAAACTTTTGCCTAAACACCTCAGGGCTCAATTTATACCTTTTTAGCAAAAGTTTTTTTACATATTCATAATCGTTTGCTCTTTCATCAGGTTCACGAGCAATTAGTTGTACAATTTCCAAAGGCAAAAGTGTGAGCAATGAGGCCACCCAATCAGCCTCCTCAATATTGGCCCTTTTTGCCTGCCTTTCAAAAATAACTAGATAAAGACTGATGTCTGACTGATCATCAAATTTTGGCATTAATTTATGCATATCAGTCCGAGAAGACTGATATACAGGCGCTGCAGAGTTGGTTTGGGAAGTTAATTTTAGCTTTTCCAGCTCAAATTCTCTTTGTTGGGACTCCAATTCTCTTTATTGGGACTCCAATTCTCTTTGCTCGGATTCAACCCTCTGTTGGATGGTTGAATCCAGCAATGATTTCGTAAATTCTTCATCATAATCCACATCTTTAACAATCAAATCTTTTAACTCTTTAATTTTCATTGAAGAATTTACTGTCAAACCCAACTCTTCAGCGACAGCTAATATATCACATTTTTTTCCTCGCACAAGATAAGCCATTATTATTGTAGGGGGGAAATTCACATATAAGGGGAAAAAAAATCACAAGTCACAAATACCAAAATAATACACAATTGCTCGTCACACCTCTTGATAAGTCAGAGCACTTACCCTCCTTTCTGCTGGGGCAGCAAGTCCGATGACGCTGGCGCGTCCCTCCGTGAAGAGCTCTTGCTCTTATTGCTGCTGGCTCACCCGCTGGAGCCGAAGGTGAAGCCCAAAGACGCTGGTGCGTCCCTTCGATGGCGCTGCTGTGGGTGCCTGGTGCACCCGCTGGAGACGAAGATGGAGTCCAAAGACGCAGGCGCGTCTCTTCGATGGCGCTGCTGTGGGTGCCTGGTGCACCCGCTGGAGACGAAGATGGAGTCCAACGACGCAGGCGCGTCTCTTCGATGGCGCTGCTGTGGGTGCCTGGTGCACCCGCTGGAGACGAAGCACCCGCTAAGAACGAAGACAAAGTCCAGGACACGGGTGTGTCCCTCCCCTGCACTTCTCTGGATGCTGGAGCACCCGCTGGAGACGAAAGCGAATTCCAGGTCACTGGCGTGTCCCTCCGACGGCACTTCTGTGGTACTGGCGTACCCTCTATGGACGATGACAAAGTCCAGGACACGGGTGTGTCCCTCCCCTGCACTTCTGGATGCTGGCGCAATCGCTGGATTCGAAGGCGAATTCCAGGACACTGGCGTGTCCCTCCGACGACACTTCGGGGGTACTGGCGTACTCGCTGGGAACGAAGACGAAGTCCAGGACACGGGTGTGTCCCTCCCCTGCACTTCTCTGGATGCTGGTGCACCCGCTGGATTCGAAGGCGAATTCCAGGACACTGGCGTGACCCTCCGACTCAACTTCTCTGGATGCTGGTGCACCCGCTGGATTCGAAGGCGAATTCCAGGACACTGGCGTGACCCTCCGACTCAACTTCTCTGGTACTGGCGTACCCACTGGGAACGAAGACAAAGTCCAGAACACGGATGTGTTCCTCCCCTGCACTTCTCTGGATGCTGGTGCACCCGCTGAACACTACTTTGAAATACCGCGGTGCATCACACGCCGAATCAGCTCCATAATCTTAACCGCTGGCACCAAATTAAATATACTAGCTGTAACGTACTGGTTAATGATGGAGAAATTGGTAGCGTTTTTCTGGTTTATTACGATAAATTAAGTTACAGCTATTAAATATGTACAGAATTGAATGTTATTTCTTCATGAGTTCGGGAGCAGATTCGGCACACCACCAACGCGTGCCGCGTTCGAAAGTCAAGTCTTCTCAAAACAAGTCCAACCTCCCACAGGAAGTCAACCCCCCACATCCGTTGTCCCCCACTGAGACACCACAAGGGGTCGCGGGGTCATCTCTGACATTCCTGCAAGAGACTTTGACTTCACCACGGTACACTTATTATATTTAAATTCAATGAATGCTCGAAGTAAGATAATGAATTTTTCCCCCTAACCAGGAGGAGGGTGACTTAAAAGAAGCCCACCAAGAGATCCGGCGGCTGAAGGAGCGGCTGGACTCGCAGGAAGCCCTCTACAAGGACCTCCTCAAGGCAGTGGAAGAGATCAAGAAGAAGGAAATTCTTCCATTTCCACAGCCATTTGTCTCTAATATGGAGGATGGCATGCTAGTAAGATTTGAACAAATCTGTCAGTTTTTAAATAATTTTGAAAATTAAATGTAGATCTTACTATCTTAAATGAAGCCCTACAATCTGTAGAGTGGAATAATAAATAGTACGAGCAAAATAAGAACATTAAGGCACATAATCCACACAATGTGTAATTTTAAAAAAAATGAAGTCCAAGGACCATTCATTTTTTAACGAATTAGTACCTGCAAATGGAATCAAGGTACATGGAAAAAGGCTTCAAACAATAGTTTGCACCCATAAGACTTAATACAACTAAATCAAATTGCCCCACTTAATTAAAAAAACCCTACTCATAAAAAGCACCGGTTCCCCCCAGGGCGACTCCAGCAGTGATGACGGCGGGCTGTCCCTTCTCCTGGCCAAGGTGGAGAAAGTGGAAAATATCACGAGTGGAGTCCAAGAGGAACTCGAGAGTGAAAGGAGAGTGAGGCGCCATTTGGAGGTAAAAAAAAAAGGTTCCTTTTATGTCATTCCAGAAAATGGAATGATAATCTAACTAAACAAAAAAATGACTAATAAAAGGGCATGACTAATAAAGGGCACATTATGGCATTATGTGCAACATGGAATTTTAAAACACACATATAATATAGTAATGTTATGATGATAAGTAAAAAATAATTATTTTGTACTAATTTAAAATAAAAGTATGTTATCATACATTGCTGTGAATTCGCAAACGATGGAAAATGGATCAGTGTGAAATGTCATTGAACTGCATTCATCAAAATGTAGTACGAAAATAGAAAAAAAATTGCAAATTTGCCAATTTCTTTTTTTATTTATTAAATTCTAGTTTTTGGACATTTGAAAAACAGTCCCCTTTCTAACACTATAAGAACTGTTTTTCTTTTTCTTTTCTTTTTTTTAAATTCTGAGTTAAAATTGCTATTCATTCTTTCTTCACATAACCTCCATACAAACTGGGTTTGCACATTTACACCCCCCTCCTATAAATATGCGGAAATTGTGTGGCCATTTTTTCGCCGTTCGTGTTGATGTCTCGGCTCATTTCACTCCAGGAAGACCTGAACGCGACCCGGCACGACGTCCGGATGCTGAACGACAAATTCGAGATGGCGGCAATCGTCAACAGGACCCTGTTCGAGGACAGAAACGAAACGAGGTACGCACAAAACTTCTTTATGGAGGCAGTGCTGTATTCGGAACATTCGTTCGTGCATAAGGATATAATATACATAAAAATATGCTATACACTATAATTAAAATTTCTAAAGAAAGATAATGGCTAACTTGAATGAATAGGAAAAAGTACAAAAAATAAAGATTTTTTTTAAATAAATCCCATGTAAAGAATTTACAAACGTATTTTCGTAATTTTTGTATAAAAAATATCAAATTCATAAGAAATCAGAGAGCATACGCCAATCCAAATGTTAAACATTTTTTGAAGTATACCAAAAGTGAAACGCTTTTTTTTCCCCCGAAGGCCGGAATGATTGTCTCGTCAGTGTTTAAATAAAAACTTGAAGGTGATCAGCCAGATCTCTTCAGTACAGCCCTGCTTGCTTATGAAGAAATCTTTTTTTTATTTATTTCCACAGAGAAAGAGATGAGGACAAAGTCACGCATTTCGTAGAGGAACTTGAATACCTCCGGACCATTTTGACTGACTTGAGAGAGAATTCGACGGACGCAACGACACTCGGCGCGGCTCGGCTGGACGAACTGGAAGCGAGGGTGGACGTACTCGCGAATGCCAGCGAGTGGATGGAAGCAAAAATGAGGAGAGACATACAAAATATACAGAGTATGTTTGCTTTGTTCTCCATTTACGAATGTCCTAATTTGATTGGAATAAAAATATAAAGCTCAAAAGCGTGACTTCCCCCAGCATTATTTATCTCCATGCGTGAAATACACTCTAAAGATATTCGAACTATGCCCTTAAGTTCAGTGCTGAAAGTGCGGGTAGACACGGGGTGACGCGTCACCCCACTTTTCAAGAAAATGCATGGCCATCCATCCCCCCACTTCTTGTATCTCTCAAATACATAATCCATTGAGGGGGGGATGGGCATGGCATTCTAATTGAAGGCATCCCCCCACTTATTTTTTTCCCACTTTCTCCGCTGCTTAAGTTGTAAGTGAAAAAATATTAAACAATGTGCCTTTTTTTGCATTGAAGGTTATTAGTTACCTCTAACTCTATTATTTTTATGTTTAGATGATCCGAATTTTCTGTCTTTATATTTTGCTTTTCAATAGTTGCAGATAAATATAATATCTCTTAGGTTTCAACTAATCGCAACAAAGTAGTATTGAATTTTAAAAGAGAAGCACTTAAAAAGATAGTGGATCCGAGGAATAGGCCTCTATATGTCAAGACAGAAGGTCAATAAATTATTGAAGAATATGTGAATGTCCAAGGGCTTAGTTGTGATGCCGGGTTTCGAATCACACAACCTTTCATCGCGTCGGTCTATTGAAAATAAGGATTTAAATTACAATAAGCTAAGCGTCACACCAAACCAGCAAATGCATCTTCACGACGGATTGAAGCTAAAAGAAGTAATGGTGCTGACGTTAATACGTTCCAATCGACGCTAATACGTTTAGACGTCGGGAACAAGTTTGGGAGATACCGGTTTTAAACTGCTAACGAATTTAAGAAAAGGGTTCAAAAAACAAGATGGCGCTAGCTGCGAAGGAGGGTCGATTTAAACCTTTCTACTATCTTAATTTATTTAAAGGCTATCTACCAATCTTAATAGTATTTTCATACTTATCGATAACGGAAAACAGGGCCGTAAGAGGGGAAAACGGGCGAAATGAGTGGCTTTATACGGTCGATAGCACGGGAAATTTTCGTAAAAAGTTATGTTTTTTTTTTTGCAGCGCAGATAGATGCCCTTGCCCAGGTACAGCTGGACGAGCGCCTCACTCCATCGGAGATCCGGAACCTGACTTTTGAGGTGTTCGCCCCCCTCGACCAGAGAGTGGCCCTCATCAGCGAAGATCTCGCCATCGCCGAGCACAGGGTGGACTCCCTGGAGAAGGCCACCAGACACAAACTGAAAGGTACGCCGTATGCCGGGTGTATTTCAAGGAGATAAACCGCAGTTAGGCACGCCTCTTCGATAGACAGATCATATAGACATCCTTTACACCATGATTCAATCTATTTAGGTACTTACTAACTAGATCTAAAACTTTTTACATTTGGTGTGGTGCATGAGGTATAACACCTACCTTATGTCCCATCCACCAGTGTGTCCGTTCTCTTCTCTCTCTCGGTCTCCATTTTTTTTTATTCATTTATATACTTGGTCTATCTTAAGGTAATGTTTATAAAAATGGATTGGGTTTCAGAAAAATTATCATGTATGGTGACTTAAACAAGATTAAGTTAATGAATCTACTTTTGGCATTTTATAGACATCGATTCAAAATTGCGGGATGCCACCCACTTCTGGAACGCCACCCTGTCTGCGATGGACAAACACGTGCCCAGGGGAGAGAGGTTGGAAGAAGCTGTTGAGAACGACGGAGTCTTTGGAGGTAAAACTATAAAACATAAAAATGTTCTCCATCTTGTTATCAGTTTCATTTAGAAATATTTCTTGAAAAGCATTACTGCCCGTTTGTATTGCACGATAGTTCGACTGGGACCTTTGAGGCTGTTACCACACACGCAACCTCATCAACAACTAGGTGGCGCTGATTTACCGCCCATGTTCCTACCACAATTGCAGATTACAACGTTAATGGTAGTATATAAGCCGAGATAATTCATCTCCGCCTTGAGGATCCTTTCGGCACACAATGGGTTATCGAGGCCGCTACACCTTTATAAATACCGTGTCATCCTGAGCGGAAGTTTGGGTTCCACTGCCGGATGGACGGCAGATAAATCCAACCACTAAATTTTATACGAGGTCTGCTTGGGTATGTTCGTTCGGTGTACGTTCGAGTTGTGTCTGACGCAAGATCTTTTATCCATTTTAACAGTTTCTGAGCATTTTAAAGGGAAAAATCTTTTCGAATCAACCGTAATGCAGAAAAGTTCTCTATTTTTTACGGCTTTATTTTTGACCACTCAGCTACCAGTTTAAAACCATCTATTAGACGTGCTTTTTTAGAAGTGTTTAAAAATCTTTGTGCTGTATGTGTCGTGCTAACCATGTGTACTTGTGTCTCGCCAGACGAGTGCGGCGCTCCGCCGCAAAGCCCGGACCCCCACCTGCTGATCTTCCCGGAGGAGGGGGGCCGGCTGGGGTTCGCGTGCCGCCCCCCTGGCGCCTACGTCCTCGCCCCCGCGGACAGCGTGATGAGCTGCGCCCGGTCCGAGTGGACGGGCCGCCTGCCAGAGTGCAGGAGGCTGCCGACAGAAGAGGACTTCCAAGGCAAGCGACATTTTTAGGCCCCTTATCATATCACTTTTGTTTTCATCCATTAGGATTCACTGAACATGTCTCACTCACTGTTGTTCATTCCTGCAGCCATGGAGTCGCCCCCTAGCGATCCGTGCGCGAACTCTTTCGGCCCCGTGCCGGATCCCTCAGGGTGCGCCACCTACTTCGAGTGCGGGGGGCGGCCGACGCAGCGGAAGAGGTGCCCGGAAGGACAGCTGTTCGACCCCGGGTCGATGAGCTGCCAACCAGCACACTCGGTCCGGTGCCGAACAGGTAGGAGACTCTAAAATTAATTAATGGTCGTTGAATGCCAAAAATCTAAAGGAATAAACAAAAGAAATGAACTTTGGTTTATGCCTTATTCATTTTAAATAGTTAACAATGGGGAAAAACAGCTGGTTCTAGTTGGCAAACATCACAGCAATAACAACAATCAATATCTGGTCATTTATTGGTAAAAGCGTTACTACTTGTCAGAAAAAAAATCGATTGTTCCATATTCCTAACAAGAGAATACAAAATCTTAGGGCTCAGAAAATTGTACGGTTTCTCATGCTGCCGCCTACATTTATACAACAAAACTAAAAGCCGACCTGATAGTTTATTGAGGAATGGAGGAGGATTCGTGGATAAGACACACTGTTAATGACCCATCTTTTATTTTTTTGCTGTTCTAAATGAAGCTGTTTGGGAAGGAAAATTGCCGAAAATATTTAGGAATAATGTAAGAAGTCAGAATTCCATTCCATATTTCAGCATCATACACAATCGAACAGACATGAGACTGACTTCGCTAAGCAAGGGCTCCTCCCTGTGTTCATTCGATATGAAAAGTTATTTTCGGGTGCTGAATGACTTTTTTATGCATTGAAATCAAATAATAATCCTTTAAAATAAGCCCAAATGCTTGTGCTAGAGATTTGTCGATTGCAGAAAAAAAAAGATGCCAGGTGTTTTTTTTTTTTTTTTTTTTTTGGTAACACCATTTACATCCCTCCTCTTCGGGTGTGGTGTAACTGTAAAGGTGAAAAGACTTCCGCCGTATGTTGTTTTTTTTTCCTTTTCGAGTAGAAAAAAAAACATAGGCATACTCCATACGGCATATGGAGTGATTTACTGGAATCCGAAAAATCCAACTGGCAAGAAAATTGAAACAACTGAACTATTGGAAGAGTGTCATTATACGGCAACTTAGCAAGTTGCTGTTTTTCTTCACTTATTTTTAGCTTTATTCTATTATTGCATAAAATCAGCAATCATGATGTTCTTTAAAATAGGAAGTCATAGCCAGAAGAATTTATAAGAAAATGTCCCAGATTGAGACATTCAGCGAAAAGTTTAACACCAAAGTCTTTAAAATCGCGTGATGTAGCGTGTGAGCCGAGTATCGCCACGCAGACAAGCTCAAGCCTGATGTGTTAAGGGCAGAAAATAGTCCGGCAAACCGTCCAAATCAAAACTTTCAAAACTATTAATTTTGAGAAACGTGATGTGAGGTGACGGGGGGAGGGGGCCGAGCCGAATATCATGAAATATCACCAGGAGGGGGTCAAAAATCGTCAACAGCGCACACCATAATTTAGGGACGCCCCGTAAGCTAAAGTGGGTCTCGCTTGTCCCTGAACCCTCTTCTCTCTCTCCCCAGAAGACCCCTGGGCGGACGCGGTGCCGGCCATCGTGGTGGATCCCCCGGTGGACGCGCCACACAGCGGGCTGGGGACGGGGGCGAGGGGCGAGCTCGTCGTGCACCCGCGCACCTCCCTCGTCCTGCACTGCCTCCACCCGGCCGGGAGACCGCTCCCGAAATGGAGGGTCAGGAAGGTGAGAGAGTGTTTTATTTTTTCGAGAGTGTTTATTATAAGGTTGTAATTTTTTCATCTTGGCTGATTGAATTCGTGTGTTTCTAATTACCTGTCCTAAATATTTAGTAGCATGGAACGAGTCCTCCTATGTCGATGTCAACATCAACATTGGAGGAGTTGTTCCATGCTTTCATGTTAGTAAATATTTAGGAAATCTGTTTTGACACATTTTATGCTGACAGATTTGAAAATACGAAGCTCGCGTCACAGAAGGCGCTGGCGACACGCTTTCAAACTGCGCAAAATGTGTCTGGATAGGAGGCTAGGATTTGCGATTCTTTTTTCTAATGCGCATAAATCTGGCGTGAAAGTGCTTCAAGGTGATGGTTACTGCAACACATACCATTGTTTTCCCGATACGAATTTTAGTAACAGGAAAGTTGACAATTTTATTTTAGAACACATTATTTCTTAATATGTATAATGCACTATGAAACAGTACGAAAAAGCTAATAAAGTCACTTGTAACTTATCTATGCGTGTTGGTTTCGTGCGTGACTTTTTCTGGAATTGCTTTGCATAAGGTTGTAATTTTTTCCTCTTTAGAAATGAAGTGTGAGTGATAAGTGTTCCACTATCAAGTATTCTTTTTAAATGATCAGACTCTCAAGTGGAGTTACTTATTTCGTCTGAATGTGTTGTTTTGCAGATCCAGGCACTTGGGGCGGAGGGTGACGCAGAGGGCGTGTCCGTGGGCTTTGTCGCGCCGGAGCCGAACCGGACCCGGCACTCGATCCGCATCCCCGGGGCGTCCCCCGAGGACAGCGGGGTGTACGAGTGCGTCACTCCCAGGGGACGGGCCAACAGGGTCACGCTCGTCGTCAAGAGTGAGTGCCCTCTACCTTGTCCATACAGAATGCGAGCTTCGAAAGCATTTTCCTCCCCCATGCTGTTTTCTTCGAAACGGCGTGAGCGTGTTTCCCCCCACACTACTTGGGTCTGAACTGTTCGGATTTTTAACCTCATAACAGAACCTCAAACGCATTAAGTTTAGAAAAGCGATGCTCATCCCGTTTCCTAGAGAACAAAGCGAAGGAATCGGGGAAGAAAGTCTTTTCGAGGCTCACAGAGTAAATAGACGACTTATAACACAATTTCTGTTATCTATTAATTGAATTGCGAAACTCTGGCATACAGAATCTCCGAATATCCTAAATTGCCCACCCCAAATTCCTAATTTTTTTTATGACTCCATCTATCTTTAAATCGCTGAAATCTGGTGATTCTATAAGCACGCAACCCAGCAACCTAAAATCGTCAGGTAGGCAATGTAGTTGACAGAATTCGTGAATAAATATGAAAACAAAAGCAGGTTTTGAATAAAATATATTTTTCTTAAAATAGACCCTTAGCAATGTGCACTTGCACATAGTTTTTTTTTTAAAGTTAGTTGCACACATTTCTGCTAAATTTCTTTATCCAATTTCGAACACTGGTGATGAACACCTCGGTTAGCGTGCAAACGCTCTACCTTATGAATGCACAGATACTTCGTTGAACACCATCCGTTCATAAGGATGAATGGGGCAAGGACAGGACACGTGGAGGTATCCTCCGTGGAATGACACATTCACGAACCGCCGCCACTTCGGCAAGTTGGAGAGGAAATCTGGCTATATTCTACTCTTTGGCGGTGCATTTCACCCAGCTTGCCGTTTTACGAATGGACGGCCAGAACGTTGTCTTCTCTCCCATATACAAACCATGACACACC
The DNA here is from genome assembly GCA_023701765.1 of Hylyphantes graminicola. Taxonomy (NCBI): domain Eukaryota; kingdom Metazoa; phylum Arthropoda; class Arachnida; order Araneae; family Linyphiidae; genus Hylyphantes; species Hylyphantes graminicola. The sequence continues at coordinate 364,956 of CM043120.1, forward strand.
ATATTATAATTATATTTAAAATAATCGAGATCCGGAAATGGACGGATTCAATAATGCTATTCCTATTGTCGCATCATCACAGCGAAATTCAATAATAATTCTACACATTAAACCCAAATGCGTCATACCCATCGAAATCCAAAGTACCAACGATCTACAATATATATTCTGGGCGAACTGCTAGGCGACGCACGCAGCGAAAAAGGCGTTCATGTACACTGTCGTTTTGCAGGCGTGGTGTGTCCGCCCCTGCCGCCACCCGCCTACCACCGGCCCCACCCGGAGGGGGAGGCGCGCGTCCTCTCCACCCTGGCGGAGGTGCGGTGCCACGACGGACGCCCCGCCACCGCCCGATGCACCGCCGAGGGGACCTGGGACGCGCCATGCGACCCCGCCCCCCAGGAAGAAGGTGAGTGACGCGCGAGGGTGGGAAGTGCCTTTTATGATGGGCGTGCCATCAAATGGCTATTGATTTGCTATATTGCCCATCTCATCTTATCTATTATCTCATATTGCATTTACATGTCTTTATCAAACCCACTATCCAAAAGTCTGATTTCCTACACCACATTAAGATCCTCCGCCCTTCGTGGGGCTATCTCTGAAGAATGCATAAAACCCACCGGGTTCATGCAGATCATCCATACCCCGATACAAGATACCTGCGCGATGTTGGGTTCTTGTTCCGGTGTATAACTACTCGTCAGAACAAGGGATCACTAGCCGAATGAGCCTTGATGAGTATGACATGTCCCTTCTAACGGCCCTCTTTCCAGATGATGCGTACCCGTGGGGCTGCCCCCCGCTGCCCGTGGGAGTCCTGTTCGAGCTGAACGGGGGCGGCCGCTCCGTCCTGTTCCGCTGCGGCCCGGGCTCGTGGCTGGTCGGGCCCGCATTCACCCGGTGCCAGGAGGACGGGTGGTGGACGCACGCGCAGCTGCCCGAGTGCCACCACACGGCCCTGTAGCGCACGAGAGTTCACCAGCAGGAATGGTCAAGGGGCCATCACTCATTGAACTCTAAGCATGGACTATGACTCATGTGAACTCGAATTAGATATCGATGAGCTTGCTTTCATTTTTATATTTATAAAAAAAAAGTTTGATATTCTGCAAGTACTTGTTTACTGTGAGCCACGAAATGTAACGACACTATAGAAAATTATTGAAAGTTATTTTTGAGTGGGCAACTTTGCAGGGGGTGGCGCGTATGAGTGGATGCCGTCTCTTGCCTGCAATCCGAGTCCGGCCCGGACTCGTACCGCTCTACTCCGCGATGTGAATCCGTCGAACGCTTCTAGCGGCAGGGAGCATTGTTACAATGGCTGCTCACATATTTCAAAAAATGGAAATGCGGCCAATTCGTTGGCCGAACTTCTACCAAAGATAGGAATCCATAATTAAGCTGACGATGATTTTCGTAGGGAGAACTAACGAGCGGATTTACATTTAGCATCCTTATAATGAGCTTAAACGAATACAAAAAACAAATTGGCTGATAATTCAACAAATATTTAGTCCATCATATATAGATTTTTCAAAGACCCTCCATTAAACCATAAACATTTTAATAATTGTTTTTATCTCTCCAAATATCGAAGCAAAGATCTGGTAAAAGTGCCCACACAACTTTTAGGTTTGGTGTCGCCATCTCTTGTTAAAAGAAGGAAACGATTATTTGCCTGACCAAAGGAGGAGGAAAAAATAGTTTTCTTTATTTTTCAAAATACGTTTTTCGTTCATTATCAATGAATATTACCTGGTAATATTATTATCAATTTGTTTTAATGGAAATGGAAGAAGTATTTGCATGTTAATTTTAAGCCAAAGGGATCAGTGTAGTATTCAGTAATTCAACCTAAGGGCCATTTTTTTTTAAAGAAACATTATTAATTAAGACCTGTTGTGTAAAGAAAGAAGTGGCAAGGAAAAAACATAGACGGAAACACTTTTCATTTGATCGCCTCCCATGATTGCCAAACGCACACCCCCTTTTCCCTGATCTGACCACACATTGTGATCATTCATGAATTAGTATTCATCAAAACTCAATTTTGAACCTTGCTCAACATAACATTAACTGCATATTTATTCCGTACACTGTGTGCAACACACTACAGTAAGACACTGTATTTTTGTCACATTCTGAAAAAATCTAGGCTTTTATTAGATTTTAAGCCATGTTACAAATAGCACCACCAGACTAAAGAAGTTGAGTTAAGCTGTGCCGTAAAATAATATTTTGTGAACAAGTGTCCATAGCTTTAGTTTAAAAAAATGTATTAACCATTTGTGATAATTCAAGATTGTACATATCAGCAATAACATCATTTACAACTTTACCTTACTAGTCATGGTTCTGTCAAAACACAGCATTCGGGCCAGACGTAAAGCACCAACGTTTCGAAATAGGTAATTGGCATGCTCCAATCTTCACACTTGAGATCAAAACTTGATTTTTAGTCTTTCAACTCTTCAACAGTGTTCTGTCGTCTACTGCTTATTCGAATACTTATCTATATTTATAGAGAGAGAATGAAAAACAATAATTTCAACAAAAATAACTTTAATGGTGGTCAAAAGAAAATCACCAATACAGTTCAATAATTACTTTCCCTTCTTCAGAAACTAAAAAAAGCATGTTTTTAATACATAAAGGCCTCATACAATGGGCAGTTTGACTTCACTGTTATTGATTGAAAGATACATCAGGATTTTTTCAAAGTATAAAAGAAAGAGATCTAGCATGTTGAGCGAGTGATTTTTAATGATGTTAAATTCAATGTTAGTAAATTTATCATACAGACAAAATCGGGGTGCAACTGGACTTCAAGAAGCCCATTAAAAGAGATGCAATTATATTGGTCAAATCAATTAATTTTAAGTAACTTCAAATTTATAGGTATATTTCCTCAAGTGATAAGCATATGTGTGATTTACGTAAATAAAATACGGACTCCAATCTTCAAATGAACCACCGGTTCCCCAAATGAAGATAATTCAGTTTGTAACAAAGACAACAGCTTTTATTTCTTATGACTACGCACAAGTTAGCAAAATCTTGATTCACAAAAATTCCAAGCTATTTTTTACAAGAACAAAGTATTAACTGCTATGGGAGAAGTGGTACTGTTTTTTAAACGAATATCAAAATAAGAATTAATGTATAAAAATAATGATCATTAAAAATATCGATTTCTTTAACGAACAGCAACAATATGTTTTGTTTCCTACTAAAATGTTTACATGTATAAATATATTGTTAAACTAAAATTATTGCTATAATCAGCCTTGAGACAATTAAAAAATTGTGTAACACTAATTACATTAATTTTTGAATGGCCACTATCAAAATAAGTCACAAGAGAAGACGTAAAAGAATGATTTTGGGAAAAACACAATGAAAAAAACTTCATTTCTTGGGGGAAAGCAAAAACAGTAGCATTTGGGTTGAAAAACGCAAGAATCTGCCGCAGAAAGTGTGGCTTGTTTTTGATGAGTCATATATATGTAAGCAAATATAAATTATTTTATTTCCTTCCATGTGTTGTTGTCATGATCACCCCTCCAACAGTCTTTCCTTTTGATCGTACATTCAAAATAATGCATACACAAGGGTCCACCAGAGCAGACTTCTTGCATCTGTCCTCTACTCCCGTCCATGACGGAACTTCCTTAGCATGGATCATCGCACTTCCTTTCATGAAACACAGGTCCACACTTCCTTTCTCTATCTCCTTTGGACGTCAGCTCTGCTTGTCGGTGGTGAGGTCCGGGGAGGAGAGCGCCCTGAGGGGGACCCCCTCGATGGCGTGCTGGTGGCGCTTCTTGAGGCGCGCGCCCGCCGTGTACCCCAGCACGCCACCCCCGGCCACGCACCCCACACACCCTGCCTGCAGGGAGAGAGGGATCAAGTCAGGACCACAGATCATGGTAAAAGTATTAGAGATGCTGATCGATCACATGACCTCCAATGGTAGCGCCAGGACACGCATGGGGCAAAGATTTTCAAAGGGCAAACAGGCCAGTGTTACCACTACTTTGAGGAGAAAGTTGCTACGGCGTCAAATACCATTTCATACCAAAATTGCAACAAAATTACTAGAAAAGCGTTTCAGGTATATTTTTTTTCACTTAAGTCACTTATTAAGGTTTTTTTTAAAAAATAATTTTAGTATGGAATGATATTTTTTCGCTGATGCTGCAGCGATTTTTTCCTTAAAGTGGTGGCAACACTGACCAGTTTGCCCTCTAAAATTCTTAGCCATGCGTGTCTGGTGACCTTTGGAGGTCACGTGATCAGTCGCTCCAATTCTTTTACACTATGATCTCTATAGTTGGAAGTGTATAACAAATATTATTATAAAAGATGCCATCACTCTGTTCTAAAGCCTTCTAACAAATGTTTACTTCATTTAAGCCCTATGGGAGAGTAAGACCCAAGTGCACCTTGGGTTAGGGAACAAATCTAAATAATTGACAGGTTTCAGCGTACTTAGGTAGAGAGGTGGCTAACAGGGTATGTCCTGTGATACTTCACGACCACCAACACCGACCATTACGATTTTTGTTTTAGTGAACTTGCGCTGTGTGCAAAGAACTTAGGGAATGGATTCATTGAAAAAGTTTTAAATCTCATTCGAAATACGTACATATACGTACTTTATTGCTAGATTATAATTGTTATTATTTGGTTACTCATGAAAAATTAAATTAGTAAAAAGAAGTTGTATATGAATTGTACATGCAACTGAGAAGTTGAATAAAATTATAAACTTAGATGTTTGCAATTTGTTTTATAAAGCCAAATGTATTCAATGTAATATGGTGAGTAATTATCTAATAGTAATAAAAATATAAAAAGAAAAGCCATCCTTAATAAGCAAACATATTGCCCCTACTTTGATGCCTCAAAGATGTTGGTTTTCAAAAAGTTCATTGAATATCGATTCGCCTTTAACACAAGAATCATGACAACTCGTAGCTTCTGAGAGCTGGCCAATGCTCTTCTCAATGCCAGAGGTAGCTTCGTTTGTAATCAGTTTCGTCTGGGCCAATAAAGATATGTTGTGACCAAGCCAAACAAGGTTGTTGAACACAAGTTACCATTATGCCAAGGTTATCATGATTCTGTCAGTGACTGACTTTCTGTCACTTTGCAACCTTTGTGGGCGCACTTTCCACTTCCCCACTCGACTAGCTGCCAAGGAAATGGTGAGAAAGAACCTTGGTTCTTATTCCCTCCATCCCACTTCTTAGTGCATCCAAGATAAATAAGAATCAAGGTCAACCACCACTGTTTCCTTGACAACTTGTGGAGAAGTGAAAAAGTGTGTTATCCAGGTTTGCAATGTTGACACGTCTAGGGGAGTGGGTATCCATATTCAGTGACTCATAACCATAGAGATCTTAATAAAAGTATTAGAGTGGAAGTCACGTGACCTGTCTATGCTAACGACGGGACGAGCATGGGGGGCCGCCATCTTAGAGTTCGGGACCAACTTTTTAAAGTGGAAAGTGCTTGGAAAAAAATGAATTTAATTCTAAAATATTAAAAAAATACCATAAAAATACTTGCTGCATTTTGGAATATTTTTAGTGACTTTAAAAGAACTTGAAACGCTTTTCTAGTATTTTTATAATATTTATTTTGTAATTTTAGAATTAAATTTTATTTTTTGCGTATTCTTCTTCTTAATGTGGCTGCGATGTCTACAAGTTGCCAGTGTTGCCATCTCATAAAGAAAAAGAATGCTAGGCAAAAAATAAAATTTAATTCTAAAATTACAAAATAAATATTATAAAAATGCTAGAAAAGCATTTCAAGTTCTTTTAAAGTCACTAAAAATATTCCAAAATGCAGCAAGTATTTTTATGGTATTTTTTTAATATTTTAGAATTAAATTCATTTTTTTCCAAGCACTTTCCACTTTAAAAAGTTGGTCCCGAACTCTAAGATGGCGGCCCCCCATGCTCGTCCCGTCGTTAGCATAGACAGGTCACGTGACTTCCACTCTAATACTTTTATTAAGATCTCTATGCTTGTAACACAGACAAAACACCATCCCACTCACCAGCTTGAGCCCCGCGAGCGCTCCCACGGGTCCCAGGAGGACCCCCCCGATGAGGGCGCCCGCCAGGGGGAGGGAGGTGGCCTGGAGGAGAGCGGCCCGCCTCAGGTGCCCCGCCCCCGCGTGCACGTTCTCCCGCGCCTCCGCCACGTTGGCCTGGATGCTGTCCACGCTCTCCTGCTGGCGGAACACCTGGGGGAGAGATATATGGAAGTGAAACAACACACACACACCAAATAAGAAGTGGGAACTTAAGGGGGAATGGCAGTGCAGGACCGGGGGTCTCCAAACTCAAGTGCCTCAATGTTAATCCAATGGGGAAAAAACTATTTTCGCTGCCACATTTCTCCGGCTGTATTGACTATTTTTACAAGCGGATTTTTTTATGTGATAAATGTAGCTGATTTACAGGTCCCGACAATCCCACTTTTTGAAATTGCTTGGAATATTTTGTGTAAAATAATTTATTGAATACTAAAAAAAATATTCGTACTAATTTCAAAAAGTGGAGAGATAGAGACCTGTAAGTCACCTACATTTATCACATAAAAAATCCGCTTGTAAAAATATTCAATACAGCCGGAGAAATGTGGCAAAGAAAATAATTTTTTCCCATTGGATTAACATTGAGGCACTTGAGTTTGGAGACCCCAGGTCCTGCACACCCATTCCCCCTTAAGGTCAGATGAGCTGATTGCCCCGGACCTCCAGACCAAAGTGTTTCAGTGTTCATCCAAAGGAGAAGAAATTATTTTCCAACCCACATTTCTCCAGCTATATTGAATATTTTTACAAATGATTTTTCTTTATATATTAAAAGGAAGCTGACTTACAGAGCTTCATCATCCCACTCTTTGAAAAGGGTGCAAATATAGTTTTTAAGCGTTTGATAAATAATTTTAAACAAAATATTGGAGCAAATTTCAAAAAGTGGGATTATAGAGACATGCTAATCAACTACATTCATAATATAAAAATTCATTTGTAAAAATATTCAATATAGCTGAGAAATGCGAGTTAGAAAATTTCTCCTCCATTCCTTCTGGCACTTAAACTCAAATAGAAAGGAGGCCATAAATAGGAATAATCCTGGAATCCTCTTCCACCAGAGTGAATTCACTTGCACAGACTCTTAAAACCACTATTCAAAAATAAAAAAGGTAGGGTACTAGTACTAAAACAAAACTATGAACTGTCATAACTCAACTCCACACAACTTATAAACAAGTGAAAGGAAAAAGCCAACCAAGTTTGGGGGGAAATAAGTGAATATTTCTAAGGAGAAATAGAGGGAATTCTGTCTGTTGAGACAAACAGCAGGGCACAAATAGGTAGGGCTGGATTTAAGAGTAAGCCACTATAGAGTTCATTTGATTCTTTAGATCATTTTTTTAAACTTAATACCATTAATTTTTACTACTTTGGCCTACAAAAGGAGAGAGTTCGTCGGTGATATTCCAGGGTGGCTACAGAAATTGAAATGTAAAATTCCCTGAGATTTCCCTGATTTCCAGAATATTTTCAAAAAATTTCCCTGAGATTTCAAATGTTGTTTAAAAACTAATTTTTGAAGTAATGCATATAAAAATAACTTAAAAACAAAAATAAAATGACTAACTTTTCATTTATTTTTCCATAGCAAAAAAGGAGGTGTGATTTTCATCTTTTTTCCCAACACAAAATATATATTTCCTACAGTGGTTCTTGATATTTTCATAAAGTAAACATTTCACAAATTCTGCATTTATAACTTCACTATCGTTTTCACCAGAACTAAAAAAGTTCCCAATTTTAGATGTTTTTCAACACTTTCAGTGTGTTTCTTCAAGTTGATGTGATTTTTAATGTCATTTGAACCACCATGAGCAATTTTAATATCACAAGCACACAATGCGCAGAAAGGGAAATTGGGTCCTTTCCGAGAAATTCCGATGCATGGGAATTGAGTCTAAAAAAAACTTGATTATAATGTTTAGTTTTCTGACTTCCTGATGTGTACATCTTTAAAATAATACACGAATATAAACGAAAGCGGAATTCACTAGCATTTTTATAGCATACTTACAAACGAAACCATAGAGAACGAAACAATAACAATAAACAAACTCATTCCAATCCGAGCGCGCTTCCGCTAAAAATGGGTTGGTCCGTAGTGAACGGGTCCAAAAGAACGGATCCATAAATGAAACGATAATCTGGATCCTCTATATCGTGTCGAATGAAAGACCTGTTACACAAAACTCCTTCCGAGATCGCTGGTAATGGGTCGGTCCAGAGTGAACGAGGTCAAACGAACGGATCCACAAAAGGATCTGTTCCTCTACTTCGAAAAAAAACCACGTTATTTTAAAAATTGGGGGGTTAATTGGTAAATTTCCCTGATATTCTAAGGATTGCGAATTTCCCTGAGAATTCCCTGATTTCCCGGTCTTGTCGCCACCCTGTATTCTTTTTGAAACATAAAACTAAGTTTGGATGAAACTACAATAATTTAAAGTATCAATAAACTGCATGACCAAAAGGGTTATAAATGTGACTTTTTTTTAGAATTGTTTCATTCAAAATTCATTAAGTTAAATGAAAAAAACCTTTAAATGAGTTAAAACGTTTAATTTAATGTCAAATAATCCAGGGGTCGACATCTAAATTTTGCTGATTTTAAAGAAACTTGGTGGATTTGTTCTTTAGACCCCATATAATAGGTATTTGGTTAATACTTATTATGTGGGGTCCATGGTAGCCCTAATCTAAAAGAAGAATAAAAAGCAAGAGATTATAGGTATTTTACTTTAGGTTGATAAAAGAACATTTGCCTTTTTTTTGTGCATTTCATCAGTTACTTTTAAAACTACAGCATTTCAAATTTTTGTCCAAAAAATGAAGTCCCATAAAATACTTAGTTGACTAGTGCAAAATATATGTTTGTATTTATGCTTTATTGCCTGCAATGTAGTTAAAATCATCTTTAAAAAATAAATATGATAATTTTTAAAAGACTTTGATGTGTACTTAGAAAGTGTCAAATAACTAAAAAAAAAAAAAAAAAACTAGAAGGAGTCTTAAGTAAATAGCACCATTAAAATCTAATTGAAAAATATTAGAACAAAAACTGTAAAAAAAATAGTGGGCTTGAGTTTTTATTTCTTTGTTGAGGAATTGCAGCCTCAAAAAAAAAAAAAAAAAAAAAAAAAATTCAAACACATCACTTCAAATGCCACAAAATATAGTAATGCAGTAATAACATAGTTAACAATTAAACGGTTTTTAAATACAATATGAAACCTATTTTGTTGGTTATAATATTTATTTTAACTCCTCCTTTCCAAATAAATAAATGATACTATCATTATACATTTACAGTTCATAATTCGTTGCGTTTTTAAAATATTCAAATAATTAATACAGTAGGTAATCATAAATTAAGTACCTATAAATTAAGCTAATCTATAATAATAAAAGAAAGAGTCTGTCTGTGTGTCTGTGGATCGCAAAAGCCCTACTTAGACTGCTCTAAAAAATTCGAAATTTTTAATATAGATTCCTTTTAATACCTACGTGTGCACCTGAGGCTCAGTTTTTTCATATGTGATTGCAATTTTTAATTAATATAATTAGTTTAAAAAAAAACGTCATCCACGTGGGATTACGGGACCATAACAGGGGTTGAAAATACATGGACCGGGCCCAAACGAGGGCTTGACGCCATCATCTATTAGTTTGATTGATTGAGTTTGGTTGAGATATGAGCTCACCCAAAGGCTGCTTCATCCTCTATTAGTGTTTGCTTTTTTAAGTTCGCATGCGCCAACACAAATTTAATTTTGTTTTGATTTTAAGTGTATTTTCACAAGTAAGCAAAGCATGCCTCTAAAAGGAAGCAATGCGAAGTTAACAGGTTCCAAGTAAGGCGGGACCATACAGCTAGTATTTAGATAAATGAAACATTTAATAAATAGTTAAGACAATTAAATATTTATAAATGTAACTAAACAAATAATAATTTTACTAAATGAATAATAATTTATGAAATAATTGTTTCTTGTTTATCAAACTGTTTTTTCCCCAACAATTGTAAGGTCATTTTCTACCACTTTTGTTCAAAGTGTGTAAAGTGTGGCAGGCACCTTATAAGTGGGGGGAGAGAGACTAGCAAGTTGTTAGAAGAGTCAGGGGGCAATAAAATGATGAGGGTTGGAGATGAAAGATGGATGGGCAAGCAACTGCCAAAACAAAAAAAAATTCTAGAGGTCTAACAATAACTTGAACTAGAAGTTTCCATGTCTTTAGAACTCTCTTAGTTTATAAAATTTTGGATACAAAAAAATAGAAAATAGCATAGAAAAAATTTAACATACAAGTCTGAAAAAAAAGATAGTATTGAGAGGGATATCATTCAATGTGCAGAATGTTCGGCAAGATTGTCTCTTTTCAAACTGTGCACAACTACATTACTTGTGCTGATGAAGACAATTGGTGGATTGTTATGGTGTGGGAACTAAACATAGAAGTAAGTGACTATTAAGCTAATAATAACCTTTTATTGGCAGAAATAATGTGCATGCTGCGCCCCCTCAGCATGTTTTATGTGCAATCCAAACTCTGTAGATAACTTCAGATAAGGCTCAATTTTACAAAATTCGTTCAAATTCTAAAGCACAAATTAATTAGACCCAGGAAATCTACAAACAATGTTGAATAAAGAACCCCGTTGGAAAATGAAAGATTTTGCAAAAGAAATTCTGTAATAAGTCATAAACACACATAAAACATTCTTTGAAATGTAATGATATTAAAAAATCTTTCCATTAGTTTATAAATTTTATTGATGTGGGATATTTTAGATATGTTCAATCTTATTTGACTCTCTTGCTCTAACTTACATAGACAAGGAAACAACAAGAGATGGAAGAATGTTGTAACTAGGCAACATTTATTTATTCTTATCCTGATTACACCATCCGAATAATTAAAAATCGGATGAAAGTCTGAATTAAACAAGGTATTTATTAACTGAAAAATTACTTGATAACAATGCTTTATAGGAATATCCAACTGTTAATTTGAATAGCCAGTTTAGAATGGAATATTGTTTGTTCCAAAAGGAGTTTAACTGTAATTATCTATTATATTTTTTAGATTGAAAAACAAACAGGATTCATTGTTTCATTCAGTTAATTTTAATATGAACTTCATTTATAAGTATTAAATATATTCAGTCTGAATTAAACAAGGTATTTATTAACTGAAAAATTACTTGATAACAATGCTTTATAGGAATATCCAACTGTTAATTTGAATAGCCAGTTTAGAATGGAATATTGTTTGTTCCAAAAGGAGTTTAACTGTAATTATCTATTATATTTTTTAGATTGAAAAACAAACAGGATTCATTGTTTCATTCAGTTAATTTTAATATGAACTTCATTTATAAGTATTAAATATATGATGTATAGTATGATTATATGCTGCATTTATTATTAGAATATTTAAAAACTAACTATACACAGTAAACATATAATGATAGTTTCCTGCATTTATTTGGAAAGGGGAGTAAAAATAGATATTGTGCCAAACAAAATAAGCTTCATATTGCATTTAAAAAATATTTTTAAAAGTTCTATAACCAAGCACTAGGTTTAAAAGTAATTGATAAAATACAAAAAAAGTCAAATGTTCGCATATCTACTTAAAAAACAAATCCACTAAATTTCATTAAAATCGGCCAACGTCAGGTACCAAATTGATAAGAATGACAAAGAATGATCAATTTATGACCTTTTAGAAATCAAGTGGAAAAAACACTGGCAGTGAAATGATGGGTTAATATTTCAGTTCCTTATGCCTCTTAGGTGGTTGAATTGTTTGGCAAACATTATAAACAGCCGAAATATCTAGCTTTTGAATAAATTGCCTAACCGCAGCCCTTGAAAATTTGCCACTCTGGGGTACAGTCTACTAAGGAACACAGTTTTGAGTTAGAGATCCAGGAAGAACATTCAACTTGAATTAAAATTACAAAGCCGACAAATAGATGTCAAGCCCTGGTCGTTTGCTGGCGACTTTGCCCAATAGAATTTACAATTGCTGAAAGTCACCAATGAAAGAGATCTTAGTCATACTTTGGAGAATATGCAACAGCACCCCTTCAAAGAACTTGAACAAGTCAATAAAAACAAGACTGCTCTAAATGAGTGCACTTTGATAATTGAAGTATATAGTGGAAGAACATGCTAGGTGACTATTTTTTTTTTAATTGTGATGATTTATGTGTCCAGAACCATATTATCCCCTCAGTTAAAGATTACAGGTTTCACTTTTTATATTAATTTTAGGTAAGGTATACTTTTTACTGTTTCCAAGTACCGTTTACAGATTAAACAAACTGTTAAGTTAATGGATCACAGTACAAACTTAAATATTTAAAGCCCATTTTCAATTATTTGTTTCACAAAGCACGTTCTTCAGCCACACTCTTCCATTGAGACACCCGTTTTAAAAAGGGGTAACATTCATTAGAAGCGTTTTCCACTACAATTTAAATAAAACCCACTTTGGTAAGAGAAAAAGCTTGTTTGGAAATGGAACATAATTATTTAACAGTGAAATAGTATTTTCTACATTTGTCCATGGTAAACTAAAACTAGCAAAACCATAGAGATCTTAATTAGAGTATTAGAGTGGAGGATCACGTGACCTCCAATACTAACGACGGGACGAGCATGGAGGTTGCCATCATAGAGATAGGGACCAAAATTAGTATGGTATGGGGGAAGTGTTGCCAACACTTAAAGTAGAAAGTGCTAAGAAAAAAATAAAATTTAATTCTAAAATGTTAAAAAATACTATAAAAATACTAGCTGCATTTTGAAATACTTTTCGTGACATTAAAAGAACTTGATTTGTTTTTCTAGTATTTTATAATATATATTTTTTTTTTTAAAATTAGAATTATCTTTTATTTTTCCGAGTATTCTTCTTCTTAATGTGGCAGTAGAGGCGGCTAGTTGCCAGTGTTGCCATCACATAAAGAAGAAGAATACTCAGAAAAATGACTAGTATGCGGCTAGTATTTTTATGGTATTTTTTTACATTTTAGAATTAAATTTTTTTTCTAAGCACTTTCAGTGTTGGTAACACTTTTCCCACACCATACCAATTTAGGTCCCCATCTCTATGATGGCGGCCTCCATGCTCGCCACGTCGTTAGCATTCGAGGTCATGTGATCCTCCACTCTAATACTTTAAATAAGATCTCTATGAACAAAACAAACTAAACTGCACACAACAAATTGTAGGGTAAAGCAAACTCAAGAAAAAGTGAGAGAAGGAATTGTTCTCAGTGTGTTAAAGTAGAAGGAATTATATTCCTTCATGCCAAATATCAGGACAGGTGAAGGCAGTGCATACCATCATGGAGAACTGGCGCATGAGGCCGTGCAGCTCCAGGAGTTCGCGGCGCAGGAACGACCAGGCGTCCGCCGTGGCCCCTGGCTTGTCCTCCAGCAGCTGCCCCACCTGGCAGAAGAAGGGGGAAAGAAAAATCATTGTAGGAACCGACACCCAGGACTGGACAAAAAGAAAACAACGGGAAATATTAAACATATCTTTATTATTTATCTATGCTGGTGGCCTCAAGCGCCACTTGAGCATTAGGAGACTTAAGTCAAGTTATATTACTAAGTATAATATAATAAGTATAATATATATATGAATAAGTTATATTACTTATTAAAGAGCGTGTATCTATTGCATTTTAAGGGGTGGAGGGACGCATAAATCCATCTAATGAGGTGTATATTAAAATATATCCATATTCATAAACATATTAATTTTCAAACTTCCAAAAAGAAAGAAAAAACTGCAATAAGGAAACCTAATTAAATATATTAATAATATACTATCGGCAAGATGAAAAAAAAAGTTTCATTAACACACATTTTAGAGAAAAATATAAGTTTATTCAACATGTCCTTGATTAGGATTTCTAGCAATTTTTTTTTTTAATTGCAAAATACACAATTTCAATACATTTTTAGATTTAATTTTTAATACTATTTACAACTCAAATGTGATCTTAAAAATTTTAATGAAATTTAAAAAAATGTGTTTAGAATTTAAAATATTTGCAAAGAAACCAAAATAACGCTTTTACAAAATCGAATATTCCTCAGAAGATTCATAGGTGACATTTCCAGAGGAAAATCCCATAATTTCTTTTTTTTAAAATCATGCCTAGCAAAAACAATAAGATAGAAATGGGCAAAAAATACAGAATCTATTTTGGAAGGATTGCCTCCCTGTCAGTCCACCTGCAGCTCAGGTGGTTGCTCCTCCTCCTGGCCGGGGGCGCTGGTGTCGCACACCACCTCCGGGATGTGGGGCAGGTCCAGGGTGGCGTCCTCCACCAGGGGGCCCAGCACGTCCGAGTGGACGGACATGAAGCACGAGAGCACCTCCACCGCGTCCCGCAGGGGGCCCTCCACGCGCCCGTGGAACAGCTCCTGGTCGCACTCCAGCACCTGCAGGGGGGGGGGGGACAGAAGTGAGGTGTCAAGAATGTGAAGAAAACAAGTTGGTTTGTTACAGAATCTGTCACTTACACCGCTTCCACACAACACATTTACGCTCAACAGGTAACATGCTAATACCCCAGAAAGAAATTCGCCAAACAGGACCTTTGGCTAGTTCTAATTCAAACTTTCATAAGCCGAAATTAATAATTGTCTTTAATCTTCTTTTGCAGATTTGAAAATTAATCTTTATCGTTTGCTAATTTTTGAAGTTCAACAACGAATGATGTTTTTTTTAAAAATAAATACCTTTATGCAGCCACAAATTTACATTTCGAAAAATAAATGAGTAAAATTGTTGCTTTAAAAATAAAAGCGAAACTTTGCATATTTTACTATGCAAGTTTAGAATTTTTAATGCACCTTTCTTCATTCATATATAATGGACCTTCAAAGTAACTTTATTGTGCTATTGCAACAATCCAAATTGAATTATATCACAAACATAAATATATTTTTTTCAAGAATTTATTTTTATTTTTAATAAAGTTTCTCGGACGTTTGATGTCATGGCAACAGAGAAAATATTGGAAAAAAATAGAATTTGCATGTTATTTCAATGTAGATTAAAATTTTAGTTATTTAAATTTTAAATAAACTTCTAATTTAATTTTTTTAATGAAATTTAGAATGTAGCCTAAACTGATTTTTTTGCTTCAAAATGAAGCATCCCACTTGTTTGTGAGACTTCTGGTTCGTTCTGTGAAAGTGGGTGACAGACAGACAGACTGAACGAATATAAAACCTTCCACTTTTTACGTTTTAAACGTAGTGAGAAAGCTAACATTGTGACTAGGAAGCAGTCCAAAGAGATTTTCCAGTAAGAATAAAAAAATATTAGCTATGCAACTCCTGCTGTGTTAAATATTGAATACTAGCATTAAAATTTCATAACAGTATAAAATAAGATTGCTAGCACTCAGTTGATTATAGTGAGAAATAACTGGCAAGTAAAGATCTTTAATGAAGGAAATGAACTGTCAGCAGAGTAGTCCAATCATGAAATATTTCGGCAACACTGCTTGTTCAACCTGCTGTGTGCAACTTGATCAACCACATAACTACTTAGGATGTCAACAGGCAGGTAGGATAAAACAAAACACTCATTGGAAATGGAAGGTGGTGGGGTTGCTAAAAAAAAAGGCACTAAATACACACCATTTAAAAATCCAAATATCTTTTTTGTATGCTTTCCTTCAAAGGATGAGCAGACAAAAAAATGAAAACAGTGCCTGCCAAATGAATATAATGTCTGTCCACAGCTGCGAAGGATAGAGAGATGGAATGAAAATACTACCAACATCATTAGAAAAAGCGATGATAGCTCCTGTGAACCCAATTTCTTTCTTTCTTTTTTTTTTTGTAAACAGCCTTTTGTAACAGCCAAACTTTTGTAAACAGCAAGTAAAAAACAACTTTTAATTTAAAAAGAATATATTCATGACACACATTGTGATGGGAAAATATAAATAAATGCAAGACTTCTGGGTCCACCCTGAACCCCATGTTTATCATCCTCTCAACAACAATAAAAAGTAATCCCGAAAGAGCCGCTAAGCTTCTGAACCTTAGCGTCTATTTCGGGATTACTTTTAATTGTCTGAAGAAGCTTTAATGTGTGAGAGAAATCTAAAAACACCCGACAGATGCTGCCCGACCTGCCTGTGGAGGTTGTCCAGCTCGGCCAGGTCCTGCTTGAGCAGCTTGACGGTGTTGGCGGCCTTCAGCTGCTCCCCCCGCAGCTCCAGGGGGCGGTGCTGCAGCTGCTCCAGCCGCTCACTCTGCTCGTTCAGCAGCCGCACGTGCAGGGGGATGGCCACGCCCACCACCTGCAAGAGGGAAGGAGATGAGTGTTCAAACGAGGGATATTTTTACGAAAAACCTAATGATCATCCAAGGGGCACCCACTATGAAGTACTTTTAATAAGGAACTCGCACAAAATTGGAGAACCACACCACCAGCAAAAACACAGGGACCAGTAAGTAGAGTGAAACTTCTGTCAAGTAATATTTTTAAGAGTGCCTTGGGGGATCCCAAAATAGAGTCCTCGTTCTAATGAATAAGAACCCTAAACAAAGTCTGTGCATTTATGGGGGAGATGGGCATTTAAAAAAAGAAAAACTGGGGGGAAAAATGAGAGTAAAAGTGCATCCCTTCCACAAAACGGAGATAAGGTAGGAAGGAAATCTGTTTTTGGAGTCCTAACAATTTATTTATCAGACAGAGCATCACACACAAAAGTATAAGCTTATAGGATGGCTGAGAAGAGAACAGAACCTGCAAAGTTATCCTTCTAGTCTGATGCCTTAACCCACCAGGCCAGTGCGAGTTAAGTTATGTTTCATGAAATGTTGTCAATCATGCACAAAAACATTTAAATACTGAATAACCAACAGTATTTGTTTAATAGTAATCTGCACTAGAAATCTTAAGATTTTAATTACATTTCGATTACAATATGCTTACGAAAATAGCCTACATAAAACCTTGATGTAAAAGTACATAATGTTTAGCTCGACAAAGATTAATAGACAGGTTAAAAGTTTAAAACAAGAAAATCGTCTTGAAGGCAATGAAAGCTATCCAAAAAATAACTCATTTCATCAAGTTTTAAAAAATTACTTCTAAATAAAATGAGATATTTCTCGATAATTCCATTTGACGCAGTTTCAAAATAAATGATAAAAAACTTTACCATTTCTGATTGATAAAAAGTATGAATAGATATAAAGTTAAAGTCATGCAAGCACCCTAAGCCCATGTCATTTTCATTGAGCAAATCCTCTTTTAATAGGAATATTGGTGAAGTGCATGAATAAATCCTGGAAGTGTCCCACCTGGTCGAGGGCGAACTTGAGCCTCCTGAAGGGCCTCTTGGGCGGGTCCTCCTCCTCCTCCATCAGCAGCCCATCCGCCTCCTGGAACAACATAAACATACAACAACCTGCGACTGACAGCATGAAATAGAGCCACCATGGAGGGACACTTTTGCTCGCAGGGTTCATACAACTCTTGCCAACCCAAATTCCAGGCAGCATTCTAAGTTAGATTCAGTTTTTAAAAAACTTTAAGTTTTTAGCTAAAGTTTTATCCAAACAGATAACACCGCCAAAATCGGTAGGATGACAATGCTTCACTTAGTATCAACGCATGATGTGTGATACACAAGACAGCAAGATTTTGAAACATTACAAAAAGTTCTTTGCCTTTTGTGTGTGCTCAAGCAATGAAAGGATTTTTAACCCACTAATGCATACTGTTACCGTTTGGTAACAAGTAACATAATCCACTTTATTCTATTAAATTCGAGCTCCTCCTAGACAAATCTATTTTTTTTTCATCTAATGCATTTCATTTTAAAGTTTTAGTTACTAATAATCCTCATAGATGACAGTAGTAAAAGTGTATTCAAAATTAAAGAGTGAGGTTATTAACTTTTGTGAAATTACATTTTTGGCAGCATTCAAAGAATATATATTATTAATATTAGTACTAAATACTAATAAATTGTTTTGAAAAATTAATCATAGTTAAAAAGGGTTATTTTGAAATATTTTTAGTAGTTTTCTAGTCATTCTTATCAAAATTGGAATTTGGCAGTTGGTTTTTGTCACATGGAAAAACATGACATATAATATATTTTTTGGGGATGAAAATAAAAACTCATGCATTAGAGGGTTAACCAAAGAATAAAAAGGATTTTTTTTAAAATAAAAACATAAAATTTTTTAAACAATTCTATTTCACACAAATCTAAACAATTTTATTCAATTTCTATTTTAAAACATTTTTAAAATAATGTTTTTTATATATGTATTATGTTCCTCGTATTATAATGATATTTGAGCCATTAAAGCCATATTATTGATGATTATACTATGATTACTTTAACTGTTGAATGCAGCTTCAATAATAAGTATGGTATTTTAAATAACATTTGTATTTTGTGTTAAATTAACAATTTTTCCTGACTTCCTTAAACTTGCTTGTGAGAACGTACTTAAAAATCTAACAGGAAAATATAATCGTTAAACTATAATATTTGACAAAACGCATAATATTTAAGCATTCTACTATCAACTTACCTAGTCAGAAAGAAAGAAAATTTTTAATTTTTGGAAAAATTAAACGAGTTTTCTTATCTAAATTTAGAAGTTCGCAGTAATCGTAGATTTTTTTTGTTCTCTTTGTTTGGAATTTTAGAACAGAAACTTCTATGTTTTTGTTTATTTCCGGAGAATACTGCCAGATGTTGATGATCGAAAATTACTATGGATTCCCATCCATACTAAGACTTACATAATGTTTTTAAACAGGCATGCGCTTATTATTTTGGAGGTGCATGCGTTAGAAAAACCACTATTTGATGGGAAAAATTCCTTTGAATGTCCCCTTAAAGGCGCACGGTGTTTTCACTCAAAATGCATGCCTTTTTTCAAAGAGTTTTAAAACAATGTGTAGACTAGCATGAAAAGGTAAAAGCATGATATCTTTAAAAAAAATTGTACTTCAAAACATATTAGAAACATTAAAAAAAAATTAATTAAGAAATCATTTTTAATATTTTCTTCAAAATTTTTAATTTTTTTGTGTGAAGAGCCTCCAAAAAAATTCTGATATCGAATTCGGCAATCAAAACGAAAACAACATATGATAAGGGAGGCGGTATAGTTTCCGGTTTTCATTTCACAATTTTTAATATTTATAAAGTTCTCTGTTTACTAAAATGATAGTCTTCTGGTAGATTTTTTTAATTAGAAATTCGAAAAGTACAGACTCTATTTGTTCAAGACTTTTCAAACGCTCACTATGCTCAGCTTACAAGACGGTGACCAAGACCTTTTGGCAGTGGATTCATCTAAAGTAATTAAAATACCAAATATCAACAATTTTTTTAATTGTCTCCTTTGTGTATTTCAATTTTGAGTTAGTTGACTTTTTATTGCACTTGCTTAAATTGACAATCACTAGCCTTGTTAGATTTTTAGCCATATCCGTTCGTCTAACTTTATTAGTAAACAAACCAGTGATTTTTTTTTCATTGCGGAGTTGTAATCTGTTTTTATGTGCAATAGTCTTGAATCCATATAAATTTAATTTTTCACAACACTTACTCGATAATCAAAACTACAGATGTTGGATTAACTACATTCTTTAAGATGCCATTTACTAGTAAGAGCAGTAGTGAAAGTGGGAAAAAAATAAGTGGGGGATGCCTTTTATTAGAATGCCATGCCCCATCCCCCCAGTGGGGGATGGATAGCCGTTTTCTTGAAAAGTTGGGTGACGTATCACCCTGCGTCTCCCCCCGCCGCATGCAGCAATGAGTAAGAGTTTATATCATCATCCTTAGTAAATTCCTCTGCCGCAGTACCCCTTGGCATTGAACAATGAACCAGCTGGATCAACAGCTGTAAGAGCTAGTCTCCAGGGGTCATTTCGGTTTAGATGAGCAGTAATGAAAACATTTGCTAAATATTAATTTACCTTCATTTTAAATGGGGAGCTAAGCTACGTAATAAGCTTAATATTTGAAGAGTACAAGGGAAAAAACAAATTCATTGCATAGGAATTTGTCTGCATTGGGTTTCTTTGGCAACAATGACGAGTCATCGCCTACACAGGTGGTAGGAAACCGGTTACTCACCTTGTTTTTCTCTGGCGGTAACCCTGATTCGTACCAGAGATCAGTGGACACAAGTCGCACGTTTAGACCGTGAAAGAAAAACCGATTTCCTTTTCACCAATGTCTGCCCAGCACATCAGAATTGGGGAAAATTGCTATGCCATGAAGTTGTTTTTCCCCTCTATTCTTCATTTGAATATAAAAATAAATACCCTTACAGGTGAAAGCTATTTAATGAGTGTCGTGTTTTGCAGGGTCGCTCTGACACGGTGGACCTGTCCGACCAGTCCCTGGTGGTGGACATCTCGGACGCCCTCAGCGAGCGCGACAAGGTCAAGTTCACCGTGCACACAAAGGTATTGCACCCCTTTTCCAAGAGAAGCCCCAACATATGGTTCATTTTTAGCTTGCTCGACATTCACGAGATAGAGGTGAAATGCTCTTCCATGTGTGTACATGGAGGGCATAACATGCATATTCGCCTGAAGTGTGTCGTGATCGTATAGGGATTTAATCAGGTAAAATTGGAGTGTGACATATCATATAGAGGGCACCACAAACCAGACATTGTATCATGTGTTATATTGAAATATCCTTTTTTATGTAACCCATTGGAGGCCTCAAAGGGATCGGTATCTATTGAATAAGGAGTTATCCGGGTGCTTGAACTGTAGTGCTCTTTACGTGGATCACATTTACGCAACCAGACAACAAAGATATCCCCAAAGTAACCCAAAACAAAGGAATCCAAATCCAACATGGAATAGTGTTCTGGGGTGGGCATTGGAGCCACCAAAGAGAATGAATTAAAATAGAGACTTATGTTCCCTCTGCTGCAGGGATCCAAAATAAACATGTGTTGTTGCGATTATCTGTTTTTATCTGTGCATGCTCTAGTTCCATGTTGGAGTAACAATACAGAATAGTAGTAACACACAATACACATCCAATTCCAACTTGACGACTTTGGACACTATTTTACTTATATTATTTAGCATACAAAATGCATTGCAATCAAAGTTCCTTTTTAATATATATATATATATATATATATATATATATATTTGGTAAAAACCTCAACCCTTGGGTAACAAATGAATGAGTTCTCTATCAAATATTCCCTCCTCATAATATACCCTTTCTTAATCTAATTTATCCAATCAAAGTAGGGGTTACGCAAGTAGCTGAATCATCTATTTTAATGTCTTTATTAAAGTGTATTATTCTTTGTAAGAACTTTCCTTTTAATGGGAGGAGAGATAACAGTTTGAGTGTAAAAAAATTAACCAACTCATTCAAAATGTTTTTTTTTTTCTGTCAAAGTATTTTGGAATGACATTTTTTAAATGAAATAACCCAATGAAGCATCATCTCATTCATTAGATTTGTCTCAGTTTTCTTTCAATCACACAATTGATTCCTCAGCAGTCGATTGTAAATAAATTGTGACTTGAATGAATCCGATCTTTTCCTTTTGCAGACCACCCTCCCGTCGTTCAGCAAGCCCGACTTCTCTGTGGTGAGGCAGCACGAGGAATTCGTGTGGCTGCACGACTCCTTCGAGGAGAACGAGAAGTACGCAGGATTCACGGTAACACACACTTCTCTTCTTAATCACATGGCTAATTCCTCGCAAAATTACCCTTTCTGTTATCTGTAGGATAAGTCCCTTGTGTAAAACGTGATTATCACTACAACTTTTAACTTAAATGAAAAACAATTAGCGAAATAGCTGTTCCACAC
This sequence comes from Hylyphantes graminicola, assembly GCA_023701765.1. NCBI lineage: Eukaryota > Metazoa > Arthropoda > Arachnida > Araneae > Linyphiidae > Hylyphantes > Hylyphantes graminicola. Next base: position 386,966 of record CM043120.1, read on the forward strand.
TTGATGCAACAAAATGTTTATTTAATTTGATTTATTTTTCAATTTTATAAAGATTTTTAAAATTGAGAGTCACACTACAGTGACATGAAATTATCCACATGTAAAAATAAAGCAGAATCTGTGCATCTCCAATCCTAAACAGGAAATTATTTAAAACTCCTATACATTAAGCAATATTTCTTGTTAGAATGACTTGGAGTTGTTTTCCCCATCATAAACATTTTAATAAAACATGTGCTTTGAAAAGCAAAAGTAGGTTCATTTTTTTAACATACCTTAAAATCCTTTATATCTGAAAAAAGAGAAATATTCATATAAATTCATTATACAATGTGTGGTTTTCCCTAGAAAGCTAAAGGCAGTCTCTGTTGTTTAACTCTACTGATTCTTCTTTGCAGATCCCCCCTGCTCCCCCGTGCCCTGACTTTGATGCGTCGAGGGAGAAGCTGCACAAGCTGAGTGAGGGTGAGGGTTCCATGACCAAGGAGGAGTTCCTCAAGATGAAGCAGGAGCTCGAGATGTGAGATCACCCCTCCCTTACTCTCTCATAATGATTGTTGCTTGTACTGCATCCAACAAAGATGATTAGCCACCACTTCTGTCATATCCTCCCTCATTTTTTTCCCCCATCTTTGCAAAGATTGTTTTTTTTTAAAGGATATCATTTTATGTGTGTAGATGGGAGGTTTATTGTACTCTACTGTTTGACTTACTCTACAACACAATAGGCACATTTGTATAAAATTTTCAATTCCGAACATTTAATCTACACAATTAGATTTTGAATTGTTTAAAGTACTCTATTTTTTAAATTTAGTGTTAAACTTATTCAAAACTTTTTCTTAAATGTCTTTAAAACAAAAACTTTTCTTAGGAGTTGTAAGTATTTTGCATTATTTTTAAGCCTTTTCTGGGTAAAGTAAAATCTTAAAAAAAAAAAAAATCTAATGAAATAACAATTTAAAATCTACTAAAACTGGGTTTTCAAAGTAAAGCTCTATATGTTTTTTGCTGTTTCAATTAAAATTAATACAGTCGAACCCCGCTATAGTGAACCCTCTACGGAACCAACAATTGGTTCACTATATCCGAGGGTTCACTATATCCAATTTTCTGGAACAAAGTATTATACGATATATTTATATATCGCTATATTTTTATACGCTTTTATAAGAATAATAAGGATTTTGCATACCTGGAATTAATTGAATAAATAATTTAATTATTTAATAAATTTTTGAAAAATTAATCAATTTTTGAAATTTTCTCACAATAATTATTGGTACTAAAAGAATGTAAATACATATAATTAAGTAATAATGAATTTAATTTGTTACCTCTATAATCTATATGCCTACGTTCTGTGAAATAAGTTGGTAATTTTGGATTGTTTACGATTTCTCAAGGAAATAAGAGTAACAGATAAGTGCATGTGAATGGGACAATTGGACAGTTCCACTTATCCCCAGTTTTCAAGGGGTAGTTGAAAAGAAAGAATGTATAGCTGGGAAGATGAATGGCTTCATTCAACTCCGGAGAAGAAGTTGCAACACCAGTGCGTATTGTCGTACAAGCCGTGATAAATCGTCCAGGAAAGGGCTTTGTCGTATTATGGAGACAAGCCTTCCACAAAAGTGTGGATAGGTAGGGATGTGAAGTATGAATAATGGTTTGAAAAGAAAGGGTGATTCCTGGAACCCAGAAGGGGGGGGGAGAGAAATAAGGTATGTTTACTTTTAAACCGGTCCAGTTTGAGTACAATACGAGGGGAAGGACAGGTTGAAATATGACACATTGTTAAAGATTGCTTTCTCGCTGCCACTTGCCATTTACAGTGTATCTTAAAATATGGAGAACTGAACCAAAAAATAATAAGGAAAGGAAATTTAAGTTCACTATAACCGAACTCCCATTTTCTAAGTAGTTCACTATATCCATATAAAATAACATTGGTTAAATAGGAGTTCGGAAGGGACCACTAAAAAGGTTCACTATAAGCGAGGGTTCACTATATCCCGGGTTCACTATAGCGGGGTTCGACTGTAATTTTGGAGATGTTCTGATATTTCTTTTATATTAAAAAAGTCTTATAATTGTAGTTAGCAATCATAAATCAATTTAATATGCTTTCCTTCCACCACCTTCTCCCTTATGGAACTGTTCAGTTACTATAATTTCTAAATATTTTTTTTAACAAATACCCTTTCCTTTAGTTGTGTCACTCTTTCCTCATTGTAGTTAATTTATTTATTATTTTGTCTTTTTCTACGTTTTGAGTGAGCCGGATTTTGCTTGCAAGTGTAAGTATCTCCTTTTGAACCTAGGAAGTGATGTTCGATTTAATTTTCAACTGCATTTATTCAACATCATAAGACGCATGGTTTCAGTGATATTAGTTCATAATGGTGTTTCATGTGTTCCTAATGTGTCCTTTCAAATGCAAAGGGAGTACCTGGCGACCTTCAAGAAGACGGTGGCGATGCACGAGGTGTTCCTGCAGCGGCTGGCCGCCCACCCCATCTTCCGCACAGACGCCAACCTCAAGATATTCCTCGAGTACGAGCAGGAGGTAAAACCACTTTATGGGGCAACACGTTCAAATAAGATGAAGGCATGTTTAACAACTATAAATGAAGGCCAACAAACGGGTCTTGTTGTGTCATGATTTGAACAGATATCCTGCTTAGTAGGATTAAATTATTGTGGAGTTTATTGTTTGTATATATTTTTGTTTATTTTAATGCAAAATTGTGGATTGGCAGCTGACAAAATAATAAATTGTTATTACTTTTTGTATTCATTTGGTTTTTTTTTATAGTGGGCTAGTGTTTCTACTTTAAGTAAACTTTCTGAATTGTACTTTGTGCTGGTATTTCATTGACTGTGTTTTTTTTTTAAAAAAGCATTTCATCTGTTAATATTCAGCAGTGTTCATATGAATTATTTGGACACTTTTGAGTTCAAGTTAAAGTCGTTCAAATATAGAATTTTTAAAACTAAAATGTTTCCTTTTATTTCAACCAACCCCCTCCCCAATTTACTTTAAATTATTTAAGGATGCTCAAATTAATGCATTGTATTTGAAATTCTAAGATCCATTAACCTATTTCATTACTGTGTAAGCATTTTTTTTAATCACAGTTAAATATTGTAATGAAATACAAGCAAAATGATGCACCAAGTTTGGAGAAACATCTGTTTTTTATTATATTTTTAAAGGTTAAAATTGACAGATGAGAGCAACAGCAATCTCAATTAATTACTGTTGGGTAGATCAATGTTTGTAATTAAATAAAGATAAAAATTAGAATTTTTTCAAAATGAAGTCGATTGAGCTCCTAAACATTTTCCTCTTAGAACAAATTTAACACTTGAAAGTCTAAAATACTTTACCAGTATAAGATAATTAAAAAATGATTAAAAAGCAGTGGAAAAAAGAGCAATAAACCTGATTGGGCAATTAGTTAAAACATCAGCCTCTGTATACAATTTAATTCAAATACACTTTTCTTCCAGATAAAGTTACTGAATTTTTACAAATATTCAAATCTGCTTAATCTTAAATTAAATTCATGTTGTTTTAAACATATTTTCTTTATATAGATTCACATACAAGTTTGTTATGGAACTCTTTACATCTCTAGCATATTTTTTTCAAAATGTCTTTTATTGGAACACTTTTTTTTCTTTCTAAACTTACTTCAAATAACCATTTGTAAAAAGTGTGTGATAAATTGTATCGTTTACTTGTATACTATTTTTTTCAGTTAAGTGTGCGTGGCAAGAACAAAAAGGAGATCCTTGCAGATCTGTTCAGCAACTTGGGTAAATCTGCAGATGACTTGCTGTTGTCCAGCACTCAGAAGGCAAGTACATTCTCAACATTGTTTACCATTTTTGACGCTTGAAAAAAATCCAGCAAATTTAAAATTTCTGATGTATTGATGTATAAACTAGTAATTAAAAATGGGCCAATTTTATTAAAAAACTTCTAACTTCAAGAAAATGGGGCTAAAGTCTTAAGTTGTACTCTTTGAATAGCTAAAAAATATTTTATGATAAATCTTGGCAGATTGATTGAGCTCTTTAAATTTCATTCAACGCTGATAGGATTTTCTGCGACTGACAACCAGACCGAGGTAGGAGATTAAAATTAAGAATAGTATGTCGTCAGGCAAGCATCTATATTCAGATTTGACGATTACTATTTTTAGGTATAGTGATGGACACAACCAACGGTCTGCCAATGTGCTGCTAATGCAGATATTTTTTTGAACAGAATCTATTGCAACCTAGTGGGGGGGATCTTGAGACAGAACTGACTGCCCTTCCCTTTTTCAGGACGTGGACGAGTTCTTTGAGCACGAGCGCACCTTCCTCATCGACTACCACAGCCACATCAAGAGCGCCACCTACAGGGCGGACAAGATGACGCAGAGCCACAAGAGTGAGTGAAAAGAACTTTCCAATCAATGATGTCTTTATGTTGAAAATGAAGTTGTCATTCAGCATTCAATTTACCAGCAGAATTCAGATTTAATGAAATATTAAAAAAAAAATTCAATTTATTTGAATGAAGTTTCATTTCAAAGAAAGTCATTTGAATCCTTCATTGATTAACTCCCTCTGCTTGCAGGTGTTGCGGATACCTACATCAAAATATCTTCTTCGCTGGTTCAACTAGCGACAATAGATGGCTCAGAATTAGAAAAGTAGGTTATTTTAACGAAACATTTAGTCACTTAAAACAAAAAACGTGTGATGGTATTTTCCCGGATATATTTGAACCCTAAGGTGGGGGGGGGGGAGCTAGTCAGCTGCTCAATTAAAGATAGACAACTTAATAATCTGGTTATATTTGAATGTATGTTATAAATTCCACATGTCCAATATATTAAATTATTAAAAACTGTAACAAGTAAAAACTTCTGTTTAACAATAAAAATTGCAATATGCAGTCAAACCACTTAAAATGAAATTCTGCTCATAATGAATTGAAAGCATTTCCCTGGCCTGCTTATGACACTAAAACAGCTGTTAAACATGATTCATAGTTTTTACTTTGCTTTCATAATTTGCATTTTTATACATTGTTGTTCCTCTAAGGACAGAGATCTATTTTTATGTGTGACTTTACCACAGTGAGAGGTTCCTATTGAGTTTGATTTCCAAACTGCTTTGTTTTTTTTTCTTGGTGGTAAATGACCATTTGTGTATTTGTATGGTGTTATTTCCGTCTTGTTCAAAAGTCTCAGATATAGATATAATCTTTTTTATTGGTTATGTCTGATTACTAAATGTTCTTTTTTTTAAAGGTTTTTCAGTAAAGTTTCTGACACGTTTGAAAAAGCAAGGGTAAGCTGGAATATTTAATGATATTATTTCTTTAATTGCTTCAAAATATTTAGTCAGCTTTTACGTTTGTGAAACACCCAACTTAAATGTTGCATTGCTTGTAAACTATTCAACTTTTAAAAGTTTTTCTGTTTTCAATGTTTGAGATTAATTCTAATTCAAATCTGATTTCAAAAAGTAAGTTGATATTATTTTAATAAATGATTTCATGACCAATCCTCATCATTGTATGCACATGCAATCTTAAATGTGTACACATTAAGTTAGGCAATCCATTGTATTAGCTTTCCCTCTGCATTTATAACATACAAAGAGGAAGCTTTTATGTAGGGTCCAATTTCACCAAATGAATTGCAAGTCTCACCGACAAGTGGGACATGTCATATTGACGTAACAAATCAGGCTTCTATTTTTGAAGTATCAATTTTACTAAGTATTTATTCTTTGAACATCAAGCAATAAAAACAATTAATTGAATTTGAGTAAAAGTTAAGCTTTATTAAGCATATTTTCTCATTTATACAATTTAGACAAACTCCTTTCTATTGGCATTTTTAAAATAACGTCACGACTCGGCAAATTATAAAACTAAAAAGCAATAATTTGATATAATGCAACTTAAATTGGATAAAATAAACTTTTTCATCCTTTGTAATACAACCACTCACCGAGTGTGACCTCCGAACCATGTTTGGTAAAACCACTTTTTGGCAAAGTGCAAATTACTGAACATTGTTTAGTTGTGTTGTCACACTGGGTTGGTCTTCTGGCATCGGAGTCAGGCACTGTGCTGCCCACACAACACATTCGTGTGAACATTTACTTTGATTGCACTACTTAAAAATTTCTTCCAAATGTATGTACACTTAGCCTTTTTTTCTAGAAAGTGGAAGGCAGAGTTGCCACAGATGAGGACCTAAAACTGTCAGACACCCTTCGATACTACATGAGAGATACGGCTGCCTCTAAAGTGAGTTATTGAACTTGGGTCTTATCATACAAAGTTTCAAAATGTAGCTTTTTTATACTCTGAGTAAGAAACATTGATTGGAATAACATTTTTGGTATCATCAGACATGGGATTTGTTAGGAAATATTTGTAATTTATATTATAGCTCTTTTAAATGTAACTAGTTGGCTGTTTCTATAATTTGAGGGAAAAAAATAATCCTGATATTTTAAAAATTGATTTTAACATTGGAACAAAGTTTCCAATTATAGCAAACTTTGCATCAAAATTGAGTGATTGAAAGATACTACTGACTACCTTAAAGCTCTAGATTAGCGGTCGCCAGTCGCCAACTGGCAACTATTACATCGAAAGTGGCTACCTAAAAATCGAACCCCAGTCGCCAAAAGTGGCGATCATAATTTTTCCCTTTTTGTTTACAAAGAATTAATACTGAAGCTGCATTTCTAAAATAATAATAATAAAACGCTCCAATTCTATTCTGCCGGAAAGAAATACTAATTATTAGAATGAACTTTCGCTACGCACCTCTGTAGTTGAACCGTATATACATAAAATATTTTTCTCCTTTTAATAATGGCCAATCACATACTTACATATTTGGTACGATACTTTTTTTACTGTCAATCTTTTCGCATAAAAAATGTCTTTAAAAAATTTTGTTTTGTTTAAAATAGCACTTTCTTTTTGTCATGTATACTTAAATTTACAGGGGTGAAACTTTTCCGGGGGTACCCCGGAATTCCGGATTTTTTTAATATTCTTCCCCCGGAACTCCGGATTTTATTTTTGACCAAAAATTTTGTTTACTGTTTTCAAAAAAAATTAAGTTCCTACTTTTTAAATCACATTAGCTTCAAATCGCATTAGCACTGCACTTTTCACGGAGATCGGACAAGAGTACGTGACTTTGGATGGTAAGGAAAAGTCTGGAGAAGTCAAGGAAATTCGTTATGTCTTTTAAAAATCAGGGGAAAATTCCTTCAGAAATTTCGCACCAAACAATCGTTAATCGCCAATATCTCGCTATTACTACTCTAATCCAAAACGACAATCGTGTAGCTCTAGTGCTACGATAATTCAAACCTACCTACCAAAGACGACAATCACCATAGCAACTGGTGAAGAAAGGAAAAAAAATTCGTTTTCACTGCCTGTAGCTCCGGTTCATGCCAAGTCAGACGACCAGGATATTTTTTTCTGATCAAGTGTAATATTCGCTGCTTCCTTGAGTTGGTAGCTCCGGTTCAGGCTTAGCCAGACGACCAGGATATTTTTTCTGATTGAGTGTCGTACTCGCCGCGTCCTTGAGAGGTAGCTTGAATGTTAAAATACTTTTTGTTTTACATTTGGATCTTTTTTTCTACTTCGGCATTTACTGGGGTTTCTGATTTTAGATAATTTTTAGCTTTTTTTTAATGGAGTGTCGGCGTATACACACTTATATGTTTAGATTTTTATGTTGGGTAGTACATTTCTAGTGGAATTTTTTCTGGAAAAAAAATTGTTTTTTTTTCTTAAGGGGGTATGGGACACAAAATCTTCAAAAAAATCAAAAAAAATTATTATTATCATAAAAAATAACACAAATATTTTAAAATAATTTAAAACAAAAATTTTATTTGTATCTGCAGTAGAACGTGAGATGTGTAGTTTTTTATGTCATGACATCTGTGTTGGCCAACCACGTTTATAATCTTTCAGGGTGGCGACAAGACCGGGAAAACCGGGAAATCAGGGAATTCTCAGGGAAATTTGCAATCCTTAGAATATCAGGGAAATCTCAGGGAAATTTACCTATTACCCCCAAATTTAAAAAAAAAAACGGATTTTTTTTCGACGTAGCGGAACCGATCCTTTTGTGGATCCGTTCATTTGACCTCGTTCACTCTGGACCGACCCATTACCAGCGATCTCGGAGGGATTTCCCGGTCTCTAACGTACGTCTTTCGTTCGACGCGATGTAGAGGATCCGGATGATCGTTCCCTTTGTGGATTCGTTCTTTGGGATCCGTTCACTCCAGACCGACCCATTTGTAGCGATAGCGCGCTCGGATTGGAATGAGTTTGTTTATTGTTATTGTTTCGTTCTCTATGGTTTCGTTTGTAAGCATGCTATAAAAATGCTAGTGAATTCCGCTTTCGTTTATATTCGTGTATTATTTTAAAGATGTAAACGTCTGGAAACTACACAGTATCAAGTTTTTTAGACTGTTATTCAAAACAATTCCCATGCATCGGAATTTCTCGGAAAGGACCCGATTTCCCTTTCTGCGCAGTGTGTGCTTGTGATATTAAAATTGCTCCTGGTGGTTTAAGTTACATTAAAAATCACATCAACTCGAAGAAACACACTGAAAGTGTTGAAAAAACATCAAAAATTGGGAAATTTTTTAGTTATGGTGAAAACGATAGTGAAGTTATAAATGCGGAATTTTTAAAATGTTTACTTTATGAAAATATCACGAACCACTGTAGGAAATGTTAGTTATATATTTTGTGTTGGGAGATAAAAGATGAAAATCACATATCCTTTTTTGCTATGGAAAAATTAATGCAAAGTTAGTCTATTTTTGTGTTTAAGTTATTTTTATATGCATTACTTCAAAAATTAGTTTTTAAACAAAATTTAAAATCTCAGGGAAATTTTTTGAAAATATTCTGGAAATCAGGGAATTTTACATTTCAATTTCTGTAGCCACCCTGTCTTTGCTTCCTCGTAATATTAGATAGGAATAACGTTATCGAATCCTTAGTTGGTCGGTCGGTTTGGATTGCTTCAGTAAGGAAAGTGATAAACTTCAAAGCTGTTTTTCTCCTTGATCGTGTTTTCGATGATTTTTTGACTTTAAATTGATATAACTCAAAATCTACTGCCCATAGAGTGTCAAAATTTTTTACTCATATTTTTCAAACATATATCTTTAATTTGTCTTTAGGGATTAGTTGTAAATAGTTTATTTTTTTATTTATTAATTTTAATAAAAAAGTGAACCTGTGAAATTATTAAAAAAAAATTCAATAATTGTTTAAAAAAAACTATGGCAAATATGAAAAATCGGTAAAGACAGTTTGTTAAATACATTTTTCTGTTTATAAAAATGCTAAATATTTGTTTGCCAATAAATAAGTTTTTGACTTATAACAAAAATAAGAGACATCACTTTTTGACACATTTTATTTTTTTAAAAAATAAATAATGATTATTTAAAACCTCTGACTATCTAAAAGTGTAAGTATATTTAGTATACATTTATGGAAAAAAAGTTATATTGATATCTACAATATTAAAGAAAAAAGTTGAAAGTGTCCCATACCCCCTTAACAAAAAAGACCAAAAGTTGAGGATTTCAATCCTAAAAAGGCAGTCAAGGTTTTTTTCTTTCAAAACCTGATGCCAAAATTTCTAGCCTGATAAAACTGCCAAACAGCTAAAACTTAAAAGTAATACACCAAATGAATGACCACAAAACAAACAGGTTCATAGTTAAATCTGATGAATATGACCCCCTAACATAATAAATAAAAGAAAATGTACAAATTTTAAAGTGTATATAAATATATTAAAAGTGCACTTAGTAGTTTAGTATTATATAATTATTAAAATTTATTTTGTCGTGATAGCTTTTTTGGTTTTTCAAACCAAGCATTTGGTTTGGATTTCAGCTTTTTTCAACAAGCACTAACATCCCTGTATATCGTAAAATTTTCTATACCTAAGGCAAGACAGAATTTATGTAAGTCTAAGATATATGGTAAAATTTTAAGGGAAATTTTCAAACGGATTGGGGGAAATGTTAGGAGTAAAAAAAATTCTGCTTCCCTGTTTAACTGTATGCAGTTATTTGATGATTTAAAAACCCCATGTATGTTTTTCAACAAAATCAAATATATTAATTTTTCACCTTTTTACCTCACCTTAGTTATCTCCCCCCCCCACCCTCCCCCACAAGACTCGCTTTTAGTTTTTTCAGGATTTTTTAGTATAGGGCAGTTTCACCCCTGAATTTAAAACTGGCTACTAAAAATGCAAATGTGGCTACCATTTTTTTTTCACTCTGGTAGCCACTGGCTACTATTAAAAATTCCCAGTCTAGAGCATTAGACTACCTGCATTAAAAATGCTGCCAACTAGATACATACTTCAGTAGGCTTACGTTTTATTCATTTTTTTCTTAGATTTTATTGATATTATGCATTAATATGTTGTGTGTATTTTCATCTTTCATAAACCAAAAGCCATTTTGCACTAAAAAAATATTCATTCGAATTATTTTGTGCTCCCAAAATTGATGACTTGTCCTTTGGGTTAATTGTTCATGATGAGTTACTTTTTAAGTCTGAAAGTATTTATAAATTTTATATTTAAAAACTTCACTTGACAACTATTTGCTTTTCTGAATAACGAAGTTAAGAAAATTTCTGCTAAATGTTATCCTAATTCTTTTCTTTCTTGTGATGTGTTATGAAAAATTTAATGGCAAATATATATTTTGTTGAAAAATTTAGTTTCTATTTTAAGTCTATTCAGAAAATTTCATGTAATAGATATTTACGTATGTATGATTTAAAGCTACTTTCATTTGAAATATTACTTATTTTTATCTATTAATTTACTCTACATATCCAATCAACAGTCTATAATTTTCATTGATATTCTATGCAATTCAATATTTTTTAAAGATTAAAAACTTTGTGCTCTTGATTAGTTTAATGTAATCTGTATTTAAAACTTCATTACAGTAAGTTAAATTCACCTGAGTGAATGTCTAATATTATGGTCACTATGTTGTTTTGACAATGGGATGATTTGTTTTACCAAAGCTTTAAAGTTCTTCGTCAATCTTTTAAATAAAATTTATTTTGATTGGTTATTTTGCAATTTTAAGAAATTAAGTAGCAGTTGCTGGTTTTGGTTGACGTACTGAAACACGGTTCAGAACTAACTATGGATAAGATATTCTGCTTACGATGAACTGAAAGTATTTTTCAAGCTTTGTTGAGCTAATGCTAACAAATGGCAACTATCCTGTGTCAAACTTCAGGAGTTTGCACAGGATTGGTTCATTGTAACACATAAAAAAGGGATACTCAAGTATAAAAAGGAAAATTTGCCTTGGTTTTCTATAGTACGCACTCAGCTTAAGTTTATTATAGGTTTTTAACTTGCACTGCTAGTAACCACCTGAACTGACATTTTGGGAAAATGAATGTGGGGTGAATTGAAAGTGAATGCCAAAGAGTGTCAATGAATAGTGGAAACTTTGTTGTTTTCAGAACCTGCTGTACCGGAGGCTGCGGTGCCTGGCCAACTACGAGGCGGCCAACAGGAACCTGGAGAAGGCCCGGGCCAAGAACAAAGACGTCCACTTGGTGAGGGCCCTTGTACTGTGTATTCCTACTCTGCCTGTTTTGTATACATTTTTCGTTGGAATTTTCCTAGAAAGTGTTGCACTTACAAAGACCAGGAATTTAATTTACCTTTTTGGAAAACTCCTGCAATTTCATTGAGGCGCTTAGAAAAATTAAAAATTCGAAATGTCATCCATTGTTTTTCGTCCAAAAAAGTGTAATGTTTCCAATGTGTTGTATTTATACCATTGTTTCAAATGATTTAAAAGTATTAGTTTATTATGGGGGGGTCGTACATAAATTACGTCACGCAAAATTTTGACTTTTTAGACCCCTCCCTCCCCCTATGTCACGCTGCGTCACGTTTGATCGAAAACCCCTCCCCCTAAAATTACGTCACGTTGTTGCAACCCCCCCCCCCCCCAAGAGAAAAAGTTAATTTTAAAATTTTCCTTTCTTTCTGAAATTTGGAAAAAATGCAGATTTTATAATTTGATGTTCCATCCTCTTTCTGAATTATAGTATTTCTTATGATGGTTTTACGATAAAAAAGATTTCCGATTTCTTTTTCAAAAACTTCATTTTAAATGTAAAACTGATTTTCCCTGCAAAAGTGAAATTTTCTTAATCGTTACGTCACGCAAGCGATTACCCCTACCCCCTCCATGTCACGGACCGTCACGTTGGTTCATACCCCTCCCTCCCCCCTCTCTGCGTGAGGTAATTTATGTACGTCCCCGGGGAGCAGTGAAATATTATTTCACTTATTTTAACAAATGTGTAATTTTATGTGTCCCTAATTTTTTTTAAATCTGAACTATCCCCTTGGAAAAGTTTATATATGATTTTTGAAACTGGATGGAATAACAAATTATTTCTGTAGGAAACATATATTTGTTTATAACTCGTATACCAAGCAGTTAATAAATAATTGGATTTTATAGCCAAAAAGCATATTTCTTGAATTTAACAAGAACCAAAACTCATTAGCATAGATTAAAAAAAGATTGAATAGTTTAATTGCATTCAATGAATGCAATTAACCATTCAATCTTTTTTTCATACTCAATTTTAGTAAGCAGAGTTCAATATGTAGAAGACTATCCATTTTAAATCGCATGTAAAAACTTCATGCATTAAGGTAGGCGAATACCCAAACTTCTAAAATTTTTACTATTACTTTAATCTTTTTCAAATTTGGCATAGGGATTTCAAATATAATGAACAATGCTTTTTGGGGGTAATTTTTTTTATTTAAATATAATAGATTTAAACGGTGTTTTTCAACTAAAAAAGGGGGTTTACGCCAACACTTCTAGCATAAAAAGTTTTACATTAATTTATCTGACATTTTTCACAGATGCTATTTTAATTTATATATGTGTCTATAAGTTTTTTTTTTTAAATGTCCAAGTGTAAGTTGGCAAGTAAGTGAAAAAAATCCATTTTTTGTGGTTAATTTATAAAATTTTTCGAAATAACTTTTTTCTTGTAATTTGTATGTAACTCTAGAGGGTCATTGCACGTATCAGTTCAAAACGAAGAATTTAACACATAATAAATGTTCATAGGATGAAAATTCAATGTGGTAGACTTGTTGGTGTAAACCTCTTTTTTTAGGAGAAAAACACCGTTTAAAATAAACGAATTATATTTAAATAAAAACAAAAGCCTAAATAGTATTATTCATTATATTTGAAATCACTATGCCAAATTTGGAAAAGATTAAAGCAATAGTAAAAATTTGGGGTATTTGCCTACCTTAAATTTTTTACAATCTAATTTTTTTGTAAATGGGAAGCTTTCAGCACTTGTTTGTTCTTATGCAGGCGGAGACGGCTCAGCAAGAGGCATGTGATCGCTTCGAAGCCATTTCGAAACAAGCAAAACAAGGTACTAGCTCTTCTGTTGCCTTCATTAAATGAGTATAATTGCTTCTGTTAGAATAAGATTAAATTTTTTCGCATTGAACATTGAATTATTTTAATCTATATTCATCTAACCCTTCAAAATTAAATTTGTAGTACAAGAAATGAAAACTTTAAAACATACCCTCTGCATGTATCACACTGTGCAGGGAAAAGTGACCTATTGGACATGACTTTTCGAGCTGTAAATGCCATAATATTCAGAATTTAAGTATCGAGCATTTTGAGCATATCTTAACCCTTTCAGTCCTAAAAATTTACTACACTACAGAAACATCTGATATTCTCAAAATAAGCTTATTTTAGGTCAAAAATAAGAGTTCCATAAGAAAAAAATTCATTTACATTTTTTATATGGTTTTTGGAAATAATGCCAAAATTTTTTAATTGTGGAAAACAACAAAATAAAAAAAACCACTGAGTTACATATTTTAAGGTATTTGACCATATTATTAAAAAAAATAAGTAATTATTTTAACCGAAATAGTTTAAATTGTGCTTTAAATATGTGGAACTGATGTGAACTTTTCAAAAATCAGGTGAAATGCTTGTTAGCTATTTTCTAAATGAAAGAAAAATCGTAGTTCTGTCTTCTATTGAGATTAATATAAAATATTGTCTAATAGAACAAAGTGTGAAGAATTGAATGATAAGTGTTTGGATTCATAACGAACATAAACATATGGAAAAAAAATATTGAAAGGGGTGATTCCAAATGGCATCACTGGGACTGAAAGGGTTAAATCAGTTGGTAGAATAGTCGGAATATAGTAAGCTTATCCATTTACTTTTATGCAATACAATGGAACAATCAGCATTGTGACTATTTTTTTTAATGAAAAACTAGTGTTTTGCTGATGGGTCCTTTTTTCCCCTGCCCATGTGTTTAATGGTGTGTGTGTGTGTTTCACAGAGCTGCAGGACTTCAAGGTGCGTCGCGTGGCGGCCTTCCGGAAGAACCTGGTGGAGCTGGCCGAGCTGGAGGTGAAGCACGCCAAGGTCAGTCCTCCCACCCTTCACTTTCATAGAATGCTCAGAGTTTCCCTTTTCTTCGCAGGGTTCAATTGGAGGCTCCCCCCTTGCACAACTTAACATGTATAGGAATGCAATGCTTAGCTGGGATTTCATCTTTTCTTCATGCTGACGCACGAGTATCAGCAAAACTGTCGTGCACCTGTCAGTCTTCATGTTGAGTGGCCGTTCATTAACAAGAGGGTATTTTGCTGAAAGGCAATGAAAAATGAATTCCTTACAAAGAATTAAAAAAAATATATCAGTTTTTGTTATCTGGAGTTGCGATGAGTTGGTTAAGTAAACCCTTAAATAACCCTTAAAATATATCTTAAAATTTCATATTTAAATGATATTTTACAATCCCTATGCTGTATTGTCAATCACTCTTGTTTGTATATAGAGATAATCACAAATGGGGAAAAGTTAATAATACTTGACATGATGCTACTTTGTTGACTAAACTTTTGTTTCGTAAAATAAATGACGCTAAATTGAGGTGCATTTTAATAAAATGCACCATAAAATAGAAAGGGTTGTTAAATCCACCCAGAAGATTAACTAATGCATAATGTGGTACAGTAGAGGGGAAAAAATTGTATTCAATCACTGGTTATCAGAGGTATAATTGTGATACATTATTTTAACAGAAGATTCTGAGTTTATTGGTAAAACCAAGAAATTCTTATATGAAATAAAATCTTTAGAATCTATGATAAACAGAAGTAGTTGTTAGGCTAGACAGTTTGAGTTGGACACAAACTTTTTTCATGAAAATTTTTATGTTTTTTAAAAGAATTTAGCTTTAATCTGTAATTAGCCCCTCTTTTACTCTAGTACATTATTTTAACTTGAAACATGAAGAAAAAAATTATAAATGAAAGGTATTTATGAACGTTGAGTGTTTTTCCTTAGGTACTCTTATTTCAAAATGCTAGGGTTATAAAAGTTTAGTTAGTCATAACGCATTCCCCAAGGCATTGCATATTTTGTATTGGTTTGAGAAAAATGTGACAATGTCAAAACTTTGAAGTTCCATTGTTTTGTCAAAACCCTTGACTTCATTTCGAAATAGTTGAGCTGTGTTTTGATTCCTCGTTTCCTTTTTCTCTTCAGACCCAGGTGCAGCTGTTGAAGAACTGCCTGCTGTCGCTCAAGGAGGAGAACAACGTCTGAATGTTTTATATGATGATAATATATGATGAATTATTCTATATATTTGTTATTTAATTTTAATAAGAAAACAGAAGGGGGGTGGGGGTGCTTCCTCTTTTCAGCCCCCTCACACATTCCAGGCCCCCCTACTCTGGATCAGAACTAAAAACCGAGATGTTTCTCGGCACGTATTTGTGACCGAAAATTTAATTTCTGTGAAATTGTAAACCTATTCTTAAGCCTGGGGTTGCCATTCCCATTGAAAGAAAATAGTAGCAATAAAATCCTGGTATAAAAACATCAAGAAATTATTTAAAACAACTGAATGTTTTGTTTTATTCAGTATAATTTCTTTATGTGAGGAAAAAAAATTAAATACTTATACTTTTTTTTTTTATTCAAAGTACTTACTGAGAACTTACCTCTTGGGGGGTGAATGTTTGATAATAATTCTCGGGGTAGCATTCATGAATTTGTATTTATGGAAATTATTGGCATTATGAACAATTTTATCTTTATGGACAGAATTGAATAATTTTTAACAAACATTTATTCCCCAATTAATCAGTACACACACTTTGTTATAGTTAGTAAACAATTTCTTGTCATTGAAAACATGTCTGTTACAAGAGTGGCAACCCTGTATCTCGATTTAATAAGCTTTGCTTCACATCCCAAAGGCATAGTTTATTATTATTATCTTTTTTTTTTTGTTGACAATGTTATTTCAAAGGTCGGGAAATGCTGTTTGGCAGCTCAAATTGACTTTCTGAATGTGTTAATGTTACAATTTGATTGAATCATGCAGTAATAGTTGGATCGCCATTGATTATTTGAACTTGATTGTGTGTTGGTATTATGATTGAGTCTTGATACATTGGGAACATAAGTGACCAGAGCTTCAAATTTATTTATAAAATATTTTAGGTGAAATTAAAACTTAATTTGATTGTTATAACAGCTTAAATATGCAAAACTTTTGTATGGTAGTAAATTTTAAAGCGTTTTCAATGCTTAATATATTCTTGGCTAGTTTGTTTTGTAAGCAAGGAAAGAATATTCTTAATTCATGACATTTTATAAGAAGTAAAATAACTCCGTGATGTTTCAATTAGAGTTTTACTTGATTTAGCATTCAAATTATTTCCTACTTTTATAAAAACCAATACAATCCGTTTTATTCTAATGATTTATGTAAATAAACTTGTTATCTAAAAATAAATTATTTCAGTAAATTTTGCTCCACTCATCTAAATCTTTTCTCGATCCACAACAGGTAACTGTGTAAACCACGTCCCCAAAGTTTTGTAAAAGATGAGTGTACTATGATTAACAGTTAAAATTTTAATTTTGAAACATGAACTGTCTGGTAACTGGCACCCTGAATATGGCAAGTTGAAAGTGCCAAGGAAATGCGGGAATCGCACCTTTGCTGCATCCGATTGTGTCAGATGGTGCTACGTACAAAAATGTCCCTTGTTTAAGTTCATTTGATTGGCTGCCTCTGCTTGGATGACATTTCCCCGCCTTGAATCATGCAATATGTTGAAAAGTGTTCTTCATTAAATATTTTTAGAATATATCTTGTCCTTTTTTTTAATTTCATCCACGCAAAAATTGTCTATTGTTTGATTAATGCTTCTTAAGTCAAAATATCAGTTAAAATAACATCGTGTTGAATTTAAATTCTTTTAAAATAATTTATCTTCTCTCCTTATACACTTTTGATATACTTAATGTGTTGATTTGTATTTTAACTTGCAACCAACTAGATTATTTGATTTAAGGATGAGGTAAATTACAAGGGAAAAAAATTCGAAGCCAACTAAACCCATTTTTGTTTTACTTCTATCTGAAGTACTATTTTATAACTTTATTTAATGCTGTTAAAAAAAGAATGAAAGTGAACACAATCGTTAAACATCAATATATTTTTATTCACTATAAATATAAAATACAGGCTTAAAGGACTAGAGTGAAACATTACTCTTAATATTGCTTTTACGGGAGAACACAGAAGTGGGCATGCACCCCAAACACTTCCATACAGTCAGTATTAATGAATTCCCAAAATCAATCAACTAAAAATTACATATACCGTCAGTGCGGGTAACTTTGGCCAAAATCATAGGGTTTTTTACAAAAGAAGAAAAATTTAACTACAAAAACGATTTAAACACAAAAAAATCATTATGCAATCTAAGTATTGTACTTTTAGGAATAATTTTCGAACATTTTTGTTAAATTTTATAAATTAATAAAAAATTGGCATTGCTTTAAAAAATTAGTTCACTGTTTAGGGCCGGGCGGGTAACTTTGGCCACCCATGAAATACATAAGAAACATACTTTTTAACATCATTAAAGCCTGTGTTACCGAATTAAATAGCAATATTAAAATGTTTAAACCAAATAATAACAAAGTTATAAGACATTATAGTTATTAAAAATTGTATATAACTTAACATTTACATTGCAGTGCATCGTGGAATGGCATTACACGATGAATACAAGTATTCTTTGTAGCCTAAAAGAAAAATAAACTTCTATTTTAATAAGGAAAAAGAATTTTTTTGAAGCAAGGTTTAATAACAAATATTTTTATAAAAAGCAAACGATTTTATTATTAAAGGGAAAAAAATAATCTATTCATAATTAGGAATCTGAAAATGTTTACCTTTCGACATTTGTTGCGATTTTGAGTGGTATACGTTTTTTGCATTCTATCTTTATCTTTTTAATGTTTAAAATTGTGAGATTTTTTTTAAACATCTAAAAAATGAGTAATCATAAAAGTAAGAATTTTTCAGAAGTAGTTAAATAGAATACACTTTTATATAATTTTTTTAAAGTGCAAAGTTCCATAAAGAAATATTTACATCTATGGCCAAAGTTACCCGCATTCATCGGCAAAAGCTTCCCAATTACAAATATTTTAGTACAGCATAAAAAGTTTTCAACTTAGAATCAAACAAACGGTGTAATATTCTTCCCCATAAATAAAAGAATCGAATAGAGTGTTTTATTTAAATATTTTCAGTGTTCTTTTAGGTGTTCCAGACAAAAGTTGGAAGAGATAGATTTTTGTAATTTTATGCTCATAAGAATGAAAACAGCATTTGAAGTATTGCCAGATTTAGAATTAGATTTTTTTTTATATGAAATGAAAGGCGATGTTTCCTCCTTTCCAAAAATGTAAAACAATTTAAGATGAGATCATTTTATGAAGAGAAATTAAGAAACAAATCTTTTTCCGACGCGTGGCCAAAGTTACCCTCCGTGGCCAAAGTTACCCGCTTTGACGGTATTTGAGTTTTAAGTATAGTTACTTAATCTGAGTAAAAATGAGTAATAGTTAAAAATGAAACTTATTAAGGGTTAAATTAGTAAAAGATTGTAACTTTCGAAATAAAAATAAACTTTTGCATAGTGAAGTTTCAACTGATTCTGGGAACACTCCAAAAGATAAGCAGCTCACTCTAAAGTATATTTGAGTTCATGCCTGACGAAGTGATTGACTAGAAGTTATCACAGATCAAAAACTCTACGCTCTCACATGAAGATAACATGGATGAAGTCTTGCATAGGTTTCATGCTTTGCTGTCCACATTGAAACAAAGCCAGTGAAAAGATTCTTTCCACTGAAAACTAAGCACTCCAAACCTATCCCTTTGACAAGCAATGGTTTCTGACTTTTTTTTTTTTACAACAATACATGTATTTTACAATTGAGAAAAATCTTTTCACTTTAAAACTCTACTCCTGAGAAAATCACACAAAGTAAATGGGCTGAGAAGTTTTATCACACTGTCAAAACAGTGCATCAAAACAATTAACAAAAGGCTGACAACAACTTGGCTACAAAGAGCTCAATCACTCAGATTTAAAAATTTAATAAATAAAATACATAAAACTACACAATGACATAAAAACACTAGATCCTAGGAACATTTAAACAATCAGTTAAAATTACTAACTAACTTTGAAATCAAAATACCGTATGAGAAAAATACAATGAATACCAATCATATAAATGTATTATTCAAACAATAACTTAAACATTTTTTAAAATTGAGAAATTTACACCTATTTTTTAAACCTTTTTAATTGTATCACGAAGAGTTTTCAATTGACAATTTGGTATGCAAGTGCCTATTATATAAAATATTCTAAATGCATTAGAATACAGAAATACACATTCTATTTAGCTTTGATTATATTTTTAGAGCTTTTAAAAATGCACACAATTCTACACAAAAATGTGCTATTCTTGTAGAAGATATGATTGGCTCAAGTGCGGAACTAACACCTGAATGCGACAATCCATGTTTCCAAATCACTGCAGTTCTTTATAAATTTCTTTTTTGTAAATTCAAAATATTTCAGAAAATATCTACCATTGCATTTTTCTCAAGAAATTGATTCTTTCGAATTTCATAAAAACAAAGTAAATTTTTAAAAATTTACACTCCAATTTTATAAACAGTATTTTTGTTTAATTAGTTTATGGTGCAAAATATTAAACATGGTAGTGAACATATAAAATCTGGGATCATTCTAAAATATCATGGAGAGTATTGCAACAGAGAAAGTGGTTATAAAAATGTTTTATTTGGACTAAGGGACCAGGATGTATAGGAATTACAAAAATTGTTGTCTTATACTGTTTTTATTTTGAAAAATCCTATTTTATTTGGCATAATACTCAATAATGACCTTTTCATACTCCATTTGAAAGGATAAAAATTTTTGTAAGTCATATCAATATTTATATACATTAAGTCATTTATAGAAAAGCTCGGTGTGTTGTAGCACTCTTACACACAAAAATAATTATACGTTGAAATAGGGCCCTAAACAAAACTATGACTGTAGAAGTCTCCAGGAAAAAAAATCTTTCATTGGGTATTTTTATATGGTTTGTTATCGGTTACATGGAATAGAAAGAACTTATGTTTTAAACTGGGCCATAATTTTAAGTAATCTACAGCCTAGAGCAATACATTATGAAGGAGGTCCATTGGGCAATTTCTTAAAACCCTAACATTGAATCGACTATTAAAACTGGTTTGATCCCAACTAAATGAATTTTTCGTTCAATAAAGATTACAAATGCAAAATGAATCCAGTGGGGCAAATGAACGTGCAGGGCGGCCTACTCTTGCATGCGACCCTGGTTCAAAGGTGAAGGAAACTTCTAAACGTACATGGTTCAGCAGGGGACAGGGAAACATGAATGCTGAGGGCAGTAGTGAAAAGATTCTCTACACCATTCAAAACACCTAAGGGCAACTCAGCTAGTCAATGGGCACTTCACCCAATACCTGATGACACGACTGGATACATCTATTCCCACATTATATCAATCATTTTACTTTAAATGTGAACGCATATCTGTTCCTTAAATTAGATGAATGAAAAATATCAACAAATAGAAAAAAAAATTACTTAGTAATTGTCACTACACATAACCTTTCAAAAGTTACACAAGTAAATAAAAACATATGAAGTATTGAAGAGTCTTTTGCAACTAAAATAAATTTAAAACAATTCTAAACACAATATTTTTTATAGAAACTTGTTTGATTGTGTTCTTTATATGCTCAAGAAGCAAAATACTTAACTTTAATTTTTTTTCAATATTCATGGGTTCTTGATCATTCTATAAAAACTTTTTTTTCTGTACTAACTCTACAAGGGGTAAATTCCAAAATGCCCTTGGGTGGATGGTTTTTGAACCCATCAGATGTGAGGGCTCACCTGTCGCATCTCTCACTACAGGGGCTCTTTCGTTCCTATACCTCGTTTGAATAGGGGTGAAGTGCCCTGGGGAGCAACCCTCCTTAGATCTTCTTGTCGTCCTCGTCGCTGAAGATGTCCTTCTCTTTCAGGGGTGGGGGAGGGGGCTGGGGGCCGTCCTCCCCCCGTGTCGCCTCCCACTTCTCCAGGAACTCGGCCACCGCAGAGTGGTGGAAGGCGTGCGCCTCGTCCAGGGGGGTGTGGCCCCACCTGCAACACGCACACACACGGTGTCAGAACACACATGATTCAAACTGATCTGTTCTGCTGATGAGTATGACGGACATAAAATAGAAACTTATAACCTTTCCCAGTAGATAAAGATCCCTAATAGAAACTATAACCTTCTGACAGTGGTCAGAACACAGAATTTAAAAAAAAAAACACTTTTGGAGTATCTTCTCCTTTGCCCCAGCCTTGACCAAGAATCCCTGAACCGCGGAGACATCTATAAAATATACTGGAACGCAAGGGACCTAATGAACAAGCGACACTTTTAAAGATATCATTTTGTTTTGAGCACTTGTTTTCTCTATGATTCCATGTTTCAATTGCTACTGTTAAGTTGTAATTTACTAATTGTTCTTGTTTTTGCATATTTCTCTTGTTAATGTTTCTGTTATACTTATTTGTCTTACCTTTTATCACGTGGGTTGCCTGTATTATTTATGGATTGAATTTCCCAATAGATGCCATATGTAACAACAGCACTTTTTGAGCTAATTTGGGATTATTTAAGGTTGTTGGTGAATCACTGCACAAACTAATCAATTAGGAGTGCACTAGGGCATTGGGGAATTTCTATCTCTCTAAATAAAAATCAATGAAGGACTCCTATTAAATTGAAACTTATAGGAAAAAAACATTATGCAGCTAAAAGATTTTTTGGTAATATACGACTTGACAAAATTTTGAAAATAGTTCAAGAATTATTTTTTTATTTTGATCACACAACAAATATGCCACAATTTTTTGAAAAATTTAATCATAAAATTTAGATAACTTTTTTTTCAATCAATATGGCTGTACAATTTTACAATACCGTGTTAAAATCAAAATTATGCAAATCTTATTAATTAAATAGGAGTGGAAGCATTGCAGTTAAAAAGGTTTTACTAAAAAAATGTTGCTGTGTAAATTAATAACAATTCTGACAATCCCAAGTAGTTTAAAACTAATAACATCCTAACATAGTTAAAAATTGTTAAAACTTTTAACCATCAAAGAATGTAGACTAGTGCTTTGAATTTATCCAAACATTTTCATTCAATCATATAAAATATCACCATTGACCACTTGACTTTGCTGTTTCCACACTATTTGTATGTATTAAAACAATAATGTAGAAACACAGCTTATACATGCCCTTAGAAACTTAAAATTAAAAGGAAATTTTGTACAAGAGTGGTCAAATATGCAAGTTCTACAATAGAATTTTATCAATTTGTAACAATCAACTAGGAGCATTAAAAATGGAAAACCGATTTTTTTCCTTCTTAATGTTTACAACCAATCAAATATTATTTGGAAATGTCCTCCACTGGATGTACACACCATGAAACAATTTGACAGGTGACAACAAGAAAGTAATGGCAATCCTACCATTTAAAACTGACATAGAATGACATTTTGTACAAATTTTATTGATTAGAATGCGTTAAATAGGTAATGAAATGGGTTCAATTTGGTTGTACAGAGTCGTGTATAGTGTAGACCAGGGGTTCCCAACTGGTAGTATGTGCACCACTGGTGGCACACAGGAAATTTTCAGATGGTATGCGTGAGTGATGTGAGCAACATTGTTACAAGTTATTTGTGTGAGAGAGGATTTTCAGAACTATTGTACCATAAAGAAATAAACATAGAACCAGAATAACTGTGAAGAGGACTCTGTTTTGAACACTTTCAGAAGAGTGGATATTATATGTTTATTAAAATATTTAGGTCTGGTGGTAGGGCAAAATGTCTCAAAAAGTCAAGTGGTGTGCAGGTGCCAAAAGATTGGGAACCCCTGGTGTAGCCCATTTCTTGCCGCCCCGGTGGCACACTCGTTAGGATTCTAGCCTTTGGAGCTGCTGGGGTCGGGTTCGAATCCCGGTCAGGCATGGATGTTTGTGACTGTCAATAAATGTTGTTATTTGTCTATGTGCTTGTGTCATTTCTGGGGCTTAGTACAATAGACTTAAAGTCGCAGTGCTTGGCGATCTTGCCCCCCACCAAGAAAGTCATAAGCCCATTGCTTCTCTTCTGAAATGCTGGAAAACATGTCTCGCTTCGACAGTACATTCATATGCAGGAGTATAATAATAAAGGAAGGATATCTCACCTGTCGTGCGGGGTGTGCTCCACCCCGCACACCTTCAGGAGGAAGTGGACGCACTCGAGGTGTCCCTCCGCGGCCGCCAGGTGGAGGGCGGTGCGGCCGTCGTAGTCGCTCTGACCCATGTCCATGCCGCTCAGGTAGTGCCTGCATTGGAGAGGGGAGAGGGTATAGAGAAGACAGGAAGAGCACACATAATGGTGCACAGGTAGGTGTAAATTGAATACAAATAATCTTCCCTATGACAAAACAAGGAATGTGCCAACATAGAAAGACGTGGGCTTGTTTTGGCACATTCAGGGTGTTGTCACTGGACTGACGATATTATTTTGCGCCTGTGCAAGGAAAAGTCCGAGTGCAACTCTGAGTAGTTGTCATACATTATCACGCTAGCTAGGCATAATGCTGCACAGGTAGGTGCACACTTAATATCAGTGACTTGGCATATCCTTCACATGACCAAAACTTGAAGGCTGCGAATGGTAGAGAGTGTCAGGGGCTCCCAGTAAACAGTTTACCCATTCCGGAGTTTTGGCACTTTTGTGATTTGAAAGACAATATTATTTTGTGCCCTTCCATACTCCACTTCACAAACTATCTAGACATTATAATCACACCCCTGCTGTCAGTTTTTTTTTAATTCAGAAGTTGAACTGGATATCAACTGAATGAACAGTTGGAATCTAGTAAAAAAAAGTTATCTCATTCCAATTTGACAATGTATCTTGCAACCATTTCTGGACTGCCTGGGACATCAAATCTCTTCCATAAAAAGCACCAAAAGCAGAAAAGGACATGCACTGTCTAGTGTAACGAGTGATGTGAGTTGGGTACAAACCCAGTGGGTAAATACCCCAAATGAGGGAATTTATCAATTTAAATTATTACTACGCATGTTTCAAAATGTTATGAACCAGGGTTGTTATGTTTAAAACATTTTGTTTAAAACAAATGTTTTAAACATGTTTAAAACACAGTAATAAAAAACATGTTTAAAACAATTTTTTTAATTATTATATGTTTTATAATTTATTGGCCAAATACAGTTCATTTAAGGAAATAGGTTTTATTTTAGGATATATGACCATGCTGTATTACCTTAAAGATTAAGATTTGTGATAAATAGTAGACCCTGATTGAATGGTAAACCTTGTACTTTAGGTCCCAAATGGGACACTACTGACATTTGTTAATATTCATTAATTTATGATACCCCCTAATTTGTGAGATTTATGCTAATCATCAATGTGGTACATAATTTTAGTTCATTAAAATAATACCAAACATAAACTAGTATTACATTATTAGTTTATAAATTCTTCTATTAACCCATCCGATTTAATCAAAGGAAGACACCGAATCGCCAGATAATTAAAGGATTTCTTGTATTCTATATGATTCTTCGACAAATAAAGATGTAAGGCATATGCCTAAAATTATTGGAGATGGAAGTAAATATAAGAAACTAAAAAGCAAAAAAAAACATGTTTTTTTGTAAACCTAAACAACTTGTTCAATAACCAAAATTTAATTGTTTAAATAAAACATGTTTTAAACAAAAAAAACACGTTTAAAACAAAAAAAACATGTTTTTTTGTTTTATTTAAAAAAAACATGTTTTTTTCCAACCCTGTTATGAACACTCTTACACTCATACGATTTAACACACACATTTATTGTACATCATTATTATTCTAAGAATATTTACTTAAAGTTATAAAAAGTTTTAACTGTGTATAGGGCTTTATTAATGGGAAATGAACGAGATTTGCCATAATGATGTGTAAGGGGGTTGGGGAAGATTTTATTAAAGTTCCTCTGTTTCAGGCAAACTGTTTTATTTGTGAATTATTACTCTGCTACACATTACCTCCAACTACGCTATGCTATTTAAAGCAGCCGTTGCATGGAGGCTACTAATGTGTGTTAAAGGGGTTGGAGGGGTGTGTGCGTGTACCTGCGCATGGCGGTGACGTCCCCCGAGGCCGCGGAGAAGAGCAGCCCCACGATCTTGAGGCCCTTCGTCTCATACTTCTGGCGGCGGGGGTCGCGCTTCTGCGTCGTGTGACGCAGGTTGTCGTAGTGGTGGAAGTTGAACACGCGCACCAGCTCCTGCAACCGCACACAACAAGGCGTGGTCTTTATAAATACAATTTCACAAGACTACTGAGCAATAGAAATTATATTTAGAATATCTTTTTAAAAAAAAGCTGCATGGATAATCCACGAGCTACGTTTCCTTTAACGGGATTCTCTCCCTTGTGTTGTGAACAGCCGCTCAAAAATTAATTGTAACTAGGTCCCTTACTTTGCACCACAGAAGTCTTGAGCACAGTCACTTTTATTACAATTAATACATATTCATTGTAACTTAGCCTAAATAAGTAAATATTATGCAGAAAATAACAAATATTATTGAACAGGTGTTATTATAGTGTACAGCTCTTAGCTTAAAATTTAAATTTTATATAGTAGGAAATAAAAACTGTGGAATGGATAAAACAGCAGTCTTCCATGATGACATAGGGGTTGATGTGGAACACACACAAGCATTTATCTGGACAGAATACAACACTATTTTAAAAAAAAAATCTTAATAAATCTTTATAAATACAGTTTACAAGCCATTGGGTACTAAAAACTATATTCTGAGCATTAAAAAAAACTATTTTGAGACAACAATGTTCAACATGATCATTACGGATTAAATCTTTCACTCACCTCACAGAACTGCACCCCCCTGACAGAGTTCCCGTAAGCGTCGAGGGGGGGCGACCACAGACAGATGCCCATCACGTTCGGGACCACGATCATTGTGGTCCCACTCACGCCGGACTTGGCGGGGAGACCCACCTGCACACACAACAAGGGATTACAGAAAACAAGCCTATGTTTATGTTGTAGTAGATATATATTGCAAAGAGAGTGGAAGAAAAGAATATTTTTTACAAGCTTATTCAGTTAGACAAACTTATTGATATCTTATTTACTAGCAAGGTTATGGTTGACTTAATACAGAATTAAAAGTGAACTATTGTTACATGTGTTACTTGTCATAACTAAGTTAGATTAATCTGTGATGGTTTTCTGATTAATAAATAAAGTAAGAACCTTTAACTTGTAACCACTTTAATTAGTGGAGGTCAATGCAGAATTTTTTTAAAAATTGTAATTATGGGGCTTGAACTTGAAAGCAAAACTCATTGTTTGTACTTTTTCAGTAGCAAATAATCTAGTAATTTAAAGCTATTCTGTTCGATACATTTTGGAAAACATAGAGTCAAGAATTAAATTTACAATAAGTTTATAACCGATGATTTCAAATTATTCAAAATACATGGAACTTGTTATATACAAGAAGATTTGTTAGATACTTGAAGTTTGTACCATGCATAGACCCCCCCCCCCCAACCCCTTGCGACCTGGCGTCAATTGACATGTCAATTAGTTCCAAAATTAATCTGGTCCGGAAGAAGATCTGAAAATCAAGTTTCAATGCCTTTGATTACAGATATCCGTAGTTTAATTTTATAAAAAAAATTGAAGTTGAACTAGGGTCAATACAATATTAGAGTTCTTAAAAGAATAACTTTAAACTAGTTCTTTCTTTAAACTTTTCAAAAAGTTCTTTTAATAGCTAATTTTAAAGGCATTTTGGATTTAAAAACAATGTTTAAAATGACCCCGTTAACTACAAATAAGTGATGACCCAGCTTTTTTTACATTTCAAGAAATGTGTATTTTTAGAGCTTAGGGCGTGCCTCTCAGTAACTATTAAATATATATTTTTCAAAAATTACTTTGCAAAACATACTTTTTAGCATACATTTAAGTAAAAGCATGTTTAGATGAAGAATATTCGTATAGGAATTCGCTGAGGCTAAGTGGCCTAAATAAGTACAAGTGTTGGGAAGGAGGAGTGAGCAGTGCTCACCTTGAACGCGAACTGTCCCGAGTAGTCGTACATGCCGCACGAGTGCATGAGGGAGAGGACGTCCCTCACGGAGTGCGTGTCGATCACCTGCTGCCCCGTGATGGGGCAGATCCCGCCGTTGGCCAGGGTGGACGCCATCACGCCCACCGTCTCGCACGTCACCTCCAGGCTGCACATCTGCCAACACAAGGAGACTGCATTCAGAGAAGCTATCTATCTAATGGGAATTCACTTAAAGGGGGAGTCGGATGGTTGGAACTCACCTATGTTAATTTTACTAAATTTAGGAGCATTTTGCTCAGGAAATAAATGAGTTATTATTATGAATATTTTTCTAGTTTTTTCCTTACATAGAGCTCTTTGATTGAAACTGGGGATATTTCACAGTACAAAAAAAAACACTTTTACAGTGATTTTTTTTAAAAATATGTATTAAAAAATGCAAAAAAGTCAAATTTCAAGTTATATATTTTTTTTGGAGCAAAGATATTAAATATGCCACAGTTTCAATCAAAGAGCTATTAATGGGGAAGAAATAATAAAACAAAGCATGTTGATATCTTTTATAGTTAATGAGAAAAATGTTGTTAACTGTTGAAAAACCTAATATTTCAGGAAACACAAAAGAAAAATAAGGTTTAGGTAAGAAGGAGTTAGGAGTTTCTCAAAAATCCTTATAAAAAGAAAACCACTATACAGAAATCAATAATCTTAGTCTTAAATTAAACCTAAAGATAAGCAGAATTTAAAAAGGAAAAACAGAAAATCATCATTTTTGACCCAAACACGACAGTCTCCAAACGAAAGTGCCTCTTCAAATGGATTCAAACCTTATGTAGTAAAATTATTTACTGACAATTTTAAAAAATATGTGAACCCATTTCAAAGAGAAGGATGATAGAGCCCTGTAAGTCAGCTACATTTATCAAGTAAAAGAAACTGTTATACTCAATACAGGTGGAGAAAATGGGCTTTAAAAAATTATTTTCTATTGGATAGGGGCACTTTTTCTTGGAGACCTGAAGTCAATCAGTCTTATTCCCCACAAAAATGAAATTTTGCTAAACATAAGCTTATGTAGTCTCTTTTTTAAATACAATTTCTTTCTCTTTTTTTTAATATTATCTATGCACAGGACCATAAACTGCAGCGAGAGGAGCACATGTGGCCATGAAATAAAGCTTCGCCCTTTTAAAGGAATAAAGGTTTGAGATAAGTAAATATTGCATTATGCTACACAGAGTCCATCATAATTCAGTCCTCATTCATTTTATTAAATGTCTACAAGAGTCAAATGGACTTGATTCAATTTTGATCTGCTGATGAATTGTAAAAAAAAATGATGTTAAAAGTTAATTATATTAAAAAAATATGGTCAACTTTTTAAGAACATAATTTTTTTTTTTTACAAAATGTGACCACCAGATAGGATTTTAAGATAGAATACCACAACAGGCCTATTCTCATGCTATGCAGGGGGACTACTCATTGTAAAATAAGTACCATTATTATTACTTGATTGGTAATTATGTTGCCATTTTATCAAAGATATGGATTATTAGCTCTTTCATTTGTACACTTTGAAAAATATGCAATGTTTAAGTACTTTAAAACCAATACTATTGTGTATTATGCACAGGACACATAGTGAGAATGGCAGATATATCATTTTTGTGCGATGCCACTTAAAGAATGAATGGACGAGAAGAGTGACCTGGAAGTAGAAGTCCATGATGTCCTTGAGGCTGGCCTTTTCCGGGTAGCACTTGTTCTCCTTCATGTAGAAGCCGATGGCGTAGTTGCGGTCGGCCGCCTCGCGCTCAGACAGGAACCTATTCAGCAATGAAACAAATAACACCTTAAAAACTAGTTTAGAAAACACGTGCATAAGTATAGAATTCATATTTATGCCACCACATCACATCTGAATTTGGTCATTCTTCACACAACAACAAGACTCAAACCAATATACCTCATTCTGAATTTGTACTATCTCATAAAGTACTTTTTTAAAAAAAAAAGTTCTTTATTTTGCAAAACTATCAATTTTAAGTTGTGTAGATGTTCTAATGCAAAATTATCTACACATAATCTTTCATAAAACGGCATTCTCAGTATCATACTAGTAGCACAATAGTGCTTATATATTACATAGGTACATTTTAAAAGTTTACTGTCAGGAAGTTTAACTATTTATAAAAAGCATATGAATTCAATGTGAAATTCTAAAATTCAAGTAGATCATAAACACATAATGATAGGATCAAACATGATCAACTCTTTCTCTAAAACATTTAACAAAAATTTGTGTTCTACAAAATATGCAATGTTTAGGGTAAATTTAAAATATATATAATCTCTTTAATTTTCCAAATGAAAAAAATAAGAACTATTAAAAAATCAATAATGAAATGTTAAAATAACTCAAGCAGAAATTAAATAACATCTTGAAAATCAGCTTTGCTAAACTTTATTATCAAATTAAACAAAAATCTGAAACATTCGCAACCATTTAAAGAATAAAATAAAAGCATTCAGAAAAGAATAGCAGGAGAAGTAATGAAAAGTGCAAAAAATAAAAGGAATTACATGTTATAAAAATAAAAAGCAAAGAAAAATGCATATACTATAAATCTTGCGAGATGAGTGATTTTGCAAGAGAATATCCCACTGTGCGCAGAAAAGTGATGCATCAACAAAAAAGCTAGCTTTTCATAAAAACAAGGCCGTACTGTGGATCAGTATGATCTTCTTTAGATAAATTTTGCTTAAAAAAATGACACTTTGCTCTTTGCTTTAGCATAATGTTCCAAAGGAACATGCAGCAAAGTTAGAAAGCAAGAGCGAGAAAAGAAGAGAAAGAGAGAGCGCACCGTACGTTGCATTGTTGAAGCCCAGGTATTCCCCACCAGCCAAGGCCTTATAGTACTGACAGATCTGCACACACCAAAAGAGAACACACATTACATACAGAAACACTGAAGAGGATAGTATACATTAAATAAGTCCAACTACTTAGATAAAAACAGTTGTTAATTGAAAAAGTGCAATTAAATTTGAATATAAAACTGTTTTTGATACGTTTTTTAGAATCAAACACAATCATAAAGATGCTCAGCAAATTGCAATATAAAAATTCTTATGTTACAAATGCTTAGTTTTTTTTAAAAAAATTAGGAGTAAGGAAAAAATTAGAAGGAAACAGACAATATTGTGATGTAAATGTAACATACAAAGAAAAAATAGTTAAAACAATTTTGAAATTTATGAGACAATTCATAATACAAATAAAAAAATATATACAATTAATGACAAACATAAGTACAAAATATACTTTAAAAAAAAGCACGATAATTTTTAATTTTTTTTTTTAAAGATGAGGTTTGAAGATCAAAAAGTTTCTAATTTAAAAATAGCTACTTAGTAAATCATTATATACTTAATTTGTAGAAACAATGAGTAACTTATTGAATTAATATGAAACTACAAAACCTACATTATTTTGTCATTCTACAACCAGAGAGCTACTCACCCAATCAAACTTTTCTGATACCCTCATTTCTGGCTGCAATGAGAAAAAAATATATAATGATTAAAACAAAAAAAATTTTGCATACCCAATAATAGTAAACAATTTGCTTTAATGAAACAAGAAAATTGTATTCTATTAACAATATTATGCATATTACATTGAGAAATACAATACAGAAAATACTACATTTTTAAAGTTGGTATTATATTTAAGAACTATGCACTAGTCCTATTAGAAATTTATAATAATAGAATGTACAAGAATCAGTAACAAAACTATGATAGAAGTGTTTAAATCAGATCAATTAATAAACATACGAGATAGACTATAAATATTTATACTTTAAAAACTGCAGCAGATAGAAAAATTCATGATCCTTTCATGCGAAGGTATTTTTATCAATCATAACTACCCCAGCAATAAAAGAAGCAGTGTGAATAGATATATTAAAAACTAATCTCCACTTTAAAATGAGTGCAAAAATACATGCACAAATATTGAGTATCGTATACCCAAGTTATGGAAAGCAAACCCACCTCCACAATGTACAGCAGCAGTGAACACACGACGATAGCACCAGCATTCACCATGGGATTGTGAGGCTTCTCTGAGAAGAAAATATTCATTATGACTTCATCTCACATCTACAACATGCTGATTAACATTATTTGCGGTAAAAGATATATGCAAATGTAGGAGTATGTATGGAAAGTATTCAAAGTAAAATAACACATGGAGCAAGGGTTAAATGAATACAGATTTCATCCAGATATGTGGACTGCAGTTAATTAATCTTTATCATTTGCTAATTTTTTTGAACTTAGAAGAATAGTGATGGATTTTTTTAATAAATATCTTTTTGCAGTCACAAGTTTACATTTCTAAAAAGAAATTAGTAAAATTGCTGCTTTAAAAATAATAAAAGCGAAAATTTGCATATTTTTATACAAATTTAGATTTTTTTATGCATCTTTCTTCATTCAAATATAATGAACCTTCAAAATAACTTTGTTGTGCTATTACAACAATCCAAATGAATTATTACATAAAAATAAATATTTTTTTCAAGAATTTTATTTTCATTTTAAATAAAGTTTCTCGTACGTTTGATGTCATGGCAACAGTGAAAGTATGGTATAAAAAATGGAATGTGCATGTAAATTCAATGTAGATTCAATTTTTAGTTATTTAAATTTTAAATAAACTTCCAATTAAATTTTTTTTAATGAACTTTGGAATGTAGCCTAAAGTGATTTCTTGCTTCAAAATAACGTATCCCACTTGTTTGTGAGACTTTTGGTTCTTTCTGTGAGAGTGGGACGGACGGACTGCACCATTATAAAACCTTCCACTTTTTACGTTATAAATGTAGCGTGGAAGCTAAAACCAGTATTGATAGGTGCCTGAGCTAATGAGAAGTTCTTAAAATGGAAACATATAAGAATCAACTTATGATTTATAAATTTGTTCATGCAAATCAAGAATGAACAGTTGCCGAAGTGGAGAAAAGATAGGGGATCCAAGTCAAGTATTGAGGGGTCTGTGGGATTAGCCACAAAATTGGGAACAGAAAGAAATGGCGGTACGCATTAACAGATCCACAAAATTGCTTTTAATGAGTTTGTATTAAAGTAGTTGAAAAAGAGAAGAAAGTCTAGGGAAATGGAGATAATAAGAATTACTGTTTAAGAAATATACTAGGATGAAAAAACATTACCAAAAAATCAACAAATTGTAATATTTTTTAAATCTTGAAATGTCTTGCTTTCATTTGCTATTTGTAGTGGTATTTTGTCACATAGGTAAGCACCATCAAAAGTAATTTTGAAAAAAGAAAAAAAATTAGGTCACAGATAATTGGTGGTCAACAGTCTTTTTTTAATTTACAAAATATATTTTGCAATCCAACAAAGATATGCACCTATTAACCAGAGAAAAGGTAGGCCCTAAAATACAAACATTTCAGTTGTTTCAACCACCCTATGATTTTTGAAAGAGGGGGCAAGAAAAAAAAACAAAATATGTGAAATGAAAGATTGAAGAAAATGAAACAGGGGCCACAAAAAATATATAACTTATTAACCAGAGAAAAGGCAGACCTTATCATACAAACATTTGGGTAGGAACCCCATGATTTTTTAAAAGAAGGTTAGAGTAGAGCAGGAGGGCACTGACTGTTGTAGTCGAGGACGAGCTCGTTGAACATCCTCCCGGAGGGCTCCTGGCCCACGTACTGGTGCACGATGTCGGAGCCCAGCTCGGTGAGGGCGATCGCGTAGTTCATGGGCTTGCCGCTCGACTGGATCGTGAACGGGATCTCCGTGTCCCCAATGGAGCACCTGCAAAAGGAGGGGAAACACAGGGTTATAAAAGGGTCCTTCACGACAGAGTCTGAATACTAGGATTTTAAAGATAATGTGGGAGGTATAAAAGACTGTGCATGATGCATATGAATGGATGGGATAGAGAAAACTGCATGGATAGACTGGAATATAATAAACTATAACTGTTTGATTGTTAACTATTAATTGTTTGAAAACTGATTTATAATTATGAAAGTAATTGATTATTACTATGCCCATTAGTAAAACACATGTACAACAAAAAAATAAGTTAATTTTATCACTATTGCAATCACAAATTAAAATGTAAGATGATTTATTTTTTTCAAATTAAACTAAAAAAGTAATTTTGTATAAGTATACTCAATTGTTAAATAAATCAATAATTAATAATGATTTTGTAATAGATACAATAGTGCATGTAAAATGCATAGATTAAGTAACAGAAAACAATATTCTTTGGCTCTTTACAATAAAACCTATTATGTCTAAATACTAATAGCTTACAAATAATGTGGGAGATGATATTATTGGATTGTGCATGATGCATATGAATTGACATGATAGAAAACAGTATGGATAGACTGGAATTATAATAAACTATAATTATTGAATGGGTGGCATTGTATAAACTGAATTATAAAAATAAAAGTCATTGATTATGATTGCCCACTTATGATACTAAACTCTAAACAAATAAAACAAAAAGTGAAATTTACAAGTGGTTTTAAAAGATTACAATATCAACAAAAAGCTTGGCTGATAATATGATAATTTGTAATAACACATTAAAATGTTAGGATGCTTTTTCCAAAATAAAATAAAATGTAATTTTATATAAGTGTAGCTGTGTACCCAATCATTTATACTAAATAATAACTGATATTATATAATAGAAACAAGAGTTTATGAATAATCTAACTAAACTAAAACACATCCAATGTGGCGTCTTTCAAAAGAAGAGGGAGCAGGACTGACCTCTGTCCGTCCACTGTGCAGATGCTGACCCCCCAGTAGTCCGGGTTGTACTTGGCCAGCTGGGGGATATACGAGGCAACCTGCAAACACACACACGCACTCTCAATAAGCGATCAACAATGAGAAATTATTCATTGAAAGTTTGACACAAACTGCATTCGATTTCACATTTTTTTTAAAGAGAAATTTCATGTTAAAGGAGTTCACCTTAACAAGTACAGAATATTTGAAAACAAAATAACCATCCTTACAAACATTAAAAAAATGATCTCTCATTAGTTAGCGACATTGTTTATATATCTTCGATGAAACAAAAGGCATTTTTTAAATTGATTTGACACACAAAAGAAGCTGGGACAAGATTAAAATAGTTATTCTTCTTTGAGTTTTTGAACTTCTCATTTGATTAAAGTTAATAATCCTCAATTCATTTTCATAAATACAAAATTCCAAAACTTGGGAAACAAATAACATTTTGATCAAAACCAAAAAACATCTTCATCCAAAAACACATTTAGACGCAACAAGAGAACAACAAAAAGATACTTAAGAGAGGTTCAGTCAAAATGATGTTCACTTTACAACTGTTACTCACTAAAACACAAGTACAATGACCCTTTAAAATAACCTGTACGTATAATTGTACACAGATTTCAGAGTGACTAACCTTCCCTCCCGTATTCACTTTGCACTTCCAGTAGAAGTCCTCGATGCACTTGACAAAGTCCGGGAAGTCCTGGATCACAAAGTGGTTGCGGAAAGCACGGCTGATCAGCACAATGTTCTCCTTAA
Organism: Hylyphantes graminicola; assembly: GCA_023701765.1. Taxonomy (NCBI): domain Eukaryota; kingdom Metazoa; phylum Arthropoda; class Arachnida; order Araneae; family Linyphiidae; genus Hylyphantes; species Hylyphantes graminicola. The sequence goes on from CM043120.1 coordinate 422,433, forward strand.
TCACCCTGCACACACAGACCAAGCAATAGGAAGCAAATTAGCAACGGGAATTAGGTAGGGATGAAATCGAGGCACCACGCTTTGCAAGCTTAACAAAAAAATAAAATTATAACAACAGCAAAATGAATACAAAGAATATTGGAGCTCCTTTTTTTTATTGTATGTTTTCACTTATCATTTTACCGAGGGGGGGGGGGGAGGTGCTCTATTGTAAACATGATAAATAAAAACTAGATAAAAATGATTAAGTTATATAGTCATGTAGGTTTTAAGGTGTGCAATATTTCAAACATCCCTGGCCTGGCACTGCAGTTTAATGCAGATAATTTCTCAAAAGTATGTCACATGCATATCCATCATTCAGCTGATACAGAAAGAGACAAAATTCAAATAGAATACCCACACGAGAGACATAACATTTGAGCATTTCATTAATTCACTACTATAGCAAATGTTTTAATTTCTTAAAGTTTTGTTTAATGAACCCTCATTTTAAGTATCCCTTAAAAACTACAATACATTTATTCATACAAGTGCAACTTCAAGAAATCCACATTTTTAACCATGTTACTGTAAACAGATCAGAAAAGATATCTGGGGACAACTGAACAAGGAAAAGTGACTGTTGGCAGTCCATTGCCCAATCTAGAGCCAAAATATCCGACCTGTGGTGAACAGCGAGATGACAACAGAGAAAGGACCTGACAGATGTGGTCACACATTGGGAAAGGGATCTTTTGTCACTTTGGATAGGCCAACTATGTTTGGAACACTCATGGGACACCTATACTACTGTGGGCAGGTAAACCGCAGTTATCACAACAATGAGTTGTACCATTCTCGATATTACTCACTCTCTCGATATGAAAAAATATTTTTCAAGCATGTTTTCTTAATTGTTAGAGTACTTGAGTGCTTGCAAAAGTGGTCCAAGTTACTTATGGAACACCAAGTTTACAGTTTAGACAGAGTCTGCAGTTTACCTGCCCACGGCAGTATAGTTCTCCCCATGGACACGACACCCATCCCTTGGGACAGAGAAGAGAACCCTTCTACCTCTTGAATGCGTCCCTGTCCAGGGTGATGGAGTCTGGGGATCCCATGTCCCGCATCTCCTTGTGGATGGTGCGCAGCTTGGTCATCATCTCCCGCAGACGGGGGTCGCTCTTGCGCAGGCCCGTGCCAGACAGGGACTGAAAAGAAACACCGTAAATAGAGTGTCGTTTATTCAAAGCACGTTTGGGATGGACGGACAAAAAGTTATTGGTCTCATACAGTGTTAGAAATTGGATGGATACATTTCAGACCAATGTGTGGTACTAATTTTGACACATTCATGACTGTTCATAATGTGTGATTTCAAAATGATTATTTTCAGCAACTTCTTTGGAAACTACCTTAAAAATTGATATTGATTTTTTTTAAAAAAAATAAAATGCCACAACTGTGACTCAACTTCTTTTGAAATGAACTTCTTTCAAAATTGTAGGATTTGATCCCATTTTGCAATGGGCAATTATAACTTTTGAACCCTGGTCCAACCTTATAAACAATCAAAGTTTTTGACATGAAATAATTTGTCAAAAGGAGAGTTTTCCCACCTTTGTCAATATCTTACTTTCTTTTTATATAAATAAATGGATTTTACTTGAGATTAAATAGAAATAGGATTTTAAAGAGATGGACTCACGGCGAGGAACTTGCCCACGGCCACCCTGCCCTGCTCGTCCTTGAACATGTCGAACAGGATGTCGTCCACGTTCTTCTCCGTGATGGCCGGGCTCTCGCTGACATCGGAAGAACAAAGAAAACACATTTAGAATAATCTTTTTTTTTAAATCTGATAGACTTGCATTCTAAAATGCTGCAAGAGATGTCCTCCGTCAAAGACGGCAGTTGCAGCCTGCCAAGAGGGGCACCATTTTGGAAGCGGCAGTGGATTGTGTTAAGTTATGGGGGAAATTCTACTTTGACCAATTCCAGAGAATACTAAGATTATATTTATGTAACATATTTTTGAGACACTCATAGAATATCTACAATTATGTCTTAATTGCATGTGTAGATTTTGTACATCATCATCTTGGTTATTATTTGCACATTTTGTTTTTTCTGCCCCCATTTTCGCCAAGGGATGCATCACAATTAGACTTCATTGAATAAATATTCCCGGCAAAACATTTAATCAGATATTTAGTTAATGACAATAGATTAAAATGTCTTAACTACATATTATTTAACAGAACTTCATCGATTTCGAGAATTGTTTTATGTTGCCAGGCAACGAAAATACCCAAATAATAAATATGGTAAACATTCCACTGCATATTTCGAAAAACACGATGGGTATAGTAACCCTATGTTAAATTTGCAACTTTACCAAAAGTCGCCATGAACAGCATAAAATTAGGCTGCGCTTCCGCAGACCAACCTAAAATTAGCTCCAATTCCGACCGTTACCCTCTATAGTCGGCCAAAATCCTATCTTAGACCGAATTTATTCCGATTCTTTACATACACTTACTGACTCATAAACTGTAGTCAAACATGCATCGAATTAAAAATATGATATTCTGAAGCGGAAGAGCAAATTTCAGCGGATGAATCAAACTCTTACCTCAAGTCTACGCTGGTTTTTGTTTTGGACTTCCCATTTTTACCTGGATGGACGAATTCTTCGACCGGCATGAAAATGCGGCTGGCGTGCGAGAACGGAGTCCTAGAGGTATGCAGATTTCGGTACTGCCATAAATCGTCTGAAGGCAAAACGTTCTTTTGGTAGGCCCGACATGTTCTGCCGTAGTACCTTCGAACATCGCTCCAGAGTTTGTTTGGAAGACGACCGCTGCGAAACCGGCAAGAAAGCATGAAAGCGCACTGTCGAGCACCGGCTGAGGGGGAAAGGGGAATTCAAAAGTGGAGGATGGGCTCCGGCGTTTTGTATAACTTTACCATTCACTCGTTCGAATTCCTCGCAACCTTAAAATCTTGAAGGTTTGTTTACTGTTTACTTCACGGTCAAACTCAAGTCTCGATCTCAAAATCAGAGAAAGGGAAAACTAGAAGTAAGAAAGGGGGGAAATTACTGATCTCTAGGTTTGATGGGTTGCAAATTCAGCTTTCTGCTTAAGTCAGAGTTTGAAGTCCTTTTGCTTAAATCGAATCATTGCGTGTCCAAGTTATGACATTTCAGTGAACAGCACTCTTGATAATCGATGCAATAGCGTCCGGTTTTTTCACCAAACCTCCGGAAAACGAGAAAAAAATTGGATAGGCATGAAATTTCTTTTTTTAATGTAATTCAGCATTTGGATTTCGAGAGGTCATCGATCAATATAAAATATGCAATAGATCGGATTATCCCAAAAGTTGTTACTCATTATTATTCGATAAAAAAAGAAACTACATAGATAACGCATGCCTTACACATTTTGATATATGACGTCATATTTCAACTCAGAAATTATTCCAGTGTACTCTGCCTGACTTCACTTCAATTATGGAATTGAATAAACGATTATTTTTTTGGCTCAATGTTTTTGGCAAACTACATTTTATTCAACGAAATGATTTTTAGTAACCAAAATAATTTTATAAGAATTGTTTTAATTATTGACGAAGAATTCTTTAAGAACAATTTTATGAAATAAAAAACCTAAAATTCCACACCAGAAGAAGTAATGTGATTCTAGAAATGAAATGAAGTAACGCTTTTTATCGTCAGCAAGCAGGAAGCAAAAGTAAATATTATTCCATTCTAATACGTAAATATTAACAATCAAATTGAAGTCCATCCTTCTCCGCCCCACTAACTCCACATTGCTATCATTTCTGATCTATTTCAGTTTTCCTTCCTTGATCAAGATGAGCGGTCGGATGCGTTTCCGTCGCGAGAAGGGCGGCGAGGTGGTGGCGTACAGCGAGGGGGCCGTGCGGCACAACGCGGTGCTGCTGGAGTACTGCCGCACCTCGATGGCCGCGCTGTCCGGGTCCGCGGCGGGCGTGGTCGGGCTGACGGGCCTGCTCGGGTTCGCCTTCTACGGGCTGACGGCGGCCGCCCTCTGGCTCTTCCTGCTCGCCAAGGCGGGCGCCAAGTGGGACACGTTCTTCCGCTCCCGCACCCAGCTCCTCACCAGCGGCTTCTTCGGCGGCCTCATCACCTACATCCTCTTCTGGACATTCCTCTTCGGCATGGTGCACGTCTACTGACCCCCCCCCCCTGACCCTTCTCCAGGGAAATGGGGGAGTGCCCTCGGTGTTGTTATTGTACAAACACCAAAAACTGAAATACATGTCGGGTGAATCCTACTTCCCGGGGATGGCCACTTTAGCAGCTTTCGACATTTTAAGAAACATGTTTTCAGAGTGCCGCACCGTTTTTCCCTACAATTTGTTTTCGATAGCCCTCACACAAGTCATGATGTTTGGAAAACACCTGTTTTTGTTGTTTTCACAAATCTTAGCAGGATTTGGATCTGGAAGTAGGATTTGATATTAATAAATGCTCACTCTTTGATTGTCTTTCCCAATTTGGGTATAAAGGAGTCTTGGAGGTGCTCTCCAAAAGGGCAACCCCCGAATAGTAGGAAAAGCCTGCAATCCCGAAAATGAGCCCACTCATAGTTATTCATTTATTTTTTGAAAATAGCCTAAAATAAAGAACACCAAGTGAGAACGGTGCCGTAAAACTCCTTTCAGATGAATACATACAACTTTTACATCCACAAGAAGAACCTGGCTCATTTTGTATGAGACAAATAAGTTGTCCTAATTGTGAACTTTTCGACTTGCATTAATTTTTTTTCAATCAAGTCTTAGAGATTTGTTCCAATTGAAGTAAGCGAGTATGTCAGTGAATTATACATGTATAATTCACTGACATACTCGCTTACTTTACTTTTTTACTTTTTTTTTTATGGAGAAAATTTAACAATGTTTAACCTTCAACAGCCTATTGTTTTTCATCCACTGTTTCAATTCAATAAATAACCTAAAATTTTTATTTTATTTAACTGAGCATTTCCTATCCTATGTGTATTCTATACATAAATAATTATGTAAATTTAAAATTTGCTGCGAGTTCATGTCAAATAAAAAAGTACAATGAAATTCTTGTATGTGTCTTGTTGCATTAAAAATGCTGGATAGAGATATAAAAACTGAACATATCTTCACTTGTGTTTTTTGTTAGCTATGTGTAGATGTTGCTAAGCATAGAATTCAGATAAATTTCTCACAAGTTCTTTTTCGGGTCATGTGCTCGGTTTTTTTTTTATTCATTCAAAGCAAAGTGCTGTCTAAAAAAAGGAAACTGAGCTTTGTTTTTAGGTGTGAAAATTTGTTATTAAAAGGAATATCAAAATTTGGGTATAATTTTCAGCTTACTTTTTAAGTAAAACTATTTTGTCTTCAAATCCTTACTATTTGTTCATAGTGATATAGTTTTACTTACTATTCATTAAGATTAGTTTTTGTATTGGAACATTTACAACTTTTATTCTGCCAAGGGTCTTGTATGGTAATAGATCTCTATACAATTCCAATTCGGTAACTTTGGCCCCTGTTTTTAAATAAAGTTTACTACATGTACTTACGAAAACTTTCAAAAAAATATCGAAGAAAGTTATTTTGCCATTAAGATAATTAATAAGTGTAATTTAAAAGAAGATATTAATTCGTTTATAATTAAAACAAAATTTTACTAATTATTCCTAAAGATTTTTTGTTGTGCATCTTGCAGTTACCGGTTTTCTTTACCAAATTTAGTTTTTCTTAGTCTTTGACAATTTGTTAAAAAATGTAGAGAAGTATTTAGCCTCTCATGGTTCTATTTTAGAAAAAAAAAGTAGATTAAAAATTGTGAACCGAAAAAATTTAGTATTAACATTTTATTTTCTAAAAAAATTCTAAACATGGTGTATGAAAATAGCATCACTAAAATGCTTAACAAGAAAATTCATAACTAATAAAATAATTTGAAATGATAGTATCCAACATTTTACAATTCTAATATATACATTTTCCCACCTATTAATGACTATGACTTTTTTTCTTGTTATGACTGACATACAGTGCATGGTAAAATGCAAACTTTACTCTTGACTGTAAACAGTAAAAAAATACCAACCTCACATGTACCGTGTCATAAAGCAGTGTAACAGAGGATTACTATTTTTGCAGTGGCATAATTTATTTATTATTATTTTTTTTGATGACAAAATAACCATCATGAGGGCTGTAAGGAGCCTAGTGGTCGGGACCCCGGACTTGAGATCGAAAGGTTGAGAGTTCGAGACCCGGTTGCCACTGAAGACTTACCGAGTATACGCGGAGTACATGCTCGTAAAATCTGTTGGGTCCGAAAGTCCTGTGGTCGGTCATTGCGCAGTTCACCATGGGTACAGGTTCCTGGAGAAAATTTCCCTCCCCTTCAGGGACATGTCTAAATTGTGGAGGTGGCGACAGATGTTGCCATCTGTCGACAGATGGCAACATCAGTCATATGTGTTTGTGTGTGTCTTGTGTTGTCCTACTTGACGATGGTTTATAAGCGGGTCCTTGCGACCAAGCACACAAGCCTGAAAATATATGTAATCCAATCCAATCCAATAACCATCATGTCTTATCATTGGGATGAAGCTTTTGTTTTCGAATTCCTCTTCTGAAACAAGAACTATATATTGCCATTGGTAACAAACAAGCATCATTGTATAACTAAATTAAAGGTAGTTAATGAGAATTGTCAACACAAATGGGAAGTTCTGGTCATACCTTAAAGAAAAGTGTATAAATGTATTAGAAAATTGTATAAATGTATTCCATATGTGTATTGATTTCACCATAGATGAGCCACAATACTTTGTACTGAAGTCAAACGCTGAAACTTTTTTCAAATTTTTATTCATTTCAAAATTGGACAACATATAAATAAATACCCCCAACAAATAAATAACATATAAATGTGTTTAACACCACAATAGAATATCTTCAAACAAAACAAAGTTTAAAAAAAAACTTTAACTGCACATAGAAATTCTTACCCCTGATAGAAAAGACCAACATCAATTATTCATTATTTTAAACATCATCATTTGTTATCCGATATCGTTTTGCCACCATCATTTGTTATACTTAAACAGTGACAGTATCGTTTTAGAAAAAATAGATTTTAAACGTAATTATAAGTTCATTTAGAAATTAAAGCCATACCATTAAATTATTGTCCTTAAAGAATGAATTTTTTTTTTACTTTGAGACATTTCTCACTTCTCCACTTCAATTTTTTTTTTCCGAATCAGACATTAAGTCAAAGAGTTGGTTTTGCATAAAAGGGTTGTTGAGTACTCGATTTGGAAACCACAATGATGGAGAGTTGAACGAGTCTACAACCGAAAAGCATTTTAAGTTCAACCGTGATCTGAAATGAAAGAACTTTATATTATTCTTATATGAACTGATTTGAGTTGTTCCCGAATTCCTTGGTTAAAAAAAACAATTTTGTATTTTATTGACAATAGCTCAGTTTTGCCATTAGGAAGTCCACCATGCTTTACATTAGGATGCTTTTCTAAGGATCCTAATGTACACTTATTTGCTTTATCGATTATTTTAAAAAGATAAGATTAAATGAGAGTGTGCTAGAATACGAGAACATTTCCTGGATTTCCTTTTGCGAAAAAAACCCTAACAGGCTTGGTTAACTCAAAACAAAGTCAAGATATTTCGATTTCTGTAAGGGGCCCTCATCAGAAGCGGTTGTTCTTCCGCCTCATCACGGATTTGGGGTGCAGGGCGGCTTTCCGCTTCGCGTCCCTGGAGCCGCCCCTGCTCTTGAGCCTGCGCCATGTCTCCTTCGGGGCGGTGGCTGCCGGCGCGTCGCCCCACGATCCCTCCACCACCCGGTGCACGAAGCGCTCTGATTGGGTGAAGCGGTGGGAGGGCGTGTCCTGCTCCCACACGCCCGCCACCCCCGACGGCACGAGGGAGGTGTCCGGGTAGGGCGGGGTCCACTGGGAGGCAGGGCTGGTCCGGGAGGCCGCCCTCTGGGTCGGCTGGAAGGTGGAGGAGGAGTGGAGCCTGCTACCAAAAGAGGCGGCGGTGGAGGGGTGGGCGGGGCCTGTCCTCTTCCACGTCGTCGTGTCGCTCTGGTCCCGGGAGGGTTGGCCGTCGATACCGTACCTGAAACACATGGTGCGGTTGGATTGGAAAACTCCCAAAAACATAACACCAAGATGGTTCAAATAAAACTTTTCTTCGATTTATTTTCCTGATACATAATTTTATACTTTCACAAAATCAAAACTTTAATTGTAGTAAAATCACTTAAAAAGGTAGATATCACAATGAAAGACACATAAAAGAGACTGATAAAAAATTGTGAATCGAATAAGGAAAATTTTATGTTTATGCCAATTACATAAACTGGCACTCCCCCTCTCTTTTTTATTAAGGAGGATTTTTGTTTAAGTGAATAACACAACATGACTAGCATACTGACTACTAGTAGTAGACCGCCCCCCATTTTCCTTTGGTCTCGATCTCGCCACTTTATTCTAACCTCTGACGGTTCAAACTGTGCACAGAGTGGGCCTGACTAATGAGAGGTGTGTCTCACCACACGGGCTTGGTGGAGGTGGACTTGGCTCCCCCCGTGCTGTAGGTGGCGGAGTATGCCTTGGAGGCCTCCGCGGCGGTGCTCCACGAGAGGGTCACCTCCTTCTGCTGCACGTCGGCGCGGCCCCACGAGTCGCCCTTCGCGCCGCCCCGCTTCGACGGCGCGGGAGGAGGAGACTTGATGGAGAAAGAAAAGAGAGAAAGTTACACATATATTTCAGTTTTTTTTTTTTTTTTAGGGGGGAAACGTATAAGTTTAAGTAATGTTTCGCGCTACAATGCCCTCACTCAGGATCAATTTTAAGCTGAAAATGTCTTGGCAAACTGTTTGTTGTCGTTTTAATGATCTTAGTTTTTTATAGGTTCGAATACTACCTTATGTTTGTTTAATTCGTTTAGAGCATCAACTAAGGGCGATGAGAATATTTTTATCCTTTGTGTTAAAATTAAATTTTCCCTTTTTATTTAGTTATTACTGCAAGGTTTAAACTCTCTTGGTACGTATATATACTTTCTTGTTAGAGAATAGACGCTTTGGTTTCGAAGTAAAATTGAAAAACAAAACAAGTTTTTTTTTTGTTTGTTTTTGAGTTACTGCTGATAATCCATAGATAGCAAAGACTCGTCACCAGGGTAGAAATATCTAATTTTTTACTTGTCCGTCCGCCAATTTTTTTTTTTAATTCTGCTCGTCGTCCCCCCCCCCCCCCCCTTCTCACCTTTTTCCCCGTTGCTGGGGGCCATCCCTTCGCGGCGCCCCCTGGCGGCCGCTTCTTGTCCAGGTCTTGCGATGTCCAGGGCACCTGCGGCCGCTCCGTGGTGGTCGTCGTGGCGGCGGGGGGAGAGGTGGACGGGGGGGCGGCCTCCCCGAAGATGTCCCTGTTCCGGTCGTAGAGGGACTCGGACTCGGAGCAGTTCACGTTGAACCACCAGTCGCACACCAGGTGGCGCTGGTTGAAGATCGTCCCCAGCGGACACAGGAAGGAGTCCTTGCGCCCGCCCGACTGGCAGATGTGGAACACCTGGCGAGAGAGAGAGGAACTTGGTGGAGAAAGGACAGTAGAGGAATCAAAAAGCTCTACTGCAGCTACCCATTGGACATGCGTGATTTTCTCAAAATCTTAATTTACCATCCGTTACGACTTATGAATTCACGTATTGAATTTTGAAGTCTATAGTTCCTTTAGTTCGAGGAGTAGAGTGGTTTCAAACGGACGAACATAAATAATGACGGACTCATGTCCAAAAACCACTTTTTCAGAACGCCCTTCAAAACTTGTAGCAAACACAAAAACTCCATCTCGGATATCCGACCCCACCGCAATACTTATATTTAACCCTTTTGCTACGAAGGATTTTTGCTTCCTCGTAATATTTGATGAGAATAACATTATCGAATCCTTAGTTGTTCGGGCGTTTTGGGGCGCTTGAGTAACGAAAAGTAATTAACCCTTTCAGTCGCAGTGATGCCATTTGGCATCATCACTTTCAATATATTTTTTTTTTTCTAAATGTTTATGCGCCGTTATGACATCCAAACACACATCATTCGATTCTTCACACTCTGTTCTATTAGACAATATTTTACATTAATCTCTATAGAAATCAGAACTACTATTTTTTTTTATTCAGAAAATAGCTAACAAGCGTTTCACCTGATTTTTGAAAAGTTCACTTCAGTTCCTTATATTTAAAACACAATTTAAACTAATTCGGCTAAAATAATTATTAATTTTTTTTAATAATATGGTCAGATCCCTTAAAATATATAACTCAAAGGGTTTTTAGGTAATATATATATATTTATTTTGTTGTTTTCCACAATTAAAAAATTTTGGCATTATTTCAAAAACCATATAAAATTAAAATGAATTTTTTTTCTTATGGAACTCTTATATTTGACCTAAAATAAGCTTATTTTGTGAATATCAGATGTTTCTATAGTGTAGTAAATTTTTGGGACTGAAAGGGTTAAAAAGTAAAAATGTCTGTGTTTGTTGAGCTCATCTCACCATGCATCCCGCCTCGGTGTCCGCGTAGTAGCCCGGGTCGGGGCACTGGAAGGCGGTGTCGGGCACACTCGCGAAGTCCGGGAAGTCCTGGCCGGGCACGCCCCTCAGCAGCGCCTCCAGCTCGCCCCCTCCTCCCCCTGGGAAAAAGTCATAAAATCAAAGAATTATTTATATGGGAGGCATTTGCTTCCTTCATTTGGATCTTTTTTGTGCAATCGGGAGAAAAATGTAATCACTGTTTTGGGGCACACCACACCGGTTTACTAGTTTTAAGTCATGCTGCAGTTCCAATAAACGGCAGAGCAAAATGTGTGCACTTCAAATTCGCTTCACATGGCCACTACTTGAATGATTGAAAATGGCAAGCGAAACCGTAAGTATATGGCTTTATCTTCCATCACATGTGAAGTATACAACTGACTCAACGCTGTCACACCGATCCTCCGTCACCGTAAGTACGGCGAACGTCACCGGGAACTGTGCATGTGAAACGGATCTATTTTTTTTTCTTGTACATATTTACAGTCAGGACACACAGTTTACGATAACAGTTAGAACGTAAATGAATGGAAGGTGTTTTTTGTTGTTGTTGTACAATTTCCAAATGAAAGGGTTTTTTTTAGAAAACTGACGTGACAATTTCAACCTATCTATCCAAAAAAAAAAACTTTTTTTAATTGTACTTTAATTTGGGCTGTGATAAAATACCGGACTGACCAACGTTCAGGATTGGCCCTGTCATCCCTTGCGTGAATCGATAAATTCACCAAGCATGGCGGCGCTGCTTAGTGATAATATAAGTAGTTACTTGTTACAATAAAATGATTTTTTATAACAACCCATAAATAATTATGCATCTCAAAACCCCCCGAAAAAAATCTCACCCTTGTCGTTGCCCTGTGGCTTCGTGTTCCAGACGATGTCGTCCTCTCCCTTCTGCTGGACGTCATCGCGGGACCACGGGGAGCCGGCTGGAAAAGAAAACCACATCTCAGCACGGAGAATGGGTGGATGATAGGGTCCGCTTTTAGTATGCATTTCCGACTGTAGATGGCAGCACGATAATCATTTAGCAATATATTTGTGTTGTTCATAATGAACTCATGCACCGATTCTGTGATTTAGAGTATCAGTGTTGTTGATTTTAAATTTCCACATGAATTCTTTTATATCGACATCCATAGAGAAATTTTCTTGGCGTACTTACTAAAAACATTCATTTGATACAGAAAAAGGACTCACAATTGATTATTTACGTTAAAAAGATGATTTAACAAACGTAAAGATATTATATTCCATTTCGAATAAATCTCGTGCAGTGAAGAAAAGGTTACATTTCTTTTGCCTAGCTGATGATGCCAAAAAAAAAAAACACGCCAATAAGTAGCACCATGAGACTCAAATAAATCGGCAGGTCGCAGCTGAGAAGGGGTATAACTAAGCTAAAGCTCTAGATTAGCGGTCGCCAGTCGCCAACTGACGACTATTACATCGAAAAGGGCTACCTAAAAATCGAACCCCAGTCGCCAAAATTGGCGGTCATAATTTTTCCTTTTTGTGCAACAAATAATTAATACTGAAGCTGCATTTCTAAAATGATAATAATAAAACGCTCCAATTCGTTTCTGTCCGGAAGAAAGACTAATTTTTACAATGAACTTTCGCTACGCACCCTGTAGTAGAACTGCGTCCCAGATAGCAATTTTCATTTGCAACAAACTTGCATAAAACTTACAATGCAAGCCTGCACACTTGCAGCAAGTGTGCAAAGCAAGCCTGCAAGTGTGAAGCAAACGTGATTCAAACTTCCTAGTTGACAGGATTCAAACTTGCTGGAAGTTTGCAATGTAAGTTTGAAGCAAACTAGCGAAACAAACCTGCAAACTTGCAATAAACTTGTTGCAAATGTTTATTTTCCTTGCTTTTAAACTTGATGCAGACTTGCTATGCAAACATAGTCGTGATTGACAGTTGGGGGGGGGAGTTACGTAAGCGTGGGGGATGGGGAAGCGAGGGGGTACCGGGGGGGGGTGATGTGTTGGGGGGGGTGCTTCGGGGAGGGGATGGATGTAGGGAGGGGGAAGGTGAGGGGAGGGGGAAGGTGAGGGGAGGGGGAAGGTAGGGGAAGGGGTGTATTGGGGTGGGGAATACGGCGTGCGTTGGATGGCTGGTGGTGGGTCATGGAATTGACCATCCCGTTTCATTTTGTTTGTTTTCTTTTTAAAAAAATAATAAATGTTCATTATAATAAGAAGTCTGATACAAAAAAAAGCTGCAAATAATGCATATTATTTAAGGCAGGAAAGCGTTAAGTAATCAATTTATTATAATAAATTGAATACTTATTGGTTTCTTAGCAAAAATAATAATCAGTTTAGTTTCTTTTGTATCAGATTTTGTACAATAATGAACTTTTCATTTTTTTAACAAAACAAACAAAATAAAACAAGATATGCAATTCAATGACCCACCACCATCCATCCAATACACTTATAATTTATTAATTCTTTAGATAAGTTAAAATTTTATCAACTCTGGAGTTCTAAAGTGTAAAAAAACTAATCACATATATGTGAAAATTTTATTTAAAATATAAATTTAATCTGCATATCAGTTTATTTGCATAGTACATATTCAGTTTAAATAAATTTAGCTGAATTCCAGACTCCTACATGAACTAAATAAAGTTATTATATAATTACCTACATAATATGTGTCTTATAAAAAAGCTATTAAAATTTTAATCTTTGGTTCCAGACAATAACAATCAAAACAAATGGACACAGAAAATAAAAAAGAAACAATAAAGTTTATTTATATCCGATGACAAACATGATTAAAAGTTATGTTTCAAACTATACACAGCTATTTTGTTCGAAGTAGTAATAACACAGAAGCTAGAAACAGTTAAAGCAAAGCATTAATATTAGTTACAAATATAAACAATCATTCATAAAAAAAGGGTAATTTTTCTTAAATGATTAGCATTTATACATTGACTGCATATACACTGCACGTACTACCACAATTACAAAATAATTTAGTAGATATTTAAAAGAAATGACACAAAACGGAACATTATTTTGTCATTGAATATACAAACAAGTTTAAATAAAAAATTATTTATGCTCATCAATTGATTTTTTTCCATTGACTTCTAAGTATCCAGTGACTTCAAATCATTTTACAAATTAGTTATGTTCATGTGTATAAAAAAAATTTACTAAAACAAAAGCACAGTTTTTCATCAAATCAATTACGCAAATTTTCAATTTTTGTATTTTATAATTTTATACATGTGATTTGATGTCATTTTGTTAAATTAACATCACACTAGAGCTGCACACGACGAATTTTTCTTCCATCTGTCATTTTCAATTTTTGCATTTTATAATTTTATACATGTGATTTGATGTCATTTTGTTAAATTAACATCACACTAGAGCTACACACGACGAATTTTTCTTCACTCTGAAAAGAAAATATAGTTTGAATTATCGTCGTACTGGAGCTACACGAGGGCTATTTACAATGGGCGTCTTATATTAGAGCCACAGTCAAAAGACAAGTCGACACCTGAGTAGGCACCCAAAGCAACAGTTGAGGGCGATATCGAGTGCGCAGCGTTAGAACTTTGAAGAATATTTAACGTGCACTTCCTCCACACGAGGTATTATTCGTCGGACATTTTTGGTTTTGGTTGAAAGGCTGTTTGCAGATGGGCAGTTGTTTTGATGATGCCCGGACCCGATCCTGGGTTCTGCAAGCTAGGCGAATGCTTAACCGAATCTGCTTTCCAGCCCCCTGAATCTGAAAAGAAAATAAAGAATTTTTAAAAAAAATAATTGCAATTTAAACATCGTATTTTTCATAATACATGTATGTATATGTATCTTGTTAACTATTTTAATTCATTATTTTTTTTCACTATTTCTGGAAGTAGTATTTCAATAACAATGATCAGATATTTAGCAACTATATTAATTTAGAAAATCAATATTAACGTTTATTACTTAACTGTGTCTTATTTTAAGTTAAAATTTTATCTTGTTTACACCTTGAAGTATTTAAATTATTTTTTAAAAAATACTCGCCGCATAAAAGAGTGCTAAATTTTTTAATTTAAACGTTATTTTCGTTAATTATTTTCTGAAAGTGCATATTTTAGGACAAATGTACCTTCTTCTCAGTAACTACTCAATATTTTGCTTTTTTTTTTTTGCATACACTACACATTAAAAACTTTTATACAAACAGGCAAAGGCTTTTAAGGAAATACTAATTTTTTTAAAAAACAAATAATTTCAATGATTTTTTAATGTAATAAATAGTTTTCGAAACGACATTAATTAAAATATATATATACAACATACTCATCTAACGTCTAAATTTATTTTTAAAAAAAAATTTCACTGCTTTTGGGTGAAAAAAAGTAATTTTTTATCACTGTTTCTAAGAAGTATAACTTTACGCACGCGTCTGATATTAAAATTATAGTGTCAGAGTCACATTTTTTTCGCGCAATTATAAAATAGTTATTTATGCAACAAGTGTGAAAAGTAACGCTTTTTAAAACTAGTGTATTTTATTTCACGAGCAAGGTACGAGCGAGTGAAATAATGACACGTGTTTTAAAAAGTTTACTTTTCGCACGTGTTTCATAAATTTTTTTTATATAATTGTGTGAAAAAATATCATTGGTCCAAAAATATTTCCCGCGCATTTATATCTTTAAATAAAAGTAGATCGATAAATATCTGAATTTTATTAATATTATGAAATCAAAATTTTAACTTGAAATGTTGGCATCTTATGAAAAGAGTGAAAAAAGTCTTTTCTTGCACTTTTTGGGTGAAAAAAAAAATACTTTTTTCACTGTTTCAAAAAGTCTTACTTTTTTGCACGAGTCTGATATTGAAATTATAATGTAAAAGTCGGATTTTTTTCACGCAATTATAAAAAGTAACTTTTTGCACCCAAAAGCAGTGAAAAGGGGTACCTTTTTCCACTCATTTCATAAGATGCCAAAATTTCAAGTTAAATTTCTATTTCATAATATTAAAAAAACTACAGAGTTTTTTCGATCTGCTTTTATTTAAATTTATTAATGCGCGTGAAATACTTTTGGACCAATGTCATTTTTTTCACACAATTATAATAGAGTTTGCATCGCGTGCGAAAAGTAAACTTTTTAAAACACGTGTCATTATTTCAATCGCTCTTGAAATAAAACCCACTCGTTTTAAATAGTATTACTTTTCACACTTGTTGCATAAATAACTATTTTTTAATGTGACTATACTTAAATAATTGAATTATAAAACCAAAATTTTAATAAAAATTATACAATTGAATTGGTTTAATTATTGGAAATAAACCATCATACATCCACATTTTATTTTAATTAAGTTTCTAATGAAAAAAGTACGAAACTCTTTGTATAGGACGTAATTTGATTATGATTCTGAATTCCGATTCGCCAATAGCCTTCGTACGACGATAATTCAAACCTAACTAACAAACTTTGTATGTATATGCATATATTTTTTTTCAAATTTTCCATTATATTTATTTTTGCAAAAAATTCGGGGTAAAAAGTTAATTAACCCTGTAATGTATTGCATGATTTTTTTTTCATCCCGAAAAAATAGGTTTGTATCTTTATGGGAAAAAAAAAACAAAAAATTAATTGCTTTGGAATTTAAATAATTTCAATTTTTAGAATTTTCGCCATATGGCAAAAACCATCTACAAAATTCCAATTTTGGTAAGAATGACTATAAAACTATTATATATATTTTAAAATAGCCCTCTTAAGGGGTAATAGGAGTCTTAAAAATGTGCAAAGAAGGTACTACAAAGCATAGTTTGATCTTTCACGTAATTTTTTAACTACTCAATATATAAGTATAATTTTTTTATATGTAATTCTATAAGATTTATTTTATATAAAGCAAAGTTAAAAATTTATGAAACTTTAGACAAAATTAAAATAAAGGATATTAAACATAAAGCTATTTGGACACATTGGGATTAGGCTTGCGCGGCAAATTTTGAGGTCAACATTGAAAAAATGACCAAGAAAATGACTTTATATTGTACAAAGTTTCATAAATTTTAAAATTTGTTTTATATTAAATAAATCTTACAGAATAATGAATTTAAAAAAATTGTGCTTATATATTGAGTAGTTAAAAAATGACATGAAAGATCAAACAAAATTTGTAGTACTTTGCGCATTTTTAAGATACTCCTATGACCCCTTAAACTATAATTATTTTTCAAAACGATTTATTTGCATTTAGTTCTAATATTAGTATACACTGCTCAAAAGAATTAGGGGAATTAATAGTTTAAACCCTATAAATAATGTTGGTTTTAATTAAATGAAAATATGAAAAACATGGTAAAATAAAATTACCACCGAAAAACTTGTATGAAATAAATTGACCCGAAATTCTTAACGCTTGCATTCTTAGATGTTTGAAAGTTGATTTTAACTTTTTGAACAAATAAAGTTTTGAAAATATAGTGTTAGAATTTATTCAAACGTTATGAATCCAATATTTTTCCCTCTTAAATTTTAGCTTAAAAAAATTTAGATTTGTACCCCTAATTTTTACCTTATCATTCTGGATACAAAATGATTCTATTTTACAAATTTTAGATTTTTAAAATAAAAAATAAAACTTTGGAACTGAGAGCGCAAAAATACTCGAAGTGCTCCCCTAATTGTTTTGAGCAGTGTACTTTGAATACTGCCAAAGACGTAATTTCACAGCAGTTAATAACTTCACTCTTTAATTTTGAACACACTTTTACTACTGTCATCTATGAGGGTTATTAGTAACTAAAGCTTCAAAATGGAATGTAATAGATGAAAAAACACAGATTTGTCGAGAGGGAGACCCACTTTAATGGAGTAAAGTGGATTATGGTACTTGTTGCCATACGGCAACAGTATGCATTAGAGGGTTAATATTAAAATATATAAAACATTATATATTACTATATAAAAAACTAATTTATACAGTTAAATTTAATACTCTTAGGAAAATTAGTATATAGTGTGCATTTTTAATAAATAATTCGTCATATTAATAATATGAATTAATTTTCTTGCATTATGCATAATTTTAATTTAAAAAAATAATTAAGTATTTAATAAATTTTTAAAACACCGACCGTTATTTAAAAGCGGTATGTTTTCACTGTGTCCTCTAATAGGGTGAGTGGCTGGTGTGGGCACACAATCTGAGAAGCAGACCTCCATGCATGATGTTTCAACCTACAGATATACAATACATATATAAATATAGATAGATATACATATGGGCAATTCTACCATAATTTTTAATTTCATGTCCCTTGGTTATAACTTTTAAAAAAATTAATATTTCTTTACCATTTTTTCTTATTATGCTAAAAGACTGGTCCTTTTATAATTGCAAAGCGTAATTTTAAAGCAAAGAAACTCCAAACAAATTTTGGAACACAAAACAATGCAGAAAAGTCCTTACCATCGTGTGTCCCGAATGTCAAATTTTTAGTTTAGGGCTCAATCTAATACTTTTTTGAGCTGAAAATTACATTCATTTGGATTTTAAATTGAACTAATACTGTGGCTTAACGATTTCCTTCCATTGAATTTTGGCTTTTAACATTTATAATGCGTTTTTCTCGTCTCCTAACTTTGTCCCTGGGTTTTAGTACATTCACTGACCTCATTCCAAAAGTGGTGAAGAGAAGCACTGGATTGAGCTACAGTGATTCTTCAAACATGCAAACTGTATTGCAGAAAACTGATATTTCAGTTAGTAGCCACATATTTTTGCAAAAATTCACCAATTAGCCCAAAATTTAAAAAAACTCAGTGAAATTGGCTGCGAGGCTTTATTGCTTTCCTTACAGTCTCCCCGGTTTAAGGTTAATTTTTGCTTGATAATTGAAATTTTTTTCTATAAATATGCTTAAGTGGAGTACAAGAAGTAAAAAAAATCCATTTTTATTAAACTGGAGTTAGTTTCAACACAAAAAAGACCGGAAAACAGCGTGAATGTCCTTTCCTTCCGTTCCTGACCTTCCGATCCTTACCGTCGTAATGATTTAGGGATGGAATACCGAAACCAGTTTTAAGACTAACCGGTTTTTTGCAATTTCGGTTTCATTGAAAAACAGTCAGTTTCGTTAGGCCGGTTTAGACCGGTTTCTTTAGAATCGGTGTTTTTTAAAAACTGCCGTCCCTTATTATAATTTTTTGTTTTTTACAAATGAGCTTTGCTAAACTTTTTTTCGTAATTCTATAACCCTTATAAACCTTTTGATAAACATTTAAAGTGATTTTGAAAAAATAAATTTTACAAGTTTTTAATACCTGAAATTAAAAATTATGGTAGAACTGCCCATATAGACAAATATGTGTATTAAGATTAAGTTTATAAATAATTTTTAAAAAAATTATTTTACTGTGAGGTAGTTATCAGTCAATTGTCTTTTTATTTAATTTAACAAAAAATTATGTACCTTCTATTAGCTCGATATATTTTCATTGCATAAGTATTTTGAAACAATAAAAACCACTATTATTTAACAAAAATAAAATATTATAAGAGTTAAAACTAACTAGCTGTATGGTCCCGCCTTGCTGGGAACCGGTTAACTTAATAGAAAATTTATCATAAAATAAATAACTTTGAAATGGGGTTGTTTTTCTAATAATAAGATTGACAAAGTACCTAAGATTTACCTAAAACAATGGATGTCATCCTCAAATAGATTTAAACTTTAATGAAGAAGAGCTTTTGGAAAAACAATGTTTACAGTCTATCCGTTCGTGTTACTGTTACAACTTTTGTAAAATTAATTAATATTTTTGACCTGCCCGTAAGGAATAAAAAATGCACATAAATTTTAACCCTCTGAGGAATAACGGAATTAGCTGAAGTGTAAACTTGTTTTTTCTGCATCAAATTTAAATGAAAATTTTTAAATGAAAAATTAATTTCGTTAACTTTTTAAAGAATATATATCTCTGCAGTTGTTGGTTATAAATAGGCCCTACATTCTTTAAATTTAAAATTTAACAAGATTATTCCCTGAATTTCAAATGATATTTAAACTGGTCAAAGGTACAACACTGTGTAGTACCTTTGACCACAGTTCCATTATTTTTTAAGAATGAAATAAAACATAATTAAATGGAAAAAATAGATATATGATAAAAAATACGATTCAGATAGCAATAAAATAAGAAAATTGAAGTTAGCTTTATATTCAAGTTTTAAAAAAATAAAATGTATGTAGTGGTCAAAGAAATAACACCTTCCTCTATATATATTGTTATACATTTCAAAAGTAGCAGTTTGTAAAAATACTAAGATATTGGAACATTTAAAGTAAAATACATTTGTAAAAAAAATAGACATTGGTAAAAAAAAATTTAAGAATATAGTATTATTAAAGTTTATTTAAAATTTGTATCACACTATGTTTAGAAATCAATCTAATAACATTCAAAAAGAATTCGCTTATGAGATTTAGTTTCATCGAAAGAGAGTAACTAGTAATTTAAAAAGGTTTCAAACTTGGCCTACTCAAGAAGTTAGAATGAGCAAGTCACATTTTGCAGCTCATGCCACTTTATACATTAGCTTTAAAATGCAAAAATAATAATAATACTTACCCAAAATAAAAGCTGAAAATCACGCGCTACATGGAGAGAGGACAGACACTGTGTCACTGTCATATCCAACCGAAACAGAAATGAAAGAGTAGAAGAAGTGTGTTTTGGCTGGCCCCCTAAGCCCAGCCTCTCCCCAATCGGTTCTTGGAAGCCGATGTTTAAAACCAGTATTCCCATGGGGGGAAAAGATTGCAGGACCGCCCGCAGAGAAAACCACTTAAGTCCGAATTCCTTTATACATGTTCCAGAGGTTCTTTTTTGAAAGTGAAAGCGCTAATCTTGATTGAAATAACGTAGCAGATTTTTGACTAATTTAATTGTTTAGTTAGCGTGATTATGAGTTCAATGAGTAACACTTTTCACGCACAAGAATGCAATAGGTTTTTTTTCATTCACAGCCTCAATTATTAAACTTTTTGAAATTGTTCCTAAATTTTAAATTACAATTTCTTACTAAATTATAATTAATATTAAATTAAATTTAAAATCTTTGCACACAAATAAGAAATCACTTTGCATGTACCATTACATTGATTTATAAATAATATGTTGTACATATTTCCAAACAGTTTAGAGTATACAAAAGTACCAAATATTAAAAAAAAACTTATTGTATTCCTAAATCCAAACTAATTCGTTATTAAGGCGAATTTTTAAAAGATTAATGAAAGGGTATTTTTTTTTCACAATTAGCCAAATCCAACTTAACTGCATTTTCCAGTTAAAACGAAAATTTACAATAATAAAAAATGATCCTAGTAAATATCCGATTAATTTGAGCGTGTATTTTGCTGAAGTAAAAATATATGATTCTTTATACCCTTTCATTATTGCTATTTCATTATTGCTTTTTACCATATTATGCAACCGAAAAGCGACGCACTGCGTAAACAAACACCGTTGCAACTTGTTGGACTTCACATACTGGCGTGTTTTGAGCCCGGAACCTTCTCAAAACAAGACCTTCGGAAAGTCTGACGGTATAAAGATTGTTAGCTAATAATAAAAAAATTTGTTAGGATGGTTGAGTGCAAATAATCAAATCTCAAAATACAGCGTTGCAAAAACATCATATACATTGTCGAAAAGCCACGGATTTTTTTTTTTACCAAACAACTTTTTAAAAAGAAATCGAAAGTGCAACTAGTTGTAAAGGTTTTTGGTCCGTTAGTGCTTCCTAGGTATGTACATAAAAATTTTCCATCAACACCATAATAATTTTATCTGTATTAAGGCATTAAAAATTATATACATAATAGAAATTTCTGCTTGTTTCCAAGACCTGATTTCCGGCAGGGCAAACAGAGCGCGTGCCCAGGGCCCCCAATTTAAGGGGGCCCCTAAAATTTCTTCATGAACATTTATGCTCAAAAAAACTGCCCAAACTTTTCAATCTGAAGTAAACAAAAAAATAAATTCATGAACAAAAGCTTAAAGTTGTGTTTATGAACTCTGAATTAATCAATTCACAAAAATAGTTATTAAGCATGCTTTCCAAACTAATTACCTCGGCATTTTTTTTTTTTGGTAAACACTGTAAGATAGGAAAATACACGCAAATATTTTATCATGTTTTGGGGCCTCCGAATTTGCTCGTGCCCTGGGCCGCTAAAGTTGTAAGTCGGGCCTTGCTTGTTGCATATACACTCTTAGAATAAAAGAGTGAAATCCACTCCAGTTGGAGAAGTGCATTTTCGACACTGGAAATGAATGAATATTAACTCAGACTGAGTTAAAAACACTCGTTTGGAGTGATCCTGTCGGAGGTTTAACACACAAAGGATCCACTCCAAAAGGAGAAGTGCATTTTCCAGACTAGAGGTGTGAAAATTAATCAGACTGAGTTAAAATCACTCGTTCCTTTTAAGAGTGTATTTTACGGAATTTAATAAGGTCAGGTGATATAATGAAAGGTCTGAAGGTTTGGTCTTTGGATTAGTGCCGTGTCGCCAATGTCGTGATGATCCCAGTTTTCTTTTTTAAAATATTTATTCTTTCCTTAGATTGTTTGTAAGACTACGTTATTTTTTAAAGCGAAAGTTCATTCTAAAAGTTTTTTTTGTCTAAATATATAGTTTTTGTAAATATTTTTTTTTTTCATTTCTAGTGTAAGAAATAATGAGTTTCATTTTTAAGTGTTGAAAACTAATTTTTCTTATTAATTTGTTTTTAATCTTTGCTGAAGTGTATGGTGATACAATTTTCTCAGCATATTTTTCGATAAAGCTGAACATGTTTTGAATACTCTTTAAACTTATGTAAACCACAAGGGACTTTATTTTATACATTTTTGCTTTTTACAGATTCAGACTGCGAATTATTACACAATCCCCTCTCTACAAGAATTCCAACAATGCCTTGTAGATAAACGAACTCCAACCTTTACAATATTTAATAAATGTGTTTTAGTTGTTTTTTTTTTGTATGACCAAGTAATTTAACCATACACTAAGTTCAGAATGCATTTTTTTTTTGTTTTTGATTAAAAATTGCCTATATAGTAATAAAAAGAAAGCTGACAGAAATCGTACCATTCGGAAGTGATAGAAGTGTTGTTTTAATAACTGTCAAGAATGGATTTCTTACACTCTTAAAACAAAAGAGTGAATTTCCCTCCTATAGGAGAAGTGCATTTTCGACACTGGAAAGGAGCAAAAATTAACTCAGACTGAGTTATAATTAACTCAGACGGAGTTATATTCACTCGTTTGGAGTGATCCTGTCGGAGATTTAACTTAACAAAGGAGTGAAATAAACTCCTATAAGGGAAGTGCATTTTCGACACTGGAATGAGTGAAAATCAACTCAGACTGAGTTAAAATCGCTTGTAAGTTCTGACGTGTAGCGTTGAAGCATCCAAAAATTTAAATATTCCCACTAGATTGTGAATAATTGCACTTTAAAACTTAATATCCATGTTGTTCATAAAACTAATAAATTAGCTGGCTAAAAAAAGCAATCTTAATAACTTCAGTGCATGTGAACAGGGCCCAACTTCAGGGGCCCAGGGCACCAGCAAATATGGGGGCCCCAAAACATACCTCGATAAAATATTTACGTGTATTTTTCAATATTACAGTGCCTACCAAAAAAAATCGAAGTAATCAGCAGGTGATGGGCAATCTTTAGCAATTTTTAGACAAATCGTTAGAAAAGAGCACCAAACTAAAGTTAAATGAAAAGAAAAGTTGCACACACAATTGGTTAATTTAAAAGTGATATGACATTTATATAACAATTTGGTATAGAAAGCAGTCTTTTTTAAAAACTATTTTACTACATTCTGGGCATTATCTTTCGGTCTAGCTTAATTTATAATAAAATAAACCTAAAAAAATACAATGTTTTTTGTTAAATGTGTTAAAAATTTGGGAAGAATAGTGGCAAAATTTGCCTCTTCCATTTTTGGCAGTCTGGTAAAATGTACCCTGTATACGGTGCAGATTTTCCAACTCAACGAACTTGCATTTAACCACTCGCTGCAAAAATGTGTATTTACTTTTTAGAAAAGTAGTAGTGCTAGTTTGTAGTTAACCACGTGAGAAATACAATGATATCTTACTTTCTTCAAAATAAATGAAAAAAAATATATACAATCAAAAATAAAAAAACACGAAAAACTAGCGGTCTCCGTCTCCCCTACGTCGTTAAACGGCCATTTTTTTCTGTTTGTCTTAGCAATGTGTCTTTGCAGATTATTTCAATTTATTTCCAATAAAACATGTAATTTTGCACTTGTCACACTAAAACAAATAAGAAAAAGTGGTACAGATTTTGGTTTTAACCTAATATTTCCATTAAAAGGTACCGAATTAAGCTTTAAAGGTTTAAAGAAAGACATTTAAAAATCATCTGGACAAACTGTTCTGCAAAAGAAACAGTTTTGTTTGGTTCCTCAACTTATTTTGCCTATGGGCCATGGACGTCTGATAAAAACACAGATGTCCCCACAAATCCCTCCCGAACCGAATTATCACTCAAATGCCGCTGGCGTCGCGCGACGGGGGATGTCTGGACTCTGGAACTAATTTAGGTGAGAACCGCACAGTAAACCCTTACCATTACCCCCCCCCCCCCCCCGTACCCTATTCAGCAAGTGGGGAGAAAAGAAAAATCTCTCGCTTTTTTAAAGCACCCTAGAGGCGTTTTTGCAAGATTTTAAATACCATCTTCGTCTATTCAGAATGTTTGTTGATAAAACCTCTTTACATTCCGTTAATTAAGTAGAATTTGAGGTTTTGATGCGCATTTTTGTATTATGAATTAAAAAAAAACCTCTATGTTAGTAACTTGTAATTTACAGTTCCTTCTAGCTTCTAGCTGCTTCTGTATCGGTATTTTTGGATAGCTTAGATACACATAATTTTGTTGTTTGTTACACGTTTCGGATACCAATAGTTCGGCAGCGAATGTACCTTACAATCTTTAATAGAAGAAGATTCAATGTGAAGTGTTTACAATGTAAATACTATGTGTGAGCTGAAACTTAACATAAAAAACGGGGGAAAATACCCCTCGTGTTTATATTTTTAAATGTAATTCTTTATTAAGTTTAAAGATATTAATGATTGTAAGGCAATAAAAAATTATTTACTAAAGGAAACTTACTTCATTAAAATTAAATTTATTCATAATGACTTATTAATTAAATTTAAGTTTGAAAATTACTACTGCAATGACAATTTATAATGTATACTGTTGAGGTACAGAAACTAATTTTAGAGGAAGCCCTCCCCCCACCCCCACCCCGTATTTTTTTTTTTTTTAATTTTTCGTACCTCTATGAATAAATTACAATTATTGCGTAGTTGCAAATAATTTCTTCCTTAACTAATGATAGCAAAAAAAAAAAAAAAAACTTCTTAGACCGACGTTATCTGATGTAAATGAAAGAAAAATTGCACATTTGACATCCACTTGCATCCACCCCCACTCGTCCCGAACATAGAACGTCCCGAAACTAGGGTAACAAAAACCTCTCCTCAATCCGTAGCCCGCTTTCCCTCAAACTTAAAAATGAATACACACAGGCACACAACAATGCAATAATGCCCTCAGTGCCTCCTCCCCCTCCCCCCCCATGGTGAGAAGAGGGGAAAAATTCTGAAAAGATACTGATATCTTGGTTAGAAGTTTTTAGTGCCATCTGTCGACAGACATAGCAACTACATTCTGAAGCATACTTATTTCTGCAAGCGAGAAGCAAACGAAATTCAAACATATGACGTCACACTTGCAATGATCGGATGAATCACACCAAAAGCACACTTACGGTAAGTGTACGTGCTATCTGGGGTGGTACATAAAATATTTTCTCCTTTCAATTATGGCCAATCACATAATACATACTTACATATTTGGTATGATCCTTTTTTTTACTGTCAATCTTTTCATATAAAAAATTTCCGTAATAAAATTTGTTTTGTGTGAAATGGCACTTTCTTTTTGTCATGTATGCAGGGTGGTTATGAAATAACGCTCGCTATTCGGAGTGGTCTGTAGCTTGAATGAATAATCCAAATGCATCAAAAATTGAGACACTAATCAAGAAAGGGAAAAAGGAATGGAATCATAAAAAAGATAGAATCATAAATTTTTTTTTAAAAAATAATAATCGTAAAAAAAACTAGTCTATTCACCAGGGTTCTAAATTACGAGGCGTACTCAATTATGGCCAATTGCGGTCAACACAGCTAATTACGCCTCGTAATTTATAACCCTGGGCAGGAGACGAGTTTATCTTTTTCGAAAAATAATGGAATCATAAAAAAGAAACTCGTCTCTTGACCAATGTTCTAAATTACGAGGAGTAGCCAATTACGGCCAACAAAGCCAATAACGCCTCGTAATTTTAAAATCCTGGTCAAGGGACGAGTTTGTTTTTTTATGATTGCATTCCTTTTCCCCCTTCTTGATTAGTGTCACAATTTTTGATGCATTTGGATTGTTCATTCATGCTACAGACCACTCTGAATAGCGAGCGTTATTTTCAGAGACATAACATAGAGTGGACTGCGCATAAAAAGTAAAGCAGCTTAGGGATGGAAAACCAAAACCGGTTTTCAAAAAACCGGTGGTCCCGGCTTTGACTGAAAACCGGTTTTTTCGTATGAGGCCCTTTGGAACCGAAAACCGGTTTTTTAGGGAAAAACCGATGGAAAATGGAAAACCGGTTTTTTCTGGAAAACCGCCATCCCTTGCAGATTAGCATTATGTCCTAAACATCATAAATCGCCAAGAGGGGAAAGGTTGCTACATATGGCAACTTAACGCTACCGTTTCGTTACGAAGTATTCCAAATTGTCGCCAGACCTGAATATCAGCTAGCAAACCGAAGTGGAGACTACCATCAATACCCAAGTCACGTGGGTTTCTACCAATCACGGCAGCTTGATTTTTTTAAATGTTTTTGCAGACGATTTTTTTAGCATTGTTGGTATTTTTCTCTTTTGGCTTTTATAATAAATATTTAATTACATTCTTTTAATCTCTGAGCATGAATCGTGAATGTTGTACTCTTAATTCAGTAACGTTTTGTGCAAGATGCCAAATGCTTGTGAATTCCTAATTGTAAAGAGGGGTATAAAAAAGGATTAGTCACACTTCACGGGTAAAATTTATTTAGTTCTGCATACTTTTAGTAATTGTGTGTTCTTCATAAACTATCATTTTTATCGAGGGAATTTATTCTAAAAGCTCTTTTATACTGAAGAATCTTATCCATGATTAAATCAACGTTGTTAGAACTCTAATTATAATAAATATTTTGGGCCAAGTCAATTAAATTAATGGTCTGAACATTAGACAGCTTAGAAGTAGAATATTTTTTTTACAATTTGGTCAAAACGAAACCTGTTTTTGCAATCGTGTTTGAGTTATTTATATTTAAAAAGTAGAACATTTGCTGAATTTGGAATATATTTATGTGTTTTAGAAAGTTGATTTATTCCAGGTGAAATAAAGGAAGAAGCAATATTTAAAAAAAAATTGATTTTTTTTAAAATTCGGACCGTTAGAACGAAAGTTATAGAGACGGCAGAAAATGTTCATTCATGTCAATTACCAACTTATATTACAGCAACACTCTACATAAACCTACTAATGTTCTTTTAAATTAATTTTTAATAAAGAGTCCACATTCAATTGTTCAAGTAATCTTAAATAGACTCACAAAATCAAAGAAATAATCTGATATCTATTAAGAGGATCTTAAAATACTAGCGATTCATCCTTGCTCCTTTCCAAGCTTCTTTATCATAACATTAGATTGTCGGCCTCTGTGTTCAGGTCGTTGTGGAAAAACTCGCCAAATGGTAAACTCGCCATAGAAGCGAGCCAAACGCGACACAGTCATGTGACTGTGTAAGTTAGATGTTTAGGACACCTTAGGTTTGCCAATGCGCAGTCCACTCTATGTTATGTCTCTGGTTATTTTATAACTACGATGTACTTAAGTTTAAAACTGGCTACTAAAAATCCAAATGTGGCTACCATTTTTTTTCACTCTGGTAGCCACTGGCAACTATTAAAAAATCCCAGTCTAGAGCATTAAACTAAGCGGTCAATTAAGCAGTGGGGCGATAACCCCCACTACACCCTTCTTGCAGCTGAGATCGCACTCGTCAGCCCTAGTGCGAGTGTAGTTCGTTCAACCCAAACCGAAGTGTCGTGATCCCATTACCGGTGTCGCCTTTGACTCCCACTGGCTGCTGGTTGGCCGCCGCCTGACCCCAGTCGCCGGAGAAGCGACGCACCACCTGCACAAGAAGGAAAGATATTAGCAAAGAAATATGTGAAACAAGTCTGACACTACACCCCTAATGTGAAGTCTTAATGAAAGAATACTCCCCTAAGAAATTAATTCCGATTGTCCAGTAAGTATCTCCATCCTTAGTTATAGTTATAAGCAGGGAATGATCTTCCATAAAACCCGTGCCTTAGGCCCCTAAATTGTACTTTTTTTTTAATGCTAAATGTTGTGGACCCTCAAAATTTGATTTTTTTTTAGCTCCAGTGTTTTTAGCTTGTTTTTCACTCAATAAGTCTGTTCTGATGAAAGTTATAAGGTAAGGTAAGGTAAGGTAATGTAATCGTTTCCGGCTGCCTATTTCTAGCCTCCGTTAGGAGCTTTAACACAGCCAATAACGTCTCGTAATTTAGAACCCTGGTCAAGTGATGAGATCGACACCTGAGCGGGCACCCAACGGAAACTTCGAGCGACATCGTACGCTGACGCCGTCGGGACTTTGGACTCCACAGATTTAACGAGCACGTCTGTCCCAGTGTACTCGGGCCCATCCGTCACGAGTTGGATTTTTCTACTATTTCCAGTACAGATATCCGATTTATAGGATGACTAGTTATAAGGATAATGATAGAAAAAAAAATAATACATCAACCAAATAATACATCATACACAAAAATTGGAGTCAAAACTCTGTTATGCCTATTGTCTGTGTTATCCTGATCAGACCTACTCCACTACTTAAAGCTAAAACTTTTAATCATGCTAAATAATGAAAGAGGAATGAAAGAGGTGAGGCTGCAAGTCGTTACAGACCAAAGTCTTCTTTCAGTGTTATTTCATAAGGAAAAGTATTTTGAAACTTAATTACTCTCTGAATTTAATATTTTTACAAAGTTTTTTTTATTTAATAAGTGAACGGAAGAAGGAGAGTAGATAGCGAAAGGGTTAACAAGTACATAGTAAAGACAAACTTACGCGATGCTGCTGCAAACTGCCGGACGTCCCAATGCATAAAAGAACGAGTCCTATGGAAAAGAACATCTACTAAAGCCAGGGAGAATAAAACCATTTAAAAAAAACCCTATAATAATGTTTCTATACTTAAAGCCCTCACAAGTTTATAAAAATTAATATTTCTGAGAAAAAAATGCAAACGGGAGCCGAAATAATGTAAAATATTTTGTGTACAGTGTTGGTTTAAGTTTTGTCAAAATGATTTCATATAAATGCTTTTAAGCAGTCCTAAAATCAATTTATGATTGTCAAAATATTTTTATTATAACTTAAACGGCATAGTTCACTGAAACTCATATCATTATTTTATTTTGTTTAGATTTAAAATATGCTAAACTTTCAGCTTAAAATTGTTTAATTATAGAAATAAACCCAAAAAGTATACAATTTCCTAATGAAATGAAATCGATTCATAATTTTCATGTTTACCGACGAAGGTGGCCACAACCATTTTTGGAGGGTTCCAGAAACTGCTCCTGCAAAAAAATAATATAAAAATATAAAAAAAGAGATATTAAACTTTTAGCAAAATTTTAATTTTTTTCATTCATTAAAAAATAACTTCAACCAGAGTTTAATTCCAAAAATATTCAAACAAAAACATTTAATTTTTTAGTGCATTCCCCCACCATATAGAAGCAACGGTTTTAAGGATGTGCTGAAGGTGCCGTCACACAAGGCCTCACTTTTACGGGGAGCCTGCGCTGACTGAGAATGAAAGTATTTTAAAATATAAGAAATCACGATTTTTAAACGAGCACAACAAATTTAAAATTCTTGGAATTTTTAGTAATTTAAGAGACACCTGCCTTCAATTAAGCGAAACTACCCCCATTAAGATAACATAGTATCCAGTACTAATCTATTGACTAATCTATCTTGACTTTGTTTTGAGTTAACCAGGCCTATTAGGGTTTTTTCGCATAAGGAAATCCAGGAATTGTTCTCAGACCCTAGCACACTCTCATTGAATCTTTTTAAAATAATCGATAAGGATAAAGCAAATAAGTGTACATTAGGATCCTTAGAAAAGCATCCTAATGTAAAGCATGCTGGACTTCCCAATGCAAAACTGAGCTATTGTCAAAAAAATACAAAAGTGTTTTTTTTAACCACGGAATTCGGGAACTCAGTTTATAAGACTAATATAAAGTTCATTCATTTTAGATCCCTGTTAAACTTAAAATGCCTTCTGAGTGCAGACTCGTTCAACTCTCCATCATTGTGGTTTCCAAAATCAACTCTAATCAGTTAAATTTGTGTGTCGATGTCGCGGCATTTGTTATTATTCCAGCTGCTATAAAAGTGTTGGTGAATGTTAACGTGTTGCTCGTTCTCCTGCCTGCCATAAACTATGCATTTTTTTTTTAATGAAGGGTTGTTTTAGAAATGCTGATGCGGCACCTGGCTTTTCTTTCTGCAGGACTCTTCATAGAGAACGTAAGTAAAGTGATACAATTATTTCTTTGTTATGACTGCGCAGTACGGACTTCGATGTGCTTGCTCCGTTTAACCCAAACATCCATCATTGTTTTGAGTTTTGAGCCAGTTGATTTTCATATGTTTTGAATATGTGTATGGATTTTGATATGTGTATGGATATGTGTGTATGGATGGCGGGTTTTTTTATGAAGGGTTTCGATGGCAAATTATATTAATGGACTAAGCACAATCTAATGTAATACATATTTAAAAGATGGAAATTGTTTGCATTTTCTAATATTATCCTGAGTTTAGCTATAAGTAATGCTTTTCTAGAATTGAGTTATTGGCGGTGACGCATTTCCTTCCAGCTCCGATTCTAGCGGTTCTTTGCGATCGGTGGTCCGATGGGTCCTTTTTGAAAAGTGACATGGATTCACCAATCAAGGCTCATGAAATAATTAATTTTCAGTAACATTACTGCTGCCATTCAAGATCTGAAACATGCCCATTCTATAATCCCATATCTTTAACTCCGAGGTAACCAAATTGCACAGAAAAAGGAAAACAAGTTAAAACAAACCAAACCTTAACAACGCTAATCATAAGTTTTTTTTGTTAAAAATTACGAGGCAGAGTTCTCGTATGTTTTCCTCTAGTCCATTGCGCTGCAAGTAAAAGTTGAAAAGAAAAAAAATACCAGCGCATTTTAGGTAGGTTGGTTGGTATCTATATTTTCCGGCCGTGCTTGATCAGAGACTCACTGACAGACACAAACAGACTTTTTACTGACACGCAGAGAGAAAGTGCACCATGGTGAAGGCAGAAATCGAGCCCGCACCGGATAAGTGCGCATACTCTAAGGGCCTTTTCACACGGAGAACCTTGATCACGGAACTTCCATAGGAATAACATATGGAGAAATTTTTCATTGAATTTTTTCGTGGAGACACGAAAATCGGTAAACCGGTTTTGCGGAGAGATATAGGTAGCCAATCAGTATCAAGTATATCTCTGACGTTTTGTTGGCAAAATCGAGTTTGCCAAATGGAGAAATATCTACTTTATGATACTTAATGTTGATTTTTGTAGTTAGTACTCCTTGTTAAATCGGCTTGTGGGGAGCCTTGTGGAAGGTCTCGATCTCGTTATCGTAAGGTCTCGCGATCGAGTCTCGGTACCACTGAAGACCCACCGAATATACGGAGTACGTGCTCGTTAAATCTGTTGGGACCGAAAGGCCTGTGAGTGGTCATTGCACATTTTCCCACGGGTACAGGTCCCTGGAGACTATTTCCTTCCCCTTCAATGACTTGTCTAAATTGTGGAAATGGCGCGCGATAGATGGCAGCATCTGTCATGTGTGTGTTGTGTCTGTCTTACATGATGAAGGATTATAAGCGGGTCTCTGACCAAGCACACAAGTCTGAAAATATATATATACCAACCAACCAATTTCTACACGTGATAGAAATTTGAAAAAACATTGAAAAAATGTGCCAAGACTAGCGATAAGTATATAATTCACAACAACCCCTCCAGGAACGTGTGACGTCAGAATCTTTGCAGGTGGACAACCCTGTCCGAGTAGTTCCGTGCACAAAGAATACCGTGTGAAAAGGCCTTTAGCGTAATGGGCTGCGATCAAATCCACTAGGCCACCCGGGCCATAGAGCACATTTTATTCGAAATTGTTATTATCGTTTGCAATAGCTCGTCCGT
Source organism: Hylyphantes graminicola (assembly GCA_023701765.1). NCBI lineage: Eukaryota > Metazoa > Arthropoda > Arachnida > Araneae > Linyphiidae > Hylyphantes > Hylyphantes graminicola. Next base: position 454,645 of record CM043120.1, read on the forward strand.
TCGGTAGAACTTTTATTTCTTTGTTATGGTTATGAAGTTTGTTTCTGTGTGTGTTATAGTACTCGAAATGATTTTATAAATAATCGTTGGTGATTTAATTACTGTTGTGTTAATATATAATGTGCGATTTTGTTATTAAGAAGGATGTGTTCGATTTATAAATCTGAAATTTTTGTGCATTGGAAGAAAATCGCTATGTCACGATTTCTTTTGAAGATTTCAATTAGTTAGTGGTAGAAGAAGTGTGAACTGAATTTTTGAAGAAGTTAGTGACTCGATGGATGTTTAACAAGTAAAAGAATATACGAGGGTCATTTTCCAAGGTAAGTTAAAAGTCATTCTGTATTTTTGATATGTTATGTTAATCGCGTAAAAATAATAGAATGTTCCAAAAATTTGTGAACATTTTCAAAATATTTCCCGAAAATGTTTATATAAAGAGTAATGTGAATTCGACAAAAATCTTAAATATCGAAGATATTTTGTATGCGTAATAAATTAAGCTCATAAATATTCTGATAATTACTACATTATTTTAAACTTCAAACTTATACATCCCAAAATTATTCTATTTGAGAAAGTTTTTTTTAATTAATCAAATATCTGCTTATTCCAGCAAAAATAGCTATTCTTATTTTAATCTTGTTTGAACGAAGCCTCGTTCGAGCACAGTCTATGAAGATTAAAAGAATCTTGGTGGGTTTTTTTCCCATTTAGGCGGATTTCAGAAATTCAATATTCTTTTAAGTTTGAGTAGCATTAATGATGCTTTTACAAATTAAAATCTTAGCAGGATTTTTTTTTTAACAAATGATTGTATACAATGTAGTAATACTACCAATCCATAAGTTTTGTTTATTCTATGTTCCAATATTTATACATTTCTTAATTTATATTTTCAAAAAGTATTGAAAAATGACACCCTTGAGAGAATATTTGAAGACGATAGATTGTCAGCATGTTGTAGTATTGTTTTTTTTTATTTAAAAAATTATAAATCATTGTTCAAAAATGAACAAAATAACACTTTAATTTGTATTTTTAAAGTATTCTTTCATTTTTAGAAATGTCCAATCCTATTGTCCCAACATTTTGAAAGCGCCGCCATCGCTTATTTGCTTGTGACGTTTTATTTATTTATTTTTTTACATAAGGTCGGGTGTCGTGTCGTGTTTCAAAGTGACTTGTTTTTTTTATAAAAGTTAGTAAATTATATTAAAGAGGATATTTTAGTGATTAGAACATCGTGTTCCCTGTCCCTTGATCTAGCTTCACAAATTAAAAGTCAATTCTGATCTGCGATCTGACTATCGCTAATAGCCCTCGCGTATCTCTAGAGTGACCTAATTTTAATTATACCCGGACATTTTTTAAAAGTCATAGACATTCCGTTTCAAATCGTGGATGATTCCAATATCAAGTTTGTTTTGCGCATTTGCTCAACAATATGCACTGCAGCTTCCGACGTAATTCAACCAAACCAAATCATGTAGGATCTAGAATACCAATTTTTTTTTAAAACTAAGTACTATTTAAAAAATACACGGAAATTATATTTTTCAGTTTGTAAAAAGTGCTAAAAACTGAAACAAAAATTCTTTTGACTTCAAAATAAGCATGTTTCGACACTAGTCAAAGAAAACAAAACAACCAATGAAATCGCACTATGAAGAGCATGACATCATTAAAAAAATTCCATTAAACATGCAAAATCAAGTAGTTTTAACTTCCTGTTTTTAAGACAAAGATCTCAGTGGCAAATAAAGTTATGTCCTATCAAAATTTACTTAACATTTTTTATGCGAGTGTGAAATAACAGGCTTATAAAATCTCTTAGTTTTAGAGCAATCTTTTCTATAGCACCATTATTCATTCCACCACCCATGTTAGATATATTGTTTTTACAATAGATATTTGGATCATTTTAGAATTAAAAATATTTGTAATTTTTTTTAGATTTAAGAGTAAGTAGTTCAAATAAATTCAACGAAAACAGTCATAAATACAAAATGCAATTGTTAAAATTGCGTGCCTAATTTTTGGTTCATCCTACTTTATCTCAATAGATGGCAGCACCACTACTCTTACTGGAGTCGGACAAAACCAGTTAATTTACTTAAAGACTTAAGAGTTTTGATCAATTAATTTAAATTTGTAATTTTGTGATTGTGATTAAGTGATAATTTTCTTGTTTTTCTAATTCATAATAAAAATGTAATTAATTAAAAACTACATATGCTGAATATTATTTTAAATTCCTGATTACGCATAAATTAAAATTAATTAAATGAATTAAGTGCCGAACACAGCATTTAATTCTATATTAAACATCAACACCGAAATTTGTCCAGTTTCATAGATTTTCTTATAAAAATTCAAGAATTATTCATTATTTTTTGCTAGATTAATTTATATTTCGAAGAATATATATGTAATATTATTAGCTCTTAAATAAAAGCATAACATCAGATAAGCATGCAAGAACAATTGAACAAAGATCACCTTCAAAACCTAACTATACCGAATGAATTTAAAATACAATTAAAAAGGACCTCATCGAAAGGAATATTTAGTAATAAAACACCATTATTCATTAATAAATGCCAATATGTACTTACAGTTCTTACTCTTTATAAACAAATAATTTAAACTATAAAAATAATCCTATTTTGATACATATTATACGCACAGTGGTCCAAAAGTGGTCAAAATACCACATTTCAAAGTATTCACAAAATGCAAAATGATTTATTTTTTTTAATCGGTGAATCGTTTTGAATATGCAAGATTGCAAAACATAAATCCTTAAAAATAATTTTTTGGATTAATTTAAAGTTGCAAAATGTCAACAGATGAAAAATCGCCTTGTGAAATAAATGTGATTATTTTTACTCTAGTTTCTAAAATTTTGTTTTTACATATCTAAAAAAAAGTGCAACTATCTTCCACCAAGGTCTCAATACACGGTTTTTTAAACAGCATATCGAAGATCCTAACCTAAAAGCAGCCACCTGTCGCTTCTCTAGTTATAAACAAAAATGTCAAGAAGCAGCTGTTCAAAAACCGTCGAAAAACATCGCGCCATCTCGACGCACAGTGATCTTTGATAGGCATGTTTTAACTTTGAGGCTGTTCCGAAAAGTGCCATTAACTTTTTTTGTTTAAAAGAATGTTTCAATGTAAGAATTACAGCGTTAGGGCAATAAATATTCATGTGTGTGTCGACTTAGATGTGCAGTCATATTTATAATTAAGAAAAGTAGAATCTTTATAAATCGGTAGATCGGTAGTTTTGAAAGAGTTTTTTATTTATTGCTTTTAAATAATAATTTTTGAATAAATAAATTCAAATAAAATTATAGGAATAAATTTTTCATTAGAATAATGCAAGCACACAACTGCAAGTAAACAACAGTTATTTTAACTGCATTTTAACGCACAAACGTGAGTCCGTGAAATAAATAAAATTGCATTCCATCCTAAACTTAGAAAACGTTTCTTGTTAAATTAGCACGAAATTCAATTTAACTAATTAAAGAATCACATTTTTATAAATTTTTTCATTGTTTTGAAGTGTAAGAAATGCAAAGTCATCCTATTCGACAATGATTGTAAACGGTATATTTTCATAAACTTTGCTGTGTGTGTGTGTAACTTAAAATTGGTTAATTCTACAAATTCAATTACGTTTTAAATCGACTCAGAAGGATTAAAAACCTAATATTACGAGTTTTCCGATTGGATTGAAAAACTTAAATTTTCAAGAATGTTGTCCTTTTTTTTTCTATGGAAAGGGGGGGGGGGATTTTTTCTGATCACTGACACGTCATTTTAAGCTGACTTTTATGTCACAAAAAATATATTTTGCATTTTAAAATATCTATTATAAAAGGTTTCTCGTAAGATGATTCAACGGCAAAGGTGACTTAAAAGAATTGGAAAATCGCCTTTATATGCTTTTCGAATGGGGATTGAATTTTGAAAAATGGCCAGTTTTAACGGATTCATTTGCCAGAGTTATGATATATTAGTCTTCTCATTCCTTAGTAAAATTCCGCAGGCCGGCTTGCAGTGTGGCTGTAGTGCGACTACACTCATTCCACCCAACCCCACCGAGAGATGTGATCTTACCTGGAAGATGAGAGTAATCCGACTGCTCCGTGGTGGTGAGAATGAGTCTCTCCCCTCCCCTCGAGTGGCTTAAGTACGGGGGTGGGATCACTTCCGCCACCGGTCATCTGGGTCATCAAGATAGGACTCGCGAATCCAGACAGGTTACTTCTCGGAGAACAGTCGCTTGTCATTTCTCCAAGATCTGTCGGCTAGCTTACTTATTTTGATGTAAACCCCGAAGAAGGGGAACAAACTTTTTTTTTATCTTATACAAAAAATGCTATCACTTCAAACAATTTTTTATGCACCCGCTGAACTGAAAAAGTTAGTTACTTGTAGATAGTAATTCAAAAAAAAAAATGGTCGATTTTATTTACGGTTTGGTCATATACTAGGGTCATTCCACGTGAAATCACCCAATGGGTGTTGCCGACTAGTCACCGATTTTTTTCAAAAAATTACCACTTAAACTTGTTGTGGAGAAACCCTCAAATATCAATTTTTAGCGCATTTTGTCGATTATTTGCTGAGATACGGACTTTTGAAAAATGACCATTTTTGACGAATTTCGGCCATCTTGGATTTAACACTATACACTAAAACTTCAATAACTTGAGAATTAATTGGTCAAATTTAACAATTTTGGTGTCCATTTGAAGCTATTTATATGAGAAACATAAATCTAGCGTTTAAAAGAAGTTTTAAAATTTTTTTACTAAAGTTTTAGAAGGAAAATTAAAAAAATCAGTGTTGAAATTTAAAAAATTTCAATAGGCTGTAAAAAAAATAGGTATATTTTTTTTTCTTCGAAACTTGGTGAAAACATTAATCAATACGTGTTCTTTAAGTACAAAAAAAATTGGAGAGGTAAAATTTCTTAAAAGCTAGAAAAGAATTTTTTTGTAACCCGTGATATTGAGCGCTACGGCTGCAATAAATTGAGAAATAATTCTTCAAATTTCACAAATTTTGTGTTGTTTTGAAGCTAATTATATGAGAAATATAAATCCAGTGTTTAAAAAAGGTTTAAAAATGTCTTATTATAATTTTAGAAAGGAATTGCAAAAAAAACCCGTTAAAATTTTTCTAAATTCAATATGCTTAAAAAATATGTACCCATTTTTTTCCACCTGAAAATGGGTGAAAACATTAATCAATATATGTACTTTAAGTACAAAAAAAATCAGAGAGGTAAAATTTCTTAAAAACTAGAAAGGAATTTTTTTGTAACCCATGATATTGAGTTACAAAACTCACAGATGTAGGAATATGCCAATGAAAATGTTTTTTAAAAAATAAAATTTTCATTATCATGTTAGGTTAACTTGATTTTAAGCACTAAAAAGGTTTTTATAAGACTAAAAAGTGTAATTCGATCCAATAATTTTACATAAATTGAATCTCACATTCCTGTCCTATAAGTTTTCATTTCCCTTACACTGTGTTTTGCATGATGTAGAATAAAGTCTTTAATCCACATGGTAAGTTATTAAGGAAAAAGCTTTAAACATCTGCCTAATTTCTTCAAAACCTATGAACACAGGAAATTAAATCATTCAACAAAACCTCAAAAATCAAAACAAGTCATCACTAAACCATGTCATTTTTCAGTAATAAAAACAAGCAATCCATAGGCAAAAGGTGCAGGGATTGTTTATATTAAGTAATGCAGAAATGAAGTTTGTTTTTTCTGAGGCACTTCTAACTCTTTTGATATACTAATTGCAGTTACTGTCACTAAACTGCTTTGCCAACTGTGAAAATTCTTAAACTATATTACACACCATTATTTAGCTCTCCTTTGTTATATTGTTAAATGTTGAGAACATACAATATCACCCCTGATGAAACCAAGTCAATTGAACACTTGTTTGAAAACTTCAGGGAGGAATAAATTATTTCTTCTTAATGGTTAAAAATGGTATGTACCTAGATCTCATTTGCCAGTACTAAAAATTATTTTTTAGAAACTTTTCAGTGTCATATATTCCTACATCTGTGAGTTTTGTAACTCAATATCATGGGTTACAAAAAAAAAATCTTTTCTAGTTTTTAAGAAATTTTACCCCTCTAATTTTTTTGTACTTAAAGTACACATATTGATTAATATTTTCACCAATTTTCAGGTGGGAAAAAATGGATATATATTTTTTAAGCATATTGAATTTAGAAAAATTTTAACGTGTTTTTTTTTTACAATTCCCTTCTAAAATTATAATAAAACATTTTTTAACCATTTTTAAACACTGGATTTATGTTTCTCATATAATTAGCTTCAAAACGACACAAAAATTGTGAAATTTGAAGAATTATTTCTCAATTTATTGCAGCCGTAGCGCTCAATATCACGGGTTACAAAAAAAATCTTTTCTAGCTTTTAAGAAATTTTACCTCTCCAATTTTTTTTGTACTTAAAGAACACGTATTGATTAATGTTTTCACCAAGTTTCGAAGAAGAAAATATATACCTATTTTTTTTACAGCCTATTGAAATTTTTTAAATTTTAACACTGATTTTTTTTAATTTTCCATCTTAAACTTTAGTAAAAAATTTTTTAAACTTCTTTTAAACGCTAGATTTATGTTTCTCATATAAATAGCTTCATATAAATAGCGCATTTTTTTTTAATTTTCCATCTTAAACTTTAGTAAAAAATTTTTTAAACTTCTTTTAAACGCTAGATTTATGTTTCTCATATAAATAGCTTCAAATGGACACCAAAATTGTTAAATTTGACCAATTAATTCTCAAGTTATTGAAGTTTTAGTGCACAGTGTTAAATCCAAGATGGCCGAAATTCGTCAAAAATGATCATTTTTCAAAAGTCCGTATCTCAGCAAATAATCAACAAAATGCGCTAAAAATTGATATTTGAGGGTTTCTCCACAACAAGTTTAAGTGGTAATTTTTTGAAAAAAATCGGTGACTAGTCGGCAACAAATTTTCTTAAATTTGGGTGATTTCACATGAAATGACCCACTACCGTTAGAAGAAACGACTACCTCATCTGTTAGTCTGATGCAAGGTAAAATATACTTTCATACTACTAAAAAAAATTTTCGCTGCGAAATTTTCTTAGAGGGTGATCTAAAATGCTTTCATTGTCCAATGATGGTTCATGAAGCTGAGGCTCCCCTATGGTATTCTCCGAGGAATGTAGTTTCGAGCCACAGTCGAGTCGGTAGGAAAGGGACGGGTCACCCACTTGCGGGACCCGATCAAGACTAGAATGCAAGGCAAGTTGACCTATGACATGGGGCCCCCGTCTCATCGCAGCGTTTCCCATGCATATAACTGTATTAATAGTACAACTAACATGTATAGGCAAGGCAACCCTCTTTTTTTCCATGTAAATATTACATTAACTAAGGCAACGGAATTGACTTTGCAACTTATTGTTATTGCTCTTCGTGCGACGTCTGAGAAGACCTTCGTTCAGCAACGAGTGGGGAGGGCGGTCGCGTTCCTTTCTTGACCTTTCTGTGCTTCCTGAGGGAAGATCTTCTCCCGGGATGAATGGAGGGGGAATCGCGATATCGGCCTGACGTAACTTTCGATCTCAGCCAGATTTAATCATCCAACTGACGGTGCTTTCTGTACGGGGGAATTACTTTTCATGTCGAAGAGAGGCTATTGACGACATGTAAAAAAAAGAAATCTCCTCAATTTTAAAATTGTGAGTTTTATTTTCGATTGAAATCAATAACATTACTGAAAAACTTTTTAAAACTAACATTTTTTTTTTTACAAACTACCAATCCCTTTTGTGATCTTTACCTTGGAAACACAGCAGTGGCACCACATTCCTTCTAACAGAAATTTATTGAACTGATTTTAATTGCAGAATTCTCTTTCCCATGTTGTCAATGAGCCTCTTTACTGAATGCAATTCCACAATTTGTTCACCCTACAGGCAGCCCTAAGTAACGTAATGATATCCACCCCCCGTGGAATATTTCGACCCTTTATACTTCTCATTTGCCAAATATATTTGATACCACAAAGAATAGAAGTCGTGTGCGATTTCATCTTTTTTGAAACAGGATGTTATTTAACTGTTAGCAAAAAAAAAAAAAAATACATTCGCGTTCCAGTACATAAGAGTTATAAAAGAAATTTGATGTTTTTAGTGAAGCCACACTTACTTTTTGCCGGGTCGTATGGCTGCTGCACTTAGAAGCCTGCCACTATAACCACAGAAAGCATGCAACATATAGAAGGCAAATTGTCGTTGTTGTATGACCAGTGCAATAATTAATTAAAAGAAGCATTTTAAAAAATATGTGTATATAAGTAGATTTATGACATACATTTTTTACATTAATTTTTCTTTATAGAAAATATGTGATAAATACGCAACTGGTGTACAAATTATTAAAAAAAAAACCCTCCGCCTAATACTTATAAAACATATTTCTTAAATGAGTCAAGCTTACATGAGTCAAAACCTCATATATAAACCTCATAATAGTAATTTTAGCATTTTCACAATCCCAGTTGAACACTATAAGCTTTATGCTGTCTGGTGTTAGATGGCTATCCTCTAAGTGTAAGTGAAGTTCGACATTTACGTCAAAATGTGAGCCAGAGTATAGGCTGAACTTCACCGCAAATTATTATTTTTAAAACGTTTGTGCAGGCTCGAAAAATTAAAAAAAAAGTCAGGTAAAGATAATTTTGAACAAGGTCGATACACATTTTTATAATGATGTAAAAAAGGCTTCAATTGACTAAGAATTCACATATTAATGACAGTCTATCTAACACTTAGTTACTTCAGAAAAGCCGAAGTTGGTTTAAAATATTCATGGATGCTTTTTTTTTTTTGTAAATAAATCCCCCCCCCCCCCCACACCAAAAAAAAAGAATAATCCTAAAAAGAAAGGAAAGTAGGCTGAATGTAGTTATTAAAAATAAAATGTACAAAGACATTAAGTCAAAGCGTATTTTATTTGTTTTCCCCACAAATGATTAATTTGAACTACATTTGTTGTTTTTCATATCAACATCCTAAAAAAATGGCAGGGAAAGTCGATTATTTCAGAAGCAGGAAAGATGTTGGTCATTTCTTCCAGTCTTGTTGAGAGCAAGTCATCTCTCTCCGGGTCCAATTCATTTTCAGAATCAGAAACACAACTAGAAAATTTTATATGTTTATCTATTTTTTAATAGTAAGTACACATTCATAAGAACGGTTATAATTGGCAACGTGTTGCAGCGAACGACACTTTATTTATCATTTCATGATCTGATGGTGAATGCCTTTTCACTTAACTATTTGACTTTTTATACCTTCTGTGCATTTTTTTCTCTCTCCACTTTTGCAAAATTCATAATTTGTTTCCTTTCAAAGCCGAAGTTAGAAAATTATGGGAGTGGGGAACTTGAAAGGAAATATATTTGTATTACGTACGTACATTAAACCTTACACTCATAAGCTTAATTTCTCGAGTAAGCGCCTAACAACCAAAGTTGTTGCTGCAGCTGTTTACTGAAGAGTGGAAGACGAGTACAGTGTACGTCCTGGTCTCTCATTATCGAATTAATGGGACTTACGTCCTGCCAGTGAAAGAGTTAAGATAGTAATTTGAAATTGCAGTACCAGTAAGAATAAAAAATGAATAAAAACTATAGTTTAAAAAAATGTTTTTATATACTTCTATGAATTTCAACGAAATGTATGCACATAGAGATAACATTTTTAAGTAGCATGCAACATTTTTCGTTAACGGATACTTTTCATACTAAAACAATTGCGTTCCAATCTTTTGGAAAAATACTTTTAACAAACCAATTACCTCTATGGCATTATTACATTTCTCGCTAATTCCTTTTCCATTTCGGGAACGTAATTCCTAAAAGAAAGATATGATTTAGTTATAAAACAATACTTGCGGATTTACAAAATACTTTCAATTCTCATACATGTTCCATTACAACGTGAAGTCAGCATTTAAAAAATATGTATGGTTGACGACCACCCCAAACATTCCTTTATACATGCCAAAGTTTCGTGTGCTTTTTTCTACCCAATAAGTTTTTTTTTTCGTTAAGGCTGTGAGAAGAGCGAAATATTTTAAAACAATAAGAGCAGCGGCAGAGTAACTGGTTCTTCTATAATATTTCTTATAACTTCTATTTAATATTTTTAGTAACTTATCATATATTTTTTTTTAACATGTTGCATGTGTATTTTGCATCATGGGGGAAATAAGGGAGATAGAGGCAGTGCTGGGCAGTGGGGATCGATTGATAAAAAAAAATCAAAGTTCACATGAAATACGGAGTGCACCGTTCAAAGCCGGGTATTTAAAGGTATGGTACTTAACAAGTGGCTCTCGGTTTCACTACTCGTACGTGTTAATTGTAATTTCATACAATGCAATGTTAAAACTTTAGTCAATTTTAGGAATCATTTTTTATGGTCTTGTTACTTAAATAATTGTATATTGCTATTTTTCAAACACTGTACCCTAATTTTTATGTAAAAATCTACAATCATAATTACTATACAAGTATAGTAGATCTACGTATGAAACAGCATAAGAGAATCTTGACTTTAATTTTCAGTGTTTTAGTTACTTTTGAGAAAAAAAAATGTGGTGAAATGTTACCATAAAAACGGATACGATCAAAAAATTTTAAAGCTTGGAAATAATAAGATACATTATTTTTCTTAATATATAATTTGGAAAACGACTCGATTTTTTTCCCTTAGCACCAAAAAACTAAAACCGAACCATATAGTGTAGCCAACCCCCCACCCCTCTTTATTGTTATACTTTACTTTTTGCGGAGATTTCTCTGTGCTGTCATTGCTTGAGCTAATCCGGAAATAATGCCTCTGTAAAGCAAAAGATGACACATTTAGTGCCTTGAAATTCATTGTTCAATTTTTAAAATGTATACATTTCAAGATTTAAAAATAGTGCGATAGAGAGAGGTGCATCACAGCTGTACAGGGTTTTCTGCAGTGGGTCCCCATTTTTTGTTTGAAAATGCACAATGAAGCCTTCTTTCGGTGATTAGTTACGTTTTCGTTAGTCAATTCTGAAATTTTCTTAGTGCTAATTTGCGATTAGGGTGGCAAAGAAAAAAAAAACAAAGGATTTTATTTCATAATTTCTTTAAGTTATCTGACCTCTGAAGACATTAAATACTATTTTATAAGTAGCAAAAATTCTTGCAGTGAAGGTTTAAATGGGTCCCAGGTATCAGATTATAATGAATATAACTTCTTTTGAATGTTGAATAATGCCAGTATATAATTTTGTCTTAAATATTCAAACCAGTTGTGGTTAGATAACTTTACATGCTGCATAACAATCTGATATGTGCTCCTACAATTTGATCATTCTGCCGTCGCAAGATCAAACCAGCAATTTTGGGGATCTTTCAACAAATAAATTCGTCAATGGGTTATTTTTTATCTCAAAAACACAATAAATTTTAAATAATACTTAAGAAATGAACTTTATTTACCTCTCGTTTTCAGTATTTTCTCTTGCTAATTCAATTTCAATTTCTGGGGCGTAATTTCTAAAAGAAAGCACACAAGGATTTTTTTTAAAAAATCGTCGATTAATAACGTCAGCAATTAATAGTACAATAAAAAAAAATGCAATGTTAAATCTTTAATGAATTTTCATAATATAATTGATAGTAATGTTTTGCATCCCAAATATTAGAGTATGACTATTTTCTTTACCAAGTTGCACGGAAAAATCACCGATATTGCAAGATCCATAAACTGCTTAAGAAAAGAAAATAGTAGTTCTAAATGGCAATGTTTTCTTTACATATGAGATAGTGAAAATGAATGTTTTACAAAATGAAATAGTGAACTTTTTCACCTTAAAAGAGTAAATAGGTTAAAATTGAACCAAAAGTGTCACTCAATCTTATTCTCAGGATATCATGTTTTTTTTTTAATTATCATATAAAAAATAAATACAATTCAAGCAGTAAAAATGCAAAATTAGGCCCTCAAACGTGCATTAAACTGATTTTCCCTACATATTTGAGGCAGATTTTTTTAATAATTTTTCACTATTTAATTCAAACAAAATTATTGTTCATTATTTTCTTTGTGATTCCTGGGATTTTTTAATTATTTATAACTTCCCGATCGTTTCTACCACAACTTTTGTCAACCAAACCTTTCTAGTGAAAGTTTTGGTTTAGTTCCTTTCCCTCCTCATTCGTATAATTTATACTTTTCGTATGTATTTACTTTTTTCGGAGATTTTTCTGTGTTGCCATTGCTTGAGCTAAATCGGAAAGAAATCCTCTGTAATGCAAAATATTACAAATTTAGTCGGTTGCTTTGAAGGAACAGCATTTCAAGATATACAAATAGTGCTAATATAAATATTCTAACCAATTCAGTCCCCAACAAAATCTATCACATCCATAGTTTGTATATATAATCATCTTTTATAACCAATATATGCTTAAACGTATGTTATTCAGAAAAACTAAATAATAAAATAACATTTTAATATTTTCCGACAAGCGCATCGGTCTATATGGATGTTGAGGCCTTATCGTTTTTTTTATGCTGAGTATGCACAAAGAAGGGGGAAAAATATAAAACAATAGAATTTCTTTTTAAGCAATATTTCGTACCATTTGGCTAATTAACTCTTCTTAAAATTGTGGATTGACTGGGATCTTTGTTTTAATTAGCCTATTTGACATGTTTTAAGTGATTTTTTTTAATGTTTAGTGTGTATCTTTAAAAAAGTAAGTAATTGTAGTTATTGTTTCTCATTTTGGGGCGTTTTTTAGCTTGAAATTATTCAAACAAATCTGCGATTTTGGCACTAAAGAACCAGCAGAGAATTTTCCTCACAATATTTTAATAGACTGCACTTTTTGGCCCTGAAGATATTAAATATTAGATTTTAAGCTGAAAGAAAATCGTGCAGTGAAGGGTTAAATGGAGGTAGAGTATCAGATTATAATTAAACTAACCCCTTTGTGAACGTTGAATCGTTGAATGTATCTATGTAAAAATAAAAACACAGCCTCGTAATTTTGAAATTCGTCAAAAGAGTTACTTTTTATCCCAAAAACGCAATGACTTTTAAATAATGCTTAAAAATGAGTTTTATTTACCTCTCGGTTTCAGTATTTTCTCTGGCTAATTCATTTTCCATCTCTGGGGCGTAGTTTCTAAAAGAAAGAACCCAATTATTAAATTTTTAAAAAACGCCGGTTAATAATGACATCAATTAATACTAACATACTAAACTGCAATGTAAACTGCAATGTCTATTTTCTATACAATATACCTAAGGTTTTATGTAATTCACTGCTGTTACACATAATTTATTTTCTATGCATAACACTGCACAAGAAAAGAAATTGGTAGCTCTGAATTGTCACACTGTTACCGCACATAATCTTGACCTAAGCATAGAACTTCAAAAAGGTACATTTCAAAACTATAGTGCAATGATATATAACGTTTTAAAAAATGAGAGTGAACATTATGATGTGAAAACGTGTTTTCATAAAATGAACATTTTTAAACCCTCTTTTATTATTTCAAAATATACTAATTTGGCGCAGTTATAACATATATACATAATCTACGTTAAAAACTGATTGAATTTTTTTTATTTTGTGGAAGTTTGTAATGCAATAATATAATAAATCGAATAAATATTCCTCAATATTTATCCGCTTATCTGATATTAAAGTGCCCCGTAAGGAGTACACAGGAACTGAGGAACCCGTAGGAAACTGAGGCACATTAATGCCTGCATTGACATTTTTAAAAGGAAAAATTATATGCAATTGTTGTTAAATAATCACCGAAAAACTATTAAAAAGAAACCAAACCCATATAATGCCCCCCCTCCCCCCTTTATCCGTGTACTTTACTTTTTGCGGAGATTTCTCTGTGCTGTCATCGCTTGAGCTAATCCGGAAATAATGCCTCTGTAATGCAAAAGATCACACATTTAGTGCGTTGGAATTCACTGTTCAGTTTTAAATTGTATAAATTTCAAGACATAAAAATAGTGCTAATGTAAACATGGGGATATCTAATCGCTAATATAACTTCTTCAGACCCCAACGAAGTCCATCACACATAGTTTTTTTTATATAATCATATTTTGAAAAAGCAGAATAAGCTCATAAAGCGTAAGTTATTAAAGAAAATTAGAATTTTTTTAGTATTCTTAAACGAGCGCATTGGTGTATATGGATGTTGAGGTCTTATCCCTAAAAATATACAGTGTTTTTCTATTCTAAGGATGCACAGAGGAGCTTATTTTTTGATGATTTATAATAAAATTCATGCCGTTTTTAAAATATTTACTGTTGAAATAACTTTTTGCAAGACCTACGAAATCGTGCGTTATAGCTACTTTATTTTTTATGCAAATGTACGAATGATGCATGTAATCATATGTACTTTAAAAACTTATATTGTTAAAAAAAAGTATCAGATTTTAAAGCTATCGTGATTAAATACCTATTATGCTTAATATCTTATTTTTAGTAGGCCACATGCATGGATATTTGCTGTTTATTTTTTGAAAAAAAATATGCAAAACAAGTAATTTGTTTTTTTAAATATTATAAATTAATAGTATTATATATAGATTAATTTATTAAATATTATATTTTTATTGCAGTACGCCATATACTTAAAAAAAATTTCATTAATTTATGAGAAAAACTTGAAAAACTCTGTGAGAAGGTCAGACACATAGTTTTTATGAAACTGATCTTTCACAAAGTTTTAAAAGTTTTTCTCATAAATTAAGGAACTTTTTTTCAAAGGTATGGATGCCTTAAACGAAGCTCAGGTATCAGATTGTAATTAATCTAACCTCTTTCTGGATGTCGAATGTATCTAAGTAAAAACGCAGCATCGTAATCTTGAGAGTAAATAAATTCGTCGAATGGGGTTACTTTTCATTTAAAAACGCAATGACTCTTAAATAATACCCAAGAAATAAGTTTGATTTACCTCTCGGTTTCAGTATTTTCCCTTGCTAATTCATTTTCAGTCTCTGGCGAGTAATTTCTATAAGAAAGCACTCAAGGGTTTAATTTTTTTTTTTAAAAAAATCAAAGATTTATAATGGCATCAATTAATAGTAACATCATAAAATACAATACTGGAAAAGAAAGCCTCAGTTCTGAATTGTCAAAGTTTTTGTTACATCTAGGCAAAAAGGATTATGCGAAATGTGTAGTATAGAAAATTTAATTCCACTTTTTTTTCGAAAAGTTTACTAAATTCAATATTTAACAATGTTACCGCACATAATCTTAACCTTCTCATAAAACTGAAAAAAGGTAAATCTCAAAACAATAGTACTATGATATAATGCTTTAAAAAAATGACAGTGAACATTTTTATATGAAAAGGTGTTTTCTTAAAATCAACATTTTTAATTTCATTTTAAACCCACTTTCATTATTTCAAACGTATAATAAATAATTTAGCACCAGCCACCACATATACAGGATCTACCCAAAAAATACTGATTAAGAAAAAAATGTATAGTGGGAGTTTTGTAATGTAATATTTATCCGCTTTTCCACTTGGTGCCCCGTCAGAGTACATATCAGAAAAACTGAGCCACATTAATACTGTATAAACATTTTTAACAGGAAAAAGGACCTACAATTCTTATTAAATGAGCACCGAAAAACTATTAAAGAGAAACCAAATCCATATAATGGTGCATTCCCCCCCCCCCTCCCCCTCTTTATTGGTATACTTTACTTTTTGCGGAGATTTCTCTGTGCTGTCATTGCTTGAGCTAATCCTGAAATAATGCCTCTGTAAAGCAAAAGATTACACATTTAGTGCGTTGAAATTTATTTTAAATTTTATAAATTTCAAGTTAATTTATTTTATGCAGAGGATGTACGAAGAAGCTTTTTTTATGATTTGTAAAGATTTCGTTAGTCCATTCTAATATTTTTTCGTTCCAAATGTCTTTTAAAATTAAAAAAAAATGAAAATTCTAAATGTCTTTTTTCCGTCGATGTAGAAAACTTTTAGCAAGACATCCAAAATCGTGAGCTACGTAATCTTTTATGCGACTGAATGAATGGAATCAGTGACTGTAGTGTAGTTTATTCTGGTGCATCAGGTACAAAAAAACAAAACATCCATTTAACACTCCACTGAATTGTGTGGCATATGTGTATATTTTTATTTCGTACCATTTGGCTAATTAACTTTTCTTATTTGTGGATTTACTGGGTTCTTTGTTGTAATTAGCCTATTTTACATGTATTTAGTGATTTTTTTACAAAAAAGTGTAGTAGGTTTCTGCAAATCATAAAAAAGTAAGCAAATAAAGTTTTATTTGTATTATTTGTACTTATTGGGTCGTTTTTAGCGCAAAACTCTTAAAACGAACTTTCTTAAAACAGACAAATCTGCGATTTTGGCACCAAAGAATAAGCAATTAATTTTTTTCACAATATTTTAAGTAACTGAACTTTCTGAACTAAGTAACTGCTGAAGATCTAAATGCTCGTTGGTATGCCAGAAAGAAAATCGTACAGTGAAGGGTTAAATGGAGGTAGAGTATCATATTATAATTAAACTAACCCCTTGTGAACTTTGAATCGTTGAATGTATCTATGTAAAAACAAAAACACAGCCTCGTAATTTTGAAATTCGTCAAAGGGGTTACTTTTCATCCCAAAAACGCAATGACTTTTAAATAATGCCTAAAAAATGAGTTTTATTTACCTCTCGGTTTCAGTATTTTCTCTGGCTAATTCATTTTCCATCTCTGGGGCGTAGTTTCTAAAAGAAAGCACCCAAGGATTAAATTTAAAAAAAAATTCCGCTTAATCATGACATCAATCAATAGTAACATACTAAACTGCAATGTTAAGTCTTGAATCAGTTTTTTTTTTAAAATTAAGTTTTGCATTCTAAATATTAGTTTGTGGCTATTTTCTATACAATATATCTAAGGTTTTATGTAAAAATCACTGCTGTTACACTTAATTTATTTTCTATGTATAATACTGCACAAGAAAAGAAAGTCTTAGCTCTGAATTGTCACACTATTACCTCACATAATCTTGACCTAAGCATAAAACTACAAAAAGGTAAATCTCAAAACTATAGTACAATGATATATAACGTTTTAAAAAAAATGAGAGTGAACATTATGATGTGAAAACGTGTTTTCATAAAATGAACATTTTTAATTCATTTTTAAACCCTCTTTTATTATTTCAGAATATACAAACTTGGCGTAGTTATAACATATATATGATCTACGTGTAAAAAAACTGATTGAGATTTTTTTTTTATTTTGTTGGAGTTTGTAATGCAATATTTATCTGCTTATCTGAACCTTATTAAAGGGACCCGTTAGGAGTACATATTAGAATAACTGAGGCACATTAATGCCTGTATTGACATTTTAAAAAGGAAAAATTATATGCAATTGTTATTAAATGAGCACCGAAAAACTATTAAAAAGAAACCACACCCATATAATGCCCCCCCCCCCCTTTTTATCCGTATACTTTACTTTTTGCGGAGATTTCTCTGTGCTGTCATCGCTTGAGCTAATCCGGAAATAATGCCTCTGTAAAGCAAAAGATCACACATTTAGTGCGTTAGCATTCATTGTTCAGTTTTAAATTGTATAAATTTCAAGACATAAAAATAGTGCTAATGTAAACATGGGAATATTACAGATTCTTCAGACCCTAACGAAGTCCATTACACATAATTTTTATATAATTATATTTTGAAAAAGCAGTATGAGCTTATAAAACGTTTGTTATCCAAGAATTTAAAAAAAAAATTATATTTTTCAAAGAGCGCATGGGTGTATAAATGGATGTTGAGGTCCTATCCCTGAAAACGCACAGTGTATTTTTTTATGCTAAATATGCACTGAGTTTTTTTTTTGATGATTTAAAAAAAATCGTGCCGTCTTTAAAACTTACCGTTGAAAAAACTTTTTGCAAGACCTCCGAAATCGCGCGTTACCCATCAAGTGCTACTAACTTCATTTTTTATGCAAACGTACGAATGATGCATGTAATCATACATATAGACTATATAATCATGTATAGCAAATATTTTTTTTCACAATATTTTAAGTAACGGAACTTTCTGGCCCACTGAAGGTTTTATATTCATTACGTTTACAATGAATAATTTGAACTCATTTTCTGAAGAATGATTTTTTTTCATAATAATATGCTTGTACCCTTGACATGATATCAAATTAGTAGGCTTTGATTAAAAAAAATTAAAGTGTGTTTACATAATTATTTTTTTAATCAAAGCATGTGGCCTACTACTGTTTAATAATTCTTACAAAAAATAAAATCTTTACTGACATTTAAAAACTTAAAACTGTTTAAAAAAATATCAGATTTTAAAGCTATCATGATTAAATAACTACTTTTGCTTTGATCTTATATTTTAGTTGGTCACATGTACGGATATTTGCTGTTTATTTTTTGCAAAAATTATGTAAAACAATTTGAAATGTAGTTCATAATTTGATATATTTAAATAATCACAAATTAATTTATTAAATATTATATTTTTTTATTGCAGTAAAGTATTTTTATATTTGCTTTTATGTGTCTGATCTTCTCACGAAGTTTTTCTCATAAATTAAGAAAAAAATTGTCAAAGGTATATGGATATCTTAAACGAAGCCCAGGTATCAGATCATAATAAATCTAACCTCTTTGTGAATGTCGAATATATGTATGTAAAACACAGCATCGTAATCTTGAGAATAAATAATTTCGTCAAAGGGCATACTACTTTCCATTTCAAAGACGCAGTGATTCCTAAATAATACCTAAGAAATGAGTTTGATTTACCTCTCGGTTTCAGTATTTTCTCTGGCTAATTCATTTTCCATATCTGGGGCGTAGTTTCTAAAAGAAGGAACCCAATGATTAAAATTAAAAAAAAAAAAAAATGCCCATAATTAATGACAACAGTTAATAGTAACATCCTAAAATGCAATATTTAATCTTTAATCAATTTTAAAATATTTTTAATCGTTAATTCTAAATATTAGTGTATGGCTATTTTCTATACAATGATTATTAGGTTTTACGGAAAAATCACTGCATATAATTCATTTTCTACGCATAATATTGCACAAGGAAACAAAGTCTCGGTCCTGAATGGTCAATGTTTTGGTCAATCCCTATTCGCCTAGATGTAAATCTAGGCGAATAGGGATAATGAGAAATGTGTTGATAGAAAATGTAATTCCACTTTTTTCAAAAAGTTTACTGATTTCTGTATTTAAGGTAGGCGAATACCTAAAATTTTAAAAATTTTACTATTACTTTAATCTTTTCCAAATTTGGCATAGTGATTTCAAATATAATTTACAATGCTTTTTTGGCAATTTTTTTAATTTAAATATAATTGATTTATTTTAAACGGTGTTTTTCTACTAAAAAAAAGGGGTTTACGCTAACACTTCTAGCATAAAAAGTTTTACACTAATTTACCTGAAATTTTTTACAGATGCTATTTTAATATACATCTGTGCCATGAACCTCTAACATCTGGTGTAAATATAGTAGTTTTTGTTTAAAAAAATGTCAAAGTGTAAGTTTATCGGAAAAAAAAATTGTTGATTGGTAGCTGCGAGTACGGTAGTTCTTTAAACCCATTGCACTTACGGCACCATCTGCGCATGCTCAGCATCTGTCGGAAATCCAGCTCTCTTACTGAAAACCACTGCGCGTGCGCAGGCGGATACTGAAAGGGAAAGATAGTTTGCCACGTTGGCTTATTATCGCCCAAAGTTGATAAGGTTTTGGGAATAAAAATTAACATGTTGATTGAGATAAAATCGATCCTCGTTGCGGAAGAATGGAATAAAAAAAAAGATAGAATCCTAAAAAATAATCATTAAAAAATAATCATAAAAAACAAACTCGTCTCTTGACCAGGATTCTAAATTACGAGGCATTGTCAATTATGGCCAATTACGGCCAACAATTACGCCTCGTAATTTGGAACTCTGGTCAAGATACGAGGTTTTTTTTTTGAAAAAGATTGAAATCATAAATAAGAAACTCGTCTCTTGACAAAGGTTCTAAATTACGAGGTACAGCCAATTGGGGCTAATTACGGCCAACACATCCAATTACGCCTCGTAATTTAGAACCCTGGTCAAGAGACGAGTTTTGTTTTTTATGATACCATTCTTTCCCCCCCCCCCCCTTCTTGATTAGTAATTATCTCAAAGCTTTTTGCATTTGGAATATTCATTACAGCTACAGACCACTCTGAATAGCGATCGCTATTTTATAACCACCCTGTATAATTTAAAATGTATTATGGATCTGGAAGTTGCTTTTTTAACTGATAACCATAATTTCTAAAGCCATGCTAAATGACTGGTGTACGTTAAATCCGTCGTGGTCACAAGTCCTCCAAGTTACCATACCAAATCAATACATGTGACAAGTCAATTCTGGGGATCCTCTAGTTGGCCTCTGTCTCTAAAAATTAGATGGATCCATTTAAGTGTGTGTGCTGTATCTCTCTTGCTTGACGAAGGTTTATAAGCGGGTCTTGATTATGTAAAGTCTTACATCAATTGATCCCAGAATAAAATAGGCTTAGAATTAGACAGTGTTATAATCCAATAATTCTGTTATAATCCATAAACGCACGCGTTCGGCGAGGGTAAACGCTTGATATTCAATAACAACCTAAACCTTCACTACAAACCTAACTAACAACTTGGCGATATTTTACTTGGCTGCTCACAAAAACGTTTCGCTCTCAAGTCGAGATATCCGCTTGCGCAGATTTCCGGCACTGCCGTAAGATTAGCCACATTGTGTTTGTTTCAAGTTAATTCATAAAATTTGTCGTAAAACACATTCTTGTGATTTGTTTGTAACTCTAGAGGGTCATTGCACGGATCAGTTCAAAACGAAGAATTTAACACAAAATTCATGTTTATCGGAGGAAAATTCAATGTGGTAGGCTTGTTGGCGTGAACCTCTTTTTTTAGTTGAAAAACACCGTTTAAAATAAATAAATTATATTTAAATTTAAAAAACTGCCTAAATAGCATTATTCATTATATTTGAAATCACCATGCCAAATTTGGAAAAGATTAAAGTAATAGTAAAAATTTTAGAATTTGGGGGAATTTTGGGTATTCGCCTACCTTAATAGCCCAGTAGAGTTAGCTAAAAAAATGGGGTTGGCTTACAAAACGTGGGGTAGTTTTTATTTTCTGGTATGTTATATGTGTTGACCCCCTTATGAAAAATCCAAGTTTTTGACCTCCTACCCCTTGTGCGTTTTCCGCCATCTTGAAAAAACCGCTAAAAAACCTCACTTTTTTCAATTTTTCTCCAATAACTCGTTTCCAGCGCCTCTTAGGTGAAAAAGTTAAATACAAATTGTAAAGAGCGTTAAATTTCCTTCAACTTTTATGCACAACATGTTTAAAAATTATGAATAGGTTCCGAGTTACAAAGTTGTGAATATCTGCAAAAATTTCAAAAAAACGCAAATAATCGGATATGCTGTTTATTTTTTCCAAATAACTTTTTTTTCTGTACAACTAAGAGCAAAATGCTGATCGACAATTTTGTAGAACATTAAATTTCCTACCAGATTCATGTAACATATTATTTAATACCTTCATTAGATACCAAGAAATGTTAAAATAAAAATTCGTGAAATTTTAAAGTTTTTTTTAGTTTTTCAGTTTTTTGTCAATAACTTGATTACTAAGCTTTTTAGGCAAAAAATGCCAAGTACAATTTTAAAGTACATTAAATGTTCTTTAAGTTTAATGCTTAACATGTTTAAAAATCATGAATAGGTTCTGAGATATAAAGTTTTGAATGTCTACAAAAATTTTAAAAATCCTGCAAAAGTCAGATGTGTTGTTGGTTTTACCCAAATAACTTTTTTTGTGTGCTGCTTAGGGCAAAATGCATGTTTACAATAATGTAGAGTATTAAATTTTATACAAGATTCATGAAACATTTTAGTAATTATTTCTATTAGGCGCAGAGAATTGTGCAAATGAAAAATATCGACGAAAAGTAAAAGTGAGCTTGAAACTGAAATTAGTAATCTTAAAATAATCTTTACTTCAGGTGCAGCTGTTGTAAATGGTCAGGTGCAGTTGCTGCAAAATGTGCAACTGTTGATCAGAAAAGTTGTGTGGTCACGTTTGACCAACCTTTATATTCGAAAGCAAGTGATATAGTGTGTAGTGGTCAAGAGCTGATATTGAAAGATGTCATTGTTCGTCTCGGAGGGTTTCACACATTAATGTTCTTCATGTGAGCAGTTGGCTTCATTATGGCTGGCAGCGGCCTGAAAGAACTTCTGTCAAATGTTTATGCAGAAAACAGCCTTGAAAAGATGTTTGGTCATGCTTATGCTCGAGCTTTGAGAGCTCATATTTTAGTTCATCGAGTTTTATCCAAGTTAATATTCGATGCCATTCAAATTACCTCTGATGAAAGTGCTGTATTAAACAGCATGATTTCCTCATTTCCACATTTCCTCAGTGAAAGTTCAAAGTTTAATGAAGAATTGGAAAGATTAGAGAATTCTGGTAGTACAGCTATTTTCGGATGATTGCATTGATGAAACAGTTTGTTGAAGCAGAAAGAATGGGAAATTGGCCGTTGAATCTTAGCACTGCTCAGAAAATGATTCCTTATTTTCATGCGAGTGGTCACTTCCACTACGCCAAATGTGCTCACCTATATCTGCAAGATATGTTAGCCCTTAAAGATAAAATGGAACCCATTGTCCCATCGAGGATACTTTACAATCAGACGCTCAGATAAATATTGGTCCGGAATATGGTCAGACATGACTATTGAGCAAACACTCATGAAAAATATGGATAGCTCTGGTGGGTTGACTCGTGGACGAGGTATTACGGACAAGTCTTCTCACTCGCTGCACTATGGGATCGGATGCTTTGCAGAATGTGTGTGATGAAGTAGAAAACTACTGTAGCTGTTTATCAGCTACAATGGATCAACACATCGATATGAGACGTTCCCGTATCCGTAAGGATGAAAGTGATGCCACCAAACTAACTGAGTGGTTTTCCAATCACAATCCTTTTCCCGACAGTCCCCATTTATAAATGTCAATAAGTTCTTGATTGATTGGAGGAGAAGACGTTGACTGCCACCTGTCATGGGAGATCGGTTCTAGAGAAATATGTAAAATTGTGGATAACAATTTTGGAGATGTACATTTTAAACGTAAAAATACAGTGATTTATCTGGCAACCATTAAAAACCACATCCGCACAAATAAAGGAAAAGTTGATCCCCTCATGCTTTTTCACAGAATGATTATCTCGAAGCAGTCTGACAGTGACTTGAACAGTACTTCGAGTACGAACTTGCTCCCTTTCCATTATCACTTATCTCGGAGGAAGGCATTTGGAAAGGGACAAAATCGACATTTTACTCTGCTTTCACGCCCTTGCCAAATGACACAGAAATGGGAGAGAGCAAGGTTGATGTGATAGATTGGGGCTACCTCTTGCACAAAGTGCACTGGAATCGCAGCGAGTCTTTTGCTGAAATTCTTTTTTTAAATGTGACTTACGTGCGGCTGCGTCATGGTGAAAATGCTGTGATAGTCTTTGATGGTTACCCCACTGACGACAATAAAAGAAGCCCAAAAGGCTGGAAAGAGCTCGTCGTACCAGACTACAAAGTTGTGCCAACATTCTTTTTGATGATACAATGCTTCCGCAAATGGCAAGGGAGAAATTGTTATTTAATGAAAGAAACAAATCCCGCTTTATTTCATTGCTTCAAAAGGAGTTTGAAAAAGCACAGATAATAACCAAACAGGCTACGGAAGATGCAGAAGTGCTAATTGTGCAAACTGCCATTTCGTTGTCTTCTGAACACGTGACCCTTTTTGGCGGGGACTTCAAGACCTCTATCGATGAGTTACACTATTTCCGCTTTGCTAAAGTAGCAACTAATGCGAAATTCAATTTGCCGCGACTACCTCCAACTAGGGATGCGGTTCAATATCACGCATACAGGACTTATCTACAAGTTCAAACGTGGATGGGGTATGAAAAGAAAAACCTTAAGTGTGGCTTTAAGAAGGAAATTGGTGGTCTAACACCAGTCCCAATGTATAAAGAAGCAGCTCCTCAGACATTGCTAAAATTATATCATGCCAATGCAAAAAGGCTTCTGTTGGCAGCAAATGCAGCTGTAAAAAAGTGGGACTTCGAAGTTCCATTTTAAGTTTACAGTGCGGATTCGAGTCCTGCGGTAATGCACCAAAAGTTGAATACACTGAAGAAGACGAATTAGACGACCTACTGTCTCCTGGTCTAAGTAAAGGGATGAACTAATTTCTTCAACTATACCTGAGCCAAAACAACGCAAACTAACGTAGTTTTTAATTAATATTCTATATTTATCATTAATATATTTTTAAAATGCTTAATTTGAATATAGTTATTTGTGCTACAAATAACTATATATATAATACACTACAAATTAGTGTTTCTCATTGTATTTTTTATTATCCCTCCAATAAAGAAATTTAATATATTACATTCAACTCCACTAATTTCAGTTTCAAGCTCACTTTTACTTTTCGTCGATATTTTTTATTTGCACAATTCTCTGCACCTAATAGAAATAATTACTAATATGTTTCATGAATCTTGTATAAAATTTAATACTCTACATTATTGTAAGCATGCATTTTGCCCTAAGCAGCATACAAAAAAAGTTATTTGGGCAAAACCAACAACATATCTGGCTTTTGCAGGATTTTTGAAATTTTTGTAGACATTCAAAACTTTATATCTCAGAAGCTATTCATGATTTTTAAACATGTTAAGCATTAAACTTAAAAAACATTTAATGTACTTTAAAGTTGTAGTTGGCATTTTTTGCCTAAAAGGCTTAATAATCAAGTTATGGACAAAAAACTGAAAAACTAAAAAAAACTTTAAAATTTCACAAATTTTTATTTTAACATTTCTTGGTATCTAATGAAGGTATTAAATAATATGTTACATGAATCTGGTAGGAAATTTAATGTTCTACAAAATTGTCTATCAACATTTTGCTCTTAATTGAACAGAAAAAGAAGTTATTTGGAAAAAATAAACAGCATATCCGATTATTTGCGTTTTTTTGAAATTTTTGCAGATATTCACAACTTTGTAACTCGAAACCTATTCATAATTTTTAAACATGTTGTGCATAAAAGTTAAAGGAAATTTAACGCTCTTTAAAATTTGTATTTAACTTTTTTGCCAAAGAGGCGCTGGAAACGAGTTATTGGAGAAAAATTTAAAAACGTGCAGTTTTTTAGCGGTTTTTTCAAGGTGGCGGAAAACGCACAAGGGGTAGGAGGTCAAAAACTTGGATTTTTCATAAGCAGGTCAACACATATAACATACCAGAAAATAAAAACTACCCCACCTTTTGCAAGCCAAAATTCTATCTCTACTGGGCTATAACACTGTTACCGCACATAGTCCTGACCTACGCATAAAACAGCAAACTGCAAGGTAAATCTCAAAACTACTAACTATTAACAACAAAGAGTACTATTAGATAATGCTTTAAAAATGAGAGTGAATAGTGAGTGTTTTAATAAAATGAAATTGTATTTTCTGCTCTCTGTGGTTGTCCTACGTTGAGACAACCAAAAAAGAGCACCCAAAATTATACTTATGAAGCGTATGTTAAAAAAACAAGAACGTTGGAAATATTCAGTATCGCTAAATGTAGCGTTAATTTGTAATGCAATATAATTCTACCCCCAAAATACTTTTATCCAATTTTCTCAGGCGCATATTAAAGTGCCCCAAGAGTTGTGCATACCCAAAAAAAATGAGTCACATTGATCCTATTGACACTTTTGAAAAGAAAAATGGCATGAATTTTTTCTTAACTTGGCACCAAAAATACCTTAGAAAGAAACCAAACTCTTATCAAAAATGGGCACCTCCCTCGCCCCCTTTCATTCGTATACTTTACTTTTTTTGCTGTTTTTTCAACTCTGCTGTCAGTCTCGCAAGGAAGCCCCTGAAAAGCAAAAGGGGACACATTTAGTCGGTTGATGTGAAGGAACAACAGACGGACGTAGGCGTCTTCATTTTTGGATTGTAATTAAATTTAATATTTTCCGAATATTTTTTATGGCTGTTACCACACTAAAAGTGCGCAGTTTTGTAGGTCAAGAATGCATAACAAATCATATAAGCTTTATGCTAACAATAGTTAATTTCAACATTGTTTTTAATGCAAAATGCATTTGAAATTTATGTATGTTTATTGGAAGAACTCCAAAATCGCTTTGACCCACGTACACATTTTTTATAGAAATAAATGACTGATAAATATAATCAAAAGTTAAAAAGTGATTTTCTTCTTTTTCAATCGTTATAAAATCCAATTATTCTAAAATTTAAAGTAAATTGTGTAGTTTCAGGAATCCACCGCCCTTTTCCCTAACACTTTAAAAAGTTTCAGTTTGAATGCAGCACTTGTTCTATGGAACGTAACCTGTGCCGTTATTTTTCAAGCACATGTGACTCAGCCTGGATTCAGGTTGAATTCCTCGTTAAGGTGAAAAGATGAACACTTAATGTAAAACTTGTCGCATCACCAAAGTATTCACTACAAATACAGAAGAATGTTCTGTAAATATGAAGCAATTGTGGTTTATTTTAACCGAAATTTTTTTACAGTGTCTGATTTACACAATACTACCGATATATTAAGCAATTTTGACTAATTTTTATAATTGTTTGAAATGAATTTAGGGATTTATTAAGTGTAGAAGACGACTCACCTTTCCATATCCGTCCAAGACGTCTCTGGAGCTTTCTTCGCGCCATCTTTTAATTGAAAACAAAATTTATTCAAGAAATTTTGAAAATAAGTTTATACTAGCAGTACATAAAAAAAAAGACCTGAACGTTAACAAGAGTTTTTAAGAGAACTAAAATAGCCTGTTACTTAAAAATTCACTAAAATTCTTATCGAAAAACAAGTAGATATGTAGACAAGTAGATATGTTCAGTAAATGACACCTACATCCGCTTTTACACAAGATTTATATACAGGTTAGAAAAAAGCCCACAAGCACAGCATTTACTTATAATTTAAACTTTTAAAAGCCTAAAATGTCTATTTTCATTAGTTTTCGTTCGCAAATTCAATATATACATAAATTTTATCTTTTTAAAAATTAATTTGCAGTTCGAAGAATAATTAAGTAAAATTCCTCGGATCAAATCCTAGCATCCCGTTTTCCGAAATCCTAATTGGAGTGTTTGAAAATGTTGCCAACGCCTTAAATGACGTTAGCTTCTTATTTTTAAATAACATAAAATTTATAAAACCCCGATACTTTTAAAATATTTGATAAAAACAAAACATGAAAGAACAACGCCAATTTGCATTACTAAATGAAGAATCGCAATTTAAAATAACCGGCTTTTTATGCAAAACAATGAAACACCTTGCCAATTTCTTGGTAAACAAAAATTAACAATCAAAGAAAACTATTGTGCTACATTTTATAACGTCAACCCAAACTGTTTCATATTACAAAAATTAATTTTCTTCAAATATTAATTTTATGTAAATAAAGTCACTTCTTAATTCTTTCGAATTAAAAAATCTAGTGAAAAATAATATATTTTTTGTCTTATGTAGATTTGAAACAAAGACTTTACATCACATTAAAAGTTTCGAACTATTTATCTACTTACCTATCAGCGTAACCAGTACCCCTAAGATTAGAATTGCCCAAAAATGCGCCATTCTGCTGAAGAAAAATTTAAAGATAAATTACTCATTAATATCGAATCATAATACCAAAATGGAAAATTTTTATGCTGCACAGACGTATTTAAATATCCTTTGTAAAATTTAAAATCATCGTTTATCGAAAAATGCAAATTTTTTTATAAACACATATATTCTTAAGATTTTTTAACAATTGAAGATAGCTTTGAAATTGTTTGATTTGAATTTGACTCAACATGTCATTGTGAAGAATTTTTTAAATTCTGATAGGAAAATATAGACTTGGTACTTTACCTGATGATGATGAATCAAATAAGGTTAGAATACAACTCTACTGCGTAATTTTTACAGTTGTTGTATCTGAAACATGGTTTGAAACTTTCTTTTTTATATAGAACTCAAAAACAAAGCACAATTGATTTGGTTGATGCTGATTTTTGAATCATGACAACTAAAAATTATTTAACAGATGTTTTAATATTGTATATGACATTTATTTACAAACGACCATTGTAGAAAAGCTCTAAATAAAAATATGTATTATGAATGATGATGTGCATTTTTCGTCAACATTTTGAGATACTTGAAACATCAAAAGAAGGAGCAAAACAATTATTTGATGGATAGTTGAACTATGTCGAATGTAAAACCGTCAATCTTCAATAACAATTGAGAATTTGAACAATATGCTTTCCTTTTTTTTTTAAATTTAAAAATCGTCTTTCCAAAGAATTCGAAGAATTTGTGTTTGGTTGTGATAGGGGGCGTCCGTAAATTACGAGAGGCGGAAGGGGTTGGGCCGATTACATCAAATATCACGTCTAGGGATTTTATTATCATGTGATTTTCTGCACACAAAAAAAGCGTAAAATCTAGTTAAATTCCCGTCAAATAGGTTTCTTGACTTAAATTCGGCAAAATCTTACATAATACTTATCGTGGCTTTCCTAACCATATTTCAAAATGTTGGTGCTCTGAAAATATATTGAAAAACTCCCCAAAAAAATCAATTAAAAGTATACGAATTTTGAAAAATCTCACGTGAGATTGGGAGGGGGGAAGGGGGGGGGGGGGCACGAAATCTCACCACGGGGGAAGGGGTAAAAAAACTCCGTCAAAATTGCATCACGTGATTGATTGAAGTTCCCTTAGACATTTTTATTCGATCGAAATTTAAATTCACACGGTATTCTGGAAACAAAGTCGAGAAGATAAAAGGTTGTCTGTTTTTTAAAAAATCAAATAGTATTCATATAGCTACACCCATGAAACTTTTTATTGTTATTTATATTTATGAAAAGGTACTCTTTTAAAACATAAACGTAATCCAATGTTGAAAACTGATTTTCGTAATAGTATAAATTATTTAGTATTTTAAAAATTAAAACCTGCATTTGTTATTTTTTTATTGTAATATTTTTGTGTGTGCTGGATTTTCAATATTTTTTATTAATTTTTAAAAATAGTAGATTTTAAAAATGTTGTTCATTTAAAGTTAAACCGAGACAACTTAAAAAAAAATAAAAAAAATACACGCCTTACGTGAAAACGTAGGGCGTGTATTTTTCGCATATTCTGATGGCGTTTACGGTAACGTTTAAACAGCTGTCTGACTACGGTTTGTTGGACCCTGGATTATGTACAATTAGTGGATTGTTAAGGCAATAGCAATAAAACAATTTTAAATTCAATTTAAAGTGCATGGCACACACAGCAACTGAAAGCACAGGAAGGATATCAATTTTAGTAAATACATTTGACGCACCGTAATTGTTATTTATTTTGATTTAAATATTACTTAATATGTAATTAAATTATTCTGATAACTAAAAAAGATATAAAATAATTACTTTCTTGAATACTTTTTTAAAAAGGGACATTAATTTTGCCAGTTCGTAAAAAAAGTGCGTGGGAGGGATTGATCGTATTACTTGATGCATTAGAAAAACATATTCCACTTGGTATTATTTTCATACAAATACCACGTTTTCAGTTATTTAAATGTTAGGTTATTTGCTAATATTTAATCCTATAGTTAGTTGGTTGGTAGACACATATTTTCAGGCTTTGTTTGTGTGCTTGGTCAGAGAACCCGCTTATAAACCTTCGTCAAGTAAGACAGACAAAGCAGACATACGTGACGGATGCTGCTATCTATCGCGCGCCACCTCCACAATTTAGACATGTCCCTGAAGGGGGGGGGGATAGTCTAGGGATCTGTACCCGTAGGCAACTGCGCAATGACCGCGCACAGGGCTTTCGGACCCAACAAATTTCACGATTACGTACTCAGCATATACTCGACAAACACAAACATCCAATGCCTTATCGGGATTCGAGCCCAGAGGCTCCAAAGGCTAGGCTCCCGAACCGTTGCGGCATCCTAGAGTTAATTCTTACACTGTAAGAAAAATCTGTTTATGAAAAATGTACTTGTTTTCTTTTGTTTTTGTTTTTTGTAATTGAAGAGGCATTTCAGCTGTTGTGGAATCACCGAACTATACCAAAACCGACCTTAAGTTTGCAGTATACAAATGTTCTACGAGAAAAGGGGTAAATAGTTAGCATTTTTGAGTGCAAGAATCGAATACAAAAAGGTATTTCACATTCAATAAAAAAATTGATTTGTTATTTCAAGACATAAATTTATTATTTTTATTAGTTAAGCTTCAGAGTGTTATTTTAACTATTTTTTCCCTTCCATTTCGACGTAACAGGGCGCACAAATATCAGGGTTGAAAGGAGCAGCCAATCAGAGTACGCGAAATTGCGGTGCCAGCCGGGTTGTTTACCCAGTTTCCTCCGCTCAGTACATTTCTCTGCTGCAAACTTAAGCTCGGTTTTGGTATAGATTAGTTGACACGTAGACATTGTTCTTTATAATATGTCTGTTAAAAAAAACCTTAGCGTTAAAATTACAAATGTCTCGGGTGCCATAGAGAGAGTGACCTCATTCATCACCAGAGAATGGACTCTGTGACGTCGATTCACTTTCTCCGTCTGCTTACACCGGAATCAATGAGTAGCAACAAAAAAAAATCGAATCACCTGCGAACGATACCCTTTTGTCCCTCCCCGACCAAGCGTTAATTGGAATATCCGGAGCCACTCGAACAAACACTTTTTTTTATAGAAGATGATAAAATGCCGCGAGACCTTCTTCTCCGCGTTGAATGGAGAAGATTCACGTTTTTAAGGTTGAATCGACTCTTTTATCCGCTTTGTGCGCGTTGCAGGAAATGAGCGGTGTTGGGGTTTTCAGCCCTGTTGTTCCCTTCCAATGGTGAAAGGGAATCCATCGAAGCACACTAAAAAACATTTTTTTTTACTTAGGTGGGCAAAACGTTGGGCAACTTCTACACACTAAATTTTGATTGCCTGGGTTTTGTTCCAGCAGACTAAGCTTCAGTAATCATTCAGTGTGTACGCACACACAATGAGCAATGTATTTGACGCTTTTTTCCCTCTCGCACGTGATAGGAAACTTATTGCAATCTAATGTCTAGATAAACATGAACCGAAGCCTATCCACCACTTCCCCTCACATGATAGTCATTGCACCTTGGTAAATTGCTATTGATGCATTTGAAGGATCCAGAATGATTACTCATCCTCAAGAAGAAATCTTCACGCTGTATCATGAGGGGAAGGAGAGATAATTTCACGATTTTATGACATGAAGGTAGCTTAGCATGAAAATGGCACAAGATACAAATTGAAAACTTATTGAACTTAAAAGTCGTTACTAAAAAAAAAAAACACCTGTAATTTCACACACACAACACCGTTTGAGTGTTTGAAGTAACATTTCATTTAAATTTGATACACATATTTTCATATTTAAATTTTTGTACTTGAAAGAATTCTTTGTGGGTCGAAAACTTCTCTTATTGAAAGATATACAAATTATTTTAGAAATTCCTTTTGATTATTTATACTATTATTTTAGAGTTCTTTTATTCTAGAGTTCTTCCCCGGAGTGTGAGTGCCAAACAAGTTTCTTTTTTTATTTGGTTGCTTAGGTTTGTCTAAACTCAACGTTTTGAAGTTTCAGACCCCAATTGCTAATTTTTCAAAAGTAGGATGGGTTTGAAAACTCAGAGTTTTTATTAAAAAAAGTTTCTTTATTATAGCCAATTTCAAAGAAAATCGTGAAGGAAACGCATCAAAGGGCAAATAAGTCGTATTTTTAGTCGAGTCTATTTTTCTAGGCGATTTATGTCATATTGTGAGTGATAGTGGTTTCTTGGATTGTAAACTATTTAAAGTAAATTGATAAAAATTTAAAATTGGAATAAATTAGTTTAATAATTGTAAGGAAAACAATTACTAACATTAAACTTTTCATACAAATTGCATGGATTTTAAAAAGTCAAATAAATATGGGAATTCAATTTATTTATAAAACCTTTTATTAAATAAAACATCAACACTACAATACAGTACCGTCATCAGAGGCAACTTTTGGATCGAACGGATAAGAGCGGTTAGTCCAGCAAATATCCCGTTCAAAATGGCAAACACTAGGCCCCTCTAGGGGAGACCCGAAGAGGCTTACTGCTTTGCACATCTGAAGGGGGCATTGGTTGAGGACTGGGTCTTTGAGAGTCGAGAAACATTATGCTGATTATGATTTTGCATTTTACGATCATGTGACAAAACATAACTTTACCATGTGATGAAAAGTCTAGTCAGATGCAAAAAGTTGCAGAAATGTCCCGACTGTAAAAAGAAAATACAGAAAAGAAAATGCCAGTTGGTGGTACAGAAAAATTCCGTAAAATTTATAGAGATTTGTTGAATTTATATTACTACCATAATTATATAAAACAAAAAGATTTTCTCTATAAATAATTTAAATTATACATAATTTTTACAGCAAACTGTTTTGTTTCTGTAAAAAAAATTACAGTGCAAAAATTAAAAAAAAAAACAAGATCGAGTATCAGAGGAGTGGGTAATAAAGACAGTTCTCTTCCCCTTTTGAAAAGTGTCGCCACACCATTGACAGTGATCTTCATTTTATTGTTCCTCGTGCAGATGTTTATGCAAACAATGCGGAAGAAGGATAAGTAACCTGACGTCTATTGACGGAATATATATAAAAGAGTTGCCTTTCTTCAGTAGTATGAGCAACCTACTTCTAAAGGTCTCACTGTAAAACTTTGGAGGATCGAAAATGTCCCTGATTTTGCGTTGTAACGTGCGTTGCTCTGTAAGTAGTTGGCAGTTGTAACTCGTTGGCAGTATTTCTCTAAACAACTTTCATTGTGTTGATAAAGTAATGTTCCAGCAAAGTTTTATAGTGTTAAAATGAGACTAAAAATTCGTAAAATGAGCATCAAAACGTTTTTTTTTTATTTTCCTCATTGCATCTCTTTAATACAATACTTAGTCCTTTATTTAGCATCGATGTCTAGTGTCTCTAAATCTATTATTATAGGTTTTGAGACATATATGCAAAGTTACAATTAACTATAGACTTAAAATGAATTTGCCTTATTCGTAAATTATGGATCAGAAATAGGTTGCTACATTTGTACTTTGCATCAGCCTCTCGTCAAGAATAGATTCGTCAAATTTCGATTTTCTTTCATTTAAAAGGCTCCTACCTTAAGCCCCTTCGACGAGTCTCGAAAAACGAAATGAGTTTATCCTTAGCAGATATCTAATGAAAGCTTTCGTTGTCATTTATTACCTAAAATATCAAATTTAACGCATTTGTCTCTGAGAATGAAATAGACATTGCTTTCTAGACATTTTTTCCGTATTCTTAAGGGTTTAGGTTTAGAAAATCGATCGTGGCATTTCACTAGTTCCATGCGTAGGTGTAATCGTTGTAGTCAGGCTGCCCCTCTCGAGAATCTGCGTTGAAATTGCCCCCACCGGAATAATCGTAAGATGGAAAATCGCCCATCCTCGCACCATTAAATTGTTTCTGGAACGCCCCGTCCCCTCTCTGGTGGTTGAATTCAACTTTGTAGTGACTCGAGTCTACCCTCCAGCCATTCGCTTCGAAGTTCTGACCCTTATCTTTTTGAGGCGCATCGGGCCCTCCATTGGGGTGCTGCATCCTCTCACGAGGGTCGCCAGGTCTTCTCATGTGATTCATTCTGTTTCAATCATTTTGATGCTCGAATTTCATGCCGGGGCCGAATTCCGGGTTCACACCATTCATATTAGTTTGACCACTGAACTGAGCATGAGGACCTTTCTCATGGTGCATACCATTTCCATGGTTTTCGCTTTTAAAGCTGTCGTCAGGACCTCTGTTTTCATGCATAACATTTCTATGGTTTTGATGCTTGAGATTACCATCACCAGGAACTTCGTTGTGGCGTGAAACCCCTACACCAC
Organism: Hylyphantes graminicola; assembly: GCA_023701765.1. NCBI lineage: Eukaryota > Metazoa > Arthropoda > Arachnida > Araneae > Linyphiidae > Hylyphantes > Hylyphantes graminicola. The sequence goes on from CM043120.1 coordinate 488,936, forward strand.
CTACTTGTAGCCGACCACCTACTTGTCCTTGGGCTCGGACGTTGTTCTGTTTCTGAATATTCGGGCCCTCGTGCAAATTGTTGTCTCCATTCCACCTGGCATCATCGCCTTTCTGTCCACCCAAGTGGCTATTGGGAATCCTGTCGCCGAATTGAAGATTGTTTCTTGGACCGTTCTCGTTTTGGCCACCGGCATTAGGCCCTTGTCGAATGTTCTTCTTTCTCGTTCGTCTGTTGTGTTCATTCTGTCCACCTTTCTGGTGGGGACCGCTTCTGCCCCTCTGGTTTGGAGCGTGGCCGTTGCCACCTCCCGGCACAAAAGCATCCCTGTTCCCTCCTGGTGGTCTTTGCTCGCCTCCTTTCTGGTTTGGATTGTGGGTGTTGCCATTCCCTGGCACAAATGCGTCCCTGTTTCCTGGCTGTCCCTTGCCCCTGTTTTGTCGGCCGTCCGTCCAGCCCCTGTTGCCTGGTCCGCCATTCATCTGGTTTCTCCCCCTCGATCCTCCTTTTTGAGAGCCGCCAGGTCTCCAAGCGGGCGTTTCGTCTGCGCGGTTGACCTGAATCAGGAGAAGTTCACATTTTAGCACCATTTTTAACAAATCGTTTTTGAAAAATCCATTTTAAAAACCACGACTGAAAATTTCAGAGCTTAAATATAATCTGTAAAATATTTTAACCTGTTTAAGTCCAGGCTTCTGTTCGATTTGCTAAGTTTAAGTTTATCTAAATAAACAAAATATACGACATATGATATTCACTTAGTTCTTAAACAATTGATATATAGGACACATTAAGTATCACGAATAGCGAATTATAAAATCTCAAGTTTAAGTACTCTTTTTCTTCGGTAATGAAGTCATTAATGGTATTCGCAATATTCCTCTCACCTGCGTGATGTCTCGTCCGTCGATGCCCACTCGGGGTCCCTTGTGCAGGTGGGCGTTTCGGGCGTAGAGGGCGGGGGCGAGGGCGCACTCCACGTTGAACCACCAGTCGCACACGAACGTCGCCTGGTTGAAGAGCGTCCCGCCCGGGCACACGAACGAGTGACGCCGCCCGTCGGACTGGCACACGTGGAACGCCTGGGGTGAGGAGAGATAGACATATATGACTATTATAGAAATAGCGAATCATTTTCATCTCTTATATTGTATTTATCACAGACGTGTAAAACGGGGTCAAGTCCCTATACCTTCTAGGGGACAACTGAACTATTTCTGTTCGAGCTTCTTTTTTTATTTCAATGTTGAAAGGTAGAATCGTAGCGGGAAATTCTCAGCTGGATCTGACCCCTCTTTAACTGCAGCTATTCCCATGGTCTTGTAAAACGTTTCAGCAGCTCGAGAGCTCCTTAGGGGGTACATTGAGGCAGGATCAGGTGCCGGTAACGTTAGCAGTCCTTTATACGGTGCCCGATCATTGCAGAGGCCATGCTAAGTTGGATGGATCCATCGTGAGACGAATGCGAAAACTGAACTTACGGTTTTCAATCAAATCAGTGACAACGTTGTACTCGGCGACATTTGCAACACATATTTCGACATTTCGATATTAACCACTACTTTGACTTTAGCATGGTCAGTACTAGCGTAAAGCAACGTCGATAACTGCGAACATAGCCGGTAAACGTTGACTATAAAAATGGGGGTGGGTAGGAGGGGGGGATGTCCAACTTTCCTTTGGACCCATCCAGTGGAATGGGCGCTCGCTCACCTGGCATCCGGCCTCGGGGTCCGCGTAGTAGCCGGGGCGCGCGCGGTGGTCCCGGCAGTCGAAGCTGGTTGCGGGCACCCCTCCTCCCCCGCCCGCCCTCTCGTCGTCCCACCCGCCGAGGGGCTCCCCTCCGCCCCCTTTCTGATGGGGCGCCCCGCCCCTGTGCTGCCAGGGCTGGTCACCTCCGCCGTCGCCCTGCGTGTGGGAGAGAGAACTTCTTGAATAGGGGAATACTTATAAGGAGCTAAGATACATATACAGAGTGATCATAATTAAATTTATATAAAGACTAATATAAAATCTATTTGCATTTTTTTATGAGACATTTCTGTTATTTTAAGCCACGGTATAAAAAACATTCAATACAAATTTAAAAAAAAAAAAAACTTTTATCCGAATTTCAAAATTACAGTTGTTTGCTTCAAAAAAAATGTAGATGTTTATAATTTGAAAATAAATGAAAAAATCCTTGTTCTTACCTTCGCTAAAGTTTCTTTTACAAAACCACCAAAGAAAACTGCAAAGGCAAAAAAATGTACCATTAAGAATAGTTTTTAACTTTATAATAAAAAAAATAAGTCTGGGCTTTTTGGATAAAAATTAGTCATTTTCACCAACCTTATTATAATCTTTAATTATCCTCTTTATTATAATTTATTACGTTATAGGACATGTTTCAGATTTAACATAGAATCTATTTTGTGAAAATAAATGTCATATTTAAATAAATAGACAAAACTCAAAAGAAATTCAGTTTGCACGTTTTTGATAAAAAATGGGTCCTTTTCGATTAACTTATTAGAATCACTTATCATTTGCTGAGATATTTTTGCAAATCATAAAACAATCTATTATATTAAAATAAATATATGATTTTCGAATTTAGGATCAACAACTAAAAAAGATGCAATAAACGCTAATGAAGGAACATGCAAGCGCCGTGTTTCTTGTACTCAGCTTCATTCGAAATGACACTGTTCATTGTGTTGCATCTGGAAAGACCACGTCACTGGGATAACAGGCGTAATTCCAAAATCAATGGAATGTTGTCTTTTTGTTCATTTGACTGAGTTGTGGAATGTTTTTTTATTTTGGGAATGCATAATTTTTAACGGGTGTTCGGAGAGTCATTGATTCATGTTTCAGTTTATTTTCGGAACTTCTAAAGCAGCGGTTGCCAACCTGGGAGTGATCGCCCCCAAGTGGGCGATTTGTGTTATCAAGGGGGCAAATAAATAATGCTTGAGGAGCAATCAGGGGGCGATGAGTATTCAAAGGGGAAAAAATTAAAATAATGTTGTACCGTTGTTCAGTTAAACAATTCTCCAACCATAACTAAACCAGCCAATTTTTACTTTCAACTCTTTAAAACTTTTTAGAAACCATTAAAAATAACTTGGTTAATTACTTCTCTTTTGTTCTTACAAATATGTTTTTGATGACCGGATAAAGCTTCTTTGGTTGCTTTTATAAACGGTTGTAAATGTTACAAAACTGTTTTATAGTTACCTACACTTTTTATGATTAGACATAACATGGATATTAAAAGGGGGCGATGGATGTTCATCAGCCTAAAGAAGGGGGCGATGGTCCAAAGAAGGTTGGGAACCACTGTTCTAAAGTAATAGGTGGCATCGAGGTATGTTTACAAAACTAGTTAACAGATGGCAGCACCAAAATCCGAAAATTGCCCTAGAACATGGCGGCAGTATTTTGTTTTTGTTTTATTCCCTTGTGTAAGCTTTTTTAAATAATCGTTCTTAATTAGATTTCATAAAAAGTCTTGATTGGGTAAAGCAAATTTTCGAACTTGCTTTGGGAACATTGTTAAAAATTATCTTTCATTTTTAGGAGGAACGAAAATAGTTTCTTACCAAGCCATCGAATAAGCAGAGTCGTTCTTTCCTTCGCAAGCATCTGGACAGGTTAGCTGCAAATAAACATTTTTTAATACAAACACTAGTTTTAAAGATTTCAGCTCAACAACAATTTTTTTTTTTGGTGTTTACATAAGCATGCTTTTACAACAATTTCTAAACCTAAAATTTATAAAGAATATTTAAATGCAAAGTAGAGTGTTATTTTCCCTTTAACAACAAACGATATGGGAGAAGTTAAATTTCATATTATTTTATTCATTTATTAATTTTATTAAAGGTTTTTTTTAATTAAGATTTCATTTCAAACTCGTTAAATTTAGCAACAGGTGAATAAAAGAAAACCCGTTTGAATTTAGAAATTTATTCTTCTTTAGAAAAATCTTCATTCTATAGTTAAAAAAAAACCAAAACGATGTAATGCATTTGCCTGTAATTACGAGCAGTTAATTAGTTTTTACGGGCATTACTTAAATGAGTTTTAAATGAGATCTTAAAATTGGGATGGGTCCCTTGAGGACTGTGGGCAGTCTGATTTTAATAAAATCTTTATTTCAAAGACTAAATTCTAACGATTCATGTTCCTTTAGATCGTTGAACATCATAATAAATGTAGACCCGGTAGATACTAGGAACTACCACATTTAAAGTCTGTATCTGTTTTCGTTTTTCAGCAATACCTTTTAAACCAAAAAATTTCGATCGTAGCTACAGTTTGTGCTTGCGAGATTTTCTCGAAATGATGTGCCCCCAGCAAATACTAAACGCTTTTTTTTAAGAATCACCCGTAGAATATGCTTTTTAGTATATATCTGTTCAAAAATGTTCTTGTGAAGAATAGATGTGTAGAATTTTGCTGTTATATGAGAGAGGATACACGGAATATTGGATGTGTACTCACGTGGAAGAGTGTCCGATGATATCCAGTGGGCGATCTCCGAACGAACACACTGAAAGAATGCTCTGTAAGTATGAGTTTCGCTTTTATCCGGCCATTTGTTCCGTGCCGGCGCCAATTTCGACATTTTAATTTTTAGAAATCGAAAGTGGGGTCATTGACGAACTCCTTTTCTCCAGATGCCTTCACCTTCTCTCCGCACTTTGGCGACCTTCCCATTCAAGAAGAGTGGGATGGCGAGGAAATGAACAGCCCGTTCTGTTCAGGGGTTCTTTAGGGGCTGGTTCAAACTAGGGTCGCTCAAACCAGTCTCAAAGAAAACCTGGCATTTAACATTGAAATACATGAAATCTACACATCCGAAGCTTTTTACCTAAAATGCGAAATCTTCCATTTTAATTTGCGATAAAGGAGGTAGTTCAAAACCCAATGAGGTGTATTTTTTAAGTACATATATTTATGCTAAAAGTTTGGTAGAGTTTTGGTTTGCTTGCGGAGATATTGGACCTTTTGCCTTTTGGAAAAGGGCCTCGTAATATCACACCACAGTCAAGTGAAGAGGCCAACTGACGCCTAAACTATCTATATAACGCACATCATAGTGCTCATATGTGGTGTCAAGACCTCACGCAGGCGCGGATCCAGAGTTCCTCCATAGGGGGGGTAGTACATATTTTTTTTTGGAGGGGTGGGATTTAAAAAAAAAAATTAATAAATAATTTTTGATAATTCATAATTTTAATTAAATAATTAATATTAACAACTCTTTTCAAATAATTGTTTAAAACTACTATTTTTTAAAGACATCTTGCTTTGATAGATGATTTGATATTAAAACAAATAAAAAAAACTGTAAAAAATTTTTCAATATTTTTTTTTAAATATTAAAGCCCCTAAAGAAAGTAGATGTGTTTATGACGGACAAGATAACTCAACAAGATCTCAACGGATTGTAATGAAATTTGGAATTAATTAGTAATTAATTAAGCTTAGCTTATTTATAGCTTCTAGTTGAACCTCAAAAGTGCCAAAACATTTTTTTAAACACCGTTTTTTAACCTAAAACCATGGAAGAAAAGGGTAGAAATATAAACTTCTTATGTTTCTGAAGGGTGCCAATTTACGATTTTTTTTTCTAACTTTTTATTGGGTTAAATATGTTCTATAAACACATACAAATAAAAAAAATTGATTTCCAATCACTGTGGGAGAAGTTAAAAATCCGGTCGATTGGTGTTTTTGCCGGGAGCAGGATATTAGTTACTATGGCTGATATTTTAAAAAATCTGATTCTTGTATTTTAATATGTAATGAATAAGCATACAAAATTTCGAAACTATTAATTTGTTCCTTCCCTTTTGAACAATCCTCTGAAACATGGTCAACATTCAGGTGGTTACATGCTTCGCCCCCCCCCCCCCCCCCCCCTAAAACAGTAAGAAAATCTTGCATTTAGAAGCGGTTCTAAATAACAATGCAAATTCGATCAATTCTTAAAAACTTATCCATCAATCTATTTTATATAGATTAAAATAAAGATAAATGTCAACTTAACTTTTCAATATTGCATTAAAAATTCTAGATATTTATCTTAGATTTTTTACATATGCTTTTCTTTTTTTTTTCTCTTTTCCTTTTAAAAATACCATTAGTCATTACCCCTATATTCCTTAACTTAATTGTTTAGAGAGACTCCGATAGCCCGACTTTGCGTTAGTTCCTGAGAAAATGGAATTTGATACTAATTAATAATTCGATAATTACTAATTCATATACAAATTCTATATATGTCCTATATTAAAAGTTTATAATTTCTAGCAACTCGGAAAACAACTCAGTATTTTATTGTTTAATATAAAATAACGTTACTATGGTATACGAGTTTATGAACGCTCTTAAAAAGACAGCACAAATTTCGATCACTGAGGAGAAATTTTGATAATGTACATTAAAAATAGGTTTGTACAAAACAGATAAAAGTTAAGATCTTACGGGGGTAATTACCCCATTTACCCCCCGCTGGATCCGCCACTGACCTCACGAGAGATTTAGGGAGCACTGGTCTCATATGCACTATATTAACTTTATGAGGGAACCTATTTTTCCACTCTCTCTATTTTTTTATTCTCCTGCATGATCCGTTGAATAAAAGGCTAAGACGAGGACAGAACATGCGATGGAATCCTCCTTGGAATGAAATCTTCTTATAACTAGCCCGACCAAATGTGCTCCAGTGATCAACTTTTCGACCATGAAATGATCATTAAATTTTCATAGATCGTATTTTATTTACATTGATTTTGTTTGAAAAACTATAGAAAATAATTATACGGAGACTATTTGCAGTTTTTAATAGCAAAGTAGTTGAATTTCGAACTGCACTGCGAAATGCAGTACTCTGGTGTCACTTTACTTAAACCCAAACACGCCATCTTAGAAGTGAACGAGAACAGACGGAACCCTTCTGCCAGAATAACGCGCTCCTTCGTGGTCGAGCGGATGTTTGCCCAATTCCGTCCGCCACAAAAGGGGTCCTCTTCTGCTCCCTTTTGTTTCGGCCCCTTCAAGGCCCGTTCCTCTGCTAATTGCTGTTTTACCGAATTAAAAGCACGTCTGCTTCTATGCAAAAGAGGGCTCTGAGAACACAAGGTGCTAAAAAAAAGGGCAAATAGTACGAACAATAGATATACTACACGAAAGCGAGATCAATGTATTTATGTTTTGCATACACAATTTGAATAGATGTTTATAATTCATTTAGTTTTGGGGGCTTGAATCAATAGCAAGAAGTGCAAAATATTTTCAAAACGACATAGACTGGCTTGACTTAACCAGAAAGGGTCAAAATGACAACCCTTGTTTGAGAAGATTCCTTTCGTTCAACCCGATTTGTTTTTAATTATAAGTCAATAAGTGGATCGAGTAGATATTGAAATGAAAGTTCATTTTAACCATTAAAGGAGCTGGGGATGGAAAGGGATCCGTGATTCTGCAGAAGAAAAAGAAAAAAAAAATCTCGCTAAGAAATAAAGCCATGGGCAGGTAAACTGTAGTCACCACAAAAATGATTTGGACTATTTTTGCTCTGAAATAGTTCGTCTTTCAGTCAGAGTTCAGTAGAGTAAGTTAGAGTTATTGAGTGCTTTCAACAATAGCCTAAGTATTTTGTCAAGATAATGCAGTTAACACGCTCGCGGCAGTATATCGGACTGGTGCAAATTAAATCTTCTGTGGACCAAATTTTGGATTAAATGTTGCTTTGGGTGCCAACTTACCAAGCCCTTACCCTCAAGACATTCTGGTTGGCCAATTTTTTAAATGATTGAAATGGCCGGTGGCACATTTTAAAGACTTTACGCTTAGATTGATTCTTGTTCGTCTCTTTCAGATAGTCAGGATGCCTTTATCTTTTGCAGCGAAGCTTTCCAGTCATTCGACAGCCTGGCGATTGTGAATACCATTGTTTTTTGAAAATGGCTGATTAGAAAAGTTTATCTTCTACAAAAGTAAACGTCATTGTACAAATGCTTTTCAATTTTAAAGCAAGAATATCCGCAAAAGGTAAGCAACATTAAAGTATTTTTAGAAACGTTATTAAGGATATAATTGGTAATATTAATTTAAAACAACGGATGCTCATTTTACAATTGAATTAGCAGCACATTGATAATTCAACTAGATGTCAAATGAATTTGAGCTATTCGTCTCTACTAAAGGCACACTATTTAAAAAAATAAAAAATATTTTTAAGCCACATTAACTTCCAAATATTTATATAAATTAAAAAAGGTGGTCAGAGTAAACATTTATGTATAATATAAGTGGTTAATTAAGAATTTCTGAATTTAAAAATATTAAAATAATTATGGCGATTTATTTAAGGCTCTTTTGTTTTTTAAGGTGATGTGTTATAGTGGATAACTCATTTCAATTACGCTCCTAGAGTACTTTTTAACACAAGCAATATATAAATTTATGCGCAAATAGGTAACGAAAGGGTCCTTGAAATTGAAAATTAAAATCAAGGACTTTCAAGGACCCGTGGGAACCCTGTAACCATTTCTGAATTCCAAGTATCTGTCAACTGATAAAACTTCAGTCTAAGCTTTTCTCTACAAAAAAACCTAAAAACTTAGAAAAAGAGTAAGGTCATGAACTAAGCTGGTGAAGAGGGTGCAGCAGTGACTTATTAATTAGATTTTAATGAGTGGAACTCTGTCTTCAAATGAATGTTTAAATCATTGAATCAAAGTTTCCCCATTTGACAGTTCTTTTGGCTTGTGTTTTGAAAACAACTGAAATCTGTGTTGTCTTTTTCTTGTCCAAAACTAATATTTCACATCCAAGCGGTAAATACCTGAAAATGCATAGACAGGGCTGCCACTGGTAAATAGCATTGAAAATAGTTGCTTTAGTAGCCTCAGATGTAAAAAATAGTAGCCAAAATAGTATCCTGGGATACAAAATAGTAACCAAAATAGTAGCCATAAGAAAGACGATTAATCATGGGAAATGCAACATTTTTAAGTTCAAAAGGGCTGCAATTTTATTTAACAAGAAAACAAGTTATGAAATTAATGCACAGTACAGAACTTTCCAAAATTTCTGTTGTAAAACATTTTAGAAATTCATAGTAAGGAAAAACAAATTCGAAGGATACAGTTAGAAAATATAAGTTGTGAAAAAAGACTTTACATTTAACTTTTTTTTTAATTTTCAGTGATTTTCTATAGAAATCAATAAAATTTGTTTTACATTTTTGAACGTATTCGGTTTATTTTTTCTGCTTTCTGTTCATGTTCTCGTTCCTTTTGACTCATCTGCCCCAATTGGATTGGGAGATCTCTGCAGCCAAATTGCCGAAACTCGATGGGACTTTCAGATCGCCGTAGTTTTGCGACTTTCGGATCGCCGTAGTTTCGCGACTTTTGGATCGCCGGAGTTTCGTGAATTTCGATTCACCGTAGTTTCGCGTCTTTCGGATCGCCGTAGTTTCGCGACTTTCGGGTCGCCGGAGTTTCGCGACTTTCGGGTCGCCGGAGATTCGCGACTTTCGGGTCGCCGGAGTTTCGCGACTTTCGGGTCGCCGGAGTTTCGCGACTTTCTGATCGCAGGAGTTCCGCGTCTTTCGAATCGCCGGTGTTTCGTGAATTTCGGATCGTCGGAGTTTCGCGACATTCGGATAGCCGGAGTTTCGCGTCTTTCGGATCGCCGTCGTTTCGCGACTTTCAGATTCCCGGTTTCGTGACTTTCGGGTCCCCGAGTTCCGCAACTTTCTGATCCCCGCTTAGTTTTGCGACTTTCGGACCACCGTAGTTTTACGACTTTCGGACCAACGTAGTTTTACGACTTTCGGATAGCCGTTAGTTTTGCGATTTTCGGATCCCCGGAGTTTCGCGACTTTCGGATCGCCGTAGCTTTTCGACTTTCGGATCCCCACGTATCGCCGTAGTTTTGCGACTTTCGGAGCCCCAGAGTTCCATGACTTTCGAATCCCCGAAGTACCGCTACTTTCGGATCACCGATTTTCGCGACTTTCAGATCCCCGGAGTTCTGCGACTTTCGGATCCCTATATATATACCTTAAAATTTTAATTATATTTTTTTAAAGACTAAATCGAACAAACATACAATTCCTAAAAAATATGGAAATCGGAGAGAATCGCGTTATTTCCTATTTTTTTTTATGGATTTACCGAATTTTGGTTTTTCCATCAGCCGATGAAAGACGGGAAACATCGGCCCATCGGCCGAAATTCGCCAGTGGTCACGTGATCTCCAAGGCTCACCACAGAAAGGCAGAAACTGGCGCGGAAAACCGGTTAGACGCTCGAAATCCAAATGCGTTGTCCTGACTTCTTGACTACGACAACAAAAACTGAAAATTGCAACTTCTACGCGCGCATGCCCATACAAAGCTTATGCGTGCGGCGCCGGCGGTCCTAAAAGTACCGAACCTGGAATGATTTTGTTTCACTCCCGCTTTTTGACACATGATTTTTTTTTCAAAAATAGTCGCCGATAGTTAAAAATAGTAGAAGTACACGCTGAAATAGTCGCTTTAAACCCAAATTTTCCGAAAATAGTCGCCATAGTCGCCTCCCCTTGAAAATAGTCGCTTTAGTCGCCTAAATAGTAGCCAGTGGCAGCCCTGCATAGATTGTGACTGTTTACTTCGATTAAAATTGCTTTTAATTAATTAAAACTTCTTAGAAAGGTCCGTCACATCGAATTTAGCAAAAAAGATTGCTTGCTTTTTAAAGTAAAAGTTTACAACATTTTTTTTTTTTTAAATTGACAAATATTTATGGAAGTTTCTTTAGGTCAATGGTAATAATATGCATGCACTTTTATTTGTACATTATTTATGTGTTAACAAATGCATAAACTAAAAAAATTCTTAAAATATTGCCTAGGATAAGTAATTAATTAAAATATATTGCCTAGGATAAGTAATTAATTAAAATTATTTTTACTTTATATTTTAAGTTTAATGAATCAAGTGTGTTAATAAACCCTTATTCCAATAATCAGAGAGTTTTTCCCAGGACAGTAAATAACGCTAAAAAGCCATGCTATTTACCTGTGATGAAATACTATGCCAACCTTGACTGAAATCTAAGAAAAAAGTGAAGTTTTTCAACTGTACAAACTATTTTTATTAACAAATGATTTACATGAGTAAGTAGCACCTGTAATGGATGCTGCAGGTAAATCCCTGTATCTACGAGAAGGACCATTTTTGTCTTTAAATATTATCTTCTTATTGGCTGTTTACAAAAATGCTCCTGTCATTTTTTGTAGATACAGTGATTTACCTGACTGCAGCAGATTCCGTATGTACACATGGGGGAGTATCTACAGTGGGTTTTCTACAAAGGTCCAGCCTTGTTCTTCTGTGCGCGTGAAGGGGGTCTCTGGTCCAATGAGGGCCGTTCCAGTGCGAGGAGAATCCTTCAGGTACCTGCAGAGTAACAACAAGTTGCTGTATTTTAAATTCTTCTGTATGCTTCAATTTGATGAGGAAATTCAGTAATTTTTATTGTAATTTATAAGAAAAAGTTTGATTGCAATCAAATTTTTAAACCAAGTCCCGTGTACCCAATTTAATTCAAAGATTTTTTTGCACTGGTGTATCATGAAGGGTAAGCTAAAAAGCTTCTTTAACCCTGCCTTTGGCTTTAAGTTTATCAACTAAGTGCTATTTGTAGATATGAGGGGAAGAGTCAAAAGGTTTTTTTATTCGGTCCTACTAGAGCAAGAACCCAGGGCCCCCAGATCTAAGTCGTTTTCCCATGAATGAAACATATTGAATTAGGTTTGGTTTTTATGTACTTTAAGTGGTACGCATACCTGCTAAAGTGAACCGACAGCCCATTTACAGGTACCGGGAGCAAAAGGTAGATAAATTATAAGTTTATGTCATTTTCTCAAGGCTGATTTTTACGTATATTTTATAAAATATTGTTAAAAGTAAATAATCAAACTCCCATACACTTTCTGATGGCCGCAACTTTTACCAGACGCTTTAAAGGTGCTTGTAACATTTGTTCCATGCATCTGGTGGTGCGATATGGCGGCACATATTTTCTAACTAATCAAAAATCTAATTAAATTGAAGGCACAGGATTTTCAGGCATATTTAAAGCGTCTGGCAAAAGTTTCGGCCATCAGATAGTTTATGGGAGTTTTGATTATTTACTTTTAACAATAATTTCTAAAACATACATAAAAATCAGCCTTGAGAAAATGATATCAGTTAATTTATAATTTACTTACCTTTTGTGCCCTGTACCTGTAAATGGGCCGTCAGTCCACTCTAGCGGATATGTATAAATACATTACAAGTATATGAAACCAAACCTAATCCGATACATTTCATTCATGACAAAAAGACTTAGGTCTGGGAGCCCTAGGCTCTTGGACTAAAGGGAGTATTGTGATAATTCTTCACCAGTTTGGCGACAAAATTTGTATTCTGCGCTAATTATAACTTATTAAATAAATGTTTACATTTATATTTAAATATTTTTAAGTTAAAATATTCTGGCAAAATAAAATGAACTCAAACCATCTCCCGAACTTCCTTATACAATTAAACACTAATTGATGAACCTAAAATCAAAGGCAGGGTCATCTAAAAACTATCTCCCATAGCCACCCATGTGAAGTGATATTGTATGCTTCAAAATTTTAGACAAGAGTAACAAAATTTCACTGAAATTTTTTGTGGTAGTGATCAGGCAAGTGTAAATAATTAAAAATATGAATGCACAAACAATTAATTTTATTTGAATTAATAGTGAAAATTACAAAAAAAAAACGGTCTCAAAAATATAGAGAAAATCAATTTATTGCATGACTTGTATTTCATTTCAACATGATAAATTAAAAATTCTACTTTTCTATAGTGAAATATTACTGTCAATTTTCTTCAATTTTACAGGGTAATATTCTATTAATTCTAAATCTAGACCAAACGCCAACCAGTCCATCACCTTAAAGCTTTGTCACGAATGGGTGGACTTGAAGAAATGCATTGACATATCTTCTGGATGAAATGTGTAGTTTTTCTAAATTTTAACATTTAAATCTTACAAAATGACAAAAAAATTCTTTTGTGTACTTTGGTGCAATGCAGAGATAGTCTCCTCTTTAAAAAAAAAGTATGTCCCTTGAACTCCCCTTAAAAAAAAAGCCTCTTTAAACCAATTAAAACTTAGCCAGTGTTTTTAGTGTTATTTGCATATGTTTGGTGCAACCAAATATTGAAAAATAAGGTAGAAACTGGGTTTGCCTTCAAAAATTCTATTATCAAGGTGGAACTTTCGTAATGGTGTGAATTTGTGTTGAAATGATACTTTTTGTGGGGAGCTTTTTTTAACAGGCTATCATTGCATTGTACCAAAGTACACAAAAGAAATTAAAAGAAACCTTTTGCAATGTCTTGATGACACAGGAAGTCTCTCCCATCTAAAATAACAAGTCAATGCATGTCTCTAAATCAAGGAATTCATGACAAAACTTTTAGGTGATGGACTAGTAGGTCTTTGGTCTGGTTTTAGATCGAATAGATGTTTTACGATATAAAGTTGAAGCAAATTTTCAGTAATATTTCACCATAGAAGAGTTATATTGGCTGTTTGGTACAAAATTAAAATAGAAATGTAACTTATTAAAAAAATCAAGTTTAATGAAAACTTATCATTCATTTATAAATAGAATCCTCATTAACCTATGTTACAAATTCAGAAATTGATTCTTGTACAATTAAAATAAAATGTTCTTATCAAAGCACTCAGAAGCAATTTTTTTTTTCCAATCTGTGAATCATCAGCATGTCTCAGTTGAATCAGTTTTTGTTGTAAAGGTGCAAGTCACAACTTTGGACTGCCCTTTCAAATAAATGTACCTTTAATTGTGCTATATAGCAACATGCAAATGTTTCAAGCCAAATTCATTTTTGTTGAGCCAACCTTTAGTATTTCAAGAGAATCACTCTTAAATTATTTTAAATTAAACCAACATAATATTTTTAGTCAAACCTAACAATTAAACATCTTTGTGTACAACATTAAAAGTGCCAAAGGTTTACTGGTAAAAAAATAACTTTTTAGCTGACAAATATGATATCCAGCTATTTTTTTTTTTTGCCAGATTTAACAATAATCTATCTATATACATAAAAGGCGACTTCTGTTTGTTTGTTTGTTTGTATAGGACGCAAAAACTTAAGAACCACGCAACAGATCGTCACGAAATTTGGCATAAAAATTTATCTCATCTCCAGAACAAACATAGGCTAAGAATTTTTCGAATCGGACCATTCCTTCTATCGTTTTCGAACGTTTAAAGGGAAAAAATACACCACTTTCGCTCAAATCCGATCATTTTTTCTCTTTCGTGATGCCATCAGGCAATAAAATTTAGATAAAACTTTTTAGAAAACAATTGAAATTGAAAATGTTTAATTTATTTAATATTTGTTCATTGAATTCAGATACAAAATTAATAATTTGAAAAAATAGTTGGATATGTTTCAAGTTACGTAATCCTACCAGTCTCCATTCTATTTTATTGTGTATATATGATTTTAATTATGAACTTTTAAAAGTATAGTTAAGCTTTTACTGAATTATGTTTTTTTTTTTTGAAGCCCGTTGCACTACAGATGCATATTGGGGTTTCATGTCTTCCTTTATTCGCCAAATACTTTGCCAAACTCGCCAAGTTATTACAAAAAGCGCGCAAAAGAGCATTTTTTAAATAGCTGGTTGTTTGTGCGATGGTCTTTGCGCCAGAGCTGAATGGGTGCAATGGTAGCTATGTATTTTCCTCGCCAAATTTTTCAAACACGCCAAATGAGCTAAAATGTTTTTATTCGGGAAATTACTATGACATTATCTGGTAATTTTATAGCATTTTTTAAATTTTTAAATTTTAATGTAGCATAAGTAGCGGGATTTTGTACTTTAATAACGAACGGTATCAGCAACATAAGCTTATTAGAAAGCAAATAAACTTATAAAAAAATGCAAATTGTTTGCTGTTTGCTGGAGTAGCTCATTTTTAATTCTAACTGATTATTTTTTTACATAAATATGTATTCTCTTTAATTTGAGCTTATTATCAAAGGTATTTTTAAAAAATTGATATTTTCACCTCTACCCGTGCAACGTCGGGTATATCAGCTAGTTAAGAATAAAAGAGGACTGTTTTAAAAACATAGAGAAGGAATAAAATCTATACCCATTAAATGCAATGAAAGTTTAACCAAATACAATTTAAACATTTTCAGTAATACTTATACTTTAAAACATATTTTGGGCAGCAAAACTACTTAAAGTTTTTTTTTTTTAAATCTTGAAATACTATAGGTCGCCTCGACAAAAATAAGTTTTCTTGAAGCTTTTGGGTCATTCCACGTGAAATCACCCAATGAGTGTTGCCGACTAGTCACCGATTTTTTTCAAAAAATTACCACTTAAACTTGCTGTGGAGAAAACCTCAAATATCAATTTTTAGCGCATTTTGTCGATTATTTGCTGAGATACGGACTTTTGAAAAATGACTGTTTTTGACGAATTTCGGCCATCTTGGATTTAACACTATGCACTAAAACTTCAATAACTTGAGAATGAATTGTTCAAATTTAACAATTTTGGTGTCCATTTGAAGCTATTTATATGAGAAATATAAATCTAGTGTTTAAAAGAAGTTAAAAAAAAATTTTACTAAAGTTTTAGAAGGAAAATTTTAAAAATCACTGTTAAAATTTTTAAAATTTCAATAGGCTGTAAAAAAAATAGGTATATATTTTTTTCTTCGAAACTTGGTGAAAACATTAAATAATATGTGTTCTTTAAGTACAAAAAAAATTGGAGAGGTAAAATTTCTTAAAAGCTAGAAAAGAATTTTTTTGTAACCCGTGATATTGAGCGCTACGGCTGCAATAAATTGAGAAATAATTCTTTAAATTTCACAATTTTTGTGTCGTTTTGAAGCTAATTTTATGAGAAATATAAATCCAGTGTTTAAAAAAGGTTAAAAAAAAAGTTTTATTATAATTGTAAAAAAAAAAAAAAAAACTTTAAAATTTTTCTAAATTCAGTATGCTTAAAAAATATGTACCCATTTTTTACCACCTGAAAATTGGTGAAAACTTTAATCAATCTGTGTACTTTAAGTACAAAAAAATAAAGAGGTAAAATTTCTTAAAAGCTAGAAAAGAATTTTTTTTGTTACTCATGGTACTGAGCTATAAAACCCTTTGTTGCAAGAATATGCCAATGAAAATGTTCCTAAAAAATAAAATTTTCATTATCATGTTAAGTTAACGTGATTTTAAGCACTAAAAATGTTTTTATAACAATAAAAGTGTAATTCGATCCAATAATTTCACATAAATTGAATCTCTCGTTCCTGTCTAATAAGTTTTCATTTCCCTTACACTGTCTTTTGCATCAAGTAGAATAAAGTCTTTAATCCACATGGTAAGTTATTAAGGAAAAAGCTTTGAACATCTGCCTAATTTCTTCAAAACCTATGACCACAGGAAATTAAATCATTCAACAAAACCTCAAAAATCAAAACAAGTCATCACTAAACCATGTCATTTTTCAGTAATAAAAACAAACAATCCATAGGCAAAAGGTGCAGGGATTGTTTATATTAAGAAATGCAGAATTGAAGTTTGTTTTTTCTAAGAGGCACTTCTAACTCTTTTGATATACTATTTGTCACTGAACTGCTTTGCAAACTGTGAAAATTCTGAAACTATATTACACACGATTATTTAGCTCTCCTTTGTTTGATTGTTAAATGTTGAGAACATACAAAATCACCCCTGATGAAACCAAGTCAATTGAACACTTGTTTGAAAACTTCAGGAAGGAATAAATTATTTCTTCTCAATGTTAAAAATGGTATGTACCTGGATCTCATTTGCTAGTACTAACAATTATTTTTTAGAAACTTTTCAGTGTCATATTCCTACTCCTACATTTGTGAGTTTGTTAACTCAATATCATGGACTACAAAAAAAAAATCTTTTCTATTTTTTAAGAAATTTTACCTCTCTGATTTTTTTTGTACTTAAAGTAAACATATTGATTAATGTTTTCACCAATTTTCAGGTGGGAAAAATTGGGTATATATATTTTTTAAGCATATTGAATTTAGAAAAATTTTAACAGATTTTTTTTTTACAATTTCCTTCTAAAATTGTAATAAAATTTTTTTAACCTTTTTTAAACACTGGATTTATATTTCTCATATAATTAGCTTCAAAACGACACAAAAATTGTGAAATTTGAAGAATTTTTTTCCAATTTATTGCAGCCGTAGCGCTCAATATCACGGGTTACAAAAAAATTCTTTTCTAGCTTTTAAGAAATTTTACCTCTCCAATTTTTTTTGTACTTAAAGAACACATATTATTTAATGTTTTCACAAAGTTTCGAAGAAAAAAAAATAGATCTATTTTTTTTACAGCCTATTGAAATTTTTAAAATTTTAACAGTGATTTTTTTAATTTTCCATCTAAAACTTCAGTAAAATTTTTTTTAAACTTCTTTTAAACACTAGATTTATATTTCTCATATAAATAGCAAAAGACCAAAATTGTTAAATTTGAACAATTCATTCTCAAGTAATTTAAGTTTTAGTGCATAGTGTTAAATCCAAGATGGCCGAAATTCGTCAAAAACGGTCATTTTTCAAATGTCCGTATCTCAGCAAATAATGGACAAAATGCGCTAAAAATTGATATTTGAGGGTTTCTCCACAACAAGTTTAAGTGGTAATTTTTTGAAAAAAATCGGTGACTAGTCGGCAACAAATTTTCCTAAATTTGGGTGATTTCACATGGAATGACCCTTTTATATAATGCTGTACAGCACAATTGAAGGTAGATTTTTTTAAAAGGCACAGCACAAGTCTATAAAGTAAAAGCTGTGACTTACACCTTTTCGACAAATCTCATTTAATTGAGACAAATAATACATAGTATTACTCAGTTATAATGGTTTATTGATAATTGAAGAGCTTAGCTAAAGAACCTCCCAAGTGAAATGTTTGCAAAATTTGATATATTTATGTGAATGAACCTGTTATTCCCTTGTTTAAAGATAACACCTCTTTCCCCCTTATCTCAAACTTGTTTTTACCATTTGTTCTAATGTATCTAAGTGCAAAAAAAAAAAAATGTGAGGTTAATTTTTCTATTTTCACCTTTGTGCATCTTCTTCCACTAAGCTCTTCAATTTACAGATCTGTTTATGCAATTGAGAGAGAGATGAGTTAACAAGTATTTTTGATATGACATTTTTAAAAAATAGGCAGAAGCAGCAAAAGTTTCCCTCACCTGTTGGTGACTTCCACCAGGTGCTGCCTGGTGCAGGCGAAGATGTTGTCGCGCATGAGCTGCCTCATGTCGTCCGTCACCCCCTCCTGGAAGAGGGCGCCACCCTTCTTGCCGGGCGGGACAGGGGCATCCACCTTGCAAAAAGGAGAAGAACATTTAACACTGGCACAAAGTACCTGCTTTACTGATTGGATTTTTCATTCTCCCAAAGTCAAAGAAAAATTGAGTATTAGTTACATAAAGGCTTAATTCATAAGGTGTGAAAATTTGAGTAGGGTCAAGTGGCGTAAGTGTGATAGGGTTTCTGCATTTTTCATTAAGAAAATTCGTTCTCTGCTTCAAGTAAATTCCAAATCCTAAAATTGGTAGTGAATTATTATAAGAAACATACATATGTAGAAAAAAAAATATGCTTGAATTCCAATTTTAAGTGCACAAAATTTGCATTTCAAAATCCATTGCTGTTTTATCACACTTACCCCACATAAAAAGAAGACAGTTGCACTTAAATTCAAAAGCTCAAAACTTTCTTTAAACAAAAAATAAGGTCAATATTTCTTTTTAGTTTAATTATAAGTGGTCTAATGTTATATATTGCAAACTTTCAGATTTTTAGAATTATTTCCAAAGTTACAAGAGCTGTTTATCACACTTACCCCCAATCACACTTACCCCACTTGACCCTACTTACATTTAAAGAGCTTAATGAAAGAAAATGCTACTTGACAAAAAGATGAAAATGAGCTTTAAAGTTTTTAGTTTATACTTAGGTACGTTAGAAACGGCACTAACAAAAGGTAAAAAATATGAACGAATAACCTACTGTTTATGAATAGGCTATATTGTTACCTTTATACAAGGGAAATTATGTTCATTGCTTTTAATTTTTTTCAAAAATGTACCTTAGCACGTTCTTCCACTAAGCTTTTCATTTGCCCTCATATGTTTATCAAAAATTGCAAAAGGTATGCCATTTTGATATCAAGTATCAGGGCTGATGTTGATTAAGTATTACATGGATTAATATAAAAAATAAGAACTTTGAAAATCAGATTGTTGAAAGGAAGATGCAAAGGGGAACGACATCCCAAAAAGTATAAAAATAAGGTCCCTACTTTTTTTGTTTAAAAAATTGAATTCTACAGCTTCTATAATTTTAAAATAGAAATCACTCAGTGCCCTCACCTCTCCGAACACCCCCAGTTTGGCCTCTTGGATGTCCTGGTCTGTGTACTGGGCATCCAGGAGCCACTGCACCCCCTCGGAGAAGCTGCTCAGGGTGCGGCCCACGTTGGGATCCCTGCAGGAAGGAAAGAGACAGAGCAATTGAAAAGTGGAAGGTGTGGAGTAATATATCTAGGTATCTTTTAATTATAGTGTTTCAAGGCAGTTTGAAAAACCAGACGAGAACTTGTATATAGGAGCCAAAATTTCCGGTAATGATTCCCTGGCTGAAGCAATTTGTTATTTTATTCAGGCTGTGGAGTAACTGAAAGGTACAGAAAGGCTGAACTTGTCTGTTCTTGGACACTATACTGACTAAGCTGGACCATTTTATGTTTTTGGAATTTTAATTGTTGACAGTTAACTACAAGTACTTACTTCACTTTGCAGAAGGAAGGCTACAAAGTAAAGGAATCCTGTATTATGCAATTATGATAATGAAAAACATACACTTGTCCAAGATGCAATGTACTAAAATATGACTCGGAAGTTATGCAATTTTAATAAATTTGTATTTTTTCACTGATTTGATAGTTTATTGCTTTCATTATATTAGATGAGACTAGATATTTACTCTAAAAGAAAACTCTACAGGACTCTCTATTTCTCATCTTGTATTTAATATGCAAGAGGTTGTGACGTCACACATCAACTATAAATACATTTTTAGAACTGATAAAATATATACATAAGTCTCCACCCTATTAGCTTTTTCAGTAATGAAGCCAATACTAAAGTGGCACAACACAAGCACTTGTTTTGGAGATCCAAAGGTCCGAATTAACACTTAAACCATACAACTGCCCCTCTAACCAATACTAGGCTGGAGTACAAGCAACTAAAGTAAGGGGGAAAAAGCAGTACTATGAACATGCCAAACAGGGAATATTAAATAGAGGGGAGAATCTCCATTACCTGTAGGAGTAGAACATGAAGCGACCTCCCTGGGATAGGGTGGCCCCACCCCCATATGCTCCTCCCTTCTCCCTGCACACACAAGGAAAAACATTTGTCATCAAGTTGTTTAAAACATGTTTTCAAAATATTTGTATTTTATATCATTAATAGTATTAAAGTAACAGAGTGGACACAGTATCATTACTCATATTAATTTTTTAATTTAGCTTAAATATTTCACAAATAACATATTATTTAAGAGTGATAATAAGTTAAGAGTTCATCTTTTCCAACACCCAAAACAGGACACGAAACATATCAATATCTTGAAAAGGAAGCTGTTCAATAAAGTTGCCACTTTAATGAGTGTGTCTTGCATAGCAAAATACAAGAATGTTTAGGTATTAATGTGAGAAATAGTTGAAAAAGTAATTTAAATCTTGAATAATAACAGTTTATAAAGGAAGTTGATAATGGGTTTAGTTTTATCGATTTACAATCAGAATATATAAACTTTAACATTCTTAATGAAAAAGCAAAACAATAACCTTTTTAATCTTAAAAAGAAAATCCAAAAGAGTTTGAGAGTCAACTCTAAAAATTAGAATGTTAAACTATCATTGTTAAATGGATTTTACAACTAGAGCAAGTTATAACTTGTGCTGCAACATTTTAAAATGCAATCATTAAGCTTAGCACAGACAGGATAAAAAATTTCAACATACCTTATTTCACTGTGAAGGAACTTGGATGATAGAAGCTTGGCAGCCACTTTCAAGCTGTAAGAGAAGGACAATTTACAATAAAAGTGTATACATTATAAAAGTTCTGTAATTGAGGTGGTTAAGTTGGGCTGGGTTGCACACCCACAAATTGTAATGTTGGTGAATCATGAGCCAAGTTCTTATCCTTTCATTTATATTATTATTCAAAAGATAACATGCTTTTAAAATTGAATTGTGAAAAAATCACCATAGTTCCATTCAAATATTGTCAGAAAATTATTTATAAAATTTATAACAATCTAATAGTCTTTTTCAAACACACATTTGCATAATTTTCAAACATAATACAATTAAAAAGCTTGTAAAGAAGGGTTGAAAATTCAAATTTCTGTAAGCAACAGTAACAATAACAGAGGCCCTATGCTGGACTATGTGACACACATGCTTTACCAATTTCAATAATGATTGTATTTTATTGATTTTATTTACCTTTAACTTTTACTTGAATTATTGGATTAGTGTAATATGTTTCTTATTAATACAACTATACATTGGTTCGATCTAAAATAATTAATAATCTATTAAGCAAAATTTTTTTTACCGCAATTTAATTGCATTATCTGCCAGAACATTGTTTAGTTTTCATATTTGAATGTCAATTAATGTGTAAAAAAGTGTGTTTTTTTTTATCGGAATTTTCGTGAAATCTACATGTAATCGTACTTATATTTCGGTTATTCACTGCAACATACAGACTTGTTACTTAAATATATTGATTTCAACTCAATGGGGTATACACCAGGGATCAACCTGGGTCAAAAAATGCTAAAATGTAAAAAAAAAAGCTGTAGCAAAATGCTTAAAGAAAAATGACTTGCTTATAAATAAACGTCACGCCAATTAAATCACTTGAATCTATACACAACTCAATTTTTTTGTAGCAGTTAATTTTGTTTAGCTGTATAGCTTAAAAATACATTGATATATTTTTTATGAATCACGACGTGACAAATTTAAATAACTATACAAAACTATACTACTAAAAGTACTTTTGACTTTTTTTTATGAACATTTTAAAATAAGTACATTTATTTTAATATATAGTGTTGGATTATCCTCAGATTTGTCTATGTCTATGAACATGTTTTTGCTGTTCATTTGGTGTATTAAAATCAAGATTTGGTTTTTAAAATCCCCAAGTTTTAATCTTTCAATACATATCCTTACTAGCTGTTATACCCGACGTTGCACGGGTAGATGTGAAAAAATAATTTAATAGTCAATTTAACTATTTTTTCTTTCATTTGAGTTACATAAGATATGAAGATTACCCAGTAATTTTTTCCATTTAATTACCCATCTTGGATATAGTAATGATTAATATTAATTTCAAAAATACCTTTGATAAGAAGCTGAAATTAAAGAGAATACATATTTAAGTAAATAAATAATCAGTAAGAATTAAAAATAAGCCACTCCAGCAAACAGCAAACGATTTGCATTTTTTTTATAAGTTTATTTGCTTTTTAATAAGCTTATGTTGCTGATACCGTTCGTTATTAAAGTACAAAATCCCGCTACTTATGTTACATTGAAAATTCAAAATTTAAAAAATGCTATAAAATTAACGAATAATGTCATAGTAATTTCCCGAATAAAAACATTTTAGCTCATTTGGCGTGTTTGAAGAATTTGGCGAGGAAAATATATAGCTACCATTACACCCATTCAGCTCTGGCGCAAAGACCATCGCACAACCAACCAGCTATTTAAAAAAAATGCTCTTTTGCACGTTCTTTGTAATAATTTGGCGAGTTTGGCAAAGTAATTGGCGAAAGAAGGAAGACATGAAACCCTAATATGCATCTGTAGCGCAACGGTCTTCAAAAAGCAACATAATTCAGTAAAAGCTTAACTATGCTTTTAAAAAATTCATAATTAAAATCATATATACACAATAAAATAATAGAATGGAGACTGGTAGGATTACGTAACTTGAAACATATCCAACTATTTTTTCAAATTATTAATTTTGCAGGGATTGGAAAGTTACTTTTAAAAAGTAACTCTGTTACAGTTACAGTTACTTGAGTAAAAAAGTAACTCTGTTACCGTTACAGTTACTTAATATGAAAAGTAACGCGTTACAGTTACTTTTACAAAAAGTAACGAATCACAGTTACTTTTGAAATTCCAAGTTATAAGAAAAAAATGAAATTTATCTATTATCTTAAAATCAGGGGGGGGGGGGGGGGCGACATGGTTAATCAATACTAAAAATTAGTTATAATAAATAAAAAAATCAATAGCTTATTAATGAACTAAAATTGCTCATTAATTATAATTAATCATTTGAAAGGACACATTAATTATTATTAATTAAACTTAATTTTTAAAATAGATTAATTCATTCATTAAAAAAATTCAAATTTAATTCCTCCTAATGATTTAAAACTATTAACTTAAACGTAACTATTAATAAACAATTAAACTCCGTTTAATTAAATTTAGTTTATTATATTAGCGAACACAAATTTTGCTAGTCTTGGGGAAATCTAAGGAGACCAATTTAAATAAATGTAAATTAATAAATATAAGCCTAACATTATATTAGTCACTGCAAATAACATTACAAAATGGCTAACTATAAACAAAATAAATTAATAACATAAAACGAAAAAAAAAAATAATAACATAAAAGATGACAAATCATCACTTACATTTTATTTCTTGAAGCTTTCGTAATTCAAGGTACTTAATTCTGTTTTCCAAAATTTAGTAATTTGGTTATTAGAGAAACCAAAATTTATTTTTGAATCAAAATATCATGGATTTGATACAAAAAAAATAAGGAAATTAAATTACAAATAGAGGGCAGGGGTTTTAAGCATCAAGTGCGAGAAAGAATGACTGTATTATTGTATAGTGATTTATGTTTCCTTTCGTGAAAAAGCCACGGACCACGCACTGTGCTACACGTGGACTTGTAAATGAGGTTGTCAACAGCAGAAGGAGGGGGGGGGGTCAAGGGATAGATAAGGAGCCGAGGGGTCCGTCAAGATCAGCGGGTACATTCCTCTAGACGACACCGGAAATGAAACAAAATCTCTCTTCTTGGTCTCCCTTGCTCGACAAAAATTCTTGTCTGCCCACTGATTCAGATAAGTAAAGGTTTTCATTCATTTTACGAGTCAACTAAATTGTGATAACCGGACATCCTTTAATGAGATTTATTGTATAAAAAATTACTATTTTTAGAGCACTAATGTTTAGTGTATACACTACACAATACCCATTTGACAAATCAAAAGTAGTATATTACAGAAAATAAGTTTTATAAGTTTAAGTTCAGTTTTTCAGTTTTATTCTTATTATATTCACATCTCCATAGGTAAAAAATAAAATGGAAGCAGTGTGGTTAATAAAAAGGTTTTTTTTTAGAATCTGTTGTATCTTGTAGTTTTTTTGGGTTTTTTTTGGACTTAGTTTATATTTTTGTAATTAAAAAAGTAGTATCCTTTTTGGGTTTATTTCTCTTTAACACAATTTTTATTTCAAACTCAATTGTTTTCAATAAACGCTTATAAAGGACCCATGTTTAAATAGTAGTATGTCGGTAAAATAATGTAATAACATAATTAAATTACCGTAACATTGAATTTTTATATTCAATAAGCATGTAATAAGTATTTTTTTATTCAATAAGCTCAGTTGGACGGTATTTTTCTTATATTAATTAATAAAAAATATTTTTATTTAATATTTAATCAATCATTTAGTATGCAGACGAAATAGATGCCATAAAAGTACTATGTTCTCAGCTAAAAATAAATAAATTCAATAGCTACTAGTCATTAACTCTGATATAAAAACATCTAAAAAAAGCGTAATTTTAGTACATTTTCATTCTACGTTACCTCCCGAGCAGTGTGGCGAAGAAAATGTGGCTGATAGTACTGATCCTCGATACTCTACTGATTTCTCGATCGTGAAATGCGAACTTTTAGTGGTAAGATAATGGACATTCAAAAAATCACTGTCTCGGCTGATATTTACTTCCTACAATACCCAAACCCTTAGAGACAAAAGTAACCAGTTTTCTTATCTTATGGGTCCTAAATTCCTCTTCCCCAGATGTGTATATAGTAGCGAACCTCGGATGGGTAATTCGACACCAGGTTCGGGCAGTGGCGGATCCAGCCGAAACTTAAGAGGGGGGCAAATGTTACACAGGATTCCTATTATCAACCTCTGGCCCAAAAGTTCAAAATCATGAACGTCGGCGATAACATATAATTAATAAATTATGATTATTATATTGATTTAATTAACATATTATGATTATTATATTGATTTAATTAATATATTGATTTAATTTTTATATTATTATAATTAATAATCTTTTTATTATTTTTTTATCAAATAAATTAAGATTATACCTCATCTTTTAATAACTGCATTTTTGATTATTTTTAAAAGGGGCATAATACCTTTTTGGAAGAAATATTTATTACTGTGAAGGAAAAAGTAGAAAATATATCAGTTTTACTTGAAATGTTGGCATCTTTTAAGACGAGTGAAAAAAAAGTACTTTTTTTTCACTGCTTTAAAGTGAAAAAAAGTAATTTTTTTATCATTGTTTCTAAAAAAGTATAACTTTACGCACACGTCTGATAAATAAAATTTTCGTGTAAAAGTCAGATTTTTTTTCACGCAATTATAAAAAAAGCAATTTTTATCACTGTTTCCATTAGAAGAATAACTTTTCTTTTCGCACGCGTCTGATATTAAAATTATAGTGTAAAAATCGGATTTTTTTATGCAATTATAAAAAAAAATATGTTTATTTAATACAAGAAGTAATACAACAAAAAGAAGATGCGTGAGGTTTACATAATGACTAAAAATATTTCAAATATTTTTTACGAAATAAAAATATAGAACATTCATATCCCCTATTATTAAAGGATTCAGAATATAAAAAAACGGTATTCACATGTTACTTTTTTAATGCACAACCTAAATAACTTTATGACAGCATCATTTACGACATAAAATGAAAAAACAAAATACTCTAATGACATAACACTTTTTGAAAGTTTTTTAAAAAATGTTAACTTCTGAAGTTTTTTTTAAAGTGTAACAGTTATTATTTTTTTTAAATAGCTTCCTTTTTCTTACCTTTTGTACGAATTAAAATTATAAATTAGGATAGTATAAATAAGTCTAAGAACATGTTGTCATTTTCTGAAGAATAAATTAAATACCAATTTAAAATAAAAAAAAATACAAATTTTTAAATTATGTAACAGTAATTTTTTACACGTTTTGTATACTACCTTGATCGCAAAATAGGAATTAATTTATAAACACCAACATGTCTAAATCTGACAGAAATAAACAATTGATCAAAACATTAAACAATATTTCACGGAACACTTGTTAACCACTAATAGATATATAAATAGTGCATATTAAAGCGACATTTATATTTTTACGAAAACTCAATTATATTAAGTTTTAACATTAAATGAAATTATTATTAATATCTTACCTTTAAATGGGCCTTTAGACACTTATAAATGACAAAAAACTCGATACATAAAGATAACAAATAAAAATAATAACCTATTCCGCGCAGTGTCAAATACTAAACTGTCCACTGCCCAACGCCAAATATTCTGAGGCTATGGGCTCAGTTTCTGTTTTTTGCTCATTGGCCAGTCCAGGAAATCTTTCTAAGATCTGGCAAAAACTGAGAAAACGTACGACCGCCTTTGCGAAAATGCTCCCAACAGCTAAGTGATGGGGGGAGGTCGTAAATAATTGTCTCCAGTTTCAAGCAAGGACCCTGCAACTTCAGGTTTTCTTCTTTGGTCATAAAAACCAAACGGGGTTTCATGTCCTGCTTTGATAAAAATCAGATAATTTTTGCAGAAGCTGGGCAATGGGGATTCGGATTGTGTTCTTGGAAAGAGGACGACGAGAGAGGTGACGATCCCCAACTATGCTTTCCCACGGAAAGTGCTTTTTTCGAAGCCTATACCCCTGCTTGACACACACACCACAACTATACAAAGATTATCTTGTGTTTTGTGGTGCTTAAATTGCTTTCAACTGAAAGGTTTTTTTGGCGAGATAAAATTTATTATAAATTATGTTATTTTACTGTTTACCTATGTACCTTATAAAATATGATTTTTTATGCAAGTAAATATTGCTTGCAATGGGCCATACATTTTTTTAAGTATAATTTTGTCAAATTTGCAAAAAAAGTAGTTTTTATACACATTACATGTATACAGATTGTATGCGTTTGATTGAATGTAGATATTTGTCATGCCAGCTTTTCAGTATCTTATTTCCGTCGAATACGTATTTGTATCTTTTACTACTTCATATTTATAGGAAATGATTTGCAAATATTTCACTGATATTTGATACACTTTAAGCTTGATTCTACTGTCTCTGTCCGTTCGGACATTGATGTATATCCTTACGTACATACACACAGGAAAAAAGATTGGTACACGTTTTCATTACCTTTCAAATGAAAAATAGATTTTTTTTTAAATCGTAAATCACAACGGAAAATTAAAAGAGAGATACAGACGGAAATCTCTACGATGTTAATACCATTTTTTTTTAATTATTTCGAATTAAAAAAAAAGAAAAAATGGTTTAAAAAAATCGATTTGCTTTTTTCTTTTGTTTTGGAGCAACAATGAATGCTTTGAAACTCAGTTAAAAATGAGTATTTTTAAAACTCTCAAAAACCATCCTAAAAGTTAAGCGTATGTAAGCCTATATTTTTCCAAAGCTTAAGCTTTTTTATTTAACAAGCATTCCCAACCAAAACACCCACTTCCTACCAAAACCTCGTTTTCATTAAAAATGTCTTGCAGTGGATCCAATACTTAGCAACAAAATCCATAAAAAAAATACCTTGATGTGGCTAGCTTAGTGCGAAGTAGCCAAATGAGGTGCTATTTATCCGTAGCTTCTGTGTTTATTATAACCCTGTGGAAGAGGGGTTTGAATGTAGCCCCTTTCGTTTCCCTAAGACGGACACAGAAGACAGTGAGTGGTAATTTTATCCGACAATTTTTATTGCCTCAGACAGATAACGTTAACTTTTTCTTGGGCCATTACTACGTGTTGTTGGGGTAGATGCTCTACCCCCTTCCCCCCTCTAGTTGTGAGAGGCCCCTGTGGGTTTGTGTTGATGCGTTGTGTTTGCTTTTCATTTCGAGCGATGAAATTCCCAGCCAAAAAAGAAAAAAAGATTCTCCGGGGCAAAAAAGAAAAATCTTGGAAGAGGCTTGCTGTGTTTTGGAAGCTGCGGGGGGGGGGGGGGGGTGCTTAGGGAAACAGGATGGGGGGGAACGGTCAGAGCGGGCTGACCCTAAACTCCCCCCCCCCTCCCCCCGTGGTTGGCGCGCCTGTATATTTTCTGTTTAGTGGTCCGATTTTCAAACTCCTATATTTTACATTTTCCCCTTTTCTTTCTTAATTTTAAAAAAAAGGCACCTGAGGTCAAGGGGGGGTCAAAAGGCCTGTTGCCCCCCCTTGAATCCGCCACTGGGTTCGGGGAAAAGAGTTCGGCACCCTTCACCATCGTCCCATTCGAGAGGGAAGGGGGGTAATTTCTCCCCCGACCTTCCTTCTGTCCGGGAACTCGAAATTTTCCCTTCTTAGGAGTGGAGTTTCAAAATTGGCATCAGACAGCCTTCAGAAAGTAACGGAAAAGTAACGACATTTTCCGTTACTTCGTTACCGCTAAAAGTAACTAAGTTACAGTTACAGTTACTTTCTGAAAAATCTAACGGCGTTACTCATCGTTACCAAAAAAAGTAACTGTTACAAGTAACGGCGTTACAAGTAACGCGTTACTCCAATCCCTGTAATTTTGTTTCTGAAGTCAATGAACAAATATTAAATAAATTAAACATTTTCAATTTCAATTGTTTTCTAAAAAGTTTTATTTAATTTTTTCTGCCTGATGGCATCACGAAAGAGAAAAAATGATCGGATTTGAGCGAAAGTGGTGTATTTTTTCCCTTAAAACGTTCGAAAACGATAGAAGGAATGGTCCGATACGAAAAATTCTTAGCCTATGTTTGTTCTGGAGATGAGATGAATTTTTGTGCCAAATTTCGTGACGATCTGTTGCGTGGTTCAAAAGTTTTTGCGTCCTATACAGACAAACACACAAACAGAAGTCGCCATTTATGTATATAGATTAAAATGGTTCATACATTTGTTATGAAAAAAAATCCTAGCATTTCTCTAAAAAAATCCAAGGACTAGAAATTTACTAGCAACATAAAATCTAAGTCCATTAAAAAAACTAAATATTGTTTCAAATCAGAAACTCTAGTACAGGAGGAAGTAGAATAAAAGGTTCAAACGTAAACACAAATCATTTTAACATTCACGGTGTTCACGTGATCACGACTCACAGACATCGTGAATCGGACACTTGATCAAAAATATATTCTGGTTGTCAGAGTTGGCCAGAACCGGAGCTAAAAAAGTAGCGAGATAATCTTCCGATCTTAGGGCCAGAGAACTGTCAATCATTCTGACTTAATGTGACAATATCGGCAGGTTACGTTAAAATTACTAGGCAGTAAAGTAAATTGGGAAGCATTATTGGACTCCTTTTCTAATGGGAGGTTGCACCGGCTGGCCGAGATTTGAAGACATCTTAGTGTAATCTAATCCGAATTCATCTTCTCATTTCAATTAAAATTTTTATTTTCATTCTTGGAATCGGTTATTTGAACTTGTTGTTTATTAAAATTTAAGTTTAGTTTAACCGAATTATGCCGTCGCATTTTCGCGACGGCCAATAATTTTTTTTTCGCATTTTCGTGCAACCCGTCGCATTTTGCGACAAATGCGACTGCAGATTGATCCCTGGTATACACTGATTTCCGAGTTGTTCAGATTAGAAGAACAAATCTTTAAATATATATATCATAAGTTTTTTGTTTGTTACATGTCAATAGTACTATTTTTCATACTTTTTTTTTATAAAAAAGCTTAGTATGTGATCCCAGGTAATACAATGTTAATTTGCATCGTACATAAATGTATGCTCCCAGTAAATGAATGAGAAATGTATCGAACCTGGCAAAGTGAGGGTGGCAGTAGGGGACGGTCGCTATCCCCTTCCCCAAGTAGTTGACGGAGAGGGGCAGCACAAAGTGAGTCTTGGCTGCCTCCAAAGTGCCCTCAGAAGAAGAACACGGCTCCACCTGAGGAAGATAGATTTTTAGCCTACTTTCCTTTTTTTTTTAATTCGAAGAATTAAAAAAAATAAAAAAGTAGGTATTGACATGCGGTCGATGTCCGTCCGTCCGTCTGTCTGTCCGTCCGTCCGTACCCCCCTTCCAAAATCGGTTATATCCATCCGATCTTAAAAATTCTTTTTTTGTTAGAAAGCTATGACCTCAGAGACCCGACTTTCATACTTTTTGTCCGTCTGTCTGTGCGAACGGACGGACATAAATCTACTATTTGTCGACGAATTTCCCATTGAATTAGCATTGAAATTCAATTTCGAGTCATTTAAATCGCTGAATTTAACTACAAATGCTACGGAAAAGTGATATACGTCAAAAAATTCAGCGTATCCAAATGAGAATATATTGAAAATTTCAGAAAAGAATTCGAATTCTAAGTGCTTCAATTACTTAAAAAACTTTAACATTTATGTTCATTTAAAAAGCATAGGAAGCCATTTTATTAGAAATAAATCACCATTGCCATGGCAACAATCCCTTGAGAAACTTTAATTCTTTTAGACAATGAATTAAAATAAATTTATTTTTGCGACATCGATCAGTTTGAAATGACGTCAAATATATTTCACTTCAAGATTCTGTATGTAGGTAAGCAATGTTTTTATTCTATTCAAAAGAGAAAAATATTACATATTTATTCTTTGAAATATAATTTTTTGCAAACGATTTAAGTAATAATTATTTAATTCTCGAAATAAAATAAATGAAACTAGCTGAATTTAGCTGGTAAATGTTTAATATAGAATTAATGCTGTGTTTGGCGCCTTTTTACCTGTTAAACACAACTGTTGTTTGGAAGCAGGTTAAGTGACAGATTCTGTTACAAACCTACTTTTTTATTTACATTTATTATTTTAAGTGCATTTTGGAATAGTTTTATGGGTTTTTTTCTACGAAAAATTAAATATTTATTTATAACTGCAAATAAATCATGCGGACGATAAGTAATATTTATTTTATTGGTGATAGAAAATAAATGAAAATAATGGCTTTACGAAGTTGAAATTATAGCTAGATGCTGTGGTTAGTGTAATTTATTATTTTGTATATAAATTTAATGTAGAAACGGTTGTTGATGTCACTTACTGTAACGATCCTAGTTTTTTCAAGATAAGAATTTTAGTAAGTATTTAAGTAACAGGAAAGTAGGCTATTTTAGTTCTTTTAGAACTTCTTGTTAAGAAAACACTTCAACAAACAGAGAAATTGAACAGGACAGATATCTGGAATTATTTTTTGTTGTCATTTTAAAAGTTAAAAAATTAATTCGTGATTAAATTGAATCATAATTACCCCCTTCCCAAACGTTTTTTTTATTTTGCTGTCCCATTTACAATTTCTATGAATAATAAAAAAAATGCTTCCATAGCAAAGCAGATGTTAGGATATCAAAACCAGTGAATTAGGCACGTAATAAGATATTAGGCCCCCTAACCATCCCCATTAAAGAAAAATATTATCTAGGAACAGTGTGTGAAGGGTATGGCATTTCTTAAGTTTCAAAACCTGCGTCACAATTTATGTTTTAAAATTTAAATAAAATGTATTCAACATAAGTGTGTATTGTTAGAAGAAAAAAACAATATTCTCTAGACAGATTTTGTAGGTCCCTCAGGTGGCAAAAGTTTTGTAGATGTGAAAATAATTTAAGAAAAATATTGATTTTTCTGAAATAAATCACATTACATGAATGTATTATTACTGTTAGATTTTAAAAAGAAATTTAGCTAACATCAACATGTTATTTAAAGAAAGAGGACTTAAACGGAAACCAAAAAAAAGCCTAGTTTCCTCAAATGTACCTCTCAAAATGAAACATTTAGTATGTTCTTATCCATATTTAAGAAAATATATCTACCTTTGGAGTTTGTTGAGCAGATTCCAGGTGATTGAGGAATTTGGAGAGTCCCTCCACGCCACATTGGAGAGAGGAGGCTGTCCCATTCAGGGCACACCTGAAAACAGAACAAATACAGATAAACATGACATTCCAAGAGAACTCAAACAGGCAAGCTCCCTCGTTACAGAAGCCCGTTTTATCAGATCAATGCTTTAAGCAAGAATACTTTTCAGTCCCTAAAATGTAAAAATAAAAAACCCTGTTTTTTTTTATTTCCATGTGATGCTGATACAAAATGGTTGATCTATGAGGCATATGGGATATCAAGTACATAACATAACTTCCATATTAAAAAAATTAGACAGATCATAATCTGAGAGACTGTAAGGTGATTGCCCCCATTTCAGGCAACATTACATGCACACATTAATTTTAAAATTCTTTCAAATTAAAAGTGTACGGATAAATCAAAAGGATCACGAAAAAGAAATTTATATAAATGTTTACATCCTCACAAAAATGAAAAGAAAATGGAGTACCAAATCTCTGTTCCCTAGGTAGATGGCAGTTAAAACAACATTTTTCATAACTTGAATAAATATTTTAAATAAAAAAAACATTGCAATTACGTGACTAAGTATAGGTAAAATGACATGACATTCTCTTCCATTCCATGGATAAATTATTAAATTCAGTATTTAAAAAATTTCAATGTGAACACATGTCCTTTACTTACTTGAGGGAAGCTTTGTTGAATAATACTTGGGAGAGTTTCCTCAGTTTCTCAAGAACCTCTTGGTGATTTTCCATTTCAGCTACCTTTTTCATGTACTCGATCTGTCATGGAAAGAGCACAGACATAAAATATAGTCAAGTAGATGCTTTTTTAAAGTAAAGTGAGTATAATTTTCATGAATGTGTCCAATTAAATGAGACTGCTGCCAAATAGGAGAAATAGGCTGCCAATAGGAGAAAAACATGAACTAAGTTTTTTGCTGAGAGGCACTAAAAGAAATTCGCTAGAACAGCAAACAATCATTTTAAAAATAAAATCTGGAATTTTACTAAGTAATAAGTTCAACAACAAGAACATACAAGATTTAAGAGCATCAACCCATAAAGATTATTTCCCAATCATTCATGATTGGCAGGGACCATACAGAGCAAAAACAAGTTTTTTTTTTAAAAAAAACTAGGTTAGGTTTTATTACTTTTTAGTTTCTTCCAAATAAAATAGATAATGTCATTAACCCCCAAGTTTGAACTTGTATTCACTTAATGAGATTTAAATAAATATTTTTAACTAAAAATTTAATTTTTTATCTTTAAAAAGTATATCTATTTCTGTATTAGAAGGTTATAAATGGATCTTCCCTGTCTTAAATTTAAAATAAAAGAAAATTATTTAACTTAAATTAAACTAGAAATTAGGATGTTCCTGGAAAACCTGACAGTCAGGTGACAGGTTTATATGTCTGTATCCTTCAGAGGGTTAACAAACAAATTCAGGAACTTTTAATGCAACAGGGGTAAGTGTGCATGTGGGTGGGTCCTCTCCTTTCTGTGTGCCCAGGGGCAGAGGGTGTAATTACTGCATTAATAATTAAAGGAGCAACTACTAAGATAAGGATTATATAAAAACAGAATTGTTGCATTAAAATCGTCACACAAAGTGTGTTTTATAGCTAAACAGTTATTTTCAATTATATACTGTAATAGGTAAACAGTAACAACCTATTATTTGTTATTGGCTTGGACCCTACTGCGCAGGGTTGTCATTAAAAAGAAACCTAACTAGGTTGGGTTTTATTTACATTCTTTTAGAGATAAAACACTAAGCATCATTCATTAAAAAAAAAGAGTAAAAACAATACAGGGGAGCAAGTAAACTATCCCTGCCAGTGCAGAAACAAATTGAGGAATTTTTAATCTAAAAGGGGAAGCATGAAATAAAGGGGGAACACGAAGTGCACACCTGCGTGAGCCTCTTTTCTTTACGTACTTTTTCTGTACAACTATGATATAATGACCGGTTAAAATTTGGCGACTATGGCGAGCTTGAAAAATTAACGTGGGGTTGCTAAACTTTTTAAATTGTATAGGGGAGAGTGTTGTACCTTGGGACACTGACAATTTCTAAGAATCTGTGGGCAATATTCATACATTGCTTATTTCTAATAGTGTTTTTTTGCAGAGATAAACATCATTCATAAAAAAAAAGAGTAAACAAGTCAACTATCCCTGCCCGTACAGAAACAAATTCAGGAACTTTCAATCTAAAAGGGGAAACATGAAACAAAGGGGACAAATGAAGTGTGCACCTGCGTGAGCCCGAAGGCCCTCTCCTCCCGGTGTGCGCAGGGGCCGAGGGTGGCGCAGGCGCGCCGCATGGCGTACCGGTGGCCGCTCCTCGAGACGCCCTGCGCCAGCTCCGCCGCCCCGAGACGGACCAGCTGGCTCAGACGCTCCACGTCCTCCAGCCGCACACTGAAAAGGGAAAGCACACACAATGGTAAGAGCTGAGTGGAAGAACAGGCTAAGTAAACACATGGGTGAAACAGCTACATAATGACAAATGACAGTGATTGTGCCCTCTAGAAGGGAAGGGCGTAGGCTATATTATATAGCCCATTACCCCGCTCGCCAGAAGAGACAGTCACAAGAGACGCACAAAGAAGGGTGCCACAAACACATAGACAACATTTATTGACAAACACAAACATCCATGCCTTAACCGGGATTCGAACCCGAGCCCACCCGCTCCAAAGGCTAGTACACTAACCATTGCGCCAGTGGACCGGCAAAAGCTACATAAAGGAAAATAAGTCTTTCGTTTGCATTCAAATCTGTTTTTTAAAAAAACGGTACTTGCAGAGGGTTAAAAAATTAGCTTAACTTTTATTTAAGTTTATGAAAGAGACACACACACAATTGTGTTAATTGGCACAAGAAATGAAGCAGTGATTAAATATATTTATCTTTATGACTGACCTTCTTGAACAGCAAAACATCAAGTTAAACAGACAAAAGTCATTATTTGGATTCAAATCTGTTAAAAAATGGTCGTTGAAAAGGGTGAAAAATAAGTTTAAATGAAAAATAAGTTTATGAAAGACACACAATTGTGTCCAATTGGCACCAGAAGTTAAGCATGGATTAAAATTATTCATCTTTATTACCAACCTTCCTAAGCAGAATACCTTCCAGCTAAACAAATAAGACATGAAGTGCAGAAGAGATAAGTAACACATATTTGCAAATGTTTTTTTATACTTACAAAATTCATATTTTCAATTCCAAACCAAATTATCCGAATCAATATATCTATATATAAGTATATATTTGTTGTAGGTTAAAAAAGGGCATTGCAAAAAGTCCTCAATTAACCTTAACTGCAGAGAATTTTATATATAACTTAGAAAAACGCAGTGGGAAAAAATGTAAGCATATAATCCAAAATGATCATGGAGACTTCTTTAAAACCAATCTA
Source organism: Hylyphantes graminicola (assembly GCA_023701765.1). Classification (NCBI taxonomy): domain Eukaryota; kingdom Metazoa; phylum Arthropoda; class Arachnida; order Araneae; family Linyphiidae; genus Hylyphantes; species Hylyphantes graminicola. Next base: position 524,774 of record CM043120.1, read on the forward strand.
AAATTTATTCACAATTAAATTAAAATTAAAACATAACAAACGCCGTACACTACGGCAAACAAACTCAGTTTAACTCATCTGAGTAGCAAGCAAGTAAGAAGCAGAAAGCCAAGAGTAATAGAATCACACGGTATTTATACATAAATCAACGGGCGCGGTTACGGTGCCCGGTGTGCATGAATACAATAAATTAGCATAAAAGTCACAATTACTCAACCAACCAGTCAAGAAAATAACCTATAATACGATTGCGTCCGGATTTAACTTCCATGATAAAAACGTCCTACAAGAGCTACTAGAGATGTACGTTTTTCAAGCCAACCAAAACAAATGCAACTTAATAGTGATGTTCACTGAATGTTTATAGAGTGAAGTGAATGCATGCATTGTTTATGGAGGCGGAATTTTAAATCCATGCACTAATGAAAACATCAAAAGAAATTGCTTAGGTGAAATATTTAAAAAGACCTAATACAAATAAATGCAGTAAGTTAAGCATTTAATTTATTTTTATAAGTGTATTTTCCTAACAATATTATCTAAAAATAAAAAGCCAGCCACCAAGAGAAACATGGTAGAAGTTAATTGTGAACAATCGACACGACTAGAATGACACAAGTTCCTCTATCCCAACAATTATTCGTTTTAGGCAAGTCTGCCACGGGCAGGTTAAATGCAGTATCTATGACAATTACTATTTTGTTAACACCAAATAACTACAATTTAATGGAAAGTACACCAAAAGATGGATTATTTAAAGATGAAACTGGTACGACTGATTGCAGCCATCTACCTATAGTTTACCTGCCAAATACATAATTTTGATGTGTAACCAATATACTTTATAAGGTAGATTTTTTAAGTAATTAAAAGAACTACATAGTATACTACCTTGAAAAGTTTCGATGCAAGACATTAGACACACCAATTAGTTAAAAAAAAATAATAATAAAGAATTAACCAAAAGTTGTTACCTATAATGATTAAAAGCAAGTCAAAATAAATAGAAAATAAGTATACAAATGTGCAGTTTTTAGGGACCTTTTTAATCAAATAACTTCTTACTATGAATCAGATTGGAAGTTAAAAACTAATTGCATATTGAGCAAAAGCTGTTGTACAGTGACAATAATAAATAAAGAAATCCAGCAGCATATGACACATTTAAAATATCAAATTATGTTTGCAATTGATACTTTATTTTGTCGCATATTAAATTTATTAATTAAATAAAATTTAAATCAATAAAAAGTTGTCAACTAGCACTTCAATTTTGCAGAAGTACCTTGAATCGCAGACATTTTTTAGTTAATGTTTATTATGTATTTTCAGAAGGGGATATGATGCAAGATTTATGAATTAAAAATAAAATTGAATGCCTTTAAAAAAAACTTTTGCAGAGTAATTGACATGAGTTAGCATTGCTTTTTAAATGTAGAAACAGATCTTTTGCATAAATAAAAATAAATTTGAGCATAGCTTCAGTGTGTTGTTTACTTACTCTGTGAAAATATCCTTCCAAAAGGTAAACATGTCATCCACATTCTTCTCAAGGCAATAAGAAGATAACAGAAGGCTCTAAAAACAGACAACACAATGCTATGTTATTATAGATATATGGCACAATAAAAAACAAAAATTAGTTGTTGGCACGAACTTATTTTGACATACATCTATCTGTAAACTGAAAGTGTGAAATGATTAATGAAAGTTTTGTTTACTCTAATTAAAAAAAAGATTTAGTGAATAATATCAATAAGAATTGAGCGTTTTATCAGTAATTGCTTGTCTTAAAATATCTATACCATTAAAACATTTTGTTTGTACTTCATACACTCTAAAACTTTGACATCATTCTAAAAGAATTTATCTTTTTTAAGGATTTTTAGATCAGTTTGCTCCAAAATGTTTTTTTATCATTCTGACTACTATTTCTACATTAGAAAGTTTTTTTTTGTACCAAAATGTGTGACATGACATCTATGTTACAAGCTGTCAAAAGCATTTTGGATATTTCATATTAGTTTATAAGAATTGTGGCAAAATGTACAATTTGTGTCAATCATTATGCCCAACCCCTCTATAAACACTGGAGTAGCACAAGTGAATAAAAACTAATAATGTAGGAGCAGAACTAAAAACGTTATGAGACAATGAGAAAAAGTGTAGATCCCAGAATTGGGCCCAACGAAGTACAGAAAAATCTTCATAACTTTTTAATGAATTGTAACAATAATCATTTTTAAACTTTACTTGCATAAAATAGTGAAAAACAATTTTCAAAAAATGCAAGCATGAAGAATTTAGGATAATTGTTTTTGCTAAAAATCAGAGTTAATTTTGTTTTATCATGTTTTTTTTTTTTTTTACATTTTGGTTTAATTTAAACAAACATTATTTCATTCTTCAAATTCTTTCTAACGATACATGAGGGCGAGCTTAACTCGCAAAGCTTCAAAAAAAAAATCGCAAGATGGATTCTAAATGGAATCATTGGGAGTGAAAGGGTTTATGCATATGGGCCCTCCTGATTCTTTTGAGCTCTTAACTTCAATGAGAAAAAGTGTAGACTGAGAAATCCCAGAATTGAGACTCCGCCCACCTGCTGGAAGACGTGTGGGTGGGCGGGGTCCTCCGAGAGGTGGAGGGAGACGTCCAGCCCTCCCGTCTTGAGCTGCACCGCCTCGTCCAGCTGCTTGTAGTCCAGCGCCCCAGCACCCATCCTGCAAGAAGCCAAATAATTACAACATTTGGAGACAGTGGAAAGCAGACAAAAAAAATGGGGCAAAACTTTTTTTTCCTTTTCCAACTTTATCAGCAGTTAAGACTTCGCAGACTCAGCACATTCCAGAGAACAAAGAGCCATTTTTCCGTGGCACCATCTAGGTAACTCTCACTACCCATACTGATGCTTTACAATGAATCTGAGCTTTTGTGCCAAGATTTTGCCGAATCCAATGGGAGAACTCTAGCCAAATGAGCACTCCAGGGATCTTTCACATGCCACACATTAGGGGCGAAACTCCTCGTTGTAAATTAACAAGATCCTTCCTACAGAGCTACCCATCCTGCAAGGAAGGAGGCACATTACAAACAGACACAACATGGCAAGGCTGTTTGAAGCAGGGGGGAAATGGAGCAAATGACTCTTTGTAAAGGAACAAGATCAGATTTTGTATTGATTTGAAGATATATTAAATAACAAATTATGGTAAATGAATGACTTTTTTTATAGCTCTGTTGCAAAGATCAACACAATGTTAAATGCTTTATAAGATTGAAACTGATATTATGTAAGTTAAATAACTATAGTAAACACTTGATAAGTGAAAATAGTGAACACGGTGATAAGAATGACAGCTTACTGTCACATTACAAACTGACAGAACTTTTCAAAGCTGTTGAAATCAGGGAAATAATGGGTCAAAAAGACTCGTTGTAAATTAACAACATCAGATTTTGTATTGATTGTTATATTCAATTATTATAGTAACTGAATGACTCTTTTATGGCTATGTCATAAAGAGAATCATCCTCATGAATGCTTTATATGATTGAAACAGAAATTATGTGTGTTAAATAATGAACCCTTAAGCTTTCAAACATTGATAAGAATTACAGATTTCCACAGAGGAAAATGATTCATTTACCAGATAATATAAGTATGGTAATACATTTCTCAATAATACATGAGCATAATTATCAGTAGAATTTAGACTATTGAAGACATTTTGCAGTAAGCATTTGAAAGCACAGCATTTTTACGCTATACTCATAAATATACAAATTGAAACAGGAAAAATATGGAAATTGCAATACATGAAATGTTTAAAGGGATAAACAAGACATGTTCTCACTGTGTGATGACGGATGCAAAGAGGGGCAGGAGGAGGACTTCTTCCTCCGAGACGGAGGACGCGTCCAGCTTGGCTCGGAAGTACACCAGCTCGTTGGTGGGCTGCTCGCACAGCTGCACAGGCACATTCCCTGAAAAGAGAGACATTCATAATAAGAAAGAAACACCTTCAATCTTTCATAATTAAACATTACAATAATTATGAACATTTTCTGGGAGTAGTGAAATTTATAATTACAAAAAAAACTTAAAACCTACTTAATTGCTAAAATTGCCAAAGAAATGTTTGAAAACATTTTGAGTCATGTTTTTGCATTAAAGATACTTGGTTAAATACTCCTTCAAATGGAAGGGTACAGTTGCAGAACTCATATTCTAAAGGGTATAACTAAAAGGAGCAACTATGAAATATTGCAACTAGTTCAAAAATCTGTGGTCTCTTTACTCAAGTAGCATTCAGGGTATGAAAGAAAAAAATAATTACGATATTGGGTCTAGTTTGTTCATCGCCAACTTTGTCTGATATAATTTACAATGGATAATTATCACATTTTTTTCTTGTTTTTAAATGATTCTAAATGACTTAAAACCCATAAAAATGTATTCATTCTTCTTACAGATTCGCATTTTACTTTTAATTTAAATTTATAAAAGGGCAGTTTCGGTTTTCATTCGATACAGAGAGTCACGTGATATGACGTAGTAAGGTCTTCTCCCACCGAGAAGAAGCGAACACAGCTTTTGCTGTATTCGATTTTTCGCCTTTCTTATATCCAAAGCTTATCTATCTTCAAAGCTTATTTTTATAATATTACGGCTTCTAAAAAGTACTGTATTGTGCCGATGTGCGGAAATACTTCATATATTATACTCCTGACAAACTATTTCTAAATGTACCGAAGAATAAAAAAGATACACTGAGATGGTGCAGAGCTATGAAAAGGGATCCCAAAAAGAACGTTCCTTTGGAATGTAATATTGAAACAGAAATATCAAAGTTGGTGATTAGTATTGAAGTACTATTTAGTTTTGGTGAGGTTTTAAAAACAAATAAAGGTTTTTAATTTAAAACTAATAATATTCATCTTTAATAGAACAATCACTTCGATATAATTTTACATTCTAATGTAGCCTTATATTGTACAGAACATTAAAATAGAAGTCTTATATTAGTAGAGTACTCAAGTATACTATTCAAATCTGGTAAGGTAACGAAAATTTACGTTTAAACATTTAATTTTAATACAACAATAACTTCTAATTTAACTAAATAGCCCCTTTAAATATATTTTTAAATAGTTAATCATGTAACTAACTATAGAGAAAAAGAATTATCTACTAGTAGGAATACCAAGTTTTGATTTTAAAAATTATGTCTTTTTTTTATCAGACTTTTACTATATCATAAATATCACATAAACTTTATTCTTAAAATATATAGTCATAAAACATATTTATGCTATTGCTATATGTAATATTTTTTTTTATTTCCTATAAAACAATAAATTAACTAAATATCTTGGAAACATCTTACTTTTCAGCCTTGATACCTTTCATTTCAGCTGACAAAAAATCCAAATTTTCTTTGAAAAAATTGATTATCATATCCTCGGAAATGTTTGGCAAAATATCTCTTTGTGCTTTGGTAAAACCCTGTTCAACAGCCATTGGAGAAAAATATTTTAAAAACTCAAAATAATACAAAAATCAACGCACGTGCAATTTCGCTGCGCGGTTCTCAAGTGGTTCCGTAGGGAGGAGGAACGAGAAGACCTTTCTACGTCACGACGTTCCTAAAGTGACACGGCCTGTTTTTGATTGCGCCGTGGCTCTGGTTTTTTTTAATTTGAATAACTCGGAAAATATTTTGTTACAAAAAATTTTAATGGCATTTTTGGACTCCAGACATCTTAATCTACAAAATTAACCAATTTTTAACAAAATTTAAAACATGTGATAGTTCTCCATTGTCAAAAGTCACCAGCAAATGTACCAAATATTATATCTTAGTCATGCACAAGAATGCGAGATTTATAAGTTAACCTGCGGCCAAATGTGAAACTGTATTCAATGAAACAAAAAAAGTTTATAGATGTCCGCTTCATCCCTTTACAATCGTTTCTGATGACACGGCTTACTGCCTCTTATAGCTCTAATATGGTGACAAACCAATCAATGCTAAATATTCTTCATTCAGTGGACCAAGATGGTTGGCGTAAGAGAGCTATTTGAATCGGTGAGTGCAGAAACAACGTCAGTCACAAATTTCAAATTTTTCAGGAGGGAGAAAAAACAGCATTCAGCACTCATTCATTTCTGCACTAAACACTCGAAACAAACGTCCTGTATTTACGGAACTTCTCAACAGACTAGCGTAGTTTTTGCACCCAACAGGCATCTTGCCTTTCTACGCTTATTTTCATTTAAAACGAGTTTGCGGATTTTTTTTGACTGAAGTGGTTTCTGCACTCACGGATTCATTTGGAAAGACATCGACAACTGTGTAACTAATAATTGTACAATGATGATAAGAGATCAGGCTCTCCACATCAAAGGCCTTTTTGTAGCTCTAATATGATGCCAACTCCACTCACCAATCATGACGAAGTTGAGGAGGGTCCTCTCGACGTCCCTGCTCACATCTTCCACGCGAAGTGTCGGAAGGCAGGAGGCGTCACTCTTCTTTTGGTGCTCCAACAGCTCCAATCCTGTTATTAAAAATAACAAGGAGAATAAATATCTTTAAAGGTAAATTAACTCTATTTTTTTAAAGGCCACATTGAAATCCAGCATTATTAAGCAAGATTAACTTAAGGTAGGCGAGTACCCAAAATTCTAAAATTTTTACTATTACTTTAATCAGAGATCATTCTAGGCGTTTTTCACGGGGCGCGGCGCCCTGCCCGCCTTTTTTTAATATAAATCCCGCCCTAAATGCCCTTTTTTACAAAATAAATCCCGCCCTCGTTGCCCTTTTTTACAAAATAAATCCCGCCCTCGCTGCCGATTTTCTTTTAAAAATGTCCGCGTTTTCCCGAGTTTTTCAAAAATTACTCTTATCCAACTTTCTTTTTCAAAAGTTTATTTTACCCAGGTTATGTTATATTATACTTTTAAACCCGTTTTTCTAAACTTAATTATTAAAAAATACCTAAGATAATCGATTTTAGAATTAGATAGACGATCGAGAATTTTGAGCAAAAATAATGCCGTGACAAGGGGTTTCCACAACACCCCCCAACCTAAAAAAATTCTTTCCTTCATTCTCGGTCTATATCGATGAAAACTAAACTTAAATTTTGATAAATAACAAGTTTAAATAATAGATTTTAATAATAAAAGTAAAAATTTTAATTAAAATTTAAAGGATGAATTAGGATTGTATTACAATAAGATGTCTTCAAATATCGACCACCGGGTGCAATCCCCCATTGAAAGAGGATCATCTTCATCAGGACCAAAAATATGCAGTTCATGCTTCCTGATTTGATTATTTTGCGGCCTAGTAATTTTTTAGAAATCTACTGATGACGTCGCATTGCCTATACTCAATGATTGACAGTTCGCTGGCTTTGATGCGTTTGCGTGATCGGGAAGAGTGTCGCAATACTTTTGTAGCTCTGGTACATTACTAATTGGACCAACCAGAATCTTTTCTTCTAATCTATCGTTTTGAGTCGTGACCTTGTGATCACAAGAGCAGCTGAAATGTTATTTTTTTTTTTACTTTTGAAACTTGGGCTCTTTTTTTATTTTGTCCTATACTGGGGTTTCAGATTGGTTTTAGTTGTTTTTTTTATGGAGTGCTGGCTTATACACGCTATACATAAATAAATTTGTGTTTGTAATTACTAGTTATTGAATTTTTAAAAAATTCTTGAATAGTATGCAGTAGAATTCCAATTATCTAAGCAATTGGAATTGGAACCTAACCACGTTCATATAATTGGAAATTTGGATAATTGGAGTTAATTGGAGAAAAAGATATATTGTAATCAATTACTCAATGTATTGTTGGGCTGTGAGATAATGAAGTTTTAATTTCGGTTTAACCAAATCCAGATTATGATGTTGTTTGGGTTATAGCTTTTGTTTCAGTTTGAGTTGTATCTTTTTATAATAGTTTTTTTTCTTTCAACTTATATTAGAATATTGGAAAAAGTGTACTAAATTTTTTATGGGATCTATAACAAACTCGGCCTATTTTTTTGTTTGTCTCTGTCGGATGTCATGCTTAGTAATATTTTTAGTGGGTACAAAAAAAAATTTACTAGACATGACATTGAATAAAGAGGAACAGTAACAGGTAGGCCAAGTTTAATTTTTCTGGTATTCTTATAGTCAGCACCTCTTTGAATAATTGGAGTTCTGCTATACTTGGAAAAAGTGTATGAACCATGCTTTTAATTTTAAATGCTAGAGCTGAATGCAAATAAAATCCATGTTTGTTTGATTAGTAGCATTAATGATTTTCACCACTTCGCTCGAGGAGATCTGTTTGCAGTCTGGCTTGTTGTTAGGCATAAGTGCCTCATTATGTTCCTTCACTTACTAGAAAAGATGTTTCATAAAATGATGGAGTAGAAAACTAATAAATATTTAATTTGGTATGCGAGTGTATTTTCTATTTTCTAAAAATCTGAAAAAACTATTTTATCGCATTTTAGATGCCCTAAACTTTTTGCAAGTGCCCTTTTTATATTTAAAGCACCCTGCCCTTTTTTAATTCTAGAATGAACTCTGCTTTAATCTCTTCCAAATTTGGAATAGTGATTTCAAATATAATGAACAATGCTTTTTAGGCAATTTTTTTTATTTAAATATAATTGATTTATTTTAAACGGTGTTTTTCAACTAAAAAAAGGAGTTTTCGCTAACACTTCTAGCATAAAAAGTTTTACATTAATTTACCTGAAATTTTTCACAGATGCTATTTTAATATATATCTGTGCCATGAACCTCTAACATCTGGTGTAAATATACAAGTTTTTTTTAAATGTCCAAGTGTAAGTTAATCGGAAAAAAAATCTTTTTTTGTGTGGTTAGTTTATAACATTTTTCTTAATAACTTCTTTTCTTGTAATTTGTATGAAACTCTAGAGGGTCATTGCATGCATCAGTTCAAAACAAACAATTTAGCACATAATTAATGTTTATAGGATGAAAATTCAATGTGGTAGACTTGTTAGCGTAAACCTCTTTTTTTAGTAGAAAAACACCGTTTCAAATAAATTATATTTAAATTTTTTAAAAAAAAGCCTAAATAGTATTATTTATTATATTTGAAATCACTATGCCAAATTTGGAAAAGATTAAAGCAATAGTAAAAAATTTGGAATTTTGGGTATTCGTCTACCTTAATTTTTTTAATGAAATTCTGACTGAATGTGGAAATTACACAAAATTGTGTTTGCATTGGGTAACAAAAATGTTAATATAATTCTATTGCAGTTGTTGTTGCTGTCCAATCATGTGGATATGACAATAGAATTAAAAGATTATAATTAATTCAATAAGCTCTAAATATTGGATCCCTAATATGTAAATAGAGATTAAGGTGGATGCTTTGAAGTATAAATAAATCTTAACAGAAGAGAACACTTATTAAGGCAACAGCCCTCATATTTAATAAAATTCATTCAAAATAAGTACTAACTTATGTAGTGAAATTAACATAATTATAAAGTTAACAAGGAAAACATCAAGAAAGAGTTTCAAAACATCAAGAATAGTTTCAAAATTTTCATCTATAAATGGCCAACCAATCAGCAAAATTGCACTACATTTGGTGGAGAGGCTATTGCCAATGTGAGAATCCACGTGAAAATAAAATAAAGTTTTCAAAAATCTTTGACGGTTGCCATTTCAAACCACACTATATAAAACTAATTAAAATTGCAAATTTTAATTCCTATTCCCGAAATTTTGACCAACAGTACTAAACAAACACTTTAAATACCTCACACTTAACTACTTAATAATACCTTTAAAAAAAAACAATATTTTTAAGGAATTTCTATGACGATTTTACAGCATAAAATAAGCCCTTTCAAAGTATAGTTTAAGGGTATAGGGTAGAGTTTAAACTAAACTTATTTGTGATCCTCTCTCCGGCATTTTCAATAAGCTGTCTCTGAAATTTAAAGTGTTACTTAATTATTGTAACTTTGGACTCCCCAAGGTGAACACTTACCCCTAATACAATTAAAGTTCCTGAATTTGCTTATTAACCCTCTGAAGGATACAGACATATAAACCTGTCGCATGACTGTCAGGTTTTCCAAGAACATGCTAATTTTTTTAAAAAATTTAAATTTAGTATTTTTTTTAAATTTTAAAATTGAAAACATGGAAGACCCATTTTTTACCATGACATAATTATACATTGCACAACATTATTAAATCAGGGTGGTTACAAAATCCCAGAAAAAAAGTTCCCTGATATTTCCATGATTTTCCTGATACTTTCCCAAAAAAATTCCCTGATTTTACAATTACCTAGAAAACATGCAATATACAATTAAATGCAGCACAGAAAATTTAATCTAGACGTCACGACAATTAAGATGTTCTGTATTATGAGTCATAATACAGAACAGCCGATATAACTTTTCTACAATTCCGAAAATCTGAATTAGTTTAAGCAATCATGTGATCAGAGAATCATGTTATAACATGATTCATGAGAGAGCTTTATCCTTCCTCCAAGATTGATCCCTCAGACAAATCGAATCAACCATAATATTTTTTTATCAAGTGTCTGCTGGGGTGATTGCAAGAACCTAAACCTGCTGTTTAAGTAATCCAAAATGAAAAAAAAATCCCTGATATTTTGCAAATTTTGAAAAATTCCATGAGAATTCCCTGATATTTCCAGAATTAAAAAGTTCCCTGATTTCCAGGTTCTGTTACCACCCTGTAAATGCTCAAAAGTGTGTTGAAGTGTACCTTGCTGGAATATGGTGTCCCTGTCCTCCTGGGTCAAGGCCTGCACCCGGGATGCCAGCAGCTCTTTTTCTTTTTGCTCCAACTGGGCCTCAAAGTTCTCCACCGGCTTCATCACCAGGGTCAGCTTGTGCGGGTTGCTCTGCACAAACACACACAGGGGGTCACACACAAGAATACTATTCATCAAAATCATCTTAATAAAAATAAAAGCTAACATTATAAAATGCTTCATTCTACATGCTCTTCTATAAACTTGAGTTGATAAAAGTAAATAATATTAAAACTTTAAATACTAAAACAAATATTTACTTAATAAAATATATTTTCTTATGCTTAATACTTTCATTAATTTTAAAAAATATTATACACTTAAAAATGGAAATAAACATTCATAAATGAAGGGTCTAGGTGTAAAACTCTACCCCCAAAGTATACCTAAGACGTCTGTTTATTGGCAAGTTTGCTCAATAACAATAGAAAGTTGCCAATGAATGAAATAGACCCTTTATCCTAAGTCAACTAGTCAACCTTTAGATTATATGAGTTTTGCACCTCTCAAATATACCTCGTATTCACAAAGAATACACTAGCACGACACATTACATACACTATGAGAAGAAGGTTGGGCCCTCCTCACCTTGAAGTACTGCACCACTTTGTCCTGGAGGAAGGTCTTGTTGTCGCTCATCTGCTGCACGAACCTGTGCACGTGGTCGTTCACCCTGAACGCGCCGATGGGGTCCCCGCCGTGGTTCCACACTGAGCTCACGCCCTGCGAAAGAAGCAACATTAGACAGGATACTTTTGTCACAGTGAAAATCGTTATTACAGTTTTACTTTTGGGCAATGTTAAACTCCTTGCTCCAGAGGTACATGTATATTGACATTTCTAGAATTCATGACACGAAATTCATACCTTGACATATTTTTTAATACTATTTCTTTTATAAACTGGAATGTTCAAGCTTTCTACAAATATAGATACCAAAACAGCTAATTTATGGATTGCATAAACATAATGTAGGAAGAAGGCAATTAGGAAAAAGCAAAGCTCAATTACATGTTTGTGTTCTTTCCAAACAAATTTCAACAGTAAACGTATAAAACATTAAAAAGAGTGAAAATTGTCTCTTAATGACAAAAACAGCCAACTTTGCTGTTGCTTTTAAACTCGGAAACTTTTGATGGTCACGGTATTATATTTCAAAGGTCTGTGATAAGTAAATTGCAGTGTAAGTTACACCTGTTTTCTGAATTGCATTAAGAAGCAATGATTACACTGTTAATAATTCAACTTAAAAATGTTATTTCTATTAAACTCAGAGTAACAGAAGTTAAGGGAATAAATATAATAATGAAGCAGATTGCCAAAAGCTGTCATGTCAGTCCACAGCACTATTTAGTGAGCATACTTAGTAGATGTGGCATCATTATTGCAAATGATTCTGTTGCATACCCTTTAAATGCACCCCGCCCCCTTTTTTTCAATACTTGCCATGGCACAGTTCAGGCCGAAATTGGAGGTCCTGTGCTTGGTGGAGAGTTCCACTCGATGCAGCACACCTTTGATTTGGTTTTCGGGGAAGCCCTCCCTGCAACAACAACACAAGTTAGTATTATTTACACTCATTTTATTGAAGGCCAACTTGAGAAGGTTATGCAAACAAAATGCTTCTAATCATGAGGATTAATAGGTGATTTAAAAATTTACACGAAAGGATTCAATCAATTTTTTTTATTTGTAAAAAAAAAATACTTTTAACCTATAGAGATTTAAATTACATGAAGTCAAAATAATTATATCTAAAACATCAAGGAAATAAAAATAGTACTGTGTTTTATTTGAATTTTATAAAAACTTAAAACATATTTGACACATAAAAATATTTAAAAAAAAATTATTTTTAAAACACCAAGGAAATGGTATCGTGTTGAATGTTTTTGTATTATGTTCTCTTATGTAGAAATATTAAAAAAAAAATTCCAACAGACACCATACAAATACTATAAAAATAAAAGAAAGTAGCATGAAAGATTGCTTAAAAATCCTCAATACTTGACAACTTGGTCGAAGGTGGATTCGATGGCGTGCTTCACTTCCTCCACGTCCTTTTCTGCGATCTCCCTCAGGCCCACGGAGAAGACGCTCTCCCTCAGGCTGGAATCGAACCTGCAACACAGAAATTGGGTTACAGGATGCACAGGCCTGCTCAGATATACAAGTTGCACACAAAATGCACCAGAACCAACAGTGTATACCATCACCTACCTCATTCACTTGTAGAAGTAGAGGAATCATGGCAAACTCAACCTGTATTACTTTATAGCAATAACTAAATTGTTTTGGTAGCAAGTTGTCTTTGGTTACCTACCCTCTACATAACACACATTTGAATTGAGATATATCCCTTTTCGACCGGCAGTCAGGTGGCGCTGATTTAAAATTATTAGACTTAATTTGGAGTTTTATCGAAATAAATGCGTTAAACAGCATTAATGCCTGCAATACCTTAAAAACAGAGTCATTTTTTATACAAATAACGAATGGTACAAGTCAGCTGCTTGGGTATAGATATTTTTGAAGAGCTTGAACATTCTCTTAACTACCCGCACGATCGTGCGAGCCCGGTTGGAAAGGGATATAAAAGTGATGTTTCATAAACCAGACAGATTGCCACAACAGTATAGGTTATTAAGTTTGGCTTTCTAAAATACTACTTTCAGGGTTTCTGCCAAAATGAGATGCCTCAAATACATGACTTTTCAATGACTGAAATTAACAATTTTCATGACTCCAGGAATCAGACCAAAAATAAGAAATGTTTTAATTCACGCCATTATGAAATTTGATGTATCTTCTAAAATAAACTTTTATATACTCAGTAAACAATTATTTGTTCACACATCTAAACCAAGTGTAAGAAAATAAGAATTTACACTGGACTTCACACACTTATTATAAAATGATTGGTGATAAACAGTTGTCTTTGAAATACCCCTTTCTTGAAGGAAGGGCACTTTTATGGTGATTATAGCCAAAATTATGATGCATTCATTTTGATTTTCTCTCTATTTTGGTTCTATTCATATAGAGCAATGTTCTGTAAAGTAGAAAATATCTGGTGCCAAAGAGAAAAGAGACAATGACCCTTAAACAAAGGCATTACAAAATTCTCAATTTTTTTAAATAGTTAATTTGATTTGAAATTTTAAAATTAAACGTAATACAAAAAGATTAAAAGTTTAATATTTATTTGAGAACATAATTTGGTCGAAAAAGTAATGCTACACTGCATTTATTTGCTTTTGCTATTTAACAAATTGGTGGTAGGATAAGAAAAAAGTTGTAAGATATTAAACATAAAGGTACCCAAATTTTGAAGGCTGATGTAAAAAAGGAATTCCCTTTTGAATAACATAGAAATTTCAAAGTTTGGAATGACATCATACCGCGAATTAAAGAAGCTTAATGTGATTCTTTGATTTCATTCTTTGCTTACTAAGAAAAAGGAAATAGGTATTTTAACTATAAAAGTTTATTTTTGATAACCATTTTTTTTTTAAAGTTCAGTGAATATCAAAGTACCTACAAAGTAGTCTATTTTAGTTCTTTTAGAGTGAATGTCTTGTTTCACCCATGTTGCCCAAAATTATCTATTTGGCAGGATTGACAAATTGGCACCTTAACCACCAGAGGGATACAGAAGTAAAAACCTGTATAAGAATTGTCAGTTTTTAAGAAACACATTTTAAAACTTTATAATTTTTTGAATGATATTTTTAAGTCTAGAATCAATCAGTTCTTTAAAAAAGATTTTTGAAGAAATAAAATTTCTAAAATATTTTTCCCAACATCAATTATAGAATCATGGTCTTCATTCGTCTTATGGTGATATTAGATCCCTTTTCTCGTAGCACACATTCTTGTCCCTTTAATGGGTCATGAAATAAGGGTTGGTCAAATTGGGTCCGAGAAATGGGGTTGCGCACTCACCCTGTGCAGGGGCTGTAGTCCGGTCCCATGCCGGTCTCCAGCAGCCGCCGGTAGAAGGGGGCGTTGGGTCCGTCCACCAGCAGGGCGCCCAGCACGCTCAGGGCAAAGGTCTCGTGGGAGTCCGAGATCCTGCAAAAGCGCAAGAAATCAACTCTATTAAATATATACAGACGACTCAATGGAACAAATACTTTCCAAGACAGATGTAAGAAAAATAACAACACAAGAGCCATCGAATCCATGGAATGCCAAAATCTCCATTACAGGAAAAAGAGGTCGAGCAGCATCTCTTACCCGAATGATAGTCTGTGGGCAAATCCGTGATATGAAACATCAAACCCTCCCTCATAGGAGGGTTTGCAAAACCCCCAAATGAACCCTGCAATTCCAGCTTTATCTGGGAGAAAATCCCTCAAAGGGAAAATTGCTGAGTTTGCTCTTCAATCCATGGATTTTATGGCTCATGTAAACAGGCCTAATAGGGTTCCCCATTCAAACCCCTAGGGTTTTAATGGTAAATTTAAGGAGTTATTTAAGGAGTATGGTATCACAATTTTAGAATACAGAAATGTACGAATTGTTATACTTTTAAAAGAAATATTTAAATAAAGTACCACAAATGTCTTTCCTTAAATAACAAATTTTTAAACCATGATATCAATATATTGCATTATGAAAATCAGTCATTTTCACAATAGTTGTTAATAATTTTCAAAATTTGAATTTTTGGCAAATAGTGAACTATTGTTGATAAACTCAAAACTTTAACCATTTTAAAATCTAAATAATTAAACAGCAATTAAATAAATCTTACTGATCAATAAATCCATCATAATAAAAAAAAACGGCAACAATCGGCAAAGTTAAAAATTAAAAAAAAAATCTATAAATTGAGACAAAATGTATTAAACAGCAGCAATAAATTATGAAACTTGAAGACAGGCTGAATCTAAAAAAATTTAAAAACTGATTATTTACTCAACCGAAATGAATACAAAATCGTAAGTTTTTAAGAAATTGTATACTAAAAATCGACAATTTTTTTTCTACCATAAGTCTTTAAATCAGGACTTCTAGTGTACATTTTAGGAGATATAAGGACCCCTTGACAAAAATATGAAATTTAGGCGGTCAGCTAATTGTCTCAAATGCACTTATTAAAAGTTGGAGTGAGGATAAAAAATCTGCAGCAGTAAGCTTATGTTAACTTCATTTTCAGATTTAATTTTTGTACAAGCATAAATATTTTGATTCTATGTCGTTTTCAAAGGTGTAGGTCTTAACAAACAAACTGCAATTCCTTGAGTACATTTTTTAAGTGACAGTCCATGGATGTTTGAATTTGTTTCATGAAGTGGAAACAACAATTGCAATTGTAGCAAAGTAGTGTTTTTGTTGAAACAATTTAATTCCAGGTTTTAAACCCAAATATACGACAAACAATGGCAGAGAGTGCTTACTCGCTGAGGACATAGCTGTTGCTGACGATGGTCTGCTTGTCTGGCGCGGCTGCCATGGGATCGAACCGGTTGAAGATGGTTGCTTCCCTCTGAAAAAGACACACACTTGAAAAATGCAATATGTTAAAGATTGTATTTTGTTCACAATACAGGCAACTGTAATGCAAAATGGTTTGTAACAGTTACTTAGAACTGCTTCCACACAAAATCCTACATGTCTAAAAAATCTTCAAATGTAGCATTTAATTCTTAAAACTTTAAACATCAGAATTAAAAACTCAATTTCATTGCAAATCCAATACTTATTACTTATCGTTTGTTAAATTTATTCGTATTTAAACTTAGAATGATTTTCAAATGCCATTTAAAAATCAGAAGACAATGGGAGATAAAAACCTTGCCAAAAAGAATAATTAATAACGTAAAATTTCATTACTTATTAATAAATGCTTAATCCCACAAGAAAAATTATGACTGTGTTTGTAAATAAAAAAAATATAAGGTATTGTGCCTCTTTCTAAAAAATATATTGCTAATCACAAAAGAATATCATTGGAACATTTTTTTTTTTTGACGCTTTGAAGAAGGATCCCAAAGGATCCAAATGTCGGGAGAGGCTGCCATGCATTTTTGGATCCTTTAAAGAAGTATCCAAATGCATGGGTATTTAAGAATTTCTGCAAAATATTGATAAATTATTCTGAAATCTGTCAGTACTGCCTTTAAGTTGCTGCCTTTTTTCTAGCAGGCATTAACAATAAAAATATCAGGCATTGCAAATAACTTTTTTGGAAGGGGCAGCTGGTTATTTAATCAATGGGATTATACCCAACTAGTAAAGACTAGTTGTTCAAATTATTAACATTCCAATTATCTCTCTAAATAAGATAGGAGAGTTGCAAGACATATAATGGTCTCCAAATTCTTGTGTCAAAACCAATATCGAACTTAGAATGGCATTTGTTTATCAAAATTTAAGGAATGGCAAAAATAAAATATAAAAACTATAATGAATGCTATCTACAAAATAGAGCTTGAAAGTGGTACAAATAAACTAGAGTTCTTTTAATATTAGTTTTTTTTAAAAAACATCAATGGCATTAAATCCTCTCAACAAATCAGCACACAAAATAGGAATAATAAAATGACTTTTAAACCTCTGACCTTTTAAGGAAATACTCATAGGAAAAAGTTGTTTTCTTCCCAACACATATTTAAATAATTTTGCTAATTTTGACTTTTAAAACTTATCCAGACAAAGTGAGTGATAATACTAGCTAGAAATAACATTAGTTTATGTAAAATATAAATCTAACAGTTATTTAGTCATTTTTTAAGCACTGGCAGCCCCTTGCTTTAGTTTTGTTCTGATCCTACGAAAGATATGATACACAAAACGTCATCTTCTGTACTGGATACCGTGATGCACAATAAATAATAATGTTCTCTGGTCGATGAGCACTTTATTGAACAAGTGCTCAGAAGAACTCTTCACAGCTTATGATGATAATGGTGTTTACAATACCATACAACACAAGGGAATTCTAGATGACAACAGAAAATTCCTAGATCAATTAATCAGCACAATCATATTGCAATTTCTGCTAATTCATTTCAGAACCCATTAAATTCAAGAACAAATTCATTTCTACTCCAGCCAAAAATAGAAGTGGCGACTTTAGCAACCACTACCATGCTATCCCACCAAAAACTACAATATCTCAACAAACATTTCTCAAATTATGATAAAGGCAACATGTGCACACTTTCACACAATGCCGTACAATCATTACATAAAAAACGAATTCACCAAATGTGCAACAATACAGTAGGAAAAAAAGCTCATGCTTACCGGTGTGGTCCACCTCTGCACCCGGGGCAGTTGGCTGGAGACCTGCCCCTCCCCAAAGTGCTGCAGGACCTGGGACTCAATCTGCTCCAGGTGGGACTCCAGGGGAAGGTTGCCGTACGTCACAAACCTGCACGGGGAGAGACAATAATACAGTTTGGGGAAATGTTCATTACTTATTAAAAAATTATAAAACTTCACAAAATCAATACATTGTATAAGTGTCTGTGCCCTGGTTGAAATATTTTTAATGAAAAAGGTGAAAATTAGCCACTCTTTTACTAATCTTTAAGTACTTTATTTATAAAAAATTAAAGCAGTGTGTCCACTCAGAACATTGACTAAAATTTAGGGGCCTTTCAGGGCCATTTTTTTTTTAAATATATATATATGATAATCATTCAAAGTACTTATAAACTTAGAAAATTGTACTTCTGATCAAGCTAACACATGATTTCAAGCTCATATGTTAACTATATACTTAACCTTAGTTCAAAATGAAAATGAACACCTGTTTCTACTTTGTTACAGCTAAATGCCAAACAATAATAACTTTTATAACTCACTGGATAAATATAGACCTGCCAACTCTCTGAAATAGAACCCAGCAACACCCAATTTTTTAATTTCCGTATCCAACTGCACTGGATTTTTGAAGGGGGGAAACATTTCACTTTCTCTAGGCAATCCCGAAAATGGTTATTACCAAGCTAAACCCAGAGACTTCACAGGTAGAATTAATGTTGAACCACTATTAGCAGGCCTGACAATGGGTGATTTAAATTGTAAACTATGTAACACAGGCTCTAGACTGCACAGGGTGTCGACCAGAATTGTCAAATCTAATTTCTTGACTTTTTCAGGGCCTTTTTTTAGAACAATTCTTGACCTTTTTCAGAAACTTTTACAGCCGTTTAAATGATTAATCCGTTAAAGAAAAAATTACAAAGACAAACCATAAAATACTTGATGCAATACAGAGCAAATTCAAGATGCTATTGCATCATACACTTATTAGAGAAAAAATTCTAACACTTTTTAAGGACTTTCCCAGAAAAATTAAGGGCTAGAAAATAACTAACAATATAAAATCTGGGGAAAATTTGTCTTTTTTGAAATTTTTGTGAATTTTTGCAGATTTGTCTTTTTTGAAATTTTAATTTCATGACTTTTTGCAGACTTTCTTGACCGTTTTTTTGATTTCCTGACTTTTTCTTGAGTTTCTTGACTGGTAGATATCCTGCCGCAGAACTTTAGGTATGATACCTGGGAAAGGCTTGGTTGTAAATAGTCTCACAATTGGGTGCAAATCTGTTGGGCTGTGTGTCAAAATAAATAAATATAACAACACCCCCCTTACCTGCTGTTGGCGGGGTGGTAGAGCGTGGCGTGGAAGTCCCTCAGCCCCTGCCAGGTGAGGGTGGGGATGGAGAGGGGCTCCCCCCCGCTCTCGTGCTGGTACGGGGTGCCCGGGAACAGGCTGCTCTGCAGGTGGCGCGCGTAGAACTGCCCGGGGTCAGACTGGAACACACACACACACACATCCCGACTCAGCTTAGGTTAGTTTGAAATAACGCTACACTAGAGCTGCACATGGGCGACAGGCGTCATCATTTAGAACCACAGTCAAGGGATGACATCTCAATTGAGACGTAAAGCACTCATAAATAACTCATTTATATTTTTCTTATCTAGAAATGCTCTCAAAAGGGTTAGGCTCTCTGGGTTATAAATGGCTTTGGCATGACCTAGGCTAATGTCAAACCAGTCGTCAGATTTGCTAACATTACCTTAGACCACAAATACAAAGAATAAAAAATTTGCTCATCCTTAAAAAAACAAAAACATTTTTAATGAAGAAATGATGATGCAAAAATTAAAATTATAATGTGAAATTAAAATGACGATTATAAATTGCGAATTTATTTCGGAAAAAAGCATTTACAAAACAAATGTCTAAAAAAATATTTTTAAATTGTTTAAACTAGCATTTCAATTCCATTACGCAAAAAAATGATTGCAATAAAATGAATCACAACACAAAGTTGATTAAGTTTGTACAGAGTTTCCTGCTCGTACATCAATTAATTGCCTTGGCAATAAAATTAAGGATCCTTTTGGGTGTGCCACTTTATTACAGTTTTGGATAAAGATATGCACTAGTTACATGTTCCTTTTAGTTTACAATAAACTTGTGCAAAGTAAAAAGAAATAAGAATTTTCTGTTTTTATAAATAAAACTTTATTTTCAGATTTAAACCAAACCAGTAATCAATTAAAAAAAGATGACTAAAAATATGCAACAGTCGTAATAAAATACTCGATATATTAGAGTTGAAAATTTCCACACTTACGAAAACTCCCTTCATCTCGTTGAACACGACCCCCTTGAAGACAATGGGGGAGTTCTTGTCTTGTGGGTCTTCGTGTTCCAGTCGCCACCCTTCCTGCCTGGAACAGAATAAGAAAGCACTTAAATGGGCATAAAAGGCAACATTAAGCTCACTGATAGTGAAGAAACATAATTGTTGGGAATGATGTGTCCACAGTATTAAAAACTCTTTACATTTTATTCTTAATACTTTTTTCTATTAATAGTTTTCTTTACAAACTGACCGATTACCCAACTTTCAGTGTAACAGTGATAACTTATTACTTTGGTTAAAAAAATTAATGTTGATACCAAAAATATATTAGTTTCAATAATTATATAGTTTTGGATTTTAATCTTTGTTGAAACTATGATAAATTTGAAGAGAAAAGAAAACAAGGCAGAATAATATTTTTAATATAAGCAATCTAAGTAACCAAAGCATTTATTACCAATTGTATCAGCGCTACAGAAAAAGTTAACAAATACTATGAACCTTATTTTAAAATTAGCACTTTGGTTACAAATTTAGGATTTTTTTTTTAATAATCTGTTTCATAAACATACGAAAGGTTATAACACGAAATTACGTACGAAATTATGTTATGTAAATCAAAAGATTGATGGTATCAAAAGAAAGTCAAGTGCTACATAATTTCCTTTAATTAAATTATTTACAAGGTAGTTACTTTTTACTTTATATGCTATAGAAAATCTAAAAAAAAAAAAAAAAAAAAAAAAGATTCATCCAAATGTATTTTTCAGTACTATTCAAAATTTAACAACTAAAATTATCATAATAATGGCCTAAAAAGGATTTTTCCTTTTAACCTGGGCAGAAGTTAGAGTATGAACAAAACTAGCAGTTAAGCATAGGAATCTATGTTGTTTCTTTAAAAACCAAATTCCACACAAAAAAAGAAACCTGAAGTCCTTCTCCAGCAGGGAGGGGGCAAAACTGGCGTCCAGGTACACAGAGAGGAGGTTCTGGAAATCTTTCGGGTTCTGGGTGGAAAACACATATAGGGTTTGGTCAGATCCTGGAAAACATCAAAGACATGGCAACAAAAGAAGAAACTTGCACAATGTTACACTAAAAATAGTTACTTTCAGAAGTTTAAAAAAAAAGTGTTGTAAGACAAGTAATCATTTTTAAAGACTCTTCACAACATGATTATATTCAAACTCAGATTAATTTAAAAACATTAATTTAATTTTTTAATGAGCTTTTTAATATAATTATTTGTAATTTCAGCACAAATGTCAGGTTAAAAGATAAGAACCAATACTAATCATAAAATTGCAAATTTGATTTGCCCTTTGCAAAAGTAGAAGTTTATTGAAATTTATTACTATTTTTTATTTTGTTCATTTCAATATGTGAATTTAAAAGTACAGACGGTTGCCTCTTTTAATTATAACAGGTTTCAATAAAGTATTTAATTATGAATATTGATATGATATTCTTTACATTAATTTATATTTAGTTAATGTTCTTTTTAAAAAAATTACGTTAAACACCCTTAAATGTCAAAAATTGTGAGTTAGATTGTGCAGAATTTCAAAAAAAGCGTCTCGAGGGAAGCTTCAATGTTTATCTTGGACAATTTAAGAAAAACAATTAAGGACAAAATTGAAACAAGAAATCTTGTTGAGCCATTATTGGCCACACATCACACTCTGTAATCAACAAGAATAACATTTCATCACCACCATAGAAGCTTGAAGAAGAGTTCAGGCACTAAAATAGGATTATTGTCTGATAAATAGGCATTTTGCTAAACGGAAATTTAAACACTGCAATGCTGATTCTGTTATGATAACATATAGCAGTGTAAGCATGTTTGGATGATGGCATCATCAAGTTTAAGTATCACACATAAGTAATTACAAGTCTTTAGTAGAAAATAAATTTTTTAAAAACATTATTGACTAGCACAATAAAGTCCCTCCATATCACAAACAATCTGTTTTCTTCACATGAATTGAAGTGTGAAACATGGGAATGCAAATGTGGCCAGAAAGAAAATGTTTTCAGTCCACACAGTGGTAGGGTTTTGTTTTTGGGGTTGAATTAATGACACATGTGGAAGTACTCACGCTTATTTTACGTTTCTAAGGACATAATTTGGCAAGGAAATATAGTTCAGTGTCCCATAATTCTACATTAAGTATTCGAAGCAATTTCATAGAGTGTGATTATAGAGACCTTAAGTTATCGACATTTATCATTTAACAAAACTTTTTATAAAAACTATTCAATACAGCTGGAGTAATGTGGCATAGAATATAATCGTCCATTCCCCTTTAACGGAGAAATAACAGCCCAAGTGGATGCCACAAGAAATTCATTGTCCATGGGGAATTTTCGACTGGCGTTTTTTCCAGTCCCTGATAAGAGTCCTTAGAGCCCAGAAGCAAGTGTGGTTACCTGCCGGCCCACTGGCACAATAGTTAACGTGTTGGCCCTTGGAGCTGGTGGGCTCGGGTTCGAGTCCCGGTCATGGCATGGATGTTTGTGTACGTCAATAAATGTTGTTATTTGTCTATGTGTTTGTGTCGTCTCTTTCTTTGTGTGTCTCTTGTGACTGTATCATTTCTGGGGTTGAATACAATAGACCTAAGGTCGCAGTGTTCGGCGAACTTGCCCCCCACCAAAGAAGTCATAAGTGTGTTCACCTGTGAATGCGTTCATGAACGTGGCCAGGGACCTGTTGAGCATGTTGAAGAAGGGGTCGCGGCAGGGGAAGCGCCGCGACCCGCACAGCGCCAGGTGCTCCAGGATGTGGGCCGCCCCTCCACTGTCCCTCGAGGGGGTGCGGAAGCACACCCTGCAATAATAAACAACCCCACGTTAGTATTATTCAAAACCATAGATATCATAGTTGAAGTATTAGATTGGCAGATCACATGAACTACAATGCTAACGATGGGACGCGCATGGGGACCAAAATTGGAGGGCCAGTGTAGCCACCACTTCAAGGAGAAAAGTTATACGAAAAAATAAAATTTAATTCTAAAATTACAAAAAAAAAAAAATATCTAAAAATACTAGCTTCGATTTGGAATATTTTTAGCGACTTTAAAAAAACCTTGAAACACTTTTCAAGCATTTTTATAATGTTTTTTTTTTTAAATAATTTTAGAAGTAAATGGTATTTTTTCATAGTACTTTTTCCTTAATGTTATGGTAACACTGGCCCCATGGCCCTCCAATTCTGTTTTCCACCCCCATCCAGTCGTTAGCATTGGAGGTCACATGATGTGCTAGTCTAATACTTAAACTATGATATCCATGTTTACAACAAATACAAAAATAACCAAAGATAGGTACAGAAGCACACCTTGCACATGAATATACTAGTGTGTGTGATAAATGGGCACATTTTACACTCTTCTCTAATAATAACAGTGCATAAAAGATGAAAGCCCTCCTCAGATGAAAAATTAATGAATATAAATATCATGAATAAATAGGTATTTCCTTAGCAAAACAGTAACATTTTAAAGACAATAACAAGAAGTTATAGTAAATAGATCCATGTTTTTTATTGAAGTTAAATTAAAATTAACTAATATTTAAAAAAAAAAATCTAAAACTATTACTGTTTTCAAAACATATTATAAATGAAACACTCTTAAAATAGATATGCTCAAATATTTTACAAATAAGAATATGTTTATATCCAATCAAGTATTAATTAATAACTTTTAATATTTTCAGCAAGGTCTTTTTTTCAGGAAATCAAAATTCTTTCACATTCAAGTAGAATTAGAAAAACAAACTCTTAACAAGTTGAATAAGTAACTAATAAGTACAGTAACTTTGGACATTTCCCACAGGCAATTTAAAAGAACTTTACAGAAAGAGTTTTGTAATTCAAAGAGATTTAACCCTTTCAGTCCCAGTGATGCCATTTGGCATCATCACTTTCAATATTTTTTTCAAAATGCTTATGTCCCGTTATGTCATCCAAACACACTTCATTTGATTCTTCACACTTTGTTCTATCAGACAATATTTGACATTAATCTCAATCGAAGTCAGAACTATTATTTTTTTTATTCAGAAATAGCCAACAAGCGTTTCACCTGATTAAAACACAATTTACACTATTTCGGTTAAAATTACTAAATTTTTTTAATGTGGTCAGATACCTTAAAATATATAACTAAGTGTTTTTAGGTCATACATATTTTTTTATTGTGTTGTTTTCCACAGTTAAAAAATTTAGGCATTGTTTCAAAAACCATACAAAAATTTAAATGATTTTTTTTCTTATAGAATTCGTATATTTGACCTAAACTAAGCTTATTTTGTGAATATCAGATGTTTCTGTAGTGTAGTAAATTTTTGGGACTGAAAGGAGAGTTGCTAAATGCTTCCCCAGAATGTAAAAAAAGGAAATGGATAACTGATTAAAATGGTGCTCAAAGACGTGCTAAATGTGTCACACATTTACTTTTTGTTCAAATGCTTATTAGCGTTTCTTTATATAAAGTGTTATAATATAAATTACATATTAATATTTTTATTAAAACCCTTATTCTTAAAATCATTTTTAACAAAAATGAAAATTTCATGCAGCTATAAATAGTCTCTTTTTTAGTTCATTTTCACAAAAAAAAGTATGAAAACAAGTTATTTAATGCATGTGAAAAAAAATTAAATATCTTTACATATATTTTATACAAATATTTTGAAATGAAGACAATTCGATCAAAGTATATTGATAATGGAAAGGAATATAATAGTAAAACTTGTCTCAAAACACAATGCAATGGAACCAGTCCAATGTTGTGGGCTCACCCGAAGAAGTTGTTGGTGTCATTGCAGCCCAGGTGCAGGTGCTCGGCCCCGGTTGCCCGGTGCTCCAGGAGGGTGGCCTGCAGCTGCAGCTCCGGGACAGCCGCACTCTGGTTTAAAAAAATACTTCACCAGTGCTGTATTTGTAAACGTAGCACAAGTTATACTGAACATACATTGTAACATGAGACGGTAGAGATGCACTTAAACTTTTAAAATAATATAAGTGGGAAGACAGTATTTTTTGAAACTAACAGTCCTTTAACCCCACTGGGCTGTTTATATTGAACCACATTTCAAGGCACCATTCACAAAAGGCTTTTCTTTGCAATAAAAAGCTTTACTGTACATTTTAGAAGTTAGGCTTGGGAAAAAAATATTTTTTCAAAGTGTGTGATTTTTTGCAAGTGATTTAATGTGACAAATTTAAAATAACTATATATCATAGTAACATAAATTTAAATCAGGAATACAAACTACAGATAAAAAATACTTTTACTTTTGAAGCGAGAGTATGGCTAAGGTATAGACTCGTTCATTGGCGTCCCATTGAATGAACAAGCTTCAAAAATTAATGGGACAGATCCTACATCCTAGTTGTACTTTGGACAACATGAGCTTTGCACGACACCCTTCATTTCTATTCATTATTTATTTTGAACGACACCCTTTGCACAACACCCTTCATTATTTATTTTAAAGCCATTACAAGATAAGAAAAAACCAAACTGCTATTTTTATGATTCAAGATGACTTTCTATGATAAATGCAGCTCTGGACATAATTTGGAACTGGCCATAGGACAAGACAGTAGTGAATAAAAACTGGGAGTCTTCACACTCAGAATAAGAAATTGATTAAAAGAATTATGCAAAAATGATTGTTTAGTTTGTAAATTGAAATATTATATATTATTTTGAGTGATAAAATAATTCTATTTACAATTTAATTTTAAAATGATGTAGAAGATTAGTGCATGGTGGGAGGAAGACAGACAGGAGTGACATTTTGAGCATTTAAAGTTATCTTAGTAGCAAAATTTACAGATATACTAATAATATTCAGATCTTTGAAAATATTACTAATATGATAGAAATACATTAGAGAATAGATATTATGTCAAAAACATTCCAACAAGTCACTAATATAGCTTGATTCACCCCAAGGGACACAAAGCATCCCCTTACAGGAGTCTGTTTGCAATCAATAACAATGTTATTTAAAACACCACTCAGTTACCTCCTTAACCACGTAACCATTGTACTGATGTTGAACAGCACTGTGTGTGAGGCGTGTCAAATAAGGCCACCTAAAAGGAAGGACAAAACACATCTTACTAATAGCTTATTGATACTTTAGAATGATCTTGTTTTAATTTGGCCAATAAATAAGTTTGAGACGATTTTTGGTTAAGATTATAATATTGGTTAAGATTACATTAAAGAAACAATTATTTATAACAAATAGAAATATTTACCGGTTACTTAATGGGCGATCACAAGAACTAACGGAGAATTTGCTCTAACTTTCGAATTGTAGAGATAGTAATGTATCGGATTTAAAGTAGAACATATTTAACGAACTTCGTACCGGTGCGCTTGGACTGCCTTCGAAAAATTCCAAAACAGCCAAATAAAAAGAATTTTTTTTTGCATATCAGTACTCTAAAATTAAGTAAAAATCTTCTGAACGTAGATTTTTCCTCCAAACGATTCTGTGATACGGTGACTCCAATAATTCTTTAACATTCCATATTTTATTTATTTTTTTAAAAGAAAAGCTATAAGCAAGAAATAGAAGCACTATTAAATTTTTTATTTATTAACATCAGGATTTGAAAAGGTTAAATGTCGATTATACCTTATTATAACAAAGACTTTATCGTCAATTAGAACATTACATATTACATCATAAAAGTGTACCGAAACATTTGCAATATAGTACGAATAAAACGTGAAATTAGAAGACACGATACTTTACCCGCGAAAACCCGGTTTCAAAACTTTACGTAAAATAATTCCTATAGTCATTTTTAATTACTTAATTTTTACTTAAATTGTCTTCAAAGTTTATTTTGATTTAAAAAAAAAAAACACAATACACAAATACACATGTGAGGGCATTTTCACTTCTTGAGTGGCAACAGTTTTTACAATATTGTTTACATTTTTGCAAAGCGTTTCCAGCTCAAACCTATTTCAATCATTCATTGGTCAATTATCAAGTGAGCTTTTTGAAGGTTTACCAGAGGATATTTCATGTTTGGCGATGGATTTGGAAAGGATCTGTAGTTTGGCACCCGTTTTGCGTGTAGGCATTGCTTTTTGATCGTCCCATGTTTTTTTAGATTTGAAGAAGGCTGGTAAGTTAGTTTTTTTCCAATTTTTTTTCGTTGATTTGAAGAGCTCTGGCAAGTTAGCATTATTATAAAATGATGTGTCGTTTTTCGAGTAGGTTTCGTTTTTGAACGTGAATCTTTTTTACTAATTTTTTTGTTTTGCGAATGAAAAAAAGTTTTTCGTTCAGGTTTTGTAAAACAAAGATAAATTTGCCCGGGTTCCCAAACGAGTGTTTAGGCTTTCAATTTTTTTTTTTTTTTTTTTTTTTTGTCGTGTCCATGAGAGTCGAACTTTATATGTGTCCGTGAATTTTGATAATTTCTTCTGCGACTTGCTTGATGTTGTCTTCATACTGATCTATCAAAGTCGGCAGTACTCCAATCTTTCTCAGGCTGGCGCTCATAGCCGGACACTCATAGATGTGAGTAGGCGTAAGCTGTGTATCAGGACAATGTTCACAGCTTCTATAGATTTTCTTTCCATCTCTATCTATCTTCATACCCCTGTGGTGTCCTGTTCTTAGCCTAGTTATGGTTTTAAGAGTAGATCTGTTCGCAGTTATTTCAGAGAGAAGATGTTTGGTCTGAATGGATTTTTCTCTAAGCTTATATCTGGCCACTGCATTCGCATCCTTAAGAGAAACATCATTACAGCTAGTGTTGAGGTCTCTGCCCTCCTTGGCCAGTCTATCCGCAGTTTCATTATCTTCTATGTCGACGTGCGCAGGAATCCACTGGAGGTTGCAGGTCTTGTTTATAGTCTGAAGATCTTTAAGACCTGAGATGATTTCTTGGGTGATAGAAGAATGTCCATTTAGAATTGCCTGGAGGGCGGCCTTTGAGTCGCAAAAGATTACTAGGCCTTTTGCCTGCTTGGAAGTGGGAAGGGCCTTATAGATATTTAGTGCCTCCAGAATTGCCCTCAGCTCACAGGTGAAGTTAGAGGCAATGTTTCCCGCACCAAATTTGCCCTGGTGAAACACACCATCTGAAGTAGTTAAAAACACCCCAGCACCCCCGTTGGTGATGGTTTTGTCAGAGGAGCCATCTGTGTATGCATGTACAAAGTCCTCTTTTGGAAATTGTTTTATTGCTTTGAGTCCCTTATTCCTAATGATGTCCTTTTGTTCATTTTTGTTGCATGGCTCCAAAAGGTCAATGTGAACGCTGGTGTTTATTGGCAGCTTTTTGAAAGAGATGGGTTCTTGAACAATAGCCCATTTGTTGTGTTCAAGGACAACACTTTCTCTGATATCTCTATCATATTGCATGGGTGAAGATCGTTTTAATCTTGACGTATCATTCCACTCTCTAAAGGTAATGCGAGATATATGTTCAGGAGGGAGACTACATGTTTTATTCGTAAACTTGATCATATTTACTTTTCTTCTATTTTGTAGGCTTTCAATGGGGCCTACAATACAGCCCTATGCTAGATACTGATGTTTTTTTTAGAGAAAACAAAATTGCCCGAGACCCAAAAGAGCCAATTAAACAACTAATGCCAAATATGGTAACCAAATACTTGGCCATCATTATAGTCACGTGACCATTCCAAACCGAATCTACCAATGAATGCCTGGAATCGGTTTGAGCTGGAGATCCTCGTCATTCTTGAACCTGCTGGAATTATATTTCTTTCGGATATAAATGGTCCTCAATATAAAATATAATAATTTTGGATTATTTCAATGGAAAATCGGCCATTCCAAGAATATGTCGAAAAGATAGTCACACACGGAGGGACAATAGAGAATGGCAACGAGACATACTGTCCCTACTTTAGTCCCTCTGTGTATGGCTAGACTAAGATTTTTGTATTTTTTTTTTCTAACTGTCTGGTCTGTGATCCTAATTCGTCTCCCGATTGGTTGCTCGGCAGAGATTGTTATGTTATTGATATATGTGATAATTTTTATGCATAAGCATCTTGGATGTGTATTCTTGCTTCGCTCGTAAAATTGTCTAAGAATCATACATTTTACATTTATTAATCGATAATACATAAAACAAAGATTTCGCGGGAAGGCTTTTAATAACTACTACAAAGATGTCGGCGCACGAACAAATGCGTGCGATGCTTGACCAGCTGATGGGCACTGGAAGAGATGGTAAACTTGATAATATATTTTTATTGATTGTTTTTCATGAAATTAATATAAAAAAGTTACTGTATAAAAGCTGAATGGTGCATTTCAATCCGCATTAAATCCTAGCAAATGGCATGTTTAAGTGTCCAGATTGCTGACATCCGTTTTCCTTATTAATTTATTGGAAATGAAGGTTCCTGTTTATTTGTTGACAGGAGGAGTTTTGCTTGGCATTTTATTAAATTTTTATTTTTTAAAAATTATAAGCATACAGCTTTTGGCTTTTTTTTAGTTGTAATTATTACATGCTTAATTATTAATGTCAAAGTTATAAACATATTTTTTTATATTTTCCAAACAAGTATTCAGAATGTTTCCAAATAATGTATCTTGAGAACCGGAAAAGTTAATGTAATTTTTTTTTTTTCTTTGCAGTTTTATTGTCACAACCGTTTTGCTTG
This sequence comes from Hylyphantes graminicola, assembly GCA_023701765.1. NCBI lineage: Eukaryota > Metazoa > Arthropoda > Arachnida > Araneae > Linyphiidae > Hylyphantes > Hylyphantes graminicola. The sequence goes on from CM043120.1 coordinate 554,948, forward strand.
CACATCATGTTTTGGTTTTCAAAATTAAATAAAAATCGAAATGCATTTATTCTGTTCATCTGTTATGTGTCCTCACGCGAAATGCGAATTCTATCAACGTTTATTTATTTTACACAAAAATAAGCCAAGTGCCAGACCAAGGTTTATTCTAAATTTTGTTTGACGATTCGAACTAGAAATATGTTTGAAAACTATAAGCTTTAACCTTCTAACATTTTCCCCAGATATTTCCATAATTTATGCACTAGTTTTTCTAGCAAAAACCATAATTTTTTTTTTTTAATTTTTAAGAATTTTGGTAATTTTCCAGACGCAATTGGGTATTTTCACGATCTTTTCATATTTTAAGGAAAAAAAAATTTGTTAGGGAGAGTGCTTTGAGTGGTTTTTGCTAGAAAGCAAATGCCTTTTTTGCCAAAATTTCCTAAATTACAACAAAAACATTGATGACTTTCATTACATAAAAAGTTTTACGGAATGGAGGATTATTTTAAACCTTGGTGTTCTGGTGCATTAATTAACGTATGAGAGAACTCCATGGAGTGGAATTGACTTTTTTTGTGATTTCCGCAAGCTTTGTGAAGGATAAAGTGCTAAAATGGCATTGATTATGTAACTACAATGTTGAATATTATGGCAACCCTAATTAGGTGTGGCAAAACACTGTATTTGGTCACGTTAGCAGCTGGGAAACAAAAAAATGCAGATTTTGGTTAAAGTGTACATTAGAGCCCGGGTTTGGCGACAAGTCAAAAATTGTCGCCAAGTCAAAATGACAACAAACTTAGCTTCAGCCAAGTCTGTTGCCATCTTGAAATGACAACAAATACTTACCAGATTTTTTTGCAGATACTAAAAATATCCGCCGAAAATAATAGGGGGAAAAAAAATTCAATAACTACGATCGAAGCGATCTTTAACAAAAATAATCGGAATTTAACAGGTTGTTGCACGATCAACAATGCAAAAAAAAAAGAATCATAATATATTATTTAAATAATACAATTTTATATAGTATAGAGATATTAATGCGATTTAAGTAAGAATTTAAATAAGGAAAACATGTTAACGTTTACGATGAACTGATCATCTTGTAAGAAAATATTTCCTATAGCTAGAAAGTTTATTCAAGCGTATTTAAAAAAAAAGGACAATAAAAGCGTTAAAAACGATTCCTTTTAAATATAAACATTTGATAAATAATCATTACATACCAGGAAAAAAAGGCAAATCCTACAATACATATTACAGAAAACGTGGATCGTAACACAGCAGGTGCCGAAAAAAATAATAATAAATAATAATTTTAAATAGTTAAACAACGAATTAAAAATCGATTTCCAAGAAAAATAATTACTTTTAAATAAAAACAATTCAGATTTAAAAAGATTAAAAAAATAAGATTTAGAATCGCATGCAACGTGACCTCTGACCACCGCGATGCTGGTCGAAATGGGGAGAAAAAAAATAAAACATGCATGGTTGCCAGTTGCCAAACTTCGAAAGAATTCAGGTTTTTTGGCGAAAAAACAATGGGAAAGGTTGCTAAAATTGGCAAAATTCACAATTTGGCGATTTTATCAAATTTTCGTCGCCAAGGGTTGCCGTAAAACGGAATCCGGCGGGGTTGCCAACTTGGCGACTTAATTGCCGGGCTCTGATGTATACTTCAGCCCAGATTTTTTTGTTATTGTTGCTTTATTTGAAATATGTATCATTGAAAAAACAACCATAAGTTTTTTTTATCATATCCATTTGTAAGGTTAAAACTCATTTAAATTTCAATAAATGTCTCTTCATTTATTTAGTGATTATATTTATTCCCAAAATTTTTGCTTATTTTTATTAATAGTAAAATACATGAGTATGATTAATAAAAAATATTGGGTAAAAATAGTCAAATACTCTTAATGATAGATAATCATTGTCTTTGTCACTATCAATATCAAGTGTATGTTAATTGTTCAATTTTCAATTATATTTTATTCTCAAATTATAAATAATGATATTAATTAGTTGATGAATTAGCGGACAAGAAAATATTCGATTGAGACGTTGACATGTAAATTAAACATTTTATTTTTGAGGTTGAGTCTTTGGAAGAAACAGTTTTCTAGGTTAGTGTTGTATGGCCCTATGCTCCATGTTGGTGTGAAAGTGGTATAAGTAAGTTGTATGGCACACCTAGGTTCTTCTTTTTCTTAATACCACAAAAGAAAACATAGAAAAATGTATTGAAATTTTTAAAAAAAGTGATTTTTGATAATTAAAAAATGGTTTAAGTAAAAAAAACCATCACATTTAATAAAAATAAATGTATCAATAGTGTCTTTATCATCTTATTTCATTCTTCCTCTAGGTGAGAACAACAAGTTCAAGGTGCACTTCACCGACCCCCGCGTGTGCAAGAGCTTCCTGCTGGCCTGTTGCCCCCATGACATCCTGGCCGCCACGGTAAGTACCCGGGGGCCTGTTGGTACGTCCAGGCCCAAATACCCTGTGTTCATGCCTAACTTCTTGTTGGCCGGAGTGGAAAGAGACATTTTCAATTCGCTTAGCATTGTTGTATGACACTGAAAAGTATTATAAATACTTGAATGTAATTTTTTTTAAAAAAATTAATTCTTTTTTGTGGATAAAGTTTCATTTTTTTAAAAAAAACTTTTCCTTTAGAAAGATTTTGGAATTGTCAAAATTTCTGAAAAATATTTTGATAATAATAGGTTTTAAAAATAATGTTGAGTTCCATAATTAGAGATAAATTTCCACTCTGTAACTATGACTATATCAGAAATAAATTAAACTATTTCTCGAACGTGAATTGAATTGTCTCTCAAAACTCTTGCTACAAAGAAGTACTGCATCTCTGTATTTAATCATGTCAATGTTTCTCAAAATACCATTTTAAATAAAGTCCTTTTTTTAATTTTTTTTAGAGATTTAATTAAACATTTCTTAATCGAGGGTGTTGCACGTAAGTATCTTCACATGAAGGCTGCTTCACTGTTCTCTTCTCAACATGACCGTTAGGAACCTTGAAGAGTAGAATGACATTTAAATTTTGGTGCTATTTTATTGATATTAGAAACAGTATTTATTTGAATTCTTTGTTTTAATTCCATTTTACAAAGTAGATTTTTAGTCTTGCACTTTTTCATTTGACATATCAAGCTAGGTTAAGCTTGTTTCAAGTTTGCAGTTGTTCTCTTGGATATGAAATTCTTACTTTGAAGTCTGTGTTCTTGTTAGCTCTATAACTGTCAAAATTTTGAAATTCATTGTTTTTAAGTTATTTTCTAATCTAAATTAAATGTCAGTTTAAATCATAGTTTAATAATAACTCATATAGCTAAAATAAAATAACCTAGTGAATTTAGTAAAGTTAAACAGCATTCTACTCTTCAACTGTTCTCTAATAAGGTTTATCAGTCAACTATTGAGATTAATACCCTTAACTTTTTTTTATTGTTTAATACTTTTTATGGCCCTCTGATTCAGTTGTGGATCTGTGTTCTACTTCTGTTACAGCAAAAAACGATAGACCACTAAGATACGACTTTGTCGAATTTTAATATTTTTAAAAAGATGATTTTCATTTTCTTGTAGTAATCCAGAAATAAATGAGAATTTTCTAATTAGATTTGGTACGTATAATTCGTGTACTAAGTTTCATTCAGTTGCAAAATAGAGAACCCATTTTTATATACAGTAGAACAATGATTATCGGATCTAATAGGGACTGAAGATCAGTTGGATTAGCACAAATTGATATAAACTTTACATTAGATAGTATAACTTACATTACAAAGTAGTGGCGAATGTATGTTCTAAAATTTGCATGCATCCATATTGTGCACTGGTTTTTCAGTTGTAAAAAACTGAATTTTTAAATGTTAAGTTATTTTTGAAACTGAGACTTTATGTCAAAAAGAAAGTACTAAAACATAATTTTATATATTTTTTGAAATCTGTTAACGGAGTTTTTAAAAAAGTACTTATTTTTTTGTTGGGATATCGTATTGGATTTTCACAATTTTAGAAGATTCCTAGAGTTTTTTGAAATCTTGCGATCACCAGAAATTTGCGTTAACTTGATCTTGATTTTTTTAATTGTTGAAAAATGCCGATTTCAGTATTGCCGGAGATTCCTCATGATAGAATCTTGATAGATTTCTGATACTTTCTTTTGTTAACAATCGTTAATTAAGAATTTTTTAGGATGACTTATGGACAGTCGGTTGACAGAGTTCTGGATAATCAAGGTTCTACTTTAAATGCATTTTAGTCGCTATTTGACTTGGGTGCTGATCATATGTAAAACAGATAACAAGCTGCAGCATTGATTTTTTAAAAAATATTCCTACTCCTTTGTTTAATATTTATAAGTATTTTGTTTACCTGGCTTTTATTTCTAAACTTGTATTTTAGTTATTTTTTTAAAAAGCTCATTAAGCTTAATTTTTAATTCATAAAATCTCTATCAAGCACTCGTATGTTTTTTTAGTGAAATGACCACAACCTTAAAGTAATTTTTATGATCTAATTAGTTAAATATATTTTTTGTATGCATGTAAACTAATTTTTCTAAATTCACATTTCACTCAAAGTGGAAATTTTTCTTTTTAAATGAAAGCCCTAACAGAGCATTTTAATTCCCTGATTTCATTCGGCAATGTTCTGTGAGAAGTGCTGCCCCATTTCAAGTGTGAATCGTAAGTGAATCGTTTTGCAACTGAATGGTGACTTAGTTTAAATGTGTCAGGACTTCTTCATCATCCCTACTAACTTGTAGTTTTCAAGGGACCCATCAGCCGATGGCGTTTTCTGCGCATAACTTGCGTGTCTGGTGAGTTGCCATTCAAAGAATTGTTAAGAAATATTTTAATTCTGTGTTTATTTGTCTCTTGATGCTCTTATTGTATTGAAACATAAGTGGAAAAACACTGATAAAAATGAGTGCAGAGCTGAAAGGGATTGGCATGGAGTCCTAAGAATTTGCATTGAATTTTAACTATTTTGTTTTCAATTATCTGTTTATGTTTCCCATTTTTGAAAATCTTAACATTGGTGAGAAAATATTTTTAAGCTGAAATATGCATTAATTTATAAAACTGTAAGTTCATATTTATATCATTAATATAATTTTTTAATTAAACCTTTTTTTTCATTTTTAGTTTGTTATAAGTTAAATAAATCTTGTAACTTATAAGAATACTACAAAATTCAGGATGTTATAATTGAAATAACTTGAACTGTTGCCATTTGTTATAAAATTCATACTTTTGGTGTCAGGCATCAGTTCTCAATAATAAGTTTGATCTTTCTTTTAGTATATTTTAAAAGGTTTTTTTTTAATCTATCAATTAAATTTTTAAAAATAAGTGCAATGCATACAATATTGAGGGCTTAAATGAACAAGGCTATTAAGATATTGTGCAAATTTTAGTTTAAATCTTAGTTGCACTTATATTTTTATAAGCTATTTAAATAAAAGTAAGATTAATTATGGATTGGGGACAACTGCTAAGTGCAGGTGAATGAGTACTGATCTCCTGTCGTTTTTCCTTGAAGGATTCGCCCTGCTTAGAAGATTTGTTTGACGAGGGCTCGGCCACACTTGGTAAAACAACGTGCTTTCGTGTCTTCTGATATTAAGTTCATTTGCAGAGCCCCCAATACACTCATAGGGGGGACAGGGGAAAAGACATCTATCAACTTCATTCTTGTGCTTTCTGTGTTTTAAAATATGTGATTATGAATCTGTGTGAATTTTATTCTTTGTGAAAAATTATCCCAGTTACTGCATTAAATTCAGTATTTTGTAGATAAACCAATAGAGGGATTTGAAGTAGCATCTATACTTAGAGTTTAAAACTTGTTCTCATCAAATGGAACCAATTTGAGCAGTCCTCCCTAATTTTTCTGAATCCCTACAAAATTTTCCTTAAATAATAATATTAAAATAACTCTATAGAAGTGTCTTAAGATTATAGAAGGTCTATTAAGGTAGTCACTGGACAATCAAAAATTTTAATTATAAGAAAAATAGTTTCTGACATGTATTTGGGATTGATGAAAATTTCATGTGTATGGTCCAATTCTCTTTCAAATCGGATGGATGCCAGCTTGATTGTCAGTAAACTTGGCGATGGTTCAACATTGTGCGCTGTATATTCATTTTAAAGCTCAACAACAGTTTTTTTTAAAAAATATCCAAAAAGAATGATTAATTAATAATCTATAAGTAGTCCATTAGTTATGTCCATTTCCCTGTCCCCTCACTTCTTGTGTGTTGAGGGGCCGAACCCACCTGTGTGTTCCTGTCCCTTCACTCTCCTTGTGTGTGTGTTTCAGCGCATGGATCTCGGGGAGTGCCCCAAGCTGCACGACCTTGCTCTCAGGGCGGACTTTGAGCAGGCTTCGCTCAAGAAAGACTACTTCTATGATGTTGATGTGAGTACTCAAGGACGTGTATATTTGTCATTCATTTTTGTGTGGATGTGCTGTCATAATGCACATCAATGCATAAAAATAGATCCAGATAATAAAATGTTACAGATACACACCTATCTGAGAATTGTTGTATTGATAAAAACCTGGAACAATGCAGAGGCATCACTATATTCTAAAAGAATTTATAATTTTTATACAAGTTAGCTGGTTGTACACTAAGTTTGCCTCCATCACAGATCACGGTATATATAGGTCTCTTTAGAGGTTATTAAAGAAACGTTGACATCCTAAAAGTGCATGATTTTGGGAACGGACCACCAGTATGTCTGTATCCAATAAATTACCTACAGTTTATTTATGTATAAATTCTTTTTATTATGCAATGCTACTTTAACTTAAGTAAAACATGGTAAACCCAAAGTAAGAAATTTTTCTGTTCAAAAACAAACTTGCAGCATTAATATGCCACACCAATAACTAATAACAAACTTACCAAAGCCAGAAATCCAGAATAATTCTCAAGGAAAATGATTAACATAAAAATGTAACAATAAACCTTGAGTACACATTAAAAAAAGTAGAAGCATTTTAAAGTTTAAGAATCTTCAACGTTTTCCTTTACAATGAAGTCTTCTGTAATTGTGAACAGTTCAGAGAAAGTAAACTTTAATTTAATGTTGCCTAACTACTGTCATTTCCCTTCCCCCTCCCAAACTGTCCTTTTCAACATCCCTGTCTCGTTGTTGTTGTCAGGCCATGGAGCACCTGCAGAACTTCATCAACGAGTGCGACCGCCGCACGGAGCAGGCCAAGAGGCGCCTGGCAGAGACCCAGGAGGAGCTCAGCGCAGAAGTGGCCGCAAAGGTACTCTCTTTCATTCATTCTTCCTGCCTTTCCTTGTACCCAAAATTATGTGTGGTTGCCAGGGTTCCCACGGGTCCTTGAAAGTCCTTAAGCAGTCCTTGATTTGCTCCTTGCAAGGACCAACCTTGCTGGGCCTCTGGCCTGTTGTTGGTCGACAATTTTTGTATTTGATTTCAAATTTCTGGGACCCTTTTATACTCCTTGATTTTTACCAAAAATAATTAAAAAGTCCTTGATTTTGATTTTCAATTTCAAGTACCCCTTGGTACTACTTAATTTTGACAAACAATTGTTGAAAAGTACTTGATTTTCTTTGCTCCCGACATTCAAATTTCAAGAAGTCATTCCTTCAAAAACGGTGCTGTTGCTTTATTTTCAAAATCTGAACGAAGGTTTTTAAACAACAAATCTTGCAAGTGGGTAATGTTGAGAGTTTATGTATAAAGGGAATAAAATTAATCACATTGCTGAAAAAAGGGTGTCATATGTTTTAACTCTGAAAAAAATTAACTCGTTAAAAAGTCTTATGAAAAAGGTTAAATTTTCAGAGAAAAAAATTTCTTAGTATTTTTTTTTAAATTTCATTTAACAAGGTAGAAAAGTAGTCACACAAGTGTTACCTTTTTGTAAATTTTAGAAGTGAAGTTCTTCTCTAGTGTTTTATGTAAATTTAAAAGACATATTTTTTTAATGCTTAAAGTATTTCTTAAGTTTTTTTTTTGAAGTTCAATAATGCACTTTAATAACACATAATTTTACACTTTTAAAATAATTAACTGAATACTTATGGAGATGCTAATGATTGGAAGGGCTTGAGCATTCTCTTTTATGCCCGCACAATTTCTAACTCTTAATGTAAGGAGTTATTCCCTATGAATGTGCTCTAATATTGTGTTGTTGTCTGGGGGTGTGTTGCAGCTTCAGCGTGTGCACGAGCTGGCGGAGCAGATCGGGGTGAAGCTGTCGGAGGCGGAGAAGCTGGGGGCGGAGGGGATGGTGGAGGAGAGCATCAACAAGATGGGGGAGGTGGAGGAGTGCAGGAAGCAGAAGGCGCTCGCAGAGGTACTAACCCACACTTTTCTTTTAAGAGGGATTTTCAGTCCCATTAAGCTTATGCATTAGTTTTGGAATCGCAACTTCCACAGAAATATTGCTTTGCCACTTTTGCCACCAGGTATGGAAATCCACATACGTCTAAATGAATCACATTTGAAAAGAAAATGTTATCTAGTATTTAATGATATATTTTTGAAATTTAAAATTGTCCTGAATGCCCAGCAGATGGCGACACTATTTTAAAACTTTAATTATTAAATCACTGTATGTTATTTTCGTTTCAATTTTGTTTTGAATTGGTGTTAAGATGATTCCCACACCTGGTGAAAATGAGATGACATGGCAAGACAATTCTTTTGCAAAATTAATTATTTCTAAACTAAAGCGTTACCTCTATGGGGCTGACAGTCCCTCCTAAAGATAGAAGAAATGTTTATATTTCTGTTAAAAAAAATGTTTTTTGTTTCTGGAAAAAATTTTACTATTGATTGTTTGTTTGCAAGAATATTGAAGTGTATTATCTTCACAAAAAATATCCTTGAAGATAAAATAGAGTTAGGAAGGAAATACTTTTAAACTCTAAAAAAAATATATATATATACTTTCCTACTGAAAGGAACTTTGGTTTCCAACTTAACAGTATTTTTGTTTATTTGGCTTTTTTATTTCTAAACTTCTATTTTAGTTTTTTCTTAAGTTGATTAAGATTAATTTTTAATTCATAAAATCTCTATCAAGCACTTGTATGTTTTTTAGTGAATTGACCACAACCTTAAAGTAATTTTTGTGATGAAATTAATGTGTGTTCAAAACTGCAGGGCTGCCAGTGGCGACTTAAAAGGCTACTAAAGCGACTATTTTAGCGTCTAGGCGACTATGGCAACTATTTAAGACCAAAAAGGGCCTAAAACGACTATTTTAAGCAAAACCTTCAACTATTTTCAGTCTTGGGCGACTATTTTTAGTTATATAATTTTTCCATAGATGGCGTCACCAGAATACTGCCAATACGTAAACCGTGAAGTGCAGATGATGCCTATAGTTTTTATTTGGTTCTCACATAGATCTAGTCAAAAGTTCTCATCAAGTTTTGCTTTCGTTTTGCACCAAACAAAAGCAAAACCATGTGGTTTTGAAATAGTACTGGACTTATGATTTTTTTTTAGCAGCCTATGTAAAGTTTATTCAAACTAAAACTTCGATTTTGTATGCTTTGTTGAATATTTTTTTAAAACTGCATTTGGGGATAGGATTGACACCTGTCTGTTTGTTATTAATTTGCTTTATTTTGATGTTTTTATTAAGTAATATGGCGGTATCTAAAAGAATCGTATCAAAATACGTTTTTTAAATATTTAAAAAAAAGTTATATTTTACTTGTGAATTTTGATGATTCTGGATCGTGTTAAATAAGAATACTTACATTTAATAGTTTTAATTCAGCCATCCTTGTATTTTAAAGCTGTGAGATATTTCAGTGAAACATATTTACATGGATTAGTATTGATCCTTAATCCTTATGTTTCTTGAATAACTGATAACTATTTAAAATAAACTTGTTTTTATTTTATATTATATTTTTTAATAAATTTATATTGAAGTAAATTTTATCGGCAGTATCAATCCTTTCATTTGAAAGTTGGTGTTGCAATTTGTGAATTTAAGTTGCGGTCTTAAATTTTTTTTGCACAAATTAGCATTTTAACTTCTTCCTACTCGCTTCTGTGAAATGACAGGCTTTTTATAGATGAATGTTGGTTTTACTTAGATTTTTTAGCTATTACTTATCAAAAATCAAAAATAGATAAATTTATATGCCATACATATATATTTTTAAAAGGATAAAAAATACACTTTTATGGCTGTTTCTTATCCAATTGTTAATGGAATGTTTTTGTTTTCTGAAAATTTTTATGCAATTGCTAATTAAATTCCAATACAAATAAGTAGATTTAAAATGTTTTCTCCTAATTTATGTTCTCTAACAGTTATATATAAATTGGTTTAATAATTTAACGTGAAATTTTCTTTTGCAATACATCCGAAAAACTATTGGCAGTTTTATCAATCCTTTTAACCGAGTGTTGGTGCTTCAATTCTAAGATCTGCACTGATATAAGACTTAAGTTTTAGTTTTTAAATTTTTGCATCTAAGCATATTAAACTAATTCATCACTTTTTTTAGAAATTTTATTTAATTTCGGATAACATTCAATGCAAATATTTTAAAAAAAAATACATTTGTGTTTTCTAACAATTAAAAGTTGTTTATTTAGTTAGGTAAAAGAGGATACTATTGGCTATATATGTTGGCTACTATTTTTTAACATCTGAGGCTACTAAAGCAACTATTTTCAAAGCTTTCTGGCACTGGCAGCCCTGAAACTGTTTTAGGTGCCCCTAAAGAGCTTTTAAATTTCTTATGAATTACCCAAAAGCTAAAGGCTCTTAAAATTTATACTTTTGTTGTGTTTGTAAAGGAGAGGTAACAACCCTCTAGGCCTACCTAAAACCAAAATTTTAAAATAGCCAAAATTTTAGATATGCAAGTTGATCATGAATTGAACTAATTTACATTCTTCAGAAACAGTGTGAGTATCACTGTTCTAAACCCTCCTTATTTGAGGCTCTGCTGTGGGGTTGGCTCGTGACTTGACTGTGGTTCTAAATGATGCCTGTTGCCTATGGCCCTTGTGTAGTTCCAGCCTGACAATAACACAAACCTCGTTTGCAGCAAGACTACCGCAACGCGATGCCTGCCTCCAGCTACCAGCAGCAGAAGCTGCGCGTGTGCGAGGTGTGCTCGGCTTACCTGGGCATCCACGACAACGACCGGCGGCTGGCGGACCACTTCGGGGGCAAGCTGCACCTCGGATTCATCACCATACGCGAGAAGCTCGACGAGCTCAAGGTGAGACATGAGAGACCACTCGGGGCCTGTTCTTCCTTAAGGCCCGGGCCCAGGATTAGGGTGGGTCGAAAAATTTTTTTTTTATTATTTCCGATCGCTATAGTGCGGAAAAGTTGCCATTAGTAAAGACATGAAAAATGCACTAATTATTATTTTTTTATGACTGTATCTTCCGTTCGCGCAATGCCATCAAAGTTGGCAAAAATTGTTAAAAACTGTGATTTTTTATATTTTTTAAACACGGTAGACGTTTAAATTGCGTTCCTTTATTCCTATGTATATATTCCTATGTAAAATCAATATATATATACTTATTATATTTGTCAGATCTTCCGGCCCCACATTTGTGTCAGATCTTCCAGCCACGCAAGTTAGTATAAAATGAGGAAAATTCGTATTTTTCGCTAAATTTCAAAGTTTCACCTTTTTGTAAATTTTAATCATACAACATGATACAGGGAAGCAATTAAAAGCATATATCATGTTTAAAAAAATTATAAAAAATTACTATTTTCGACTCTTTTTGCCAACTTTGATGGCATTGCGCGAACGGAAGATACAGTCATAAAAAAATAACAATTAGTGCATTTTTCATGTCTTTACCAATGGCAACTTTTCCGCACTATAGCGATCCAAAATAAAATAAAAAGTTTTTTTTGGCCCACCCTACCCAGGATCCTCAAATTTTAGCGGCCCCTAAATTTCACTTTCTATTATGCAAAATGCTGCAATTCTTCGAAATAATACTATATAATTATAATACTGTAATGTTACTAGACTATATTTCTTCATGAGATGTACTATGTGATAGATTAATTGAACAAAACACAATTTTTTGTATGGAAAGTCAACATAATTTTTTTTTAAAGTGTAAAATTAATTATTTTTGTAATTATTCTAAAAAGTAAAAAATAGTAAACTAAAAAAATTCTGATACTCCACTGTGTTTTTGCTCAATTTTGACTGAGAAATTGACCTAACAAAATTGTTTTGATCGATGTTTGTAGGGAAGCCTATAAAATTGTAGCAAAAATGTGATACATGGGTCCTATAGCTCCATTGTTACTGAAAATCATACAAAACATTTTCAGTAATGGGACCCACAAAGTAGGTTGTGTCCAGGGCCGTCTTAAACTAGGCTGGGGCCCTAGGGCACACAATATTTTGAGGCCCTTTTGGAAAGTAAAAAAAAAAGCAAATTATAATAATTTTTTTTACTGAGTATGACCATTTATTGTTATAAAATACAGTATGATATAATATGTCATTAATGATATTAGAATGCTGCTTTTTTTTGTGGTTACGATTACGGTTTCTTTCGAGATTTCTGTTAAGCAAAATCTTTTATTATATCATCAAAGTCAATTTTTTGAAGGATATCACTTTCTATGCACATAATTGACAAATTACTCTGCCGTTCTTGTAACATTGTTATTTGCAATTAATTTTTTATTTTCTTAAGCTGCGAAAATGACCGCTCTCTACTAAAATTGGTAACCACAAAATAAAGGAATATTGTTGTAGCAATTTCTACGTTTAGAAAAGTTTCTTCGAATTTATCTGATTTTATTAGGTTATGTAAGGTTGAGATATTTAAATCCGCTGATTGCTTTGCTATGTTTTTTAAATAATAGCTTTAATGAAAATATTCTGTTTTGATCTCATCTGCATTAATGTCTTCATGATAAAACTATCTGCAAATTCTTTGCATTTTTTGGTCAACTCACCAGATTCGATTGTTGTTAACTGACAAAGAAAGCTAAATCGACTATCAATTTCTTGGTATGCTGCCGAACCTTTTTTTAAATGTGGATTTAATGTGTCAATTATGGGAATCAAAATTATTGCGCTCGGTATTGATGTAACTGATCAGAGATTCGTAATAGTTAATCGTAGTGATTGCGTAAGTGATCGCTAGATGGCGTACTTAGTAAATTAGGTAGGATGCGTTTGGAAATATTAATAAGTGCAGTAGGAATAGGCGCTGTCATCGATATAATGTATATGCCTTGTAAATACTTTCTGATAAGATTACTGATTTGTGAAAAAAGGTATTATGTGCCCGACAAATATGTTTTGAGAATAAATGTGCGAGAGAAATTGTCGGTCCTTCGGGGCCCCCTGAGAATGGGGGCCCTGGGCACGGGCCCCGTGTGCCCTTATGGTAAAGACGGCATTGGTTGTGCCTATAGTATGAGATTTCCTGGAACAGGCCCTGTTACCACATATAATGCCACATAAATTAGAACTACCATCATGCATCTAGTCCAGTGGTAGAATGCTAACCTGCCACATAAGCGGTCCTGGTTCAATTCCCAACCAGGTGCATGGGATCGACAGGAATCGCAAATTGAAAGTGCCTCTAATTATTTGCCTTGTATCAAGAAAGATTCAAGAACTTTCTTAACAATTCCATTTAGATGTTTCTGTAATATTCTATAAAAGTTGGGTTCCACCAGCTAGTGGGCAGTTTTTCGTTATGTTTTCTATTACATCGAATTCAATTGTTAGTTTTACTTTGGTCCCATTCTGCGAACCTCAAGACATTAGTTATTGCATGAAAATATGTATTGTAGTGCAAATGTGTGTTGGTCAAAGCATTACACAAATTCTAAGTAGTTTTTAAAAAATTAAACACATTTTATTCTTTGACAATGATATGAATTTTCTTCAAACTGAAATTATTATTTTTTTAAGATTGTTGTGTTTTGCTTTTGTCAATTAAAAGAGTTGTATGTAAGGGGATTTAAAAAAAAAAAAAAAAAAAAAAACATGCCAATAGCTCCAGTATACGCAGTTTGGCCTATAAGCTTGTTTCTGGGGGTTTTGGTGGTGACTTATTTATTATAACTTTAGGATTGCTAAAACAACCCTATATTATATGTCGAGAAAAAAGTGTTGCTATAACCCATTGGTTTTAAAATATTATAACACATTTATTTGAGTTATCTAGCTGTACCTAAAGCAATATTTTCCAATACTGTTAGTTAGTCATTCTGGCTTTGTTCTCTCTTCCAGTCCGAGGTGAACGAGAAGCGGCAGAAGGGGAAGATGGACCGAGAGCGTGACTACCTGAGGGAAGAGCGGCCCCGGCCAGAGGGGGGGAGGCCCCCCAGGAGGCACAGGTAAAAGATTACCAGGCATGGGCAGGCTGTGTTAAATCCGTTCTCCATAGGGAACTTTATTTTTGCCTTTCAACTCTCATTCGAAGACAAGAGTTCCATTGTTTGTTTTTTTTAATCTTATGAATTTAAAAAAATTGGGTTCAAAATACTCATTGTTACATTTATGGACAGTTGCAAGTTATTTTGTAGAAATGAAAATTTACTTATTTATAAGTTTAACAAAATTGAATCATGCAAAAAAAATATTTGAGAAATGTTCTGCGCATGTATAGAAAATGAGCAGTAACTATTTGTATTAGAATTTGTTTTAAATATATCCTCAATTTATGACTGGGATGTTGATGAAACAGGGGACATATGTGATTGTTAAATCTGTAGAGTTAAATTGTTACATCTGTGTGAATTCCTGATTTCGTTAGCATCAAATGTTTAAGTTCCATTGGGTGTCAACCTTGTCACTTAACTGCAGTTTAAAATTACAAGGCATATCTAGCTGTGTGAGAGCTCTGTTATTGAACAAGTGGCAGAAATAAAATTGTTCCTTAAGATGAGTAAGCCTACTCTCAGGTTGTGTACTTTTTAATGAATGTTTATTTCTTCTCCTACTGGCTTGAATTACTCCAAAGATCCTATTTGGCATCCAACTATTTAATATTTTCTGTTTGGCAAAAATAGTTCAATACTCAGTTTCAGCTACAGATTAACACATTCGCTGCCACTAAATCATCGATAGAGGTTGATGAAATAGAAAAACATCCTGTTTTTTTAAACCTGTTCGTTACAATCAAAATAAACTAACTGTTCATTTTTGAACAGGTACAAATCTTAGTTCGAGATCGTAAAAGGTTGTTAGGTTTTGTTTGGTTGAATTAACGTCACTAACTAAAGCTGCACGATAGCTACCTAGTCGTAAAAATACAAGGAAATGTTCCTGGCCTTTTCTAAACGGATAACTCATCATCTGTCACTAATAATTAAATTGAAAGCCAATTACCAGATTTGCTTCAGTGATTTAACTTTTCGACTAAGAAATCATCATTAAATTTTCCTAATTCATATTTTTTGGGTAGTTTTTGTTTGAAAAAAAATACAAAAAAAATAAAACAGACTATTTGCAATTTTTTTATAGCTAGATTGATGAATAACAAACTGAATCACTTTACGAAATGCGGTATGTCAGGTGTCTGGTTGCCCTACACTTGAGATGAAGGATTTAATTTCCTCGTAATTTTAAATAGAATGCCCTCTTTCAAATCACCAAGTATTGTTCCAAGCACAGAAGGATCGGTTGCAAAAGTTAAAACGAACTTGAACTCATAAGAACTGTTGGCTAAATGGTACTATGAATTTCATCAGAATGTGCTGTTTTCGGTGAAATTGAACCACGCGACTCCTTAAGGAGTCAGTGGCATCCAACGTGTTAAGCTGCCTTCCTTGTGAGCATGACGTGCAATCATTGACCCAATGATTCGCATTTAACAAATCGTTTTAGCTTAAAATCTGAAATTTCTTATTCCTCGTTCAGGTCTCGGTCCCGGTCTGTGGAGCGGGGTCACCGGGGGGGCCACCGTTCCCGATCTCGCTCTGCGGAGCGCAAGAAGCGCTCCCACCGGGGCCACCGGTCCTCCTCCAGGGAGAGGAGGCGGGACTCCCGCCCCCACCGCAGGGACCGGTCCCCCAGGAAGGACAAGCCAAAGAGGTGAGCTCTCCACACTGTGGCTGTAGTGTGCCACTCCTTGGTGCAGTGTCAGTGCAAATATCTCTTGCAACCACAGTTGAAAAGCTTAGTGAAAGACCATGCTAAGGGACATTTTTGAAAAAAAAAGAGGATATTTTTGTGTCAATTAACATGTAATTCCTTTCTTTAAAGATAAAAAGTTTCAAATTTTTCATCAACTTTAAAAGTATATATTTTTTATTTTTAAGTACATGCCATTTTTAATGTATTGTATATAAGTGCAAACGCAAATTTTTAAAACTTGTTTTCTCCTTTATGTCACTTAGCACATTCATCAACTAAGCTTTTCATTTGTTGGTTGATAAGAAGGGGCCATGAAAGGGAATTAAATAGATAAAAATTCACTGTTTGCAGATGGATTCTCTTGTTCTTTTCGTGCAACGAAACTGCTCACAATTGCTCGTTGATCGAGCCAATGTCACAGCACATAAAGTAATTCTAATTATTATCTGTTAAACCAAATTATTAAGGTAGGCGAATACCCAAAGTTCTAAAATTTTTACTATTACTTTAATCTTTTCCAAATTTGGCATAGTGATTTCAAATATAATGAGCAATGCTTTTTGGGGCAATTTTTTTTATTTAAATATAATTTATTTATTTTAAACAGTGTTTTTCAACTAAAAAAAGGGGTTAACGCCAACACTTCTAGCATAAAAAGTTTTACATTAATTTACCTGACATTTTTCACAGATGCTATTTCAATATATATCTGTGCCATGAACATCTGGTGTAAGTATACAAGTTTTTTTTTAAATGTCCAAGTGATCGAAAGAAATCCTTTTTTTTGTGGTTAATTTTTAACATTTTGCTAAATAACTTTTTTTCTTGTAATTTGTTTGTAACTCTAGAGGGTCATTGCATGTATCAGTTCAAAGCGACGAATTTAACACATAATAAATGTTCATAGGATGAAAATTCAATGTGGTAGACTTGTTGGCGTAAACCTCTTTTTTTAGTAGAAAAACACCGTTTAAAATAAAATTATTAAATTAAATAAAAACAAAAGC
Source organism: Hylyphantes graminicola (assembly GCA_023701765.1). Classification (NCBI taxonomy): domain Eukaryota; kingdom Metazoa; phylum Arthropoda; class Arachnida; order Araneae; family Linyphiidae; genus Hylyphantes; species Hylyphantes graminicola. Next base: position 572,105 of record CM043120.1, read on the forward strand.
CTAAAAAGTATTATTCATTATATTTGAAATCACTATGCCAAATTTGGAAAAGATAGCAATAGTAAGAATTTTGGGTGTTCGCTTACCTTAATTAAGTTTGCTCAAGTTATCTTTACCTAATGTTACATTTCTAAATGTTGTTGTTAGAAGCCATTATATTCAATGAATCTTTCAATACAAGCCACACTCTTAGTAAGTTTTACCTAGACTGGTGAGGGGTCAACCTGGCCTCCCTGTTACCATAAACCACTTTGTTCGGGTTGTTTGTCAAAGATTGTGCAAGTCTGTTTCCAACAAATGAGAGAGAATCACATAAAATAAATTAATACATTCTGATATTTTCTCTATTTCTTATATTCAGCACCACTGCTTTTATTTCAAACAAATGTTCACAAAAACAACTTTCCAAATTTTAAATGCACATTTTTAAATTGCATATTTCCTCATTAAAATCAATAATTATTGCTAAAGACAAGAATATTATAATACTTAATGTTATATGGGGATGGTGTCGCCTTGCATCCAGGGGGTTAGGTTCTGAGCATGGCCAATATAACTGCCCATCTATAAAGCCTATTCATCCAAAAATGTTTGATGCATAAGTACCCTGTGTAGAGGGAATGCACATTCAATATGCTCCAAGGTCCCATTGCTGTGTACGATGTCGCCCTTAGTATTTGGGTGCCTACTCAGGTGGTGGCTCGTCACTTGACAGCGGTTCTAAAATACGACGCCTGTCGCCAATAAGCCCAGTCGGTTAAGCACTCGCTTAGCATGCGGAAGGTCCCAGGTTCGGGTCCGGGCATCGCCAAAATAGCTGCCGACCTATAAACGGCCCATGCAGCCAAAAATGTCCGACGAATAATACCCCGTGTAAGGGAGTGCACGTTAAATATCCTTCAAAGTCCTAACGCTGCGTACGATGTCGCCCTTAACGGTTTGGTTGGGTGCCTATTCAGGTGTGGCTCGTCACTTGACTGTGGTTCTAAAATACGACGCCCGTCGCCAATAGCCCTCGTGTAGCTCTAGTGCGACGATAATTCAAAACCTAACCTAACCTGTCGCCAATAGCCCCCGTGTAGCTCTAGTGCGACAAATAAATCTAATCTAACCTCTGTTGCAGGAGCCGTTCCCGGGAGCGTCGTCGCAGTGGCAGCCACTCGAAAGAGGCCGCCAACCACGAAGCGTGATCGCCCCCCTCCCCTTCTCCTCCTCCTGTCTTATCTGTTTCATCTGTGTAAAAGAGAACGTTTTAATAAAGAAATCCTTCTTGCAACACATTCGGGAGTTTCACTTGCATCCACACACACATTTGTTTAACTTTCTAGCTGCTTTTTTTTTTTTTTGATAATTTAAAATTATAGAAAAGTAGGTATTGAATGCTGAAAATGTCCATCTGTACCTTCCTTCTAAAATCGGTCTTATCAATCTGTTGAATTTAAATTTTTTTTGTCAGAAAGATATTATATTAAACTACTATTTTTTTTTTTACTTTTTGTCTGTATGTCCAGACAGATATCGGCCTACCTGTCAGTGTACTACCTATTTAATTTCCAGTGAAAATTAATTTTGGGTCATTTCAACGCCTTTGCCACATCAACAATATCATGAGAAACTTCATTTATTTAAAATTAATAGTTGAAGCAAAATTTGTTTTTGTTATAAGAATCAGTTTGGAATGGGGTTATTTAGTGTAGCACGGGATGTGATTCTTTGATTGTTCATTACCTGTTTACTAAGAAAACAGCAGGGCGTTTCATTTTTTTTTATTAGAACCTATAAGTTTTAATTCACGTTTCTTCCTTCCTTTATTAATGCAATTAACATTGGTTTCTTGTTTGTTATTGCTGATTATTTTGCGTAGCAGCCGGTGCGGTCATCTATTCATGTAATTTCAATATTTTTTTTATTAACTAATTCATTAAGTGCAGAAGTACATTAAAGAACATATCATGCAACACTCTTGCCTCACACATATTAAAAAGGAAACATTTGTAGCACACTTGTATTTGAAAAATGGATATCTGTACTTCTGTAGTTAAAGCTATATCACGAAAAATACGAGGTTCTGCTCACGGTTTTTTTCTTTTGAAACCGATATCCTGTTTCTCAAAGAATTGGTGCTGCCATCTATTGAAAAGATTTGAAAACAGCAAGTACTATTTCCTCTTTACATTTCAATTAAAAATGTATGTTATTTTAGTGCGTATCTTTTGACAACTTAATAAGTACGCATTGATGTGTGGATTATGTCCGGAGAAAAATAATTTCAAATAAATAGCTAAATTTTTAAATATTTCATACATCGAAAAGAACTTTCAACAAAAATTCAGTTTAATTTAAAATATAATGAGGGTTTCTTGACAGACGTGGTAGTGGTATGGAGTTTTTATGGTTAAAAAAAACCTAATTGATAAAAGGGGTTTTTAAGCAGTTTTTTTTCCCTTTCACCTGATGGTGAGTCCTCCAATTACATACTCACTTGTCTCCAAACTCGTCTTCGTCACTTGACAACTTTTCAAAAATTACGAAGTTCGTCCCAGAAAGCATCTTTCAGCCTAACCAAAACCTCATGGTGACGTCAAATTCAACGAATCTATATATTTACATAAAGTACAGTAGAAACTGAAACCAAAAGTGTCAACCACTCTGCCTTCACTGTAAACCGTATTATCATACCGGGGAAAATTTTGGCGCATTTTTAAACTGTTACTGTTATGTTGTGCGTCATTAATGATGACGTTGACTAGCAGTAATAGAAATGAGAATATTATGTTTTAAGATTTTGAAAAAGAAAATAATAATAATTTTAACTTGAATATTGTTTGTAGCGTGTTTCGGGGACTGTGAGGCCTAAGAAAATAAATGGGTAAAGTATACCTACAGTGACACGAATTTATTGTTTATGCATTGTTTATATTTTCTAAGATGATAAAATTACTTTATTATCGAAATAATTCAGATTTCTTTTACTTAAAATGTCGAATTTTATCCTTATACTTATTCAAAATTCTGAACGTTTCCTTGTCCCTGCATATAACTTGAATGTTAACAACTTACTAATTTAATCACTTATCACAATTCATTGTTTAATTTATTGTGTTATAATACGCCCTCATACCTTGGTGTTGAAGGGTTCTTTTAGGTACAGATATGAAATAATGGCCGGTCATTGACACATTTTCTTGAGGTTGAAAATTTAAAATAATGTCACTCTACCTATCGAGTTGTATGAATTAAAAAGTTTGATGTTTTCTAGGTTTGGGCATTTCATTTTTGCTGCTTGGCTATGTATCACAAATCAGCAAATATAGACTGGCCATTACATCATATGTTTTTCTCTTCAATACAACTTATTAGCAAGACTCGTTTGTATTTTAAACCCAGAGAGGGTATTTATTTTGTAATTTTGTATTGGGTTTGAACAAGGATCATTTCCTGTTATTTTAAAAAGCTGGTCAAATCATTTTACTTTCCAGATATCTTAGCATGGATAGAAGCACCAGAAAGGAAGAGTCGGAACAAGTTGAGAAAAACTTTGAATACCCACCAAAGTAATGGTAATTTTTTTTATAATATTATTCTCGCTTCTGTAAAACAAACTCGATCGCCAGTAAAGGATAAATTTCAAAAAATATCTACCTGGCCAACTGAATAAGCCAATTGTGTAATATTATGCAGTCATAAAGGCAACCTTGAATTCGCATAATTTCCAATTTTTTTTCTTTAAACATATTGTCTTATCTATTACAAAATTTGGAAATTACTACATATTGAAACGTCTGCAATTTTGCTGGTAAAAAATAAGGGCAAGTTATTCCCCGTTTAAAAATGCCGTAATCCTGAGATTAAGAAAATAAAGTGGAAATTCACCCATTTGCAATAGTTGAACAGAAGAACGCTATTGCGGCATTAGTAGTAAGGATGTGGTGGTATTTCTTAAAAAGCCACCAAGCAGTTTAATTTCGTTTTTTTTTTTGCTTTTCTGCAAGAGTTTATTTTTATATTGTATATGTGTATGTCCCTACTAGTAGAATTTCTGTGAAGTAACAGAAATAATACTATCTTAGTTGTTTTAGTAGCAAAATGTTTTTTTTATAAAGAATACTGCAGAACTTCAGACCTTGTTTCTATTAGGCAAGGAGGAATTTTCTAAGGCTACTAGAGACAGCAAGAAATCGCATGCGATAATTAGAGCTCTACTACAAGATGCAAAATCACCTACGTTTGCACAGATTTTTTAAAGTATATTTTCTGCTTGTTATGGGATGTTTTATTCAATATGTTTTATTAATATTTATTTAATGTGCTTTATTTATTGGAAGTGTCTCGGTAAATATTTTTGATTGAAGTTTGCATAAGCAGGGCATCCAACAAGTTTTAAACACATTTTTGTTACACAAGTAGACAAATACTGTTAAATGGAATTACCTAAGCCCAAGCAAAAAATTATGGATACAAGTAGCATCAAAAAATTGCCTGACCAACTGATAAACATTTGCTGTAATGCAACCCATCGCCTATGCTAGAGTGAGCCGAAATAGATACAGAGGACTGTAAGGGATACAGAAATAGGATAATAATGTAAATAGATACAGAAGACTGACTCCAGGACTGACAAGCCACTGGTTTAGCTTTTTAGTTTTATTTTAGTCCACAACATTACAAAGGTTAACATATTTAACTACTTGCCAACTTCCTCCCATCAACATGCTGTAAAATTTAGAAAATTAATTAAATTTTATTTGGAGCATTCAATTTGTTTCCAATATTTTAGTTTTTAAACTGATGACGTTCATTTTATAGAAGTATTTCAAATGACTATTTAGCTAGCTGTAGATTTTGATAAAAGAAACCTAAACATTCTGATTTTGATTTCATTTTTATTTGTGTGTTTTCAGGAGTCAACAGTATTCCTGAATTGGGGAAAATAGCCTCGCATTGACTTTATAGTGTCCATCAGATATAGTGCATATCAGAAACGAGCGAGAGGTACAAAGTCTAGTCATGCCTGACCAATATTTGAGTGCAACTTGAAATAGGAGGGACTGCCGTCAGAAGATGTTCACCAGGTAATTACCAGGCTAGCTTGGAAACGAAACAAATTGGTGGTTTTCAGTTAGTCCACCGACCTGAACAAATTCTGCTGCAATACATGCTAAGGCCCTTAGTCTTGTGAGCTGAAGGGGCGCAGCAGGCCTTGGCATCCATTGGCTTGACACTGAGTTGAATTTTATAAACAAGGCATTCTGAATGATTTCAAGTATGAAGTAGCTAAATTTTTCTTTAAATTAAATGCATATAGAAATCCTTCTATTTGCTTCTTCAGAGCGTTATCCAGATTTTGCTTAAATTCTGCTCTCTTCTTAGCGATGGTTTTGCCAATTCTTTTTCTTCAAAATTCGGAAGGAGTGATGCAGTCTATCTTAATGTGGGTCCGTTCCTATTATTGTAGTTAAGAATTCTACTAAGTTAAGGCTTAGGGTTGCCTTCTTCAGATGTGTCCAGCAAATTTCATTTGGTAAACTTTCCGAAACTTCACAGTATTAATTTCTTTGTGTATTTCATTATCGTATCTATGTATAGCCTGATAATTTATGTGTCCACTATTTCACTTCAGCAATATTTTCTTGAGCGAAATGAAAAGATCTAATATCACAAAAATAGTAACTGAATTGTATTTTTTATTTATGTATATCAAGTATTTATATTTCTAAGTTGAAATATTATTTTTCATTACATGATTAATGTGTTTGAGATTTAAAAAAAAATTAAATTCCCATTATGTCTGAACAATGAATTGACGCATTTTTCAATTGAAGCATTATGCTGACATATTTTTTTTGTCTCTAACTCTACAGACATGTTTAAGTATTAAAAAGTATACTTTGAGTTTAATATGTTTTTTTCTATGGAATGTTATAAAAAACTTTGTCTAGTTTTAAAGATAAAAACCCAAGAATTATTTTAATTTTGTTTATACCTTTCTATAACTAAAAAAAGTATATTCTGGCTTTACAGGCATTTGGTATTGAATATTGGAAGGACTAGGAAAGCCAGTGGTTGTAACTAACACGAGTAGGTAAATTAATAATTTCTAGGTTTAAAAAAAAACTTCATGTTGATTAAGTTATATATTAAACTGTCCTTATTAAGATATATCATCCTAGATCCTTGTCCCGGTAAGGTGGTCAGCCTCACTCAGAATCCCCAGTAATTAGTTTCCAAGCATGTTTTGTACCCATTTTATAACACATTAATCTGATTATATCTTTAACCTTCTAAGCGATAAGCAAATTGGCAAAAATGTAAACTTGTTTTCAGTGCATGAAAATTAAAATTCTTATTTAAACAGAAAATTTAATTTTTTAAAATTGTATTTTTGTAGCAGATAATAAAGGACTTAAAATTTAGTAAAATTATAAAATTTATGATTTTTTTTCAAATTATGTATGTTTTTGGAAAAATTGACAATCAAGTGACATATTTATGTCTGTCTGTGTCTGTCAAGAGGTTATTTTTTTGTTCATGACTTTACAGACATAGCTAAGTATTAAAATGTGTATTTTCCACGTTAAATATATATATATTTACTCTGAAAGTTGTTCAAGAAATCGGACTGATTTGTTAGGTCTAAGAAATTACCTACTTGTAATTATTAATTTTGTATAACTAAAAAGGTATTGTTTGTTTCTTAGGTATTTGGTATTGAAGACTGAACTGAACAGAGAAGCAAGCTGTTTAAACTTATGCGAGCAGGTAAATTAATATTTTCTCTGTTTTTAAAAAACCCCTTTTAATTCTTATTGATTTAATTGTAGCCGATTTATAATTGTCCCCATTGAGATAATATCTTCTTGAAATGCAGATCATAACACATTATTCTTTTGGGGGGATTGTTAATTAATCCAGCCAAATATATCTTTATATATACAAACATAACTAAACCAAATATAGTAATGCTACTATAATTGATTTAATTAAATCTGTTTATTTCAACCTGAAATATGGTAATGTTACCAATTTTGCATGATCTAAATAAATCAGTTAATTTTATTAATCCCAGTGGGAAAGCCCTAATTGGTACTAAAGTTAATATGTAGAACCAACTTGCTAATATATAATGCTGTGTATAGGTGCATGTTAAATCTCTGCCATGTTACAAAGTCCTGGCAATGCGTAGAATGTTGGTGAAAGGTGACGAGGCAAAATATTTCCCGTTGGGTTTACAGGGTTCGTACACCTTCTAAAAAAAATCCTGAAATTTGTCTCATCTCCCAATATGTTTTCTCCCCTCCTGAAAAAAATTACAAGAATAGTTTTTATCCTTTTTCAGCCGTTTTCCTCCCGTACTGTATTTAGAATAAGTCTACTGGGAGGGGAGGGGGGGGGGTATTTGTCTACATGCACAGTAGACAAATTGAGTTTGGACATCGTGATAATAATGTTCCAGAATGCACCCTGTAACTCTTTAAGATTTTTTTTCCCTTCCTTCTGTTTCATCATTTGAAGTGCAGTCAAGTCACTACACTTATACAATATTAACATATTCCATTTTATTCCTCATTGCCACTTGAATTTACATTGCTGCACTCCCGAAAAACTCCTTAGAAACTCCTAATTTTTGCTATCATAGATACAGTTGGGTTTAATTGTATTCATACATAGTGTTGGGCCGGAAATGCTTGGCTATGAAATCAGCCCAACACATAGCCATGTTAGTAAAACTAAGATTTTTCTTTTTCAGTTCTCTAGTTTGGTTTCTAGACAATCTTTGGCAGTTTTCCCCATTGGCCCATTTGCATGCTTTAGCGAACAGTGTCTTTCAGATGTCCGAATGTTTGTTCCTGTATTGCCTGTTGGAGTCTGAGTGCAAAATATAAGGTGAAAAATTATGTATATATATATAATTCCCATTGTATCTTATACTATAATACGAGGAATTGGACCCAAATCGAAAATCGCCCCAGAATTAATAAACTCCGGTAAACTTAGGGGTCTGGAGTTTTTGGCCACGACGAATCGATTGGCACATGTTTTGAAGCGCTACGGTCAAGCAGTTCGGAGTTACAGATAGGATATTTTCAAACTTCATTAGTTCGCCATAATGGCTACTTTCGTGATGCCATCTGCTAAAGCCATAAGCCTCTGCTTAAGCTATAAATGTTTAGTTAAGATTTTAATTTTTCAAATTTAAATAAATTCAACCTTGCTTTAAACTTTATTGAGTTTTACAGAAATGGTAACATGAATATTTTTTTAGTTCCAATCAGCAGACGATTTTAGTTCTATTCTGTTCATTGGCGATTTTTGGCGATCTTGAAAATTTAACGTATGGTTGCTATACTTATCGAGTTGAATGAAGTATGAAATGGAATGTTTACCACATTTCGACATTTTCGTTGCTTTTCAATTATACAAAGGTAAAGTTTTAAAAGTCATAGAAAATGAAATGTAATTGATAATTGGCGTTTCGTTGAAAAGCAACGAAAATGTCGAAATGTGGTAAACATTCCATTAATACCAGGAATTGGTGCCAAGTCGAAAATCGCCCCAGAATTAATAAACTCCGGTAAACTTGGGGGTCTGGGGTTTTGGCCACGACGAATCGATTGGCACAGGTTTTGAAGCGCTACGGTCAAGCAGTTCGGAGTTACAGATAGGATATTTTCAAACTTAGTTCGCCATAATGGCTACTTTTCTGATGCCATCGCCTAAAGCTATAAGCCTCTGCTTAAGCTACAAATGTTTAGTTAAGATATTAATTTTTCAAATTTAAATAAATTCAACCTTGCTTTAAACTTTATTGAGTTTTACAGAAATGGTAACATGAATATTTTTTTAGTTCCAAACAGCAGACGATTTCAGTTCTATTCTGTTCATTGGCGATTTTTGGCGATCTTGAAAATTTAACGTATGGTTGCTATACCTATCGAGTTGAATGAAGTATGAAATGGAATGTTTACAACATTTCGACATTTTTGTTGCTTTTCAACGAAACGCCAATTATCAGTAACATTTCATTTTCTATGACTTTTAAAACTTTACCTTTGTATAGAATAGTTCCCTTTCCAAACTCTAACTTTGTTTACAATGGTGCACTTTAACTAATGTGACCAGACGTCCCGCTTTTGGCTGGACAGTCCCGCTTTTTTGTAAAAGTCCCGCAAAGTCCCGAAAAACGAGGAAATTGTAAATAAAATAGACTTTTTTTTATGAATAATCGTTGTAAAACGCTATGACGTCTTTAGAAATTGTTAAATGAAGTTAAAGTCATCAACAAATTAGTATAGTATGGTTTCTGTTTGCCTGGAGCCACTGCTGCTGTTGAACGCGCCTTCCTTATCTTTCTTATACCAAGTGTGTAATTGTGTGAAGCGACTATTATGTGCTTAAAAAAATACTTAAAAAATACACCGGGGGAGGGGGGGGGGGTGATGGAGTGTTCCACTTTTTGATTTTGAAAATCTGGTCACATTAACTTTAACCGGTTATCTTTTCACCAATGGTTTCACAAATTTTCTTATGGTATGTATTGTTTTGATAAATCGCAATTGAAAATTTAAATCTTCGAGTTAGCTTCGATACCTGTTTTCTCCGAGCAGAGCTCGGTCACCCGCTGGTATATGTAAATACATAATGCTTGTACTAAGTTTATGTCTACTTTTTCGTAATCAATTGTGGAATATAGTTTTTAGTTGGCTTTCTGTTTGAATGATTTGGGTGTTCTATAAACATGGTATTCTCTGTGGCTTCATTAATTTCTTTAAGCTAGAGTTTGTCCTTTACTGAGACTTACTAGAGTTTTTCTCTCTAGTGTCCAAATAACTTTTGTTCCAAAGAGGTTGCTTTTATTGGCAGCTAAGCCTTTGCAGACTCGGCACATTCCCCAGAGCTAAGCCATTTCTTTGTGGCCCCATCTGGTCGACGCGTTACCAATTCCGAGGCTCGCATTACAGTGAATCTGAGCTCTTTGTGGATGCGTGCACAAACAACTCTTGCTATGCTACAGATCATTATGGCTAATTCCATGCAAAATTACCCTTTTTTTAGTGTTAGTCGCGTTTATTAAAACTCTTCAACTTTTAACATTAAGTGAAAAAATGAGTTGAATAGCTGATCTGCGCTCATTGCAACTAAATAATGCACAGTGCTTTATTTAATTTGATTAATTTTACAATTTTAAAAAGCTTTTGTTAAATTGTGAATTGCACTACAGTTACATTAAATTAGCCTTAAATTTAATAGAAATCAGGACCACACGCAGGACTGGTGCTTTGTAACATCTGCTGTGCTACTAAGTCCTGATAGGGTACAATGTTGCTAGAAGGTTGGATTTTTGACAACTCGCATCATCATGACCACATTACTTGACCTCAGTACAAAATAACACAGGCCCAACTCCAATAACCCTTTGTTATATACTCTGTCTGACTACAAGACAAGCTTTGAAAAAAAATTATCCTGTACTCCCTCTAGTGGTTTTCCAAGGAATAGCATTCACATCACTGTTCCAAACCAACCTTGTTTGATGTTCTTCTGTGTTCGGCTAATCGCAATCCTATAAAAAAAAATATACGTGCAAATGGTAAAAAATTTACTTAACTTTAAGTTAATGAATAAGAGGAAACTTGCTATCTTTCCTAATGTGTTTTTCTTGTTATCTTTAAACATGTTCATGAATACGAAAATGCCAATTCCTTTCAAAAATTTCACTTCTTCTTCCAGTGTTTTCTACCTAGCCCAAATCCATAGGGAGGAAACGGACATTAAAGTTATCACTTTCATAGAAAACCACCCAAGGGGTAAGGGGGAAAAAGTGATTTCAAAGCTTGCACTGTGATCGGGAGGACCAAAAAAGACTAGCTCTAGACCAAAAAAGAAAGCTAGAGGGATGTTGCAGGTTTGATTTGGTTAAGTTAACATCGCAAATCTGCATCATGTTTCATATTTTGTGGAATAAATAATGCTGTCAATACTTTAGCTCACTCCTTGGCGCAACAGCCTATTACTAAAGGCCTTCTGTGCCCATTTCAGCTTTTGTGACCTATGGTGCTAGGCTTATGTCCCGGTAAGGTGGTCAGCCACATTTGGAATCCCCAGTAATTAGTTCCCAAGATGCTTGGTACCTATTTTATCGACCCACTCAAAGGATGGGTCAACCTCGCCCAATCCAGGATTCGATCCCCAGACCTGTGGCATGCCAATGCGAAGCAGTACCACTGTCTAAGCCACTGGGCCTCATGCTTTAGTTATATTTTTTCACTATATTGGTAACCAATGTAGATATTATTTTCATTCATGTTGAACTGTTGCCTCTCAGGATGTGAAAAATTTCCATGAACCCAACTTTTCTGTTTCAGGGTGTGATCATCGCTTGGACTTTCTCCCCTGCATTGCTTGGCTGACAAATTCTCCAAGAATCCAACAGAATCTTCTCTCCTGAACTGTTGTATTTCAGTGGCCTCTACACAAGTCTCAATTCTAAAGTAAATGGCAGTGCCGAGACAAACTGCCAATTAGTCGACCAAACTGCAATTTAGTCGGCTTGAAAACTCGTGGATATATGCCATATTTAACCCTGTACTTTCACTTAATTGTCCTTAACGTGTACCTGCGATTTACCATCTGTATGAATAGTCAAAGCCCCCAGGCCTATGTTATTTTCTCATTAATAAAATTTATTAAATAGTCTTTTCCTATACTTTAAGTGTGTGCTTAGTACCCGCTAGAGTGAACTGACGACCAATTTACAGGTACTGTGGGCAAAAGGTAGGTAAATTCTAAGTTATCTCATTTTCTTGGAGCGGATTTTTATGCATGTTTTAGAATATTGTTAAAAGTAAATAATCAATACTGCCTGACGTTTTAAGGGTCCCTGATGTAAAGTTCAGACTTTGTTACATGCATCTGTTGGTGGGATATGGTGCTATGTGTTTTCAAACTAAACCCGAATTTAATGAAGTATAGATAATCTTTTCGAGTTTTTTATTGTTTTTTTAGAGGGGGAGTTTAAATTGTTTGTTACTTTTATGGTGGCAGAAATAAGATTTAGTTGATAATGCATAAAAATGAAAGATTATCAAAAAGCGTGGGAGAAAGCCTGAAATTTACAGGGACCTTTAAAACGTCTGATAAAAGTTTCTGCCGGTGAAAAGTGTCTGGCAGTTTTGATTATTGACTCTTAACAATATTTTCTAGAACATACGTAACAATCGACTCTGAGCAAATGGGAAGAAAACTTATATTTTACCTGCCTTTTGTCCCTGGAACCTGCAAATTGACCATCAATGCACTTTAGTGGGTACTATGTATACATTTGAAGTATATGAAAACACTGCCCAATCTGATATATTTTATTATTGAGAAAATAGCACGGATTTGGGGACCTCTTGCTCTAGAATGTTATTAATATCTCTGTTAAATCAACTTACTGGTCAAGGATTGGAGTAACGCGGTACTTGTAACAGTTACTTTTTTTAAGTAACGCTGTTCAATTTTTCAGAAAGTTACCGCTAAAAGTAACAGTTAGTTAGAATAACGGTAGTAACAAATTTCGTTACTTTCTGTTTGAAAAATGGTTAGAAGGTTAAATTTAAATTTTTCTTGTAACTTGAAATTTAAAAAAGTAACTGATTCGTTACTTTTTGTAATATGTAACTAACGTGTTACTTTTTAAAAGTAACCTTCCAATCCCTGTTACTGGTATTAATAGTTTAGCTTGATGTTGTGCAATTAATATATTTTTTTATTGAAAAGTAAATTCTATGTCTTAAAAAAAATTAGCCAAAAAGAACTTGTATTAAAAATATTCTTGTCGGCTTAAGAGAAATAATTGTACCGGGTGGTTGTAAAATAACGCTAGCTATTCGGAGAGGTGTGTAGCTTGAATGAATAAAGAGAATGCAACAAATATGGAGACACTTATCAAGGAGGGAGAAAAAGAATGGAATCATAAAAAATAAACTAGTCTCTTGACCAGGTTTCTAAATTATGTGCCCTCATTGGATTTAATTGGCTATGGCTCGTAATTTTGAACCCTGGTCCAGAGACTAGTTTCTTTTTTATGATTCCATTCTTTCCCCCCCTTCTTGATAAGTGTCTCCATATTTGTTGCATTCTCTTTATTCATTCAAGCTACAGACCTCTCCGAATGGCTAGCGTTATTTTACAACCACCCGGTATATAACAATTGCCTGATGTAACCATGAATTTGGCAACTAAGGTAATGCGTATTACCTCTTACAAATTGCAGGCTTTTTAATTTAAAAAAAGTGAAAATGTGTGTCTTCTGTGAAATAGTCGGGCGGAAACTATTTGTCGTAAGCTTTTAATAAATTTATTACTTTTTAATAATATAATGTAGTAGTTTACAGCTGCCTCTTTCTAGCCTGCTTTAGCAGCCTTAACACAGCCAATTATGCTTTGTAATTTGTGACCCTAGTCAAGTGACGCTTTGTTTTTTTCTGTTGAGCAGAAATGAATGGTCATGTATAAATTTTAAGAACAAATAAAAATTACTTAAAATTATGCTTGATACTTTATTTAAGCGTGGTGGCTCAGGTGTTGGCTTGGTCATATTCAACCAAACCGAACGGCTGCACAATGAATTGTCGAAATGGTTCAGGTTCCAGTAACTCATTGTGCAACTGATAGGTTTGGGTTAATTGAATTAGATGACCAAGCCAACACTTGAGCGGGTTAAGAATATTCGAAACCTCGTAATTTTCGTACGGTCAAATGACGAGGACACTACATGAGCTCATTATAGCCAGCTCATGTAGTGCCTTAATCATCTGACCATGAGCTCGTATTAAAAACAGATTTAGCGTGCACCATTCTACTCTACACGGATCGGCACGACAGGCCCGGATTTACGATCCTCGAGCATGAATAGCTAAATACGGTTCAAACCGTCAGAGCTAAAAAAAACAAATATATGCTAATTACCACTAGCGATTGCCCATGCCCAGTAGCTAGTTTCCTGTGTCTTGATATTCTTATTCTTATCCCGGAGACTTGAGTTCTTCTGCTGCTTCCCGTATTCGATCCTTGGCCTATTGCTTGCAAGTCCGATGCGCTAACCATTGAGCTATCGAGATCTTATTATATAATTCTTATATGTGATACTGTTGTCTGCTATAAGAATTTGAATCGATTTCAACTGGACAGTCACCAGGCTTGGTGGACAAGATCGGATGGATGGATGTTTGGGTTTTATGGCACAAGGAAGGACATCTAAGGCCATACTGCGCCCTCGGCAAGCTCGAATAGTAGCGCTGACGGAAATTAGTGCTCGTAAGTAGTCCGCTACATCGGTGGTTAATAAAACCCTCGGTGTGAGGGATACCCCTTAAATTTACTACTATTTCAGGTGTTGTACTCGTGATTTAAGAAACTGGTTGTTTTTATAGATAAAATCCTTATGCCTTGCCAAGAGTAGATGTTCTGTAAAAAAACCTTATACTTCGGGTTTGAATTTATTGACCATTCGAGGGTGCAGTATGAAGCTGACTTAATATTAGGCGCGTTTACATGAGCCATCTAATCCATGGATTGAAGAGCAAACTCAGCAATTTTTCCTTCTTGTGGATTTTCTCCCAGACAGAACCGGAATTGCAGGGCTCATTGTGTTGCGTCGCAAACCCACTAATGATGGTTTGATGTTTCTTACCATGGATTCGGCCACAGACTATCATTTGGGTTAGAAATCCTGCTCAGCCTCTTTTCCCCTAATGAGTATTTTGGCATTCCATGGATTCGAAGGCTCATGTAAACGCACCTATTGCAGTTAGTTCTGAATTACGAGGCTTAATATGGTTGTGGTAATTCAAATGATTGTGTAAAATGTACAACCTAAGCCAACAATTAAATTAGCATTAATTACGGTTAGATGTGGAGGACACTTGATGAGCTCAGGTAGTGCCTCATCCATCTGACAGTAAGCAGCCATTTGCAAAGTAGGACTGTGGTGAAAGATATTTTTTATTGTATGTATATTCTGAACAGTGCCATAATATTATTAAATAACTAAATATCTAAAGAAAATATATTCGAATAAATACATCAGTTTAATATACCAATAAACCACTCCAAAAGAAAATGATAGATTTCCTAAACAATACAAGTTACAACAATTCCATCTTAATCATTCTATGAAAGTAACTTCACCTACAAAATAATTTAAACAAATTATTTTAAAATGAGAATTTTATTGCATTTGCTGAGACAATACAAAAATAATTATTTACAACAGAGAACATCAATGTATAGAACACACTTTTAACTGCATAAAATATCTTGTATACTTCATTATATCATGTAAGACATTTTCACTAATTGCACTTACCACAAACTTTATATAGAATATATGTATAAAAAGTTATATAAATATTCTATATAAAGTTTGAGGTAAGTGCAATTAGTGAAAATTAGAATTTTTTAGGCTAGAATTTTTTTCCTCCTAGATTACAATAACTTTGATTTTCACACAAACATAAACCCAAATAAAAAATATTAAGAGCTACATGATATTCCGCAGTAAAACACAGTGTATCAAATTTTGCTTTATATCAAACCTAGACCATAAAGCAGATAAGTTCAGACATAATGTTTGTTGCCATGTAACATGTTATAAGAAGTGCAATATCGAATCCTCAATTAGTAATCATTGACAAAATTTGTCTACATATTTATACACAGAAAAACTAAAAAAATAATAATATACAACTAATTTTTCTTCGACATTTTTTAGCCATTTTGTCGATAAATTAGTACAAAAATACCATTCATACCACAATTTATAAGATAACTTAAAACAGTAAAATTTCTTTACAACGAACTGGTACTTACTAGATATGTTAATACCGGTAAATTAAAATCTAATGAAATTGAAATGGAATGATATATATAAATATACATATAGCTTAGGTTTGAATTATCGTCGCACTAGAGCTGCACAAGGGCTTTTGGCGACGGGCGTCGTATTTTAGAGCCACAGTCAAGTGACGAGCCGACACCTGAGTAGGCACCCCAAGCAAGTGTTAAGGGGGACAACAGTAAATATTCAAGTTTAAGGGCCATTTTCTTTTATCACGTCACAAACTAAATGTACAGCAATTCATTAACAGCTGCTCTAGTGTGCTGCTATTTCTTCCAAACCAAAGCTCTTCAAAATACATTTAAATCAGTCTAAAAATTCATCTTGGAACAACTTATTTTAGATGAGAAACATATATTTAAAAAAATTACACTTCAATAATTTTGAAAAAAATTCACAGAATGAAGAGGAATTTAAATGAGCTTTCTGGTTTCTGAGGTGAAAGAAATTCATTTTAGAAACAATTTCAATAAAATTACCAGAAAATAGCTGAATGTGACAATCAAACAACGCACCAGAAAATTTTTGCTAGCAACCCAATAAAAAAATATTATTGCTATGCTATAGTCAAAACAATATATTTGTTGACATCTTTTAATTTAGCTTGTGCGTAACATCCACTGCAAAGAAGCACTGCGTTTTCTGTGCTTTAGTATAACAAAGTAATTCCATATTATTTACAAAAGAAAGCACAGTCTCAGAAATTTTGTCAGGCTTTTTGGCAGTGAAGTATGCATATTTGGTCAAATTAAAGTTCAGAAACTCTTTAAATTTAATAAGTTTATTTACAAAAACAGCCATGATAAAAATAAAAGAACAAATTATATAAAGGCATAACAGTTGCCGAAACCATATCTAGTCTCAGAGAGAGCACACACCCCTTTTCAAACACAGACATTTTATATCCAAAATTAATAAGGTTAAAGTATACAGTTAAACTGATCAAGAGTTATAACTTATAACACTCAGAACAAAAGAAAGGTTGACATGGGAAATTGAACTTAAACTACTATAAAGTATAACAAATTTAAGGTAATTCTAAAATGAAATCGGCAAACTTCTTTGATTCAAAAATTGTGGGTAAAACTATACTTCAGGGTGCCTTCTTGGCAATTTTTGTTTGGCACCATTCCTGTTATTGCGCATAACCAATTTTAAACCAATCAGAATATGAACATTCTAAAATAATGCTTTAATTTAAATCAATCAGAATCCTGATGGACTGAAACTAAATACATATTCATTAGAATATAGACGTTCCTATCAAAGAAACATTGCCCCGCTTGACAAGGGCATCCTCAAGTATCGTCTATGAGTAGAATTCAGTGATTTTAACTTTGCCAAAAAGTAAAAGTAAAAGAGAATTTCTGAAAAATCTTAATATTCCGTAAATTCAGAAGATATTCTTAAATCACGAGACTACAAGTAGGGAGACTATAAAATCAAATATAGATGTTACGTATTTTCTTACGTTGGATAAGTTCCAGATTTTTTTCATCATCAATTGTGAGCTGTGTCTAAAAGATAAACATCAAATTCAAAACACATCCTCCTAAGACCTCAGCAAAATCCAACTCTCACATTCTTGATCTCAAAACATATATTTCAAACTAATATACATGTTTATTAACGAGCCCAACTGATAAGCCCGTCAATTTTAATAGAGGGAAAACAGATATACATGATAATGTCCGACTTGATTTGCGTTACGTGGATAACGGGCGTCGGGATGGGTACATACTTACTATGCAGTTCTGAAGGTTACTCGAAATTCAAAACGATTTAAAACAGCAAACTCATGATAATTTATATAATGATAAATTAAGAGGAGGACAACTGGGAGAAATGCTCTGCTAACTATGCTTTCGCTTTCACACGTTTATTTATTTTGTAAAGGTTGGAGTTTGGAGCCTGTTTTTAGATGTCTATAAAGAGATTTAACGCAGACAAATTACAAAACGTTCTTTTCCCCTAACCTTTATAAATTTCCCATAAAACATTCTGAAGAAAGACTAATATTTCAAATTAATAGGATGCAAATAATAGTTTTCATTATTCCGATTTTTTTTAGTTTCGTCTTAGACTATAGTTCAATGTTACAAGGCGTTATTGGCTGTGTTAAAACAGAAAACTGAACTCCAAAATAAGCATTTTATGCCCAGTCCTCAGAGAAGAATTATATTATAATTAAATTAAAATATTAAATATCATAGCTATGTTAGTTTTCCATTACCACTTTGTTCACCATACATTGTTTGTAGATTTAGAAAGTAGCAGATCTGCCCATTGACTGCGCAATCCCATACAACGCAATACAAACCACGCGATTGTGTGATGAATCCACATTTCGCCGTTTTTGCAATGCATCATGGGATATTGGTTCAAAAAAATGCTTTTGCCGAGGAGTTACATGCAATAAAAACTGCATTTTTAATATGCTTCGTTTATGAATATATACCTTATGTCTGCCAGAAGTTATCAATGCATATCCAGCTATAAACTTATGCAAGCAAGACCGGTAAAAAGTTTTAATTATTTTATATTAAATATATATTTTTTATTAGTCGAATTATCTCATGATGCCATCTGGTGGCTTATGGCATGCCCTGTGCTAGGGCTTGCGAACTGCCTTATGGGATACAGGTTCGCAAATGGCTTCACCTTTTCCTCCTAGGGGCAGATCTGCTACTTTCTAAATCGCTGTTGTTCACTATCAATTAAGACACATAGATTATGAAAGGCACATAGATTATCCATATCACATAGATTTAGAAAGTAGCAGATCTGCCCCAAAAGGGAAAAGGTGAAGTCACTATTGAACCAGTATCCCATAAGGCAGTTCGCAAACCCTCGCGCATGCCATACGCCACCAGATGGCACCATGAGATAATTCGACAAAAAAAAATTAATATTAACTAAAGCTTTTTTACCAGTTTTGCTAGCATAAGTTTATGGATATGTATTGAGGCTGGATATGTATTGAGATATTTTCTGGTATACATGAGGTTTATATTCATAAAAGAAGCATATTAAAAATGCAGTTTTTATTGCACGTAACTCTTCGGCAAAAGCATTTTTTATGAACCAATAACCTTGATGCATTGCGAAAACGGCGAAATGTGGCTTCATCACACAATCGCGCGGTTATTGTATTGCATTGTAGCAATATATTGCGCAATCGATGGGCATATCTGCTGCTTTCTAAATCTATGTAATATCATCATCAATAGCTCGGCAGTCCTGGGTGGACCTAGGTTTTTTAAAAGAGATTTGTCCAGTGGTACCGAATTCGCATTATGAGCGAGCATGGGCTGCGAAAAATACTTGTTGCATAAAATGCATCAGGGGGAAGCAATTGGAGTGGGGTCTCTTGCTCGAAGTTAAACGAACAACAAGTGATATGTAAGAGTTTTAAAATGATTGTCAATGGTAATACATTAAAAAAAAAATTATTCCGTAGAGTGTCATCTTTCATAAAAGTTCTAAAATGAGTTTGTAGAGAAATGGCGCAAGTTTACTTAACTAAGTTAGAAAAATGCACTGCAATAACTGCCATAACTAAAACAAACAAAAATACCTAGTTCAACTTTAAAACTAATTATTTGTTTTTACTCTCATACATAAGTTGTCGGCCCCGGGCATCGCCAAAATAACTGCCGACCTATAAACGGGACGTGCAGCCAAACATGTCCGAAAATGGAAGGAGTGCTCGTTAAATATAATTCAATGTCCTAACGCTGCGTGCGTACGACATCGCCCTTAACGGTTGCGTTGGGTGCCTACTCAGGTGTCGGCTCGTTTGCTTGACTGTGGTTCTAAATTACGATGCCCGTCGCAAATAGCCCTCGTGTAGCTCTATTGCGACGATAATTCAATCTAAACTAAACTAAACTCCCACCATCAGTAAGATGACATTTTAATTGAAACCTTAATTTTTAAACAATACCTCTGCATTCGGAAACTTTTCTCCCCCGCCCCATCCCATTTTTATTTCGTTTTTAGCCTTCTTTTTTTTAAGTAAAGGCTTTTCAACTTTTTTTTAAATTCCAGAAAGAAGAGACGGTAATGCCCCTCGCTTTGGAGAAGAGATGAACAAACGTAGAATAAAAAATAAATAAGAAGTTTCGTATCACGAGAGAAAAGCCCGTTGTTTCCTACCTCACATGTCTTGTTGGAATGACATAAATGTTTTTAAAATTTTTAACAGATATACGTTTTGTGGTTTCGCTGGTTCATGGAATCAATATTCTAATTTAATTAAATCGCACAGAGCCTAATCAGCGTTGCATTGAGCCAAATCACCTTTTAAAATTTCTTCAATTTACTTAGTAGACAGTCATTCCCGTTTTTAAAATAAAATACTATATTAATGTATCAGCATCTTAATTAAAAAAATCATTGGGAATCT
The DNA here is from genome assembly GCA_023701765.1 of Hylyphantes graminicola. NCBI lineage: Eukaryota > Metazoa > Arthropoda > Arachnida > Araneae > Linyphiidae > Hylyphantes > Hylyphantes graminicola. The sequence continues at coordinate 592,393 of CM043120.1, forward strand.
ATCATTGACAAATTATATCATCTATATTAAAGAGTGACATCTATATTAAAGAGTGTGGGAGCATTAATTTTGTTCAATAAATTTATAATAATTGATAATTTGTCGATGACTGTTTTTTCGGATAAATTGATTTCGTGGCGAAACAAAGCATTTTGGATTGTCAATGTGGTTGTCAAATGCAGTTGATTTTTTCCTTCCAAATCATAAACGGGCGGCTGTCAACCCTTTGTGAAATCGAAATGCATTGGGTACGATGCGATTCTGGCTTCTTTTCTAGTTCCCATTTTGTCATCCCACCACGATGATACTGAGCATAGTGTACAAAAGTACCTCGTAATTCCCGGCCATAAGTCATAAAAATACGCGGGTTCGAACACTCGCCTTCCTCTGGTTCACTGCCAAAGCACAGAATATCTTCTCTTGAGAAAAGACCACAGAACACATAAACTCTCAGCACACAAGCCTGAAAATATATGTCAAACCAACCAACCAACCAACATAAACTCTCACTTTAGTGTTGGTAGTTTTCATCACATCATACTTTAAATTTTGAAAAAAAAAAAAAAAAATACAGAAGTACTCAGTGTCAAAGACACTTAAGTCCATTTTCGAAAACTTCGCGAAATGCCATAATTGCTTTGTGTAACAAGAAATTGAGTGCTGTTAAATAAACTATAATTACTATTAAGGTTTAGATTATTCGATTTGATTGGTTAGATTTTGTTGTTCGTTTCTGGCTGTCTATTTCTAGCCTTCATGGGGCGTCAACAAAGCCAATTACGCCTCATAATTTAGAACTCCTTTTTGTTGGATTTCGTTGGATAACGATAGAATTATGCATTGGCTATAAGCGACGCCGCCATTGTACTTTGTACCTTGGTCGAGTGACGAGGAAAGCCTAATAAAGACATCTTTATTTCTCTCAGAAGTGAATAAAATACCGAGCACGTGTATAACCAGTGTTTGTTAAACGTACAGTGTTATATTCAGTTATGATTGAACTGTGTACAAGTCGGAATTCCCGAGCAAGCGCATGAGGAAGCCACACGTTTGCTTTGGGTGCCCTCTCAGATGACGATGTAGACCTTGTCACTTGATCAGGGTTCAAATTATTCATTCATACCGTTATTACACATTACAAGGCATAATTGGATGCGTTAAAGCTCCATGAAGGCTAGACACATACTGCCGGATACGTAATAAATCCTATTTAATCAAAACCAGAAACACGCCTCGAGACCCGGTGCCACTGAAGACTTACCGAGTATATGCGGAGTACGTGCTCGTAAAATCTGTTTTGTCCGAAAGTCCTGTGGTCGGTCATTGCGCAGTTCACTATGGGTACAGGTTCCAGGAGAAAATTTCCCTCCCCTTCAGGGACATGTCTAAACTGTGGAGGTGGCGACAGATGGCAACATCTGCCATGTGTTTGTGTGTGTCTTGTGTTGTCTTACTTGACGATGGTTTATAAGCGGGTCTTTGCGACCAAGCGCACAAGCCTGAAAATATATGTCAACCAACCAACCAACCAGAAACACGCCGACCTGGCGGCTTAAAGGTTAGGATGCTAGCCTTTGGAGCTTCTGGGTCCGGGTTCGAATACCGATAAGGCATGGATGTTTGTGTTTGTCGAGTATTTGCGGAGTACGTGCTCGTTAAATCTGTTGGGTCCGAAAGTCCTGTATGTGGTCATTGCGCAGTTTCCCACGGGTACAGGTCTCTGGAGACTATTTCCTTCCCCTTCAGGGACATGTCTAAATTGTGGAGGTGGCTCGCGATAGATGGCAGCATCTGTCGCGTATGTGTGTCTGTGCGTGTGAGTGTATGTGTGTTGTGACTGTGCAACCGGGAACGCATACAAAAACGGTGTCCTGTAAAATTTTTATAAGGGTGCCATCACCGTGAAACTCTGAAAGCAAACTAAAAAAAAAAAAGAGAGAGAGAGAGAGAGAGAAATAATGAGCATTACTAGAACTAACAATAACGTATAGTTGCTCAAAATACGAGGCGCAGTTTGAGTTACCAGACAAAGGTATAGAATTCAAAACCACTTTCCGTGGTATGTGTAGTTTAGTGGGTTTAGTTTAGTTTTAATAATCGTCGCACTAGAGTTACACGAGATAGGTTAGTGGGAATTATAGTGGCACCAGTGCTACTCTAGGACGTGGGGACAACATGGCGGGAGGCGAAACATCTGGCCACCAACAGAGTGAGATGGAAGAATCTGACGGAGGCCCTATGCTCCAGAGATGAAATGACAGAGGGCTAAGAAGAAGAAGTGCTACTGCTACTCTAGAACTCTAGGTCTGGTTTGAATTATCGTCGCACTAGGAGCTACACGAGGGCTATTGGCAACAAGCGGCATCACTTACAGCCGCAGTCACGTGATGAGCCAACACCTGAATAGGCTCCCAACGCAACCGTTAAGGGAGACATTGTGCGATCTTAATTACGAATTAGTTTTAGGGTGATCTAAATTAAAGGCTTACGTATGTTTTTACATAGTAGACTTGACAGCCCTTCGACTCTCTAATATAAAAACTGCAATACAATCTATTTATCTTACCTGTGTAGTGCTCCTATCTTATGCAGATCTCTTGATACTACAACTGAGCATAGTCGTTTCTTCACTTTTAGTAACGCCTTTGATTTGGGATTAAAATCATGTATTTTTACATGAACTAGAGGGATTCATGGGTTTGTTTAGGGTTGCTTTTCGACTTTCTAAAAGCTCCGCTTTTTTTTTTGCGCTAAGCTTCTTCATCTTTTAAACTTTAGCAATGTTTACATGAAAGACGACTTGCGAGTCTCAACATGCGCATCCGTAGTTTTGTTGAAGGCATTACTTAAAATATATGAAGGGAGAGTGGGTCGATCAGTTCAAATGGATTGAAGCAGGGCTGTCAGGTTTTTCGATAATAATAAAGCTACTGCTCATAACAAACCGGCACTGAGGTATCCCAAGATGCATCGCTCTGCCCTGCTTCTTTTGTGCGTTACTGCGCACATACATAGACCACTCTTTTCCCTTTCCTAACTCTATGGTTTACATTGGGACAATTTGTGTATTAAAAATCAGAGACATAACATAGAGTGGACTGCGCATTGGCAAACCTAAAGTGTCCTAAACATCTAACTTACACAGTCACATGACTGTGTCACGTTTGGCTCGCATCTATGGCGAGTTTACCATTTGGCGAGTTTTTCCACAACGACCTGAACACAGAGGCCGACAATCTAATGTTATGATAAAGAAGCTTGGAAAGGAGCAAGGATGAATCGCTAGTATTTTAAGATCCTCTTAATAGATATCAGATTATTTCTTTGATTTTGTGCGTCTATTTAAGATTACTTGAACAATTGAATGTGGACTCTTTATTAAAAATTAATTTAAAAGAACATTAGTAGGTTTATGTAGAGTGTTGCTGTAATATAAGTTGGTGATTGACATGGTGAATATTTTCTGCCGTCTCTATAACTTTCGTTTTAACGGGCCGATTTTAAAAAAATCAAATATGTATATTTTTTAATATTACTTCTTCCTTTATTTCACCTGGAATAAATCAACTTTCTAAAACACATCAATATATTCCAAATTCAACAAATGCTCTACTTTTTAAATATAAATAACTCAAAAACTACGATTGCAAAAACAGGTTTTGTTTTGACCAAATTGTAAAAAAAAATATTCTACTTTTAAGCTGTCAATGTTCAGACCATTAATTTAATTGACTTGGCCCAAAATATTTATTATAATTAGAGTTCTAACAACGTTGATTCAATCATGAATATGATTCTTCAGTATAAAAGAGCTTTTAGAATAAATTCCCTCGATAGAAATTATAGTTTATGAAGAACACACAATTACTAAAAGTATGCAGAACTAAATAAATTTTATCCGTGAAAGTGTGACTAATACCTTTTTATACCCCTCTTTACAATTAGGAATTCACAAGCATTTGGCATCTTGCACAAGACGTTACTGAATTAAGAATACAACATTCACGATTGTTAACATGCTCAGAGATTAAAAGAATGTAATTAAATATTTATTATAAAAGCCAAAAGAGAAAAATACCAACAATGCTCAAAAAATCGTCTGCAAAAACATTACAAAAAAAATTCAAGCTGCCGTGATTGGTAGAAACCCACGTGATTTGGATATTGATGGTAGTCTCCACTTCGGTTTGCTAGCTGATATTCAGGTCTTGCGACAATTTGGAATAGTTCGTAACCAAACGGTAGCGTTAAGTTGCCATATGTAACAACCTTTCCCCTCTTGGCGATTTATGATGTTTAGGACATAATGCTAATCTGCAAGGGATGGCTCTTTTTTAGAAAAAACTGGTTTTCCATTTTCCATCGGTTTTTCCCTAAAAACCGGTTTTCGGTTCCGAAGGGCCTCATTAAAAAAACCGGTTTTCAGTTAAAACCGGGGTCACCGGTTTTTTGAAAACCGGTTTTGGTTTTCCATCCCTAAGCTGCTTTACTATGAATGCGCAGTCCACTCTATGTTATGTCTCTGTTAAAAATGCTATTCTGGTGCACGTTATTGCCACATTTAATTATTAATTATTATTGTTATTTTTTATACAGGGTGGTTATAAAATTAACGCTCGCTATTCGGAGTATCTGTAGCTTGCAAATGCAAAAGACTTTGAGACACTTACTAATCAAGAAGGGGGAAAAAGATGGAATCATATAAAACAAACTCGTCTCTTGACCAGGGTTCTAAATTACGAGGCGTAATTGGATGTGTTGGCCGTAATTAGCCATAATTGGCTACTCCTCGTAATTATAACCTTGGTCAAGAGACGAGTTTCTGTGTTATAATTCCATTCTTTTTCGTAATAAATGAACTCGTCCCTTGACCAATGTTCTAAATTACGAGGCGTAATTAGCTGTGTTGGCAGTCATTGGCCATAATTGACGACGCCTCGTTATTTAGATTCTGGTCAAGAGAGTTTTTTATGATTATTCTTTTTATGATTATTTTTAGGATTCTGTCTTTTTTTATGATACCATTCTTTTACCCCCTACTTTTGATTAGTAAGTGTCTCAATTTTTAAAGCATTTGGATTATTCACTCAAGCTACAGATCACTCCGAATAGCGAGCGTTATTTTATAACCACCCTGCACACATGAGTCACCAAAACATGGCATTTACGACTTGCCCCAACTTATGACAAGCGGTTATTTTGATTATTAACGCATGTCTTTAATGTGTACGCATAATACGATGGGTTCAGTTTGTTTAGGCATTGTAGAATTGAAAGTAGAACTATGATGTAATGGAACAATATCAAAGGCAATCGGATAATTATAGCAGAGGCAATATAATGAAAGGACTAAGGCTCATTTAAAACATTTTTATTCACATAAAATTACTTTGTGAATCGTACCTATTACAAGTGATTATTATGTGTTTACAAAAATCTTCCTCGGTGTTATCCAACTTGAGGAACACACACATTGAAGACCATCATTTTACGAAATGCTTCCATTCATGCTTCCAGCCGCGCGCAAGAGTCTGCGAGTTCGTCGGAATTAGACCTTATTTATTGAACATTCTAGAGTTGGTTGTCTCAGATTAAAAATGAAAAACCCACAATATAGTACTTTTTGTCTACTACACTTGATTTGACCGCTGGTTTGTTTCTATACAAACATTACCTAGTAGGAAACATCGTAGCGTCTGTCAAGGGATAAACCCAATACTGTGCAGTGCATATGAGGCGCGTTTGCATGAGCCATCGAATCCATGGATTGAAGAGCAAACTCAGCCCGTTTTTCCCTCTTGGGGATTTCCTCCTAGACAGAAACATAATTGCAGGGTTCATTGGAAGGGTTTCCCCCCAATGAAGGAGGGTTTGATGTTTTATACCATGGATTCTCCCCAGACTATCATTTGGGTTAGAAATGCTGCTCGAACTCTTTTTCCCATAATGGGGATTTTGGCATTCCATGGATTCGATGGCTCATGTAAACGCGCTTATGCTTAGGATTGGAGATTTTTTTTTAAACGGTGGGCTTAACAGTATCCAGCTCATTGCTCTTGTAATTTTACCACCGATAACAATGCTGCAATACATCGTAATTGTTGCATTGTTAATACGAGGGCTTCCTAAGTGCACCTTATATGTTGGTCACAGACGTCAAGTCGAATTATGCACTTTTATAGCATGCAACTGATAATTTAATTTTTATCGAAAAACAGTTTTTTTTTAAAAAAATCGACCCACTTTTAATTTATAAGAAAAGTGGCTGAAAATTGGCTGTAAGCCACAATTTAAGAGGAGATTAAAAGCTTTTTAAATGTTATTTTTTTCAAATTATATAAAGCAAATTACATTCTTTAGTTTTAATAGGTGTAGATTATCTATTTATACTAATTTTTTTCTTTGTAATGTTAATAGCTGTAGTGATAATCACTTTTTACACATGTGACTTACACTCCAAAAAGGATATTTTTGCATGGAATTACCCAAATTTCAGTGTTTTGAATGTTTGCAAGGAGTGCATTGACTTGATTCGAGTCACTCCATATTGAAAGTACAAGGTGGTTATAAAATAACGCTCGCTATTCGGAGTGGTCTGTAGCTTGAATGAATAATCCGAATGCAAAAAAAATTGAGACACTTACTAATCAAGAAGGGGGGGAAAGAATGGAATCATAAAAAACAAACTCGTCACTTGACCAGGGTTCTAAATTACGAGGCGTAATTGGATGTTTTTGCCGTAATTAGCCATAATTGGCTATGCCTCGTAATTTAGAACCGTGGTCAAGAGACGAGGTTTTTTTTATAATTCCATTCTTTTTCGAAGAAAAAAAACTCGTCTCTTGACCAGGGTTCTAAATTACTAGGCGTAATTGGATGTGTTTGCCGTAATTAGCCATAATTGGCCATAATCGACGACGCCTCGTAATTTAGAACCGTGGTCAAGAGACGAGTTTGTTTTTTATGATTATTCTTTTTTAGGATTCTATCTTCTTTATGATTCCATTCTTTTCCCCCCCTTCTTGATTAGTAAGTGTCTCAATTTTTGATGTATTCGGATTATTCATTCAAGCTACAGACCACTCCGAATAGCGAGCGTTATTTTATAACCACCCTGTACAAAAGACAACTAGGGTTTTGTCAATCGATGCAATTTCGCAACTATTCCGGGCCGCATAAGCAAATAGCCGCGCTTTCACTAAAATGGTGCACGTATCCGTCGCGACTACGACTATCGAGGTAGAGCCAATGACACTTTGGTCATCGGATCGACTTCTGCATTTCAGGAATTTCACACGTTTCGATTAAGATCGCCTCGGTGCCGGATGGTCGCACTGCCCATGCTAAAAGTCAACTAGATCGTAACTGCATGCATTAACTGCTTGTAAACTGGATCATTCACACGTGAACGAAGCGCAGGTACGGTTTTCAATCAAGAAATGACAATGTTGAGAGAATTTGAAGTTAGGGAAAATGTGGGCTGCCGCTCACTGGGCCCCTGCGTTTAACATTGCCGTTACTTGATTAACAGATAAAACCACTAGGACTGTTTTCGTTTTCCTCACCCAGCGAATGATCCTGCCACTACGACCATCCTGGCATCGAACC